>CM077005.1:8493920-9118920 GCA_039090855.1 Macrothele yani
ACATCCGCGAGGAGTTTCAACAGGCATCCGGGAGTGTTCTTTCGATGAATACCATCCGTAAGGAAGCCCATCTGCTCGGTTATCATGGACGTGTCCAATAGCGCTGCTCGGCTAACGTGGTGCAAATAACGTCGACAGTGGACCATTGAACAGTGGAAAACAGGTTCTCTCGAGCGACGAATCAAGGTTCACCCTCTACCGTTCGGATGGCATGGTCTGGGTTTGGCGTCTGCCTAAGAACGCCTCCGGCCGGAATGTATTGTTCCAACTGTGAAGTTCGGCGGCGGTGGAATTATGCTATGGGAGGTGTTTCTCCTGGTATGGCACGGGACCCTTGGTCGCAATTCCTGGTAGCCCTAACGCCGAGACCTACTGCACCATTTTGGATGACCATTCGCTTCCTACGTTGTGGCAGTTTTACAGGGTGGACCTATGTTACTTTCAGGATGACAATGCCACCTGTCATGTTGCAAGGTCCATCATGGTTTGGTATGATGGACAATGGGGTTAATCGAATGGACTGGCCTGCTCAGAGACCGGACCTTAACCCTATCGAGCACCTCTGGGATGAGTTGAAGCGTCGACTTAAGGGGAGCCCCAACCGTCCGAAATCGGTGAAGGAACTGACCTGTCTTCTCCAAGCCAAGTGGAAGAATATACCATTAGCCGTCGTAAAACGCCTGGTTGAGAGTATGCCCCGGAGAGTCGCAGCTGTAATCGCCGCTCGTGGAGGCTCCACCAACAATTGAAGGTGAATAAACTTCGTTTTCCTTTGCTATCACAGGAGTCCAATTACTTGTTGGTAGATAGTATATACTACTCTGTGAACTTCATCTGCGCCACCGTTCGGTCTCCAGGCGCGCTCATTTCTCTATGCTCTGGGGTGGTCATAATGGAATGGCTTCTCGATGTATATTCCTACGCTATAAATCGTGTTGCAAATATGGTTTTACTATTTTCTACCGTGTAGATAGATAGATGGGGAGAGAGAAATATACACACACACACACGTTGAATCATACCAACCATCCACCTCGGGCAACTTTTAGGACAAATACACGCCAATGGTATATCCATTACGCCCTCTGCAAGGATTTTTCGCCTGCTGCTTGGCCTAAATATTTTCTGCACATTGGTATGTGACATAAAAAGCACTAATTTCCTCTTAACCGCAGCATAATACGAAATTCATTTGAAAGTTTTTCCTTCAGGGCATAAATCCTTCTGTTCACAAATAAATTCCGCATGACTGTCAACGAGCATCAAATTATTATGTAAAGCGTCTAACTTCGTTAGCAAAATGACCACTCGCAAGAAGTCAGGCGCAAAACATTTCTGGTTAAGCGCATCTCTCCAGAAATGGGCTTTTAATTCCAGCGTTTTCCGAGAGGCTGGGATGGAAGCCGCCATAAGGAGATAATCTTGTTTGCTGAATTCTCTGCCGAGAGGGCACCCTAATCCTAGAGTAGTAGCAGCAGGATGTTCAACCGAACGTCGTCTTTGCCATAACAGGGAGTGTTGTTCAGCCATGTCCACACTACCCCACTCTCCTTTCCGACCCTCCACCTTCAGACCCTGCATCAGCAGACAGCGTCTCTGAGAATCTGCCAGGGTAGCGTGATTTATTGATATTAATAACCCCGGGAGAGGATTTCCCCTTGCAAAGGCGTTAAATGTTATTAAGATGTCGGAATCGGTTCAGTTAACTGCTGCCATTAGTATGCAACGTGGCGGTTACGGTCATAGCCAAGCGTTAAGGGGAAACAAAGGCTATTAACTGGATTTACTTCTGAAGGCGTAACTTCGCTGCAGTTCTCGAACGAGACACAAAATGTTAAGAAAATGTATCTTCCCTTACTGAATGTCCTCAGGCTGTGCGGGCTGACTATAAAGCACGGTTTTTCTGCGACATTCGGCAACAATTGGTGAGACAGAGCATGCTAGAGCAGATGACTCTATGCGTTTGACTAGCTTTGAGACAATGTGCTTTCGATTACGTTTGTTTTAGGTTAGCAGCTCGTTCTTCATTGAAGCATCGATTTGGCTTAATATTAGTAACAAAAGATCAGTTGCTAGAGCATGGAATCACAATTCATAAAAACCAACGCCAACAAACTATCGGAAAACACAATAATATTTTTCTCAAATTTTCATGTAATTTTCCAGAATATTTGCAGGATGCCACCATGAGACAATGGAAAAATATAATGTGCTAAGCGCAAAATTTTGTACCCTAATTCAGCACATAAAAAAGAAGCAAAAACATCGCTCTTTCCACGTTTATCAACGCACAGCAGCTGAAAATTTGTTATTCGGCCGCCGCAGGGGAATTGAATCACGAATCTCTCGATATCTATCCGAGCGCGAAGTGTAAGGCTAATGCGCTCGGCTAGATATCTTGCCTTAGCCGAGGTGTAAGACTAACGCATTCGGCTAGATATCGGGAGAGATCCGGTATTCAATTCCCCAGCGATAGCCGAATAACAATTTTTCGGTTGCGGTTGCTGTGTGTTGCTAAACGTGAAAAGAGCGATGTCTTTGTTTATTCACTGACCGCACGTATTTGGAGGATTTTCACTTTGAAACTCGCCCTCTGGATTTAACTACTATAATTAATATGTAGCCAGTGCCGTTAATGCGCACCAGATGGAGACGTCTCAGCAGCTGAGCCCATCTTACGGATTCATAATGTCAGGTGCTGACAGAAAAACGCACATAGCACCGTGGATTGTTGGCCACCGTGGTGTAAGGCTAACGTGCTCGGCTAGATATCGAGAGATCCGGGATTCAATTATCCAGCTGCTGCCGAATAACAATTTTTTAGTTGCTGTGCGTTGCTATACGTGGGAAGTGCGATGTCTTTGTTTATTCACTAACACCATGTATTTGGTGGATTTTCACTTTTCAGCACACAAAACATTAGAGATAGGGATGATGGGCACTTTGACATCCCCGGGCTGAGCGGATAAGGCCAGACCGAGAGCAGGACTTCCCAACAGTGCATTGTAACCGATGAACATGGGTAAACGTCGTGACCCGAGCAACTTTGATCGTGGACGTGTTGTCGGAGCAAGACAGATGGGTCATTCTATCGCCCAAGTGGGAAGAAGCGTAGGGTTCACAAGGGCAGCCGTATCAAGTGTATACCGTGAGCATACCGTCAACGGGTGTACCAGCGCCCAGATAGCAAGCGGTCGCCGACCACACGCCATTAATGACCGGGGTCAATGTAGAATATCCAGGCTCGTACAGACCGACAGCTTGGCAAAGTCACCGAGCGAACGGTGTGGCATATGCTGCATTCCCAGGAGTGCGGGAGCCAACGCCATACCTGTGTACAACTGTTGATTGCTCGTTAACCCATCGCCTGGAGTCGAGAACATGAAAACTGGACCATTGTACAGTGGTGCCGCATGGTGTGGTTACATGAATTACGTTTTCAACAGTATCGAGCTGACGGGAGGGTGTGGGTGCGGCGTCGACAACACGAGGCCACGCCCCGTCATTCCGTATCGGCTCTGTTCAAGGCAGTGATGGATCTGTAATACTTGGGAGGGGCCTTCTCATGGAACACATCATGTCCCTTTAGTGTGTCTGGAGATGTCTTTAACCGCTGCGCGCTGATTACCTACACGCTTTCATGGCCTTCGCGTATCCTGTAGCCAATGGTCGGTTCCAGAAGGACAATGCCCCTCTCCACTGGGTAGCAACCACCCAGGTATGGCTCGAGGAACACTCATTTCACATTGGAACTATCCAAAGATCATCGAACTTAAACGGGAGCTCTCTGGACAGTGGCCTTAAAGGTCACCGGATTTAAACAGAAGCTCTCTGGGATGCCTTGAAGGGGAACATCAGATCCATGGATTCTGGACCGACGTCTCGGGCGGAGTTGTGGACGGTGATGCCACAGGAATGGCTGACATGACCTCCGAAAAACCCTCCGGCATCTGTTGGAGCGATGCCTCTAGGTGCACATGCTGATATTTGTGCTAGAGAAGGGTCAACATGCTATAACGTAGATTTTTCTAAACTCTTTGTATAATGAGTGTGTTAACCCTTTAAGCGGCTGATGTGTCTGACCAAATGGTGCCCAAATATTTCTGCGCTTCTCATACAGAAATGTTTCCATATCTGCCGGGTTTTACGAAATTTACAGCAGAACAATTTCTTTCCCCAATCATCTGAGCAATATCGGCTGTAAACCTGTCACAGGTGTTAAGCACTCATTTCTAGTCCTGTATTCTCTGCTTCATGACCCATGCCATGATGGGAAAGACTAGTCCCCTGACGTGAACATCATGAAGTACAACAATACTGAATACATGATCTGTACAGCATGTGAATTTTTCTTGCAGCACATGAACGCCAAAATCTTAATTCTGCAATGTGTGAATTTTATATATTCCTGCTGTATATAAATCAGAATATTTTATATACAGAATATTTTATTTTTACTGTGATGTAAAAATTCTGATAGTTGTACTTCTTTTTCGGATCTTATTCTAGTACTTCTTATACAGGTCTTATTCTTGTACCTTATGAAGCAGATTGTTTTTTTCGGCATGATTGACTACTTTGATTGACCGCTGGCCAGAAACCTGCGTGGACGTTATGCGCAAACGTTGTTTACTTTCTGAATGACACACGTATTACTGCAAAACGTGATTCCCTCAAGGTGTGAATGCTGAAGACACTAAAACAGCATGTTAGCATACATACATACATATCAATAAGCTGTTCTCTGAGATTCAGATGTTAGCTCCAAAAATAAATACAAACTACCAAGTAATTTTTACTTACTGTTGCCGAATCAAACTTCTCCATTTACAGCGATTTTGACACACAACTCGGGCTTCACTGACATCCATTACACGCCGTAAACAAGATCTTCGGTACTTCATACTCATAATTTTTTCTCATGCAGACATTCCTGAATCTGATCATCCCATGACTTCCTTGGCCTTCCTCTGCCTTTCCTTCCTGCCACTTGGGCTGAAAAGATTTTCTTAGTAAGCATTTCATCACTCATTCTTTCAACATGGCCAAACCACCGAAGCATATTGGTCTCCACCTTGCTAACAACATTTTGCTCCACATAACATAACTGCAACACATCTTTATTCCTCACACAATCAGAACGTGTCTTGCCACAACCCCCCCTTCCCCGTAAGTAACGCATTTCTCTAGCATACAAACGACTCCTATGTTTCTTCTGCAGTACCCAGGTTTCACTGCCATACATCACAGTAGGAGAAACTATACTCTCAAACACAGCCATGTGGGCCTTTCTTGAGAACCCATCATTCCTGTGAAAACCTCCTAGAGCAGCCGTGACTTTCAATGAAGAATTCACTCGCCTACTAATTTCACCATTCAATTTGTTCTCTCTGTCAAACATGCTTCCTAAATTACACAAACTCACTCACCTGGTCAATCACTGTGCCATTTAGACTTACATTACATTCAGTGCTGCAAGTTCCATAGCTTTGGTTTTTCCCTTATTTATAATCAGTTTGAATTTCATGCAAACTTCGTACATCCGGGACAACATACTCTGCAACTCACTTTTGCTCTCTGTCAACAGGACAGTGTCATCAGCATACAGCAATCTGCACACGCGGATATCACCGAGACATAAACCAGTATTATCTATTTTGGCATCACGCATGCTCGCATCCATAAATATATTAAACAGCCAGAGTGACATTACACAACCTTGTCTGACTTCTGCACCAATAGAAAACTATTTTGTTAAAACACCATTCACTCGTAAACAAGCTCTACTGCCAGCATACATGGCTTTTACACTGTTCAGTAGATTCCCAGTAACACCATATTCATTTAATACAAAACTGTCCTATTTACTCAGTCGTAAGCTTTCTCTAAATCTATGAAGGCAGCAAAAACTTTCATACCAACAGCCAGATACTTTTCAATAATCATGCGTAATGCAAAAATTTTGGTTAGTGCAGCCTTTACCAGGCATAAACCACTCTGAACATCCCACACTTTCTCTGATGTAAGACCCCGTACTTTTTCAATAACAACCTTACCAAACACTTTCCCTGACACACTCAGTAGGCTAATACCACGATAGTTCTTGCATTCAGTCTAATCACCCTTCCCCTTATACAAGGGAACAATGATAGCATCCTTCCAATCCCGAGGGACCATTCCTAACTCCCAGCATGTTAGCACGAAGTATTATTATTGTTTTAGAATGTAAATGTAAATATAAATACCGACAATTTACCCATGCAAAATGTGAAAATTTCGTTCAACTCGCACAGCATGTGAATGCTAAAGATATGCTTCTATGTTTCAACAACAATGAAGACCTTACAAATTTTGAAGTTGACAATCCGATTTCTTTCATGAATGAAGACCTTATTATTCGTGCAACGTTATTCTGAGATCTTATTCGTGCAACGTTATTCTGAGATCTTAATCTTCCATCTATAACGAAGTAAATTTCTCCGTCATTTTTGGTCTACGCCGGGATTCGAACCCGGGTCCACTCATTCCGGAATAAGTTGCTCTACCAATTGAGCTACGCGGACGATTATTCTGATTCCTATCTGCCTTTATGTCGTGTGCGTCCTTCTGGCAGGTACGTCACATCTCCTGGTACGTTACATCATCTCCCCCTTATTTTTTTTTCCTTTTTTTTTTTTTGAAGTGCTGCTCTTATTTTTCCTATCTCGCGGTGTGGAAATAACATCACACCATTGCGAGATTGTGAACGGTCGGGTCATCCGGATAGTTCGGGCGCCATTATAACGAAGTGAATTTCTCCGTCATTTTTGGTCTACGCCGGGATTCGAACCCGGGTCCACTCATTCCGGAATAAGTTGCTCTACCAATTGAGCTACGCGGACGATTATTCTGATTCCTATCTGCCTTTATGTCGTGTGCGTCCTTCTGGCAGGTACGTCACATCTCCTGGTACGTTACACATCGTATACGTAACCACAAAAACTTTACACTTGAACCTTGTACATTCTGATAATCTGTTTTTTGCAGTATGATTGCAATATGTAAACACTAATTTAGTCTAAAGGTAATAATTTAGCAGTACGTGCGTGCTGAAAATCTATCTCCTTCGGCACGTGAATACTGAAGATCTTACACCAGCAGCATATGGTTAATGAAGATCATGTTCTTAAAGTAAATATGAGCATTAAAGATCGTACTCTGGAAAAACAAGAACATTGAAGATCTGTTCTGAAATGAAAGTGTACTGAAGATCAGACTCCTACAGTATAGCGAAGATTGAGTTGGTACAATGTTGAAGCATTCACGATCTCATTGCTACGGTAACACCGTATACTAAAGATATTTTTCTGCAACGTAAGATCCTATTCTTCAATACAAGAATACTAAAGATTGATGTTATACCAAAGTTTTGGCCTGAAATTAAAGATCACTGAAGATCTCCTGCAACACATGGATGATGAAGATTATATTCCTGCAGTATACGAATACTCACATCGCAGTCGTAAATCAAGGAATACTGGATATCTTATTCTGCAGTATTATGTCAATGAAGATCCTATTCTGCAATATAGCATCACTAAAGATCCTGTTGTGCAGTACAACATTACTGACGGTCCTATTCTGCAATATACATGTGATATCACTGAAGATCTTATTTCTGCAACACACGGATAGTTAAGATTGCATTTCTGTAGTATACGAGTACTTACAATCGCAATTCTAAATCGCGGAATACTGGAGATCATTTTCTGCAAGATTACATCACTGAAGATCCTTTCAACATCTTTTGCAACATAACATTACTTAAGATCTTGTTCCTGCAACACTCCAATAATGAAGATTGAATTGCTCTAGTATGTTCGTCTGTTGCGAGCAGAGATGGAAACCGATCACGGGACAACGGGTGGACAATGTTTCCCGGCCTGCTCACTCGCCAGATTTGTCGCCTATCGAGAACGTCTGGTGCGTCATCGCGCAACGACTGGCTTGCATGGCCTCGACGAATGTCACAGCCAACGAATTGTGGATGCGTGTAGAAGCAGAATTGGATACAGTACCGCATCAAGGAAAAGGTGTTCCTTGACACAAAAGAGTGCTTTTTTCTTGCGGATCCAACGGGTCGGGTCAAGGTGTTCCTGACCCGATTCTGACCCAGTTTTTTCCCGTTTTATTTTTGAAAAGAGAAAAATATATTCCAAAGAAAAATGCGCGTTGTGGAGTTTCTGTAGTCGATAGTGGTGCCCAGGGAGTGAATAATGATTTGCCATGGAAAAACTTTATCGCCTCTTTCTTAAAGCAACGAAGATTTCTACCGACCGACGTCAGATACAACGACACCATATCGTAAAAAGATACTTCATTTGCGTTCTTTTACAGTGCGATTGTCCAGGGCCAGGTATAGGCAAACGCCATTCGCCTGCTTCTCAGCTGATTCACTCTCTTCATGCGAAGTTCACTGTATTACTAAGAGTTACTTTTCACATCGCATCTTTTACATTAAGCATTCAGAGGTTTTCGATTGATGTGCTAACACCCCGTTCCCATGACATGTCAAAATTAACTCCTTATTTATTAATATGGATGGATTTCATATAAAAGGAAGTTGAGAAAGGCGTCGAGGCCAACAAATACGTGCTTGTTCAAAACCACAAGGGGAATAGTGAATGCTGAAAATTGTTTGGTCTCATTAAGAAACCGGTGAATAATTCTGTGTTTTTTGATCTTGCTTGTTGTTCAAAATGTGGAAAGTGTATAATTACAAAGAAAGATGTCGATGGTGTAGTAAAAGATTATGGAGCCAAAAATCTAACGAAAGTATGCTCACCTTCATCAAAGCGTGAAAATAGTGAACAATCTAAATACATTTAAAAAAATACATTTGTGTAATCGTAAATAATGGTTCCCATTTGTAATATACTTCATGGTCACGGTCATAGTCAGCCATTACTTCTAGATTATGCAAAATAGTGGCAGTAAAAATGGCACTAAAATTTAGCTTAAAAAGGAATTTTAGTTATTAAATAGCAAGTAGTTATTGGGATGAATATACATATCATCATCATCATCATTGTCAACCATTATCAATCCACTGCTGGACGAAGGTCTCCCCAAGTTTCCTCCACAACGGTCTGTCTTGTGCCAGTCTCCTCCATGTCACCCCTGCATACTTTCGAATTTCATCCACCCATCTCCCATGTGGTCTTCTTTTGGGTCTTTTCCTGTCCCTTGGAATCCAATCTAAAATTTCGGCTGTCCATCGATGATCTGTCCTTTTGGCAGTATGTCCAGCCCATTGCCATTTCAGGGATTTAACTCTGATCATGATGTCTTCCACTCTTGTCATTTTTCGGATCCACGAGTATATATATATATATATATATACAGTATATATTACGTTTATATGTATGTATATAAATTGAGTTTCGAATTTATAGTTCAAAGCAGATTTGTCCGGGTCAGTTACGGGTCCGGATCGGGTCGGGTTCAGTTATGAGACGCCCGGGCCCGAAATTTTTGACCCGATTCCAACTCTGGTTGCGAGGTGCCATTGGTGCACAGTTCGTGTTAACGGACGAAAATTCCACACTTCATCGTACGATGGCTGTTGATGAGCTGTTGGAAAGATTAACTTAATTTAGCACAATCTGAATATTAATTTGTACGCTTTAATTATTTTTTCTTTTTTAATTTAACTAACTTTCCGAGTTTAGTGCTGATTAAATTAAACATTTTGCAAAATATCGATCTATCTAAACGCTCTAACCTACAATAAAAACTGAAATCTTGAGATGTCAACAAAGTGAGCAAGATTGCAACTGAAAGCAGATGTCGTCCCAATAGTACATTGTCAAGAATTTTGATAGTTCCGATTTGTAATACCAGATGTCGCTTTATTTTGTAGGAAAAGCTTCGGTATGAAGTTTCAAACTAACCGTCGAATAGGACATTCTAAAACAAGTCGTGAAGGCAATAAAGATTGTGCTGGTGAAAGAGTAATTTAACGCGAAAAATCAAAGTAAAAGTTATAAAGGTATGAAAACAACTTTCCAAGTTCAGTGCATTACACATTTTTTCAAATATCAATCTATCTAAACGCTCTAGTCTACAATTGTTAAACAATAAATATTTTACACAGAATGCTATTCATCGCGAGGTCTTTTGAAAAACGAAAATAAATAGTATATAACTTTTAGTTCTAACATGAATGAGTTCTCATTGTATAAGTTTTTACTATGTTTCCTTACAGAAATCTGGCGTCAATTTGATTTGTTTTGAATCAGCTTCAGTTAAAAGTTTCACTTCGTCATAGGACGGGAAACATTTCCTATGTATTAATATTTATTTAAAGCTTAAAAACAACCGTTCTAAGATGAGCTACAAGCTAATTATTTTATAAATTTCTTACTATGTACTAATTTCAAAAAGTGAAAAACAAATTGTTAATTCTAAAGTTAACTAGCCTTTTAATGACTTTGTTGTGACTGCTTTTTGTTGGAAAGCATTTGAATATTTAGTTGCAACATGGAGGTCCGCACTTTTAGCTGATTCTCTACATGAGTACTGTGCCGTTCCCAGTCCTGTATAGTGACGCCATTGCTGACGTCAGAGCTGACAGGAGAGCTTTGAGGTCGACAGCAGAAGCAAGAGACCGAGTGAAGAGCGTGGAGAGAGAGTTTGTTTTGATTTATAGGGAGGACGACAGGGCATAAGAATCGTATTGTTTTTGTTTTTTAAATTAAATATTATGTGTTGTGAAATTTATGTTAGTCATAAATGAGTATTCATGATGATTACTAAGACGCCACAGTATCCATCATTTATGACATTAAGGGCGTCTTGATTTGGGTTATGTAAGATAATGTAGATTCGCAGCAATAAGTGGTTGAAAAGCAAGAAGGCATTTTTCGAGCACGTTGCCGAAGGCGTGGGTATTCCATTGCATTTTTCCATATCTTTTTTATGGTCAAATAAGGACTTTAAAATGTCATCTTCTGAGAGCTCAATCAATTCCATCTGTAGTTCTTTAGGAACCATTGAACGAAATCATGAGCGTAGCATGTGTCAAAATAGTCCTTATGACTTACTAATGTTTTAATTGTGGCCGTCAGTCGGGAGCATTATTTCGTTGAGTCCTTTTTTACTCTTTGGCATTTCAAATACGGTCATCGTAAAATTAAAATAAAAATAAGAAAAGACAAGCAAAAACATATTAATAAAATTAAAAGGATTTGTTCTTAAAATTTTTAGGATTCATTCAAAAGGGCGCACTTAATGGTCTAGAATGCCGCAGTTTCTCCAGGACTGATCTAGAATAACAAAAATACTGATCGTAAGAATAAGATTTCTGTGTTGCAGGAAATACTCAATATCTGTTTTTATAACATGTAAATACTTGAGATGCAAGCAGATCAGTAGCGCTTGTACCAAAAAAATAGGAAAAATAAAATTACATGGCTTGTAAAATTTCAGATAGACCGATATAAGTTTTTGTACTGTGGGAGATAAATTTAGGATATGAGATGGTACGTACAACATGAAAAAAAAGCAATATCTTTCAAGAAAATCATTCAGTTCGGATGAGTAAAGGACACTGCTCTTAAATCTTTAAAAGCAAGGAAATGGTAAGTGTATAAAAGCACTATATATAAGAAACCTAAAGCATATGAACATTTCGATTTGCCTCATGGGATTGAACGCCGTTCTTGCAAGTAGAAGTAGTAAATAAAAAGCCAGAAAAAAAAATAAGCAACAAAATGACTGGAAGAATTCTCCAATCTCATAATTCATTTACCGACTTCCATTCCTTACTTAGTAGCATGTCTACATCATATCATATCTCAGAGTCACACAGTTATTTAAGATATATATATTTTTTCTTGCTTCTTATTTTGCTGCTTCTTTTTACTGATGGATCGTTGTCCGAGACTCTCTCAGTGAACCGCGCAAACACACGCACACTCCGCTAATCTGAAAAATCTTCCTTCCTACGACTAAAGCGGGGCGCAGAAGTATTATCACGACCCCCTCCACCGTCTTCCCCAAGCAAGTCTGAAAGTATATGCCAGATATGATTTTTTGCAGTGAAAGAAGCCTGAAACCGCAAACAAAGCAAACGCGTTTCGATTCCAATCGCATATTTCGAATGCATGAATTTTTTTGTGAGGAAGATGCAGATAAATTGCATTTTATTCCAAAGAAATCCTTCTCCATTTCTTCGCTCCCTCCCACTCCTTGTGGAAGAGCGGGATAGCATTTGAGCTCTGGTAACTCACTCAATATTTCTGAAGACGGCGCTTTGAGCAAAAATGAAGTTAAATAAACGAGAGGAAAGATGGTATTCTTTTAACTCCATTTTTATTTTACCTTTGTTTTTTTTTTTGTTGTTGTTTAAAGTTTCTCTATACGTTTATGTTTTTTACTCACGAAGAGGAAGTTGAAAATCTTGATCGCAAATTTCTCGGTACGAGATATATCTCCATGATGCAAATTTATGACACAAATAACCATTTACATCTAAAGTTAGAAAGCCACCCATCTTTCAGAGAAGGTCGCTAGTTCTACAAAAGAGAAAAGCAGCTGCGCATCCCAGCAAAATCAGTCTTGCTGTGCCGGCACTGGGCCACTCCTGCCTGCCAGCAGTGCCATCAGTGGGCCATCACTATGTTGCCGTTACGTAAACCGTCCATAAAATGTCCCAGCGGCCACCAGATGGGCCAGCAGTTCAGGCCAGCAGCTGGCCAATAGTTGGCTCCCCATCAGTTGTCATATGCCAGACCAGGACGTCAGTTATCCATCACAGGCTGTGGCTGCCACAAGCGTCAGTTAAGATGCCCTGCAAGTACGTGCAATAAATGATGGTTAGCCTAATGTGGTCCGTCAATGTCCCGGCAGTGGCAGCCGACAGTCACGTGACGTAACTGATGGCTTGCAGAATCTTGTCCGTCAATTTTACAGTAGTAGCAAAAAAAAAAAAAAAAATCATGGTTCACCAAAGTCACACACACACAGAACCGCTCCCCACCCCACCCCAGCGAAACTCGAAACTCCTACATGAAGTCAGGGCACTGAGGAAATTTCCTTAGCAGGTCCGGCAAATCGCCCGATGGATATAACTGGTATCTAACCAAGGACAGCTCGTTTGCGAAGCGAATGCTCTCTGCTTGGATGTGAGCCTCTCTCCTACGCCGTGTGAAACACAGGGTTCTTTTTTAATTTCGCAATATTGAGAGTTCGTTTTCGTAAATGTACGTTTCATATAATTCATAAATTTATTTTTTCAATGTAACAATATTTTTTTATTTAATTTAAGGGAACTTCACTCACCTTCAACGAGTGAACCAACTTAAAGACGTTTTCCAAAGTTTTGTCTGAGGCGATTGTTTAATTAATATATTTACACATTCATGTCCCATTCTGTTACATTTTTAACACTTTATCTTTTTCTTCCACGGCCCGAAGCTACATTTGTTCTAAATAGGAATGATATTTTATTTTACTTCCGGTTATTTTTAGCAGCGAATCCCTCCAATCTTGTGTATTCAACGCATGGATTACTACATTATATTAACATAGCATTGCTTTCTTTTTTTTTTTTTTCAAATACTGGACAAATTTGCAACGAAAATATCCATTTCGTACTCGTATAACTGTTATTTTTTTCTAACACAACGGTTTTTTAATGCCTTTCCGAGACTTCTGTTTGAAGCGGTTTAGCGCATGAAGATTAGACAGAAATTATTTCTTTTTGTTCATGGGAATGGAGTGAGTGTGTGTGTTTCATGGCTGTTTGTATTCTCGATTCTTCGTGTGGTAGTGCAAACATTTTGCTACGAAATGAGTTTCTATAAATACATGAGATTAATTGACTATTTTTTACAGTTCATTTATTATTTATATAATTTTCCTCTGTAGGTAATCTACGTCGACGCGGCATTTCATTATGACGTTAATCCATCTCTCTACATATGTTGTTTTTTAACATCCACTAAACAACACGATGGCGAGGGCATCGTCTTCACATAACTGCTGCAGTGAAAGACTGTTCGCGTGTTGCTTCAGCTCATGCGCAGTCCCGTTGCTTCCACCTCCTGTTGGGGTTGCTTCGGTTGCCAGCTGCGGGCCACTAGTAGCACTTGCGTGGAGGCCCATAGTTCACGGCGATGCTACAGGGCCATCAATGGCTGCCAACTGATGGCGCTGCCACCAATGGATCGCTACCGTACCGTGAGTGGAAGATTTCAGCGCCGGCAGTGACCCATCACTGCCAGCTGGTGGCCAGCAGTTTCCCAACACTTGTGTTTTTACTGGGAAGTGAAACTAAGTTTTCTAGGATAGAGGAGATTTGATATAATTCATTATTGTATTCTGTTCGAAGTTGCGTATCAAAGTTTTATCACTAGTGTAAATAATGTTCATACACTACTGTTTGTGAAAATAGCAACACCATGAAGGACTGCTGGTATTAGCTTCAAACTTACAGGATATCTACAACAGGTTGGGACATGCAAATAATTAAACTGTCGGTGAAAATGCGCATTCGGTTTCGGAGCAGCTCCCTCTGAACTGTCCGGTCTTAAGGGTATCAGTGAAGAGCCGACATTAAGTCGAAAGGGTGTTTCTTGTGTCTCACTATGCCCCGTCTGCGTAGAATGTCGCATTATGACCACCTGATGAACTTTGATCGAAGGAACTTTGTTTGGATCAGAAAAGCTGGATTTTCCTACAGCGAATGGCAAGACACGATATGATTGTGTGAGAAATGAAGATGTATTGCAGTTGTGTGATGTGAAGCAAAATGTTGTTAGCAAGGTGGAGACCAATATGCTTCGATGGTTTGGCCATGTTGAAAGAATGAGTGATGAAATGCTTACTAAGAAAATCTTTTCAGCCCAAGTGGCAGGAAGGAAAGGCAGAGGAAGGCCAAGGAAGACATGGGGTGATCAGATTCAGGAGTGTCTGCATGAGAAAAAGATTATGAGTATGAAGTATAAAAGATCTTGTGTACGGCGTGTAATGGATATTAGTGAAGCACGAGTTGTATGTCAAGATCGCTGTAAATTGAGAAATTTGATACGACAACAATAAATAAAAATATCTGGTAGTTTGTATTTCTTTTTGGATCTAACCTCTGAATCTCAGAGAACAGCCTAGGGATATGTATGTATGAAATTGTTAGTCGTAAACGATGAAACGCAAGTACAGTGAGGTGAACGTGGGAACAGTGGAAATGTGACGATTGGACGTACCTAAATTCCGAAAATGGACAACAAAACCGCACGACTGCACCGAATGACCGACACCTCTACGACATGGTAGTGACCGGTCGCACAGCGAATTCACAGTGTTAGGGCAGCAATGGAGCACTGTCATAGGTCAGCCTTTGTCCTCCAGCACAGTTCGGCGTCGTCTGCTGAACAGAGGACTGATCGCCATGAGTTATCTCCTGTAGCATGTGATATCTCAGATATAAATTTCATTTGAATAGCACGGTTATTTCTGTGTGTTGTAATTTTCACAAACAGTAGTGCATATCATCTCCTTCAACTCTAAGTCGATGGAATAGTTTTTCTGCGATTGTGTTTTAAACGCCCGAAAATCTTTCGTCAGTTATGTCAGAACTGGTTCCTTTTCTTATCTGAAGACTTTTTTCGGTTCTATACTCAAAGATAGTGCACTTATTTGTATCAAATGAATTCTTCACATGGCTTGCGACGATCCTTCTTTTAAGTGGCTGTTGACGATCCTCAGCGATATAAGCTATGTTGCAGTCACTGTCTTCTGAATTCTTACCTATTCTGGAATGAGTACACGACCTTGACAAAACCGCGATGCCCATCGGGATACTATGCTGCTATTCACTGCTTCGTTGGCACAAAGTCTTCGCTACGAAACTTATTCATCATATTTCGCACCTTATACACTGCCGGACAATTGCTAAGGACGCATGACAATAGCAACGATAGCAACCATAAAATGGAAGGCAGGAAAATGTGGAAATTAGCATAAGTGCGGAATACAGTAAGACGTGTTTTGCGTATGCAAATTTTGGATTGCCGAACTTGTTCGTGACGTCATAGCGCTGATAAGAGATATAAAGGATTTGACGCGTATTGACCGTTGTTGTTCAAACGCAAAGTTGAAAGGGAAAGAATCAATTGACGAACTTGCAATTTTCAGTATGTCTTCCCGACATCACCTAGATGATTTTACGCGTGGCCGTATTATTGGCAAGATTGAAGAAGGGCAAAAAATAACAGATGTTGCCAGGGAGTTCGACGTCAGCCACAGTGTTGTTTCAAGGCTTTGGAAATCATTTCAAACAAATGGAGAGTGTAGCAAACGTACGGGGAGGTCGTGTTCGCAGTACGACCCCTTCAGAAGATCGGTACATAGTGCTATCAACAAAAAGACACCGGCGCAGCACAGCTAATGAGGTAGCAAATCAGTTTATGGCTGCTGCTGGCAAGCGGATCTCCCAAAAAACTGTCGCCAGACGTTTGCATGAAGGAGGACTATACGCCCGCCGTCCTGTTCTGTGCATCCCCTTGTCCAGACGTCACCGTACTGCCCGTTTGCAATGGTGCCATCAACATCGCAATTGGACTGATAACGACTGGTCTGCTGTCCTCTTCTCAGATGAGAGTAGATACAGTTTATCGTCTGATTGTCGACGACAACTGATCTGGCGTGATAGTGGTACTGCATATTGTCAAGCAAACATACAGGAAAGGGACCGATATCCGACATGTAGTGTCATGGTATGAGCTGGCATCATGATCAATGGCCGTACGTCCCTCTATGTGCTTCCAACTGGGACTATGACTGGCCAAAGATACATTAATGATGTTCTGCTACCTCATGTTCGCATGTTCCGTGGTGCTGTCGGTGATAGATTCATTTTCATGGACGACAACGCAACATGTCATCGAACAGTCGCTGTCCAGGAGTGTCTTGAGAGCGAGGATATTCAACGCCTCGTATGGACAGCACGTTCTCCAGATCTGAATCCCATTGAAAATGTGTGGGATGCTTTGGGGAGGAGTCTTGCTGGTCGCCAATGCCCTCCAATAAACATGGACACCCTCATCCGTGCACTGACAGAGGAATGGGATAAATTACCCCAACAGCTGCTTGACAATGTTGTGCAAAGCATGACACTACGTGTGGAATCTTGCATCGCCCTCCATGGTGGCCATATCCCGTATTGACATCTTACGCCGGAACGCCTGCGGACGGTAATTGCATTTTTTTCACGTTTACGTATTCTGCACAAAATGGCCTGTTTGTCCCTTGAACACGTTCCAAAGCCTTCTGGATTTCAGAGCACAATAAATTGTCTTTCTTGTAATGTCCTGGCATTCTGACATTATTTTATTTCACTTGGCATCCAACCACACTTACTTTTTTATGCGCTATATAGCCGTTTATGATCCGTCCTTAGCAATTGTCCAGCAGTGTATTATATGAGGCCTTTTCTGTCTGTGGTGAATTTGAATCCACATCTGCGGTCTTCGGAGCGGGATATTCTCCCAACTGAACTACGCCGGCAAGGCTTATCACTGATCTTGCCGTTTTGACGCACGCCTCACCTCAGACGTACGTCCGATACCCCCCCCCCCCCCGAGAAAGGCGGGAGCTCAGGTTTCCGGTTCCCCGACAAACTATCCTGAAGGAGATCACTCTAGAATAAAGAGTTCTTATTAATTCCAGACGTTACGTATTTGGTAGGCGAAACCAAGGACTTATCGCAGTTTTCGGAAGGCCAAATTGTGTGAGCACGAAGGGTTGACGCAACTGTTTCTAAAACAGTGACACTGAGGGTTGTTCCAGGGCCTGCGTGGTTAAAGTTTACCAGGAGTGGTGTCAAAATGTCAAAACACCCAGTGTCACTGCAGTCACCAATATTCAGAATTCCCATACTATTTAAGAAGATACAAAAGCAATAACAATTTTTCAACCAATATTCCTAAAACGACATAGTAAAACTCATATACTGACAGGTATCAGTAAAAAGAGGACAACAAATAGCAAACTGAATGTAGAAAGTGTCGAGAATGTCGAGCCTTGGCTTTATCAAGGACCAGCAAAACTCTGCATATATATATATATATATATACTGTTCCCACTAAAGGGGCTCTGACGACCGCCAATAGCGGTATAACTATAACATCGGGATTAGAGGAAATTCTATCCCACACTCACCAACCCGCTTGGCCAGCGTGGTGAGTTATGGCCAAACCCCTCCAAAATGATTCCACAACTTAAATCTTGGCCCTCAGTCTCCGGCAGCTGGAATGTACCTGGCCAAGGCAGCGGCCAGTGCGACATGAAGGCAGAGGGTGCTAAGAATCCCCGGAGGACCGGACTAGGCTGCCATCTGATGCTGACCTTGGCTACATACAATGGACGCTCCCTATCTTCTGATTCAAGGCTTCTTGAATTGGAAGAGGAACTACAAAGGATCAAGTGGGACATCGTGGGGCTAAGTGAGGTAAGGAGAAAAGGAGAAGATCTCATCGAACTGAAAAGTGGACATCTCTTCTACTATCGTGGGACAGATACTGGCAGAACTAGTGGTGTTGGATTCATAATAAACAAGAAACTGAAGGATAAAGTTGTAGAAGTTGAAAGTTCCTCTGACAGAGCTGCACGACTTGTTATCCAACTCTCGAAAAGATACCAGGCTCAGATTATTCAAACTTATGCACCCACCACAAGTCATCCTGAAGAAGAAATTGAAGAATTTTATGAGGAAATTTGTCATCTAAATAATAAAGGTAAGCAGCACTTGAAAATAATTATGGGAGATTTCAATGCAAAAATAGGGCAACGGCAACAGAATGAAACTTCAGTAGGTAAATTCGGTCACGGCAACAGAAACCAGCGTGGAAATACTCTCGTTGAGTTTGCAGAGGCAGAAGGGTTTTCATCTTGAACTCCTTCTTCAAGAAAAAGCCACACAGGAAATGGACATGGAGACATCCAAATGGGACGACAAGTGAAATTGATTTTATTATGTGTAACAAAAAATTCGTCATAGAAGACTGCAGTGTGCTAAACAAGTTCAACACAGGTAGTGACCATAGATTGGTGAGATGTAAGATACACCTCAACACTAAACTTGAACGTGGCAAGCTCATAAGACAAACAAAATCTATTGACATAACCAACCTTAAAAACACCATAATACCTTCAAGTTGGAACTGAAGAACAGGTTCTCTGCTTTAGAAGGCCTAACATCGGAAGAAGTGGACATCTCTGAAGTTAACAGAAAAGTAACCCAAGCTCTTATGGAAACGGCAACAAAATTAGCTGGGTCTGAGAACAAGTTGCATGTAAATAAATTATCAGGAAAAGCGAAAATGTTGATGCAAAAAAGAAGAGAGATGAGGACAACTAAAGAAGATGTGACTTCCAAAGTGGAATATATAGAGCTATGCAAGACAGTAAGAAAAAGTATCACTGAAGACGTAAGAAAATTCAACTGTGAACTAGTGAGGAAAGCAATTGAAAACAACCAAAGCCTAAAGATAGCAAAGGGACATCTCAGTAGGGAAGAAAACAGATTATGGCACTGAGAAAAGAAGATGGTTCTGTAACAAGAAATAGAGGCGAAATTTTGACAAGAGTGAAAGATTTCTACCAAATTATATGAAAGGGATGATATATGCACTCCAGACATCATGAGAAAGATACCAGTACCAGAGTTCCTCCAGTCCTTCCAGCAGAAGTTGCACATGCAATCAAGAACATGAAGCGGGGAAAAGCTCCAGGAGAAGATGGAATTACTGTAGACATCATACAAGAAGCAAGTGGAGAAATCGAAACAGTACTCGCCCAAATTTTCACTCGATGCCTTAATGAAGGAAAGATTCCTGAGGATTGGAACACTGCTACAATGATCCTGCTACATAAGAAAGGTGACATTGAGGATCTCGGAAACTACAGACCTATCAGCCTCCTATCAGTAGTTTATAAAATCTTCACTAAAGTTCTTTCACACCGCTTGAAGGTAACACTGGACATGGCTCAACCGAGAGAACAAGCTGGATTCAGGAGTGGCTACAGCACAATAGATCATATCCACGTGCTGAGAGAACTAATTGAAAGAGCGAGGGAATATGAACTTCCATTGTGCATGGCTTTTATCGATTATGAAAAAGCCTTTGATTCGGTGAAACCATCAGCAGTTACAATGGCTCTGAAAACCTGCGGTATTGAAGATGCATACATTAATATTATTAATAACATCTATGAAAATGCAAGTGCAAAGATTAGGCTGTTTGAAAATACAACACACGTAAAAATTGGAAAGGAGTGAGACAAGGTGACACCATATCTCCGAAGCTCTTTAATGCCACATTGGAGGGTGTTTTTCAGTCGCTGAGCTGGGAAAACAAGGGGATAAAGATTAATGGAGATTATCTAACCCACCTCCGTTTTGCTGATGACGTAGTCATTTTTGCAACTACCCCATCAGAGCTGCAGAGTATGATCCAGGAACTTGCTGACAAGAGTAAAGAAGTGGGATTAAAAATGAACTTTCAGAAGACAAAAGTGATGTTCAATGCTTTTACAAGAAATGAAGATTTATCGATTGATGGAGAAAAGCTGGAGATAACAGACACGTACGTTTATCTTGGACAGCAGATATCAAGTGAGGGTCACATTAGTGATGAAATTAATCGGCGTACAAAACTTGCCTGGAGAGCTTTTGGAAGAAACAGCATAATTTTCAAGAGCAATATGCCATTATGTCTTAAAAAGAAAAGTGTTTGATCAATGCATCCTTCCAGTACTTACGTATGGTGCAGAGACGTGGACCTTAACTAAAAGAGACATACAAAGGCTGCAGACAACTCAAAGCAGCATGGAGAGGTGCATACTTGGTGTAACCAGGAGAGATAAGAAGAGGAACTCGTGGATCCGAAAAATGACAAGAGTGGAAGACATCATGATCAGAGTTAAATCCCTGAAATGGCAATGGGCTGGCCATACTGCCAGAAGGACAGATCATCGATGGACAGCCGAAATTTTAGATTGGATTCCAAGGGACAGGAAAAGACCCAGAAGAAGACCACATGGGAGATGGGTGGATGAAATTCGAAAGTATGCAGGGGTGGCATGGAGGAGACTGGCACAAGACAGACCGTTGTGGAGGAAACTTGGGGAGACCTTCGTCCAGCAGTGGATTGATAATGGTTGACAATGATGATGATGATGATATATATACATAACAGAGGCCATGTACTCAGCTAATATTTTACCAATGCGTAAGTTTTGTTTCGTTGAAAATTTCTTACCCAAGTATGCGTTGGTTGCTCATCAGTCATCACAAAATTTTTAGGTACGTTCAAATACTAGAGTAATAATAATAATTGATGATATGTTGTTCGTTTAAAATTAAACAGTAATGAATATTTCGACTTCATTGAAATTTTTGTACTGAAAACCAGGACATATATATTCTTCAAAATTAGAAATAAATAAATACAACTATTTTTACTGCTGAAAATTATGAACAAAAAAATGACGACCGACTTTTGTACTTTTATTTTTTGAAATTTTTTTTTCGGTAAATGCGCACCAATAATGTTCCTTCTTTAATCTGGATCCATTTCTTTATTTCGAATCAAAATTTACTTCCTTATTTCGTCACTTTCTATGCTTGATATCGCTAACGATGACTAGTGATCTTGGGTCATAGTTAATCTAAAACATGTTTTGTTCATTTTTTGCTTGAAAAATGTTCTTTTGGAACTTGGATAGATTACTGGTATAGTGAAAAATAGTCGTAAAGCTGTAATAAAGCTATTTATCTGATACGTCTGCACTAAATCTAATAAAATTTGCAGTAAATGTAATAAATTCATTAAATTTAATAAATAAATTTTACAAAAATAATTTCACTTAATGAATAAATTTAATGATTAAATTTTAAAAACCATTTTATTTAATGAATAAATTTAATGAATTCATCATTAAATACGTCCGCACTAAATTTAGTAAATTCATTTAATTTAAGGAATGCGTACTTAATTTAATGAATAAATTTTAAAAAATCATTAAATTTAATGAATTCATTATCAGATACGTCCGCACTAAATTCAATGAATTAATTTTAAAAAATCGTTAAATTTAATTAATTCATACCAGACACCCGCACTTCATTTAATGAATTTTACACTAAATTTAGTAAATTCATTAAAATTAATAAATTTAATGAATCTTGCGCTAAATTTGATAAATTCATTATATTTATTGAATACGTTTTTTAAATATTATTAAATTTAATGAATTTTGCACTAAATTTAATGAATAAAATTAAAAAAAAATTATTTAATTTAATGAATTTAATAAATTTTGCACTGAATTTAATATATTCATTAAATTAAAAATTGAATTTAATGAATTTTGCACAAAATTTAATAAATTCATTAAATTTCATGAATAACTTTTAATAAATTCACCATCTGATACGTCCGAACTAAATTTATGAATCTTTCACTGGTAAGGATGGATTACAAGAACAGACACATAGGGCATCTATTCACGTAACACATCCTTCCCAGTGTGTCACGCATTTACGTATCATACATGCAACGCGGGATACTGTTTCCGTTCGACACATATTGTATCGGTCAGATAACTGCGAAAAAGTGCTGTGCCAATTGCTCCTGTACAAATCAACGCTCGAGTCTTTCAGCTCTGGTATCCACCTTTCGCTGCCATTAATTAAATTAAAAATTAAATTTAATGAATTTTTAAATAGTATGTGAATTCTGAATATTCGTGACTGCTGCGTTGCGCGTCTTGATCTTCAGGGCTTCTTGAATTGGAAGAGGAACTACAAAGGATCAAGTGGGACATCGTTGGGCTAAGTGAGGTAAGGAGAAAAGGAGAAGATCTCATTGAACTGAAAAGTCAACATCTCTTCTAATATCATGGGACAGATACTGGCAGAACTAGTGGTGTTGGATTTATAATAAACAAGAAACTGAAGGATAAAGTTGTAGAAGTTGAAAGTTCCTCTGACAAAGCTGCACGACTCGTTATCCAACTCTCGAGAAGATACAAGGCTCAGATTATTCAAACTTATGCACCCACCACAAGTCATCCTGAAGAAGAAGAAATTGAAGAATTTTATGAGGAAAATCGTCATCTAAATAATAAAGACAAGCAGCATTTGAAGCTAATTATGGGAGATTTCAATGCAAAAATAGGGCAACAGCAACAGAATGAAACTTCAGTAGGTAAATTCGGTCACGGCAACAGAAACCAGCGTGGAAATACTCTCGTTGAGTTTGCAGAGGCAGAAGGGTTTTCATCTTGAACTCCTTCTTCAAGAAAAAGCCACACAGGAAATGGACATGAAGACATCCAAATGGGACGACAAGTGAAATTGATTTTATTATGTGTAACAAAAAATTTGTCATAGAAGACTGCAGTGTGCTAAACAAGTTCAACACCACAGCGTGTTATTTCTTATGTTTTTGTTAGCATGCGACTTATAGAAAAAATGCGTCAGTTTTTCTTCTAGTTCTCATCAACATTTACAGTGGCTTATCAAAATAATCGAAACATTTAGTGTTAGTGGAAATTTTTTTATTAATAAGCTGTAGGCCAACCTCGACCTTTCAGAATAGAAGTAATTGGACTTGGAAAATGTGATATGACTGTTCGCTCCAGATATTCCCAGAAATGCTAAATAATATTGAGATCTGGAGATTGAGGTAGTCAGGGTTGCTGCTGCACCTTATCCTCATGCTCTATAAACCACAACTTGACACGTTTTGTACAATTCACAGGTTCATTACCTCCTAGAAACCAAGGACGGTCTCCAATGGAGCAATACCAGCAGCACTAAGTGCAGGTGGTCCCCAAGAATGGATTCGTACGTTGCACATATGACCTTATAGAATAATCAATGGCATAGAAATGTCATGATATAGCATCACACAATATCGCGGATTCCCCTTCGTGCTTCACAGTCGGAACCGAACGGTATACCGTTCGGTTCCTGCAGAAACGCACTATACCTATAGGTATGGAGCCTGCAGAAACGCACCATACCTATAGGTATGGTGCCTGCAGAAACGCACCATACCTACAGGAATGGTGCCTGCAGAAACGCGCCATACCTATAGGTATGATTCCTGCAGAAACGCACCATACCTATAAGTATGGTTCCTGCAGAATCGCACCATACCTATGGGCATGGTGCCTGCAGAAACGCACCACACCTATAGGTATGGGGGCCTGCAGAAACGCACCATACCTATAGGCATGATTCCTGTAGAATCGCACCTGCAGAATCGCACCATACCTATAGGTATGGTTCCTGCAAAAACGCACCATACCTATAGGTATGGTGCCTGCAAAACGCACCATACCTACAGGTATGGTGCCTGCAAAAACCCACCATACCTACAGGTATGGTGGGTTTCTGCAGGTTTTCGTCGGATGTACACTCTACTAGTAATGGAGAAAATGTGAAGCACGATTCATCAGGCCAGATAAAACATTGCCAGTCAGTCTTTAGCACTATGCACCATCTTACACATTTTGTTGCTTTGATGTTGGTAATCAGAGATTTGCACGGCCATAAATACCTGCATGATGCAGTTCCGGGAGAACTGTTGTGACGGAAATGAGGTTATTCCGACTGGTGTTCGACTGTACGGCCGTTGGCGGTACTTTGGTTTTGTGCTTTTGTTGAACAATCCTTACTAACGCTCTCCTGTCCTTAGCTGACATCTTCGTATGGCGTTCACAGTTTGCATGTTTGGCTGCAATGACGTGTTGTTTTTGATAGGTAGTCATAATCTTCGACAGTTCCTCGTGTTACAGCTGCTATTTCGGCCGTTCTAGTTACTGAAGCTCCTACTAGACGTTCATCAATGATCATGCTTTTCTTGAGGACACTCTGATGTGACATTGTCGTAATTGCTCCACAACAGCGGTTTCACCTGCTAGTGTGGTACTGCTGCGTGATCCCAGCAAAAATACAAGTG
Organism: Macrothele yani; assembly: GCA_039090855.1. Lineage (NCBI taxonomy): Eukaryota > Metazoa > Arthropoda > Arachnida > Araneae > Macrothelidae > Macrothele > Macrothele yani. The sequence goes on from CM077005.1 coordinate 8,518,934, forward strand.
CTGGAAAACTGCTGGCCACCAGCAGGCAGTGATGGGTCACTGCTGGCTGAAATCTGCCGCTCACAGCACGGTAGCGGTCCGTTGATGGAAGCGCCATCAGTTGGCAGCCATTGATGGCCACACAGCATCACCGTGAATTGTTGGCCTCCAAGCAAGGGCCACTAGTGGCCCGTAGCTGGCAACCGAAGCAACCCAAACACGAGATGGAAGGCAACGGGACTGCGCATGCGAAGAAGCAACGCGTGCTCTCATGGTACCAGCTAGTTGAGTACGACGCTATTGCCATCGTGTAATTATAGTAGATGTTAAGTTAAAAATACCATATGTAGAGAGGTTAATTAATTTTCTAATAAAAAGCCACGTCGACGAAGATTACCTTCGGAAGAAAATTATGTAAATAATTATTAATGAACTGTAAGAAATAGTCAATTACTCTCATGTATTTATAGAAACTCATTTCGTAGCAAAATTCCTGCACTAACACACAAAGAATGGAGAATATAGACAGCCATGAAATACACCAACTCCATTCCCATGAATAACAAGAAATAATTTTTGTGTAATCTTTCGTTTTAACATACAGTAAACCGCTTCAAACAAAAGTCGCAGAAAAGCATTAAATAATCGTTCTATTCGAAAAAAATAGGAATTACACGCGTACAGAATTAATCAATTATTTGAAAAAGAAAGCAACTCTATGTGGATATAATGGACTTATCTATGGGTTAAATACAAAAGATTGGAGGAATGCGCCACTAAAAATAACAAGTAAAATAAAATATCATTCCTCTTTAGAACAAATGTAACTCCGGACCGCGGAAAGGAAAGATACAACATTAAAAATGTAACTGAATGTTACATGAACGGGTAAATATATTAATTAAGCAATCGCCTTTTTTTAATTCAAGACTACAAGGACAGCACAAAACTTTGGTAAGCGTCTTTAAGCCTTTAAATTGGTGCACTCGTTGAAAATGAGTAAGTTCCCTTAAGGTAAATAAAAACAATCGTTACGTTGAAAAAATAAATTTGTGAATTATGTGAAACGGACATTTGTGAAAAATACCTCGCAATATTGTACAACTAAAAAGAGAATCCTTCCTTTCACATTGCGCAGAAAAGATTCTCAGCTACACGCGAAGGCTGGCGCGCCCGCTTCCCAAGCTGATCTGTCGTTGGTTCGTTTCCAGCCAGGTCCCAACGAGCGTTTTTCAGGACCTGTTGAGAAAATTTCCCCATTGCCGTGCCATCATTCTCACGTTTCGTAAGGGAAAAGAAAGTAGTTGTCCCTTTGGGAAACTGCGGTTATCTTTTTTTTTTTTTTAATGGCTGCTACTGGGAAATTGGCGGACGTGATTCGGCAAGCCATCAGTTACGTCGCGTTATTACCGGCTACCACTGTCGGGAAACTAGCGGACCACATTAGGCTAGCCATCATTTATGGCACGCGCTTGCAAGGCCGCTTGTGGCAGCCGTTCCTGTGATGGATAACTGATGGCCCTGTTCTGGCATGTGACAACTAATGGAGTGGGCAACTGTTGGCCAGCTACTGGCCTGAACTTCTGTCCCATGTGGTGGCCGCCGGCACATTTTATTGATGGTTGGGCAACGGCAACATAGTGCTGGACAACTGTTGGCCAGCTACTGGCCTGAACTTCTGTCCCATGTGGTGGCCGCCGGGACATTTTATTGACGGTTGGGCAACGGCAACATAGTGCTGGACCCCTGCTGGCATTGCTGAAAGCCAGTGCTGGCTTAGGTGCTGGCCCAGCAACACCGTTTTCGCTGGGAGCCGTCATCTTACTGCACCACTCTATATAGGGTGAGTCAAAAGTCGCAGGACACCCTTAATAACGGCAGGGAAAATTAAATATCTGAATACCCCAGCAAAGAATTGGTGAGGGAAGCTATCTTTTAGGCTATTTCCGGAACATGTCCTCCATCTGAGGACTTAAAGCAAATTAAGTATTTTATTTATCGTGATGTTTCGAAGTAACAGAATGCTTCGGAGCTTGTGATCTTTTTAAACTGACAATGGCTTTCAATTATCTTTAAGAAAAGGCAAAATGTACTGCTTTATAGTAATATTTCACAAAACTCCTAAATATAAAATTTACTCTTTTTAGGTATAATAGTTTTTGTGTTAAGGACATCCCAGACTGATACATAGACATCGTACAATCACCTGTTCAATAATTTAAGTACCCGGCTTCTTTCGGTAACAAAATATGTAACAGCTGGAGCGCAAAATGGGGGAGAGGGGAAGAAATACTCTGTGCCACAATTACCAAAATTCATGCCATATCCCATCTCGCTACAGAACTTCAAAATCAGATCCTTCGACAAAAGATTGAAATTTAACAGTTAATCAAATCTCAAGAACTCCAGCGAATCCCTCCTATTAGTGGAACTTTTTCGTCAAATGGGTACGAAAAAAGTGAGAACAGAGTGTTTCCGGTAATATACCAAAGGAATTATGGAAACGTGTCTGAAAATTTGGAATTCCGTTAACACATTTTAAAAAAGGCAATTTACCGTCAACATAAAAACGAATTGCATAAAGGTTTCCGAAAATTCAGAATTTTCCTGAAGTACGAAGAATCCGTGAAATTCAGGTTTGTTTGTTTTTCGTCATTTCACAGGAAAGGTTGTATCAGAAATATGCTTCCTTAATTCACAAAGGGAAACATGGAAAGTGGCACGCGAATTTCAGAATTTTCTTTTTACAGTGATACAAATCTTTGTCATTTATTTTAGGACATCCTGTATGAGAGTGCGTAGCTCCAGGTTAAACTTCTGCAAAACTTTGCAATATATTTCATACGCATTTTGTGTGGAAGTATGAGATGTAATCTGTGAGAACCAATTTTAATATCTTCAGCCTTAAAAAGCCAAACTGTGTTTCGCAAAGTCCTATGTTGGAACGGCATCAAAAGACTAATTTCACTCTTAGTCTCGATTTTGAATAGAAGATATAAGTAAAAAGGAAATACAGATATGCACATTTCACAAAGAACCTCTTCGAATGCTTTCATTAACGGACCAAACCTCTAAATCACCCCAAGCGTAAATGCATTAATGCTGTTTCGATCAACAAGAAAAGACGCAGAAGATCAAATGGATTTCTTTTTCCATCCAGGTTACCAAGTCAAGCAGACATTTTTCCTCACATGTTTCCCCATCGTAAATATGTCATACGGAACTCCAAGAATTCAGTCCCCCGAGGATACATTTTTTTATTTACTTTTAAGGCCACACAGTCAAACATTTCCAGCTTTGGTCCCGTGACAAATTTCCTTCTCTTTTTCCTTTTTCCTTTTTCTCAGTGTTAAACCCATTTGAAGAAGCATGGTTTCAGCCAATGCGATCTAAAGAGTTCCTTCGCATTATATGGGATTCTATGCAGAGCCTCCTTGTATTTTGTGTTTCAAGATCAATATATTCGGCAGTATACCAACAAAAGGATGAAACTGAATTTCGTGGATTTTAAAATACACTCTCTTATTTTTCACCGGAATTCTGCTTGACGCTAATTTTTGCAACATTTATTTCACCACACTTTTATTTTTATTTTGTTTATTATCTTACCTACTGATTCTAGGCTTTAGTCTGTGATATATTTAAGAAAAATCAGATGTGAATATTTTGTTTCAAGTGATCACAGCCGGTCGCTGTGCTATAATTATACGCCCAACAGGTAAACTAAATTCAGCATTCTGATTTGTTAATACTGGTCTTACAGAACGTCGCTCAGATTACCTGAATAGGTGTGTGACAGAAGAAGGATATCTGCGAATATCGACTGGAAGATTTGAGAAAGACCTTGGAATACGTACAGCAAGTCTACCCTGGCATCTAGCCACAATTTAATATTAGTGTTTCTAAGTAACTTCCTCGCAAATACAATAAGAAGAAACTCCGTCTCTGGTTATAAAGCATGCCTAGAAATTATCCGGAGCTAAGGGGGTCGCCAGTGGCTTAGTGGTTAGATCAGTCGGCTGCCTTTTCGCTGAAAGAAGGCCGAATCCCGGCCAGACTTCCTGAACCATCGAACACCCGCCGCTCCGGAATGGTGCATTTGACACGCATCGGACGCCCGTTATAAACCAGAGTTGGAAACGGGTCAAAGATTTTGGAGCCGGACCCGGAGGTCACATAATTGAACTCCACCCGGAACCGACCCGGATTTGTAACTGATTCGGGCCAGACCCGAAAACATCTGCTATGAATTGTAATATATAGGGACAGGAAAAGACCCAGAAGAAGACCACATGGGAGATGGGTGGATGAAATTCGAAAGTATGCGGTAGTAACATGGAGGAGACTGGCACAAGACAGACTGTTGTGGAGGAAACTTGGGGAGACCTTCGTCCAGCAGTGGATTGATAATGGTTGACAATGATGATGATGATACTATATTGAGAAAGGTTACCGAACACCTAGAAGAGCAACACAACATAACATTTATTGACATACATTAATGCAGTGTCGGTCCACTTTTGGTCTTAATGCATGCATTGACCCTTTGAGACATGCTTTCGATAAGGTTTTGGAACACAGCGATTAGTATGCGCGTCCATTTAGTACGTAATACTGCCGCTAACTGTTGCTTAGTAGTAGGCTTTGGTTCCAAACTTATTACGCGGCGCCTTATTCATCCCAAAGGTGCTTTGTGAGATTAAGATTAGGCTCTGTAGTGGCCATTCCACACACGATACGGAATTGTCGTCAAACCACGCCGTAACAGTCTTTGCTTTATGGCTCGGTGCATTATCCTGCTGGTACCAACAAGACTCGGTTCCATAATATTGCTACAGAGTTGGCAGGGAATAATTGTCAAGAATATCCTGTTACACGTACTGGTTAACAGGTTTGTCCACGATAACCAATGGGCCGGGACCATACCACAAAAAACACCCCACACGACTACACTGCCAGCTCCAAACTTGACCGTAGGAACAGTATACTGTAGTAAATCACGTTCCCTCGGCTGCCGCCATACCCACACATGGCCATTAGACTGATGGATCGTGTATCTGGATTCATCAGTCCATAGGACTTGTTTCCATTTATCTATGGTCCACGATAAAGGTTTTTACACCATGCTAAACGACGAGTAGCATTCCGAGTGGAGATGAAAGGCTTATGAGCAGCCGCACGACCACGGTAACTCATGGAATGAAGTTCGTTCTCTGCGAATGGTACGTGTACATACCGAGGTTCCAGCATTTTTACTCACCTGTAGACTGAGGTCTTGTGCAGTACTCCGTCTATCCGCTGTAACGACTCTTCTTAGGCTTCGACGTCCTCTATCACTGATTTTCTTTGATCTGCCGGTACGTTTTACTGCTTCAGGCACCCCATGTGTTTCCACTTATTCAGTAAATCCAAAACAGTTGGCTTGGGTGTGTTCAAATGCCTCTCGGTTTCTCTTATGGACAACCCACTAATATAACATCCAACAATCTTTTTTTCCTCAAAGTCAGTTATCTTCCGCTGCGACATTTTCACTCAACCTCGCAGTGCGATATGATAGCGTTCAACTGCAGGCTTGTTTTTATACCATTTTGCAGCTGTACCGCGCCTCTTAACAACGCAGAGGATCCGTTCATATGCTTTTGAAGGGGTGTCCGGTGACTTTTGCCAATATAGTGTATATACAGGGAGTTCAAAAAGTCTCTCCGCAGGGGTTATCTTACGTAGGTTATACGGAAATCAAAGAAACGTATCATGGAAACGTATTATATACTCACTCGCTTACAGGAAGTAATGAAACTGTCGTCCTTCATTTACAAGAGACGTAACCTAATTGTTTTACACATGTTTTCAAATACATCTGCGGGCGTCAAAAAGTGTTTCTGCATTAACATTAAGGACAATTATCGATAGGCCACCTAATTTTAATGGCACTACAGTCAAAATTTTTGAATTACGGAACTAGTTGTATGTTTAATTTTAGTTGTTGTTGTTGTTGTTGTTTTTTTGTTGATAACATATAAAGTTTCCGAATATGGTTCACAGCAACACCAATTTTCACCACTTTCTGATGAGTTGAACGTTTTCAAAATGTGGATGTTGTTTTGCCTCTCCCACTTGTGAGACTGTACTTGTGTTTTGCAATACGAAAGTTCAAATTCCTCATGGTGGATTACTCATGGTGGATCCACCATGAGGAATTTGAACTTTCGTATTGCGGAACACAAGTACAGTGTCAAAACACGTTCAAACTCTACAGCACTTGCAAGATTAGTTAACCAGGGAGCCCACATCCCTCTGTGGAATGAGGCAAGAGTTATTTCTTCTCACAACAACAAACATGCGTCTTTGCTATCGGAGAGTTTACACATCGTCAATAACGCTGATAAATGTTGTAACGATGAAGTACCCAGATTCATACCTCCAACTTGGATGCAGTTAATTTCGAACAGCAAGAAGCAAATAAACCAATAACTCGAACTTTATTTCAGAACTCACCCAATAACAATTAAGACACAACAATCATAAGTCAGAGTATGGTGACGTTTTTTTTTTTTTTTTTTGATTGAAGGTTTAACGACCACCGTGAGCAACTCAATGGGCTATAAGCAGTCGCCCGTCCCTAATTTAGGGTCACTGGTTCCAGGGAAGGGAGAGAGCCAGTGCCGTAAGACAAACACAACATCCATGCCTCACCAGGATTCGAACCCGAACCCCTTACGGACGAATGATCAGAGGCCAGCGCCTTAGACCACTGCGCCACCGGGGCGGCGACGTTTTTTGAAGTCATTCGGGAGCTGAACGCGATGTATATAAACAAAAACTGACGTTCCACGGTGAACTCTTTTCAAATTTTTACAATACCTGTTTTAGAGTTCACCTGAGGATGTGGTGGGAGCCAGCACGAAAGATCTAGTGATGTGGTTTTGACTTTCAACTTTTGATTCAGTGTAAATAAAAGTCATTTTTCATCGTTAAATTTAAATTTCATCTTATATCGTGCAACGACGGCATTCTAGCAATTAGAAATATTTACGATCCATTTATCCCGATGCAACGGAGCCAAAAAGCTCAGTGAAACTGTAGTAGATCTCAAAATAAATCTAATGAACAAATATTTTTTATTTGATCTATGACGGGACTGGACAATGGACTTCGAGGCTTGATCATCTGATTCAAGCCTCGAAGTCCATGGTCTAGTCCCGTCAGGATTTTTTCCTTCATAGTCGTAGTATCGCTCAAGGAAATAATACATTTTTTCTACACTGATGGACACCCAAAATGCAACACCAAGAAGGACACGAGATAGCAAAGCCAGATTTACTGGACACATAACAACAGATACAAAGATGAAACGATTGAGCTTACAGGCCCGCGTGACTTGCGAAACACGCAGACATCAATAGTTCGTGTGGCCCCCATGGCTGGCAATAACAGCCGCTACACGCCGCAGCATCGAATGAATAAAGGCTTTGGATGTGGGCTTGGGGTATGTCGGTCCAGGGTGCTTCCACGCGTTGCCACAGTTCATCAGACGTAGCCAAGGGTGGTGCTTGCCGGGCCACTCGGTTGCCGATCAGCGACCAGACGTGTTCGATGGGCGACATATCGGGAGAACAGGCGCGCCACGGCAGCAGTGACACCTAATGGGCTTTGAAGAAGTGTTGCAAGATGCGTGCCACGTGCGGGCGCGCATTGTCCTGTTGAAACGTGGCCGCTGGCAGGTCCTGCAGGTAAGGGAGGACTACAGGTTCCAAAACGTCGGAGATGTAGAGGTGGCTTTGAGTGTACCGGCGATACGTACCATAGGGATGCGGGTGTCATATTCAATTGCGCCGCAAACCATAACGCCAGGCGACTGACCGGTATGGCGATACATAACGCAGTCGTCATACAGTCTCTCGTCGCCGTACCGCCACACGCGGATCCGATCATCGTGGTGTTGCAGGCAGAATCGGAATTCGTCGGAGTAGACAATGCCGTGCCGTTTCGTAGTTCAGGTGCGGCGTTCAACGGTGCCTCACTCGCCGGTGGTGTAACGTCAATGGTAATCGAAGCAATGGGTGCCGTGCGACAAGTCTCCGCTCCTACAGGCGACGTCGAACGGTACGTGCTGACACAGGTTGTTGCGCAACACACCCTAATACCTACGCTAACGTTCGTGATGTGGCGGTGCGAGCCGTCAATGCCCGATGCACAACATGCCGGTCTTCTCGTTCGGTGGTGTGCCGCGGTAGCGGCAATCGCTCACGTCGGTCCATCTGTCCCTCCTGCACCCACAGAATGTATACTCGCCTCAATGTGTCTGGATGTCGTCCACACGGGCGCCGATGTCTCGGTACGATAAACCGCTGTCGCGATAAGCCACTATTCGTCCTCTGTCGAACTCCAAAACGTGCTGGAATGACTGCCGTATTCTGCGATGAGGTATCAAGAAGCTTCCCACGCACAGGTCTGTCAGCACAACACACTTCCACTACTTACACCCCGCCTCATGTGCACCCTTCTTATAGTGCTCTTCGGTGGCGTGCCCGGGCGCAAATTATTTGCATATGCCCTGCAACGCTAATCGTTTGCATGTCCTCTCGCGGGCGACGCATGCTGCGAATTTCAGGCCAATCGGATGCTTCCTTCTTGCTGTTGCATTTTGGGTGGCCAGCAGTGTACATTACTGATACTATAACGAGACAAAACATGCTACTTGACATGCTCAGGGCAGTAGCGGATCAAGAAGCTCATCTTACAGGGAGCGGTTGCTCTGGTCTAAACAAAAATAAGAGTGATTCTTTGGGGAGGGCACACACACACACACTGTAAGCTTGCAACGCTGCCTCTTCCTGGCATCGCAAGGCTTTTTAAAAATTTTCCGTTAAAAAAATTGTTCTAAATTTTTAAATCACAAACTGCGAACGACAATTGAAAAACCAGCACTATTTCCTGGCGTGCTTTTCCAGGAAATCAATTTGATGCTTTTTAAGGCTTTAACCGGCTGGGACGAATTAACTCGGGGTTAACATAATACGCTGAAATGGGCCTAACATGACAGGAACAAGTGAACCTGCGCATCAGAAAGCGTTGCCTTTACCTAAGGTTTGTCATTCTAAGTGGTCATTGGGGGATGCGATTGTTACTAAACCTTCCTTCCTGATTGCCTTTTCCGCTAATAATGCGATAAAAAAAGGGCGTTGAACCTAAGAAAAAAGAGAAAAGATGTTTGAGTTATTTGCCTCCACTTAGTGGCATGATGTCCGTGTCTGAGGAACTACTCCTTTTGTATAATTCCGTTGGTAATGATACTGAGAACAAAGGACTATAAGGGGATCAGACTACATACTGTAAGTCTAAGGACTGTAAGGGGGTACTTAACAACCAGCGACAGATTTATAATCGATATTTATACGATGAAATAGGGAAAGGAATTATTTTGCCGTAGCTTTCGTATAACCTGGTCACTATGAGAACAATTCTGTTTGAGGAGCGCAGGAAAATTCTGGAAACTTATGGTTCAGGTACATCAACGCGTTAAATCTCACGACTTGATAACATCTTTCAAAATATAGTTTGCTTCCTTCTATTCAGACTGGTTAATTCACTGTAATACAAAACTTTCCAGCTTGGAAATTTGTTTACTAGTTTTTGTTTTGGGCCCAATCGAGGTACGGTACTTCGCTCTGACACCCACACTATTTAGCACACACTTCAAAGTCTACCCCAGACGATGACTTCCCCTGCTATAACGAAGTAAATTTCTCCGTCATTTCTGTTCACGCCAGGATTCGAACCCAGATCCCCTCATCCTGGAACAAGTCACTCTACCAATTGAGCTACGCGGACGTTTGTTCTGACTACTATCTGCCTTTATGTCGTGTGCGTCCTGCTGGCAGGTACGTCACACTGCTTCCAATTACTAATGATGCTAGACTATACTAAAAAACAGAACAAAGCTCACTCATTCTTTTTCATGATCAGTCAAGAACTCTTTTCACTTCTGCTCTCATCTTTCACTGTTTCTAAATCTCTAGTGTTTATTTGGTTTTCGTTTTTTTCTGCTGAAGCTAGAACAAATCATTATGCCTCCAAATTTACAGTAAGTTTTAGTTGTTATGAAAATTGAATTTTATAATTTTGCAAAAATAAATGCATTACTTATTTAAATATAGGCCATTTAAAAAGGAAAAACCTGCTTTAGGGGTTGGACGATAGTCCCCGCCCCCCCCCCCCCTCCCGCTGGATCATCTACTGGCTCAGGCAAAGCCGAGTCGAGCATTAGAGACCTAAGCTTGCGCGATTTTTCCGTTTGTGACATCAGCAACCGGGTCATAACAAACCAAACCCACTTTGATTTAAACGGAGAAACAATCTCTTTGATCGGCGTGTGCCTTGTACTGAGAGTGCTAAACTAAAGACTTGATATGCGATATGAGGATCAGAATAGAAGTTAGTGTATTTATTAATTTAGATTACATATTTCTTATGAATTGATGAACTAGGCTATTTTATTGCAAACATAATAGTTCCCGCGAAACTAATTAGGTTTAAGTAACGTTTCATGAATCATTAGGCTTAGCAACGTTTCATGAATCATTAGGCTCAGCAACGTTTCATGAATCATTAGGCTTAGCAACGTTTCACGAATCATTAGGCTTAGCAACGTTTCATGAATCATTAGGCTTAGCAACGTTTCATGAATCATTAGGCTTAGCATCGTTTCATGAATCATTATGCGTCGTTTTGTCCTGTGCTGTTTCATTACTTTGTATGAAATATTTAGATGTGTGCTTCTCCAGTGTTATGCTGAAATTAAAAATATATATATATGTGTCAGTCGCACATTATGTTGCTGAAAGAATATGGAATCAGCATATCAATAACGGCTGTTTTAGTGTCATGCATGCAATGTTCCTTATTAATTTATCAGAAATAGTTTTTAAGTTTTGCCTCTTTTTCCCTCCATAACTTATTTGGATGAAATAGAATATAATTTGTTTAAAACAATGCATGGTGCCTACGGTAATACCGGTGAATTTGTGCAAAGCAACAACAAATTGATGTAAAAAAAGAAGTTAAAGCACTTTTCTATCTGAATTAGTTTGCAGATATGAAATAATCACTGAATTCACCGCTCCCATGGCTCATAAAGTGTTTGCGTTTTGATTTTTACCAAATGTTTTGCATTTACCGAAATTTATAACTTTTTTTCATCGATATTGTGAAGCTGTGAAAAATTAGAATCCTGATATCGCTTCATTGTAACCTTGCTGCTAGCTAAGATGGCAGTCGCGGCAACGTTTGTTATGACCCGGACGGTGACGTCACGAATCAAGGTCTAAGGCCTGTCAGCACTCGAGATGCCATTGGCTCAGGTCACGGCGCTGAAACTCTTTCTCACCAATCTAGGTCCCGGATTTCAATAAATATTCTTATGCGAAGATGTGCAACACAGTGGAACCCTTCATTTAGTCGCAGGGTGCTCCCCACATCGTTCTTATTATTTGATAGTCATTTTCCCCTCCTTTAGAGTACAATGTTGTCTGTTGAGCTGACTTTATTTCTCTCAGTCGTCTTTAAGCGCTATGTTCTTTGTACAAATCGACGTAATCTTTTTTTGTGTGCACACCGCATGTTTGTAACCTAGGGCTCTTTTACAGAAGGTAATTATTCTAAGATTCTCTTGTCGTGGCAGGTACAACAAACTTCTTAATCAGAAACAATCAGTACACAATTAAGTAACTGAGAAATGGCTCGTCAGCCTAACGGTTAAATACATAATTAACACTCAAACTTGTTTACACAACTGTTTCTTTCGCTGTCGTTGTTTCAAAGTACGATATACTCCTGCGCTACATTGCAGTTTATAACACCCGATATCATATAAACAATTACGTATGAAACTAAAACACTGCCCTAACATTAATATCTGGATAATCCTCCTTTGTTGATAATCAATTAGGTCCTACGCAAACCCTACGTCACAGACCAAATTATAAATATACTCGTAGGGCATACACTGAAGAACAATTGAATTAGAGATACCCGCCTGGTAACGTGTAGCACCACCTTTCGCCCTGATGACGGCGGCGGTACGTCTCGGCATGGACTCGACAAAACACCGGAAGCGTTGGGAAGCTATACGGATCCACGACCCCTGAACAAGCTCCCACAGTTCACGAAGATTTGATGGAGGGGGTCAAAGCCTCGAACATCTCTCTCGATGGCATCCCAGATGTGCTCGATGGGATTGAGGTCAGGTGATCTAGCTAGCCAAGGAAGCGAGGTAACGTCGGTGGAGTGTTCGTCCAACCATTCGGATACAATTCGGGAACGATGGCACGGTGCATTGTCTTGTTGCAGGATGAGGTCCCCAGTGGGATGTTGAAGACGCACAAACGGGAGCAAATGGTCGTCCAGGATATCCCGGTAACGTTGACCTGTGAGGGACGATGTCACACGTACCAGGGGTCCCATTTCAGTCCATGTAAACAGTCCCCAGACGAGAATGCCACCCCCATCAGCTTGAAGAGTATCCTGCTGGCAAGAAGGATCCATCGCTTCATGTGGTTTGCGGACGTGTGCGATGACGTATTGTCGTGTTGAAAGAGTTGCACTTATCGGAGTGGTTGCATGACATGAACGGCGCAAATGACCCACAAGGATTGTTACGTAGCTTCCACTGGTTATAGCGGTCTGCAGACGCACGAGGGGTCCTACTGCGTGCCAGCTCAAAACACCCCACACCATAGCAGAGCCACCACCGGCCTGCACTGTTCCTTGTAGGCATGCGCGATCCATTACCTCGTGGGGTTGTTGCCACATCTGTAATCGGTCATCTGCCCGAAACAGTTGGTACCACGATTCGTCAGATCAAGCTACATGTTTCCAGTCATCTTATACTGGGATACCTCTCTAATACAACGGCTTCCCAAGCCCAGACCAGACGCACAGCCTTGTGTCGTCGGGTCAGCAATGGCCCCCGGATGATCCGTCGGTTCCAGAACCCCATAGAACTCAAGGAACGTCGCACTGTACGAACTCTGGCCCCAGAATTGATTTGCGCTGTGATGGGTCGCAATGTTGCATGCCGGGCGGCTGTTACAATGCGTGCCAGACGTCACTCTCCACGATCGTCCAGGACTTTTCTACGGCTACAGTGGTCTCGTATTCTGGATTTTTTCCCTCAGTTTGTGTAGTGTAGTTATACCAATGAAATTGTTCACCGTGTAAATTCAAATTTGGTGGTAATTTCCGAGATGGTGTGACCCAATTTCCATGCGCCGACTAGCTATCATACCATTTTCGAAATCGTTTTTGTTCTGATAAGCTGCCATCTGAACTACGAATGCTACTACTTGAGCTTGCAGAGATATCTGCCTCTATATGACGATACCATTTACCGCATGGATGACAACACCATTTACCGCATAAGTGACGATACCATTTATCCCATGGTATGGTGGCATGTAATGGACATGGTAGCACCCGTCTCAATTGCTTTCGAACCTCAGTGTGTGTGCGTGTGTTTAACCAGAGAAGATAACAAGGAGAACTCATGGATAAGAAAAATGATAATAGTTGGTAGTATCATGATTGAAACAGATCACAAATCACCGAGTCGACAACTTTTTGTGGGTCAGACGGGTCGGGTCAAGGTGCTGCTGACCCGATTTCAACCCGGTTTTATTTCCGTTTTATTTTTAGAAAGCAAAAAGTATTTCTAAGACCTATGACGGGTTCTTTAAAATACCTTTTGCTTTCTAAAAATAAAACGGAAATGAAACCGGAGCTGAGAGTATGATACAGGAACTTGCTGAGAAGATTAAAGAAATGGGGTTTAAAATGAATCAGAAGACAAAATTGAAGTACGATGCTTTTACGAGGAATGAAGATTTATTCCTTGTAAGAGCATCGTACTTCAATTTTGTCTTCTGACTCATTTTTAATCCAATTTCTTAATGGGGAAAAACCGTAGATAATCAATTCCTATATTTAGCTTGGACAACATATATCAAGCGAAGGTCATATTGATGAAGAAATTAATCGACGTATAAAACTTGGTTAGAGAGCTTTAGGAAGATACAGTACAATTTTTAAGAGAAATATGCCATTATGTCTTAAAAGGAAAATGTTTAATCAATGCATGCTTCCAGTGCTCATGTACGGAGCAGAGACGTGGACCTTAACTAACAAAGACATACAAAGACTGCAGACAACTGAAAGAAACGTGAAGACATGCGTGATTGGTGTAACCAAGAAAGATAAAAAGAGGAGCTCGTGGATAAGGAAAATGACAAAAGTGGAAAACATCATGATCAGAGTAATATCCCTGAAATGGCAATGTTCTGGGCATATTGCCAGGAGAACGGACCACCGATGGACAACCAAAATTTTAGACTGGATTTGAAGGAACAGGAAAAGACTCAGAAGGAGACCACATGGAAGGAGGAGACTGGCCCAAGACAGTCCGTTGTGGAAGAAACGTGGGGAGACCTCCATCCAGCAGTGGATGATTGACAATGATGATGATGATATATTCGAATTGATAGTTCAAAGCTGATTTGTCCGGGTCAGGTCCGGGTCTGTTCCAGTTATGTGACGGCCGGTTCCGGGTAGTGTCCAGGTCCAACATTTTTGACCCGTTTCTAACTTTGGTCATGATCAAAGTGAAGATCGTCGAGTAGCAACGTGCCAGACATATGCTCTAGAAGAACTTACCACCGTTGGGCAACTAAAGTACTAGACTGGATACCAATGGTCAGGAAATGGCACAGACATAGGTCAAGGGAGAAGTGGGTGGATGAAATTCGAAGGCAAGCTGGAGTGACATCGAGAAGATTGGTTGAAAACAGAAGGTTGTGTAAGAAACTGTTGGACCTTCATCCATCAGGGATTGATAATGGTTGATGATAATATTAATGACGTCGAAGGTATGTATTCAATAACTGCTATCATAAATTTGAAAATAAATAATTCCTCAGTTTTTAGCATGAATGTTTTTAAAGATACTTCCGCGATCGGTTTTTGAACAACTAAACATCCTGACAATTGGATTTTTAAGACAATTTGTCGAACTGAGTGAAACATGTGATGAAATTTCTGGAAGTCATTTCCATAATAATTTAACATATCTTTACCAATAAATAATGGCGCATGTTCTGGATACAGTGCGTAGGAGCCCGAAAAGAGGGAACCTTTCACCGGAAAAAAAAATGAAAAATAAAAGAAAAACATCAAAACAGAAGAGAAAGTAAATATTGTAATATTACAAATTTTGAAGATGACAATCCGATTTTTGGCGTAAATGTGACAAGGATGGTAAGTCAGATAATATCCGAAAACTTCAAAACTTTCATCGTCCTGGTACGGGACTCGAACACGCGTCTCCCAGAAAACGCGCAGGTACGCTAACCACTATACCACCCAGAACGACTGAGATCCAAGTTTCCGATCAATTTGAATATAACCATCACAGGATTCGCTAGTCGAAGCAACCGGCATTCATGTTTAGCTAATCTGGAGGTTAAGAATCATATCCCGTGTTTGATCGGAAACTTGAAACTCGGTCGTTCTGGGTGGTGTAGTGGTTATCATACCCGGGCGTTTTCTGGGAGACGCGGATTCGAGTCCCGCTCCAGGACGATGAAAATTTTCAAGTTTTCGAATATTATCTGACTCACCATCCTTGTAACATTTACGCCAAAAATTGGATTGTCATCTTCAAAATTTGTATTATGGCGTAATCCCGTATTTCTTTCATGATTGTAATATTGTTTGGCAATTTTTCTATAGAATTATCGCTGCTGTTTCGACATCTCAGAAATCTATCAAACACGTTTTTAAGGAATTTTATCGGATTTAGCGAGGCAGATAGCGAAATTGCTGGAAGATGTTTTGCAATCGGTAATTTTCTAGATAAACTGCTTAGAAGCAGCGTAGCGATCCCTATAGTGTGTTAAAGTTGCTTTGTTGTTCAGTTCCGAAAAGGTAGCTTTGCCTATAGCCCAACTTGTGATTCGACAACATTTGGCATCGTGAGCAGTAAGCGACAGCGCAAAGGCATGCTTCGAGACGAGTATTTAATGGTATTTTCTCTACAACAGATGCCGCCGAGAAAGCGTAGTATCCACTTGAATCTCGCTGGCAGTGTTTCTACGGAAAATAATCCGTTTAGAGCCAATTAGCATTTTGCATTTCAGCATCCCGATACTCGACGCACGTGATACTTTGATCTCAGCGGCTTCGTCCGTTTTGAGCAGGAGTCATGTTCAAGTCGTCTGGCGCGTGCATTGATCTTGGCCGTTTCGTATTCGAGCACTGAATAGCTTTTGAATTCGTATAAACGCGGAGTCACCTCCTACTTTCGAATGACACCGGTACACTTACAGACGTGCTCTCAAACAGCGCCAATAAATCTCGACACTAAGCACGAAGACAAGATTGTGCATTTAAACAAACTTCACTGTTTCGTTCCAGTTAGTTTGGTGTACAGAAAACACTATCTCTCTCTCTCTCTTCTCACTATGCAAATCATATTCTGTTTATGTTAACGCGGATGAAATTTCTTTGAATGGTAATCATCACGAAAAACAATTTATCGTTACATAAGAGCCTACAAATCACAGGCTGGCGATAAATAGGCGGACAGCAGGGTTTTCCAGCAGCGTGTTGCAATCAACGAAAATGAGTAAACGTGGTGATCTGTGCAACTTTGATCGGGGATGCATTGTCGGCGCAAGACATATAGGTCATTCTATCATCCAAGTGGTAAAAGCCTAGGGTTCCCGAGGGCAACTGTATGAATGATTTGACCCGAGTATACCGAACATATCAGAGCCCAGAGAGCAAGCGGTGCCCGGCCACACGCCAATGATGAGCGGGGTCGACGTACACAATCGTATCAGAATAATATGACCACTAACCTAATGATGGTTAACTACCCTTGGCGCGGATGACAGCGGCGAAATGCCGTGGCAGGGACACAATGAGGCCCTGGAAGGTTCACCGAGGCACACGTGCCCATTCTGACTGCAGCAGAGCACGGAGGTCCCGGAAATGACGTAGTTGTGGGTCGGCACGTCGAAATCTGTCGATGCAAATACTGTAAAACGTGCTCTATGGGATTGAGGTCGGGTGATTTCGTCGGCAAAGGGAGACATCACTGACGTGCTCCTGGAACCAGTCACGCTTCCCCTTAGCGACGTGGCACGGCGCATTGTCCTGTTCGAAGACACCATCACCACCAAGGTAAACGTCCAATATGTTGGGATACATGTGGTCAGCGAGGGTGGACAGGTGGCCATTGACGTTCAAAGACCCATTCAGTGGTACCAGTGGTCTCAGCTCATACCAGTAAAATATCCCCCAGACATTCACACTGCCACCGCCGTCCTGTACTCGACCGACAAGCTTGTCCCGGCGTTCGTTCTTGTATGTCTGACGCCGTATACGACACCGCCAGTCCCTTCTGTGGAATAGAAACCTCGATTCGTCTTCAAGGCAACAGAAGACGAATCGAAAAGAAGGCAACCTTTTTCCACTCTTCCGCTGTCCAATGACGGTAGACCCATGCGAACTGCAGGAGTCTTTACCGATGGACCTGGGTTAACATAGGGGCCCTGACGTAGCGTTGACTCCCAAGACCCATGCGTAAAAGGGTTCGCTGTACTGTTATCGGCGATACGTACCTGGGTGCCTCAGCGTTCTCTTCTGGGGTCGATGGCCTTCTCTTCTGGGGTCGATGGCCTTCTCTTCTGGGGTCGATGGCCTTCTCTTCTGGGGTCGATGGCCTTCTCTTCTGGGGTCGATGGCCTTCTCATCTGGGGTCGATGGCCTTCTCTTCTGGGGTCGATGGCCTTCTCTTCTGGGGTCGATGGCCTTCTCTTCTGGGGCCGATGGCCTTTGAGGGCTCCACAGTTATGACATCTGGAGGTACTCGGTGTGCCAGCGGTCCATTCTTGGTACACTCTTTCTACAGCACCTCGCGAACAGCCCACGAAGTCTGCTGATTTTGAGATGCTTTCATCCCTGGCAGGGTAGCAGATGATCATTCCTTTTTGAACGTCCGTCAAATCTCTACCTCTACCCACTGTGCTCACGTTACGCGCTATGGCTCATCTGTCTTGGATGGCCGCTTATATCTCCGTGTGGCCGACCATGTCTCGTGCACTCTGTGACGCGCCTGGGTGGGTACACTCTGATTCCGGGTGGTCATATTATTCTGATACGACCGTGTAGACTATTCAGGCTCCTAGAGACCAATCGCTTGGCAATGGCGGTGCAAATCACATCCAGTTTAAATGTGGGAGGCCCAAGCAGCGTCCGTAAGTGAACGGTACTGCGTACGCTGCATACCCAGGACTACGGAAGCTGACGCCCGACCTGTGTGCTAATTCTGACTGCTAGTCGTCAGGCATTACGCTTCGCCTGGTGCTGGAAACATCAAAACTGGACATTTGTAGAGTGGCGCCGCCTCGTGTCGTCAGATGAAACCCGTTTGTAGCTGTACTGAGATGACAGCAGGGTGCGAGTGGGGTGTTGAAAGCATGAGGCCATGGGCCCGTCGTGCCATGCTGGCCCTGTTCAAAGTGATAGTGGCTCTGTGATGATTTGGGGAGCCTCCTCATGGGACAACTTAGGTCACTTAGCGTATCTGTAGCGGTCCTAAACCTTTGCGTACTCCCGCATGTGCTGACTAAACGCTTTCATGGCCTTCGCTCATCCTACGGCCAATGGTCTCTTTCACACGACAATGCGCCCCCCACACACACACACGCCGGGTTGCAACCATACAGGCATGGCTGTAGGAAAACTCATCTGAGTTTGGAGCCATTTAGTGGCTTCCAAGGTTCCTGGAATTAAACCCTGTGGAAGCTCTCTGGGATGCCGGTAAGCGGAACATCAGATACCTTGATTCTGCACCGACGTCTCGGGCGGAGTTGAGAACAATGCTGTAACAGGTATGGCTAACATTATCTCCGGAAACCCTCCGATACCTGGTGGAGTTGATGCCTTATTCGCGCTATAAGGAGGACCAACATGCTATTAGGTAGGTACCAGGGGCGAATATTCGGGATGTGCTAGGTGTGCGGCGCACATCCACACAGTCACAGTTACGGATTTATTTCTAATAAAACTCATCAGAGTTCGTCTTAAGGCTTCGAGTGGTGATTAAAATTAATTTCTCCACAATGTTTTCATTAAGATGAGAAGGTTCGTTCGGTAAGCATATCGCATTCGCGCTAGAATCCTCGGGTGTGCTGTTTCGCATACGCACACGATGACCTTAAAGCAGCTGTGGTACAAGCGCTCCCCGGTCAAACACAAGCACTCCCCAGTTCCAATTACGGATTTATTTCTAATAAAACTCACCAGAGTTCGTCCTAAGGCTTCGAGTGGTGGTTAAAATTTAATTCTTCATATGATGTTTTCATTAAGAAGAGAAGGTTTGTTCAGTAAGCATATCGCATTCGCCTTAGAATCCTCGGGTGTGCTGTTTCTCGTGCGCACATTCGACGACCTTGAAACAGCTGTGGTACAAGCGTTCTCCCGACGGCGTTACAGGTCACGTTCTAATTTCCCTGTGGTTTCAAACTTTAACAGCGGTACTTTCAAGTTGTGCTACCCAAAATGATCACCGTCCATTTGCTGTTACATTGTTGTTTTTAATTTTTATGTATTTCCAATAAGACTCGCTAAAGTTTGTCCGCTTAACTTAATTCCCTTGTGCAATATTTTCGTGAAGATAAGATTCGTTGCTTCATGTAGTAAACAAAACGAAGTAATATTTGCAGCTGCAGAAGTGTTATTTTACCAGCGGACGTCCTAAGTCGTCAAAGCAAACGTAATTCAAAACTCACCAGATGGCGCTACAGGTCATGTTTTTATTTCCTCGTGGATCCAACGCAGAGGTTTAAATTCCCAGAGTGTGCGCACTTAAAAAAACACCACTGCTTATACTTGTTTGGGTTTGGAATGGAGTGGAGTCATAAAAACACTTCAACGTTCTGCTATGAGTTAATGTTTTTCTGTCTTTTCGTCGCTGCATGAATCGGTGTGTTTATGAGTACAGATTTAAATATACAATTTGAGTTTTGACATCTATTTAGGTTGACGATGTATTAAGTGTCCCATTTTCTGCCAGAGACTTTGCAGATTGTGTAAAGCGGGTTAAAGAAAGTAAGCCTAGTGCTGTATTTAAAACACATATATATATATAAACAAAGATACCGAAAATTCGTTCATCATCACTCAGGTATTTGCACAGGAAATTCAGATTTTTCTTGCAACGGAGTGTATGTAAATAAATACCTTTTCCGTAAGTTATTAGACGACACGTAAGTAAAAGAAATACTTTCATATGTTCAAAATCAATGTGCGTATTTTGCAGCTCGGGGTACATAAAAAAATGTTTACGTGTTTTTTCCCATAAGAGTGCACACCCATCCTAACTGGGCACGCGCCGCCACTGGTAGGTATCTCTAATGTTTTGTCCATTTAGTGTAAATACTTGTACAAAAGTCTTCGAACCACAGCATCATTTCTTATTCGACAAATAGCACACACGTGCCACTTGTTTGCCAGTCTTTTGAAAGAATAAAGGGGGTTCTTATAGTATAAATATGTCTGTCTATCCATTTGTTTGTGGACTCCTTATCCCTGCACCTATCAGCCGGATTTGGAAACTCTCCTTTGCGTTGCGAATTCTGAACTGTCAGAACGATGATCCACGTTTTTCGGGTCATCTTCCGATGCGTAATTTCGCCTCTAGAGGACGTTAAATCTGATGCTTTTCAATTTAAAGCAGACGATTTTCCGTGTCCTTGGTTCTGAAAATCGTATTGAAGCAATTCTTTTCTCTTCAGACACATTTTACTACGAAGAGCATTTCGCGCGTAGTTTCTGCTTTAACTAGTTCACAGCTTTCCCGCTGGAGGAGAGTAAATACGGTATGTCTGCTTCCAAAAGTCCGATTACAAAAATTCCTCTTGCTTCCGACAGAGCTTATGATGAGAAAATTTTCGCACACAATTTTAATTTTTTTCTTTATGGACGGTGTCGCTACCAGGATGCGTAAGCATATATATTTTTGTTTGCAATACATTTGCAGCCGCATCTCTAGGTATCTAAAATTACGATTCAAAACGTCTTTCCTGTTTAGATACCACTCTCTAAGGAAAACAATTTGCGCATATTTCTATTCAAAATAACGCACAATTTTCCCGCTAGGATACCTAAATGCATATTTCATATTTCCCCTTGTTCCAAAGGTCCGATTTTAAAATTTCTTTTTTCGTTGGATACCACTCACAGCGTGGAACACATTGTTCTTAAAGGGGGAGGGGTTAACTACCACCATAGGCAACTCTAAGTGCTATAAGGAGTCGCCCGTCCCCAATTTTAGTGCCACTGGTTCCAGGATTGGGACAAAGTCAGAGCCATCAGGCAACCACACCACTCACGCTGTATCAAGAACTCGAACCCGGGCTCATCTCGGACGAATGGTTAGATGACAACTTCTCAGACACTCTGACACCCGGGTGGTTGGAACATTTGCATATATAGTAAAACCTTTGTTGGTGGTCATTCGCATTCCCCGGTGAACTGCCAAAACGGGCAATTTTGTTTGGTACGGATGTTATCGCCAACAAGTTAGTAAAATTATGCAATGCATTGATTATAATACGCTTTCTAACATACCAGAAATCATTGCTCAAGTTATTACTCAAGTTATGAGGATAATGGCTGTGGAATACATCTCGATTCTGTGCCCTGACCTTTGACTCCATTTCCATGATATTACACAGAATTGGTTCAGTATGTCTGCGGAACAACATGATACAGTTTTGTTGAGATCGAAGCATATTTACGTAAGTTATGACACATACGGGTGATGGACTGGACTCCGCTTCTATGTCCTGACCTTTGACCCCATTTCGTTCATTTTCAACAGGGTTCGTCCCCATGTGGTCCCCTACCACATACTAAAATGTCATCGAAATCGAACCATTTTTACGCTAGTTATCGTACGGACGGACAGACAGACGGACAAAGCTGGACCAAATACGCTTCGTCAACCTACGGTTGGAAAGCGTAAATAAAAACCATCCATAAGAAATCTTTAATTTGGCGGCCAACTGTAGAAAGCGGCCACAGGCAGCCATATTTGAAAAGCAGAAATGAATATGCTTGCATTTCGCTGTCACAAAAATGTGGAACTTGTAGAAAAACCTTTTTTAGGGAGTTCTAGAAAGATAAGGAAAAGGTTGTGAGTGTGAAAATATAAAGCAGCTGTTTCTCTCTCTCTCTCTCTTTCTGTCGCTCTTTATCTGCCGCTCCCTCTCTTTCTCTGTCGCTCCCTCTCTTTCTCTGTCGCTCTCTCTCTGCTACTCTTTCTCTATCGCTCTCTCTCTCCTTCTTTCTCTGTTGCTACTCTCTCTCTGTCGCTCTCTCTCTCTCTCTCTCTCTCTCTCTCTCTCTCTCTCTCTCTCTCACCACCCATCGCAATATTGTAAATAGTGGATCGTTCTTGTGGTGTGTCAAGTTCTTAGAATTTTGTTTGCAGACGGTATGGTTTTCTATTAACTTGGATACGCATGTTCGATCTTTAATTGCCCGAACTGAGAGCGTGTTTCACGGAGGAGTTCAGCCTCCACATCCCAACGACCCTAGTCTTCTCACAAAATGACCGTATTTTTTGAGCAGGCTTCATGATTCGCTCCAGATGACGCTGACATTAAGGAAGAGAAAGGAAGGTTAAATGTAGAAGTGGCTTCAAGGCTCGACCGCAGTAGTTTTGCTATTGCGCTCGGCATCCCCTTACTTTCCATTTCCTTCGGGGAACATGCTGCATGAGAGCTCGATTTGTGACAAAGTACTTATGTTCCGAACAACTTACCCCATTCATCAGTCTTACTTCTGGCTCTGGTTAAGATATTTAGTGAATAACGTTCCTGAATAACAAAATGGCAGGGAAGACAGAACAAGCACTTCACAGCACGGTGTATTAAAACAGACAAGTCTCGTTTTATTTTTGAGTGGGAAGAGGAAATATTTTGGGCCACCCCGGTGGCGCAGTGGTCTAAGCAATGGCTTCTTATCATTCGTCCGAGATGGGTATATGTTTGAATCCCGGTGAGGCATGAATGTTGTGTTTGTCTTACGACGCTGGCTCTCTCCCTTCCCTGGAACCAGTGGCCCTAAGTTAGGAATAGGCGACTGCTTATAGCCCATCGATTTGCCCACGGTAAAGGAATTTCGAATTTCGGCAAATTGAACCACTCTATTTAGAGGTCACCTGCGAAGACAGTCACTTTTTCACACAACCCTGGATGACCTTGGTAGATAGGTTTCACTGTACTTTTGAAACACACAGTTCTATCACTAAATGGCTTAAGTGCAAATTTCTGTTTGCAACTGCATCTCTGCTTCTAAAAGTCCGTTTCAAAAATGTTTATCTGTATTTCATGCCATTCGCTAGGGCAAACATCACTCAGTTAAAAAATGCACAGTTAACCACAAAAGGCCGAATGCGTATAAATGGTTTCTTTATATATTTCCTTCTAACTCTCGTATTTGAGAAAAGAAATCCATCGGACAACTCACGATGTGAAGAACATTTGGAGTATATTATCTACTTTTCCACAATTCACAGTTCTTGCATTAGGAAGCGTCAGTGTATATTTATGTTTGCTAGAGTACCAAGAGATTTAAAATTTGTATTGAAAACATTCTTTCTTTAACAGATATTCTGAACTACGAAGAACATCTTCTACATTTTCTTCTTTAAATAACGAGCAGTCTTTTCCTGTTTGATCTTGTGCAATTATTTTTGCTTCTGTGCTAATCTTTAAAATAACGACAGGAGTTTCAGTTGAAAACGAAGAGACAAAGGCGGCAATTCAACGGTTACGTGCTGTTCAAGTAGCTTCAATAGATAAGACTCATAAGGAAGACAGAAATAGTTCTTTTGTGATACTCTAAACAGGAACATAACTGAAAAGAAGCAGATGATATGAACACCTGAGGCTGATGACAAAGTCTAGAAGCTGAAACGTTGTCTCCTTTTATATTAGAAAAACAACGATACCAAAATCAGAACACTAACTAAAGCAAAGATGATTTGTGCACCTGAGGCTGAGTAGCAGCCAGAGACATTGCGTTCCTTTGATACTTGTAAAAAAATAATGAAAGAAATAATACTGCAGAAGTAAAACAGAAACGTCACTCAAAAAAATTGAGGTGATTTACAAACCAAGAATATTTTGCGGGATTTACGTGGAAAATTGGAAAGTGGATTAAATGAAGCAGATATTATACAAACGTGCAGCTGATAATGAAGTCTCATCAGCAAATGAAGCCAAGTAAATGAGAAAAAATTTTTAAACAGATTTCCATCTTACGAATCCGATGGACCCACAGGATAAGGAATGAAGATGTATGTAGAAGAATACAACTAAAAGAGACCCTGTTTCAAAAAATCATACAGAGAAAACTAAGACTTTTTGGACACATCTGCAGAATGAAAAATGACATAAAGGCAAAGATATTGGTGTTTGCATTGATGAACAGAAGAAATGCAAGAGGACGCCCTCACGTTGTGTGGGCTGACAATATTAAAGACTGGTGGAGTGTAATTCTTCAAGAACTGAGCCATTCTGCAATGAACAGACTTCGATGGGACAATATAGTTGAAATGTCAATAAAACACCTACGGGAATTGCACCCATGTTTGACGATGATGTTGATAATAAAATCAGAAAGGTGACACAAACGCAACAGATAATTTTTGCTTCTCTGAGCTTCTCAACGTCATTTTCACCTGCGTAAACCAAATTATTCTTCAGCAACTAGGCACATAAGAAAGATAAGGCTTCATCATATGTGTCTGAAATACTGAAGATTTATGGCCTACACTATGTAGACAAACGTATTCATACACTAAAGTAGAAACAAGAGCATTTTGACGTAGGACTAACTCTAAATCCACGGATAGTATGGGCCGACTTACGGCAGATCGCCTGTGAGAAAAATAGGTCCCAAATGAAATCATTATAGCGCTAAAAATACGTTCTGCACACTAATCGTGTTGGCATATTCGTAAACAGCATGGAGTCCAATTCGCGTACTGCGCAATACATCGCGCGCACGACGCTCCCTTCGCTCCCAGTGCGCGGGGGAGATGATGCAATATTTCTAGGGATGCCGCCGCATTTGACTCAGTCTAATTCCGCAACCGTGAGTGCAACACGACTGTGCGTGATATCGTTTTAAAGCTCTCGTCGAGATCTATTCAAATATAATAAGAATATTTCGCAGTGGTTCGAACTAAATTTTTTTAATTGTTTTCGCGTGAACGGGTTAATATTTTCGACAATGCCGCGGATTTCGCAGAATGAACGCAAGCAAAAGTGGAGAGAATCAAAACGAGAGGCAAGATCAAGTGATGAGGAATGTAAGAAGCCCAAGAAGACAAAGCACCACGTTGGGTTATTCGTGTATCTATCTGCTTTGTGTTCGTAATGTTATAATGAATTCAGCTTCTTCTAAGCTTCTTCTAATGCTTGTTGTTTGTTAATTATATCATGAATAAACTTGCCTGCTAGTAATGTAGTAATAATAATGAACAAGCTTTTAACTGCTAGTAATGTTGTAGTAGTAATTTAAGATGAATAAAGTCTTAATGCTGGTTGTTAATAATAACAACTAATGAAATAAACCTAGCAGCCAGACAGAGATCTGACAAAACTATGAACTGAGAAAAACGTACTTACAACACAAGCTTTATTCAGAGAAAGTCCTGGTATCCTCCAACACACACACACTAGTCACATTAATCGTATCACAATAATGAAGAAAAAACCTAATCACATAGAACGAAGCTCTTGGCACAAAATAACGTAGCTCTACTCACATAAACGAAGCTCTCACTACGCACATCAACAAAAAGCTCTCACCATACAACAACAGCTCTCTCTGGTATCGTTGAACGCGCCTATTTATACTGGCTACCACCACGTCATGACTTACACTCATTGCCAGATCTCATTCAGCGGGAGAAATAACATCTCGTTCAGTAAGAAGATAATTTACATAGTAAAATAAAATAACCAGAGATAGTAAAAATCAAAAGGAAAGTGAATCTAGAGTATACGTTACATCATCTCCCCCCTTAATTTTTTTTTTTTTTTTTTTTTTCGAAAAACCTATCAATTTTGGAGTGTAAGTCTTACACTTCGTTGATTGACGTTTATCGACCTCTTTTTTGTTGTTGTTTTTGGTGGCAGCAGTATGTACAATATCAAACTTGGCATGACAAAATCAAGAAATCTGTATTCGTCTGTGAAACACTTTGTATACTTGAACAAAACAAACCTGCATCGGCATACCTTCCTTTTATTCTGCCTAGCAGGAATCACTTTTTTAATTTCAAATTACGTTCTCATATTATCGTTGAATACAAACCAACTGTATCAGCAGCGAAGATTGCCTGGAGCTGCCTAACAGTAACAATTTTCATTATTTTACCCCTAAGCACATAGATATATATAAACAAATTTGGATTAGTAGATGGACATAGAAGAAATATAAAAAAAAAACACATATATGCACAAAAAAGAATGCATAGGCCCACACGAAAAAAAGAAATTCTGACACGCCAACTGGTCGTGCAGGAAAAACAACGAACGGAGAAAAAGAACCTGTCCACGAGAACTTACTTATCTCGAGGACGCATAAAAAACTCTAGTACGATAACGTTTTCCAGGCCTAATCGGACTGGTAAATTCAGGTGGCGTAGATCTCTTTAAGGACGTGACTGGATCATCTGTAGTCTGTCGGTCAAGAAATCCCGGCGGCTGACAGGAACGGTCGGGAACGGCTGACGTCCGTCAGTCAGGAACGGCTGAAGTCTGTCGGTCAGGAAATCCCTGCGGCTGACAGGAACGGTCAGGAACGGCTGAAGTCCGTCGATCAGGAACGGCCGAAGTCTGTCGGTCAGGAAATCCCTGCGGCTGACAGGAACGGGCTCCCCAGGCTTTTGATATGTAGTCCCTTTGTGCTGGGGCCCGTGGTGTCCTTCCAGCATTATTTTGGACGGACGTGGCTCCTGCCACATCGTTTGTTTTCGCTTTCTCCCTCGTGGCATGAGAGTAGAAGCAGGCATCGGCCCTGTTTGCCCTGAGCGTAGGTTCCAGGGGCGAAACCCGGGCGGATGCAAGGATCTCTGCCTTCGTCGCTGTTGCGGCGAAGCAGATTGGGGAGACAAGTTACGTTTTCGACCAGCTTTTGGTGTTGCTGGACGGTTTGTAATTGGTGTTTGACGTTTAGGAATCGTCAAACTATTGTCCATAACTGATAAATCAGAAATATCTGAAGACTCTGAGTCGCTGCTGTAATTTAGTGGTCGTGCAGGGCGATGTTTATTTCTGCCTATAGGAATACTCTCTGACGAGGTATTCAAGGAAGTAGGAGCTTGTGTTGGTGCAGAGTTATCAGGAAACGGTGCAGCAATAGTCTTGGCAATGGTTGGAGGGAAAGGAACGATACTAGTATTTGAAAAACTTGATTCGAGCCTTCGTCTCATGGGAGAATCAGGTTGCGTGTTTGGAAACCCGTCTAGAGGAGGGGAGGGTGAAGAAAAAATCACTGGAGATTCTTCAAAAATGTTTGTTGGTTCTTCCAAAATTTCTGGAGGTTGATCGTGAGATATAGACTCTTGAGTCTGTGGAACAGAAGGTTGAGTAGGGTTGATTATAAAATCTGTATTCCGCTCATGATACTTGCGACACTGAGCAACGTGTACGTATTGAAATTAATTGTCAGGTTTTTCAAGAACAATGCTATTTTCAAACACATTTGCCACCCGATATGGACCTTCGTAGCTGGGTGCAAATTTCTTTACTAAAGTATGAGAAACAGAAGACTGGAAGTGTGTTTCCACGTAAGTGAGATCTCCAACGAAAAGATCTGGTTCCCTACGCCTAGTATTATAGTATCTTGCTTGAGCCGCTTGTGCTCCTAGCATTGCAACACGAGCTTTTTCTGCCATGATTCGTACTGATTGCGGAGTTGGTCGCTGGTTTAGTTCGTCGATAATCCCCGTTAAATTTTCAAAAGGGTTTTAATTTTGCGACCCAGAAAAAGTTCTGCAGGAGTAATTTTAGTTAGATTCGTGAACAGACGAGCTGAGGGCGAACGAAAAAAGCTCAAGATGTTCATCCCATCGCTCGTGATGATCCATGACAAATGTAGCAATAATTTTCACTAGCGTGCGGTTTACTCGTTCCGCAGGATTTCTCTGGGGATGATATGGGGAAATGAATTTATGCTTAATGTGTAGTCTCGCACACATTCTTTCAAAAATGTCAGAAATAAATTGGGGACCATTATCCGAAACTACTTTATTAGGTGCACCATATCTAGAGAATACTTCATTAATTAATACATTACAAATAACTTCTGCCGTAGCGGATTTAATGGGAAAAACTTCAACCCATTTAGAAAAATTATCAGTTAATACTAAAAGTAACGAGCTTTGTTTTAAACAGATAAAGGATAAGGTCCCAATAAATCTATTGAAATAATGTCAAAAACATGAGAACTTGAACTAGATTTCAAGTGACCGGCCGGTCTTACATTACGGTAATTATTAATCTGACACAAGTGACATGATTAAACGTATGCGAGCACACTTTGGTACATGCCAGGCCAATAGGCAACATCCCGCAATTTACAACGGGTCTTGCGAATACCTAAATGGCCTGCAAGAGGTTTGTCATGAAATTCGTTTAAAAGGACCATTCTAAGGGTTCGCGGAATACATGGGCGAAACTCTGCCCTAGTAGTCCTAGATTTCGTATAGTAAAGAAGACCCTCTATGACTTCAAAATGCTGTGACCTCCCGGCCAAAGAAGGATCACTTTGTAGGGGCGAACCCGCAAGCAAAAAATTATAGATATCCCCAAAATCTGGATCATTTATTAATTCTGCCATTATCTGCTCTCTGGATGTTATATCAGCTATTAGAAGTAAAGGCTGACATCCAGGAGTAGTTTCTGTGGGGACCCCAGTAATCGTGACGCGAGACAATGCGTCCGGTAATTGATTCTTATGACCTGGCTGATACGAAATTTTGATATTGCTCTCTTGTAACTTCAGAGCCCACTTCATAAGTCTTTGAGATAGGTGCTTAGCAGAATTCAAATACTGAAGGGCAGAATGATCCGTAATTATGTTAACTGTCAATTCGTTAAGATAACATTAAAATTTGTCAAGAGCATACACAACAGCAAGACATTCACGTTCCGTAGCTGAATAATTGCGTTCAGCTTTGGCTAAAGTACGAGACGTAAAAGCTATTGGATGCCCAGCTTGTGACAAAACGCAACCAAGACCAACTCCTGCGTCAGTATAAATATCAAATTCCTTAGTATGATCCGGGAAAGCCAACACAGGAGGCTGAGTCAACGCAGACTTCAGTGCTTCAAATGCAGCGTTAGCCTCAAGTGTCCAAACAAACTTCTTGTATTTACGTTTCAAAGCATACAATGGCTCACGGATTGTAGCATAAGCGGGGACAAACTGCTGATACCATCCGGTCATTCCCAGAAAGCGTGATAGTTCTTTTGCTGTTTTAGGCCGAGGAAAGTCAACAATAAGCCTAATTTTTTCATTATCCGTAAATAAGCCGTGGGGAGTGATTTTCAACCCCAGATATACAATCTCGTCCCTCGCTATCTGGCATTTACTAGGTTTTAACGTCAAGCCAGCATTGTATATGAGTTGGAACACCTGTTTGAGCAGAGACAGGTGCTCGTCAAAAGTCTCGGATGTAATAATAATGTCATCCAAATATGGGGACGCAGAACAGGTCTGAGAACCGTATCCATAAGCTTTTGGAAAGTAGCAGGTGCAGAAGCTAGTCCAAAGGGCATACGCAGGTATTCATAAGCCCCAAAAGGAGTCACAAAGCCTGTTTTATCGACGGAGTCCGGATGTACCGCCACCTGCCAATATCCACTCGCCAAATCCAAAGTTGACATCCATTTAGTTGATGACAGGTCATGCAAAATATGCAACATGACAGGTAGTGGATAATTGATCGTTCTCGTGACTTGGTTGAGCTTGCGGAAATCTGTCACGAAACTAAATTCATTGGGTTGTTTCTTTGGAACCAAAAAGGCAGGAGCAGCCCAAGCGCTTGTTGATTCCCTTATTATGCCCTGTTTAATCATCTCAGAAATTTGACGTTGCATTTCCTGTTTCTTATGGGGAGCACAAGGGTAAGGCTTCGTCGCTATCGGTTTCGAACCCTCAGTGTCAATGACATGATAAACCACTTGTGTGAAACCAGGTTGATCAGAAAATAAACCAGGGCTTTCCTGTAAAAGGAGAGAAAGCTGGTTTCGTTGCCTCTCATTCAATTGGTTACTCAATAACAAACTCGTTATATCTATAGGATCCGTAGGAATCACTTCGACAGGTTCCGGAAAGGAAATAACATGTTGTACGAAATTCAGAGTAACTTGAAACGCATTAATCAAGTCCATTCCCATTAGACATTTAACAGGTAGTTCGTCTATAAGCAGGAAAGAATGCGTAAAACGAGCCTTTCCCAGCCCTAGAGATAATCTGACAGTTCCTGTGATACTGAAGATTTCGTTATTTGCACCTCGCAAATACTGCGTCGCAGGCTGAACGTGTATTGCAGGAAAATTGTCAGTGCAAAACTTCGTATTTAGGGCTGATATTTCAGAACCAGTGTCGAACTTTGTCTCGACAATAATATCTTCAATTGTCAAGAATACATCAGGCAACTGAGGAGTTTGAACAGTCACTAATACTGTTTTAGGGTCAGAATGCTTGGTATCAGGAAGCAGGACCGACCCTTGGTCTACTTCCTTTGGAAGTTTAAAGGATTCCTGGTTGGATTATCATGCGGTCTGAAACCTCGACCCTGCCGGGTATCGGGAAAATTTTCACGATGAGGAAAACTGCGTGAAAACTGCTGCGGGAACTCCGCATGTCCGTTGACATTTTCATATCTATTACTTCTTCCCTCAGCACGGGCAGAAAAATCATCATTGCTCTGAGCATGAAAACGTTCCGAATGCTGCGGATTGGAACGGGGTCGAGCATACTGTGCATTTGTACAGTATCCACAAGATTGATTAGAAACAAGCGGTTGGTGTACCACTGTTCTATGCGGTGGAACGTATGAAACTTGGGCGTGCACTTGTGTACGCTCGCGATGAAAGTTATTAGGCCTATTATGCCGCTGAGGATATTCGTAATAAGCCTCGCGGGGTGCCCGAGCATGGTGAGTTGAACCATGTTTGCCGTGTCGCTCTTCATACGTTCGTATGAGGCGAAGGCATTCATGAATTGTAGCAGGGTGTCGAACCTCAAGAAAATCCTGTAGAAATGGATCGAGCTGCTGCAATAGGGTGTCCAACATGTCGACATGACTGGCATGTGGATCTCATAAGTTATACAAGCGTGTTGTTTCCAACGCAAATGCAACAGGGCTATCGTTGGGTCCTTGCTGACGAGAAAAAAGTTGTTGTGCAAGGCTAGCTCGACTGAGGCCGAAAGGAAAGACCTCCAAAAATTCTGCTCGGAAATTCTCATACTGAGAATCCGGGTTCGACACTCTCCACTGCCGATACCAGGTCTTAGCGGTATCCTTCAAGCAAGTGCCTGCGATTTGCACTTTGCAGTCTTGAGGAATATTGTAGAGATCAAAATGATCTTCCAAATCTTCGAGGAACTTTAAGGATCCCTCCAAACCATTGAAATTAATTGTTTCTGCATGCGGCACGAAATGGGCAAGCATTCTGCTTCGCTGAGAGGATTGAACTCCCTCAGGTACGACGCGCGACTCAGAGTAATAAGAAGCTGGTGAATTACGAAATTGTGAAGAATGCCTGGGCACTTGGAAATCATTATCAGTAAAGTGAGCCCCACAGGCTTCTTGCAAATTGTCAAAAAAAAAAAAAAAAAAAGAACACCATCACCATCGAAGTTTGATTTAGGGTTAAAAATTGAACTTGTCTCAGGTAAGGAAGACATGGGTAATAATAGTCAAGACCTCGTGTTCAGGAAAAGTTCGGGCGCCAATTATAATGAATTCAGCTTCTTCTAAGCTTCTTCTAATGCTTGTTGTTTGTTAATTATATCATGAATAAACTTGCCTGCTAGTAGTGTAGTAATAATAATGAACAAGCTTTTAACTGCTAGTAATGTTGTAGTAGTAATTTAAGATGAATAAAGTCTTAATGCTGGTTGTTAATAATAACAACTAATGAAATAAACCTAGCAGCCAGACAGAGATCTGACAAAACTATGAACTGAGAAAAACGTACTTACAACACAAGCTTTATTCAGAGAAAGTCCTGGTATCCTCCAACACACACACACTAGTCACATTAATCGTATCACAATAATGAAGAAAAAACCTAATCACATAGAACAAAGCTCTTGGCACAGAATAACGTAGCTCTACTCACATAAACGAAGCTCTCCCTACGCACATCAACAAAAAGCTCTCACCATACAACAACAGCTCTCTCTGGTATCGTTGAACGCGCCTATTTATACTGGCTACCACCACGTCATGACTTACACTCATTGCCAGATCTCATTCAGCGGGAGAAATAACATCTCGTTCAGTAAGAAGATAATTTACATAGTAAAATAAAATAACCAGAGATAGTAAAAATCAAATGGAAAGTGAATCTAGAGTATACGTTACAATGTATCCAGGAACCATTTGTAAAAATTATGTA
This sequence comes from Macrothele yani, assembly GCA_039090855.1. Classification (NCBI taxonomy): domain Eukaryota; kingdom Metazoa; phylum Arthropoda; class Arachnida; order Araneae; family Macrothelidae; genus Macrothele; species Macrothele yani. The sequence continues at coordinate 8,551,687 of CM077005.1, forward strand.
AGCTACTGCTTCATATCATAGACCTGTGTTGGCTATAATAAATTAAATACACCTTTGAAACCATACTCGATTAGCTCATTTCAACTCTCCGATCCGCAAGTCGTAGTCCTACGTTCCAAACTGACGGCTCAATCAGAGCTGAGCATACCTGTATTTTTTTTAATTAACTCACGATTTCGAAGGCACAATTTAATGAAATTAAAGCAAAACATACCTTGATCCATGTAAAACATACATTGATTACACCCGTGCGTTTTGCGAGTTTACATAGCCAGATAAATGAACCCATGCTTCGTCAGTAAACCATGTTATGTCCAACAGTGCGGGATTTTCGGCGAAACATTTGGCAAACCATTGGCAATATGCCAATCGCTTTGTAAAATCCGGTGGCTGTAACTCGTTCACAGCCGTGATACGTTACGGCTTAATCTTCACCTGGTTGGCTGCACTTTGACATGGCGAATACGATCGTCCAGTCTCCTGGGATAGCCGCCGAATAGATTTTCGTGGGGAAGCCAATAACAGCTGCTTAACATCCTCTATTGTGTCCCCGCCATCTGGGGTTTGGATGAGCGTATGCGGATTCACCAAGCTTCCTATTCACTCCAGCTTCTACGTCAATTTCGAAATGGTGGCTCTGGCGCGTGATTTACGCCCATCAAATTTCCTCAAAAACACCTTCCGGCATTGTTTGAAGGAACCAATTACTCAGTACTGACGCGCAATGAGCACACGCTCTTCAATTGAGTACACCATCTTCATTCGACCTGCTCGCTTAAGCTGTCTGCGGACGCACGCTATTCCCTCACCACTACTAGACAGATGGCGCGTCAGCGCGGCGCCACCCATCTGCCGGAGAGACATTTTATTCACAAGTAATGCATGTCGAATGCTTCGTCAGGGAATAAAGAACCGTTTCGTTCGGGTTTCACGCTCATCGTATATTCCCCATCTCATATATTCCACATAATAAGTGTTCAGTTCCGAGTGAATCACCCTGTACATTCATATGTACGAAGAAATATCTTCTTCCACTCTTCTATTGTCCACGAATGGCGGGCGAGGCACCACTGCAGTCGTCGTCTGACATTGCCTAGAGTGATGTAGGGCTTGTGCGCAGTTGACCTACCATCGTAACCGTGAGCATACAGTTACCGACGGACTGTTATGGGGCAAATATCTATTCCGGTGGCATTTACGACGTCACTGGCCAGGTCTGTGGCAGAGGACATACGCGTACCTCTTTCACATTTTGCAGTAAGCTTCGTTAGGCGCGATCGCTCAGTTCGTGCGGCATTACAAAGCTGTGCTTCGCTGAAATGGCACTATCTGCTTCCCATCGAAAAAGTAACATCAGCCGCAGTGGATTTTGGGAATCCCAGAGGAGCAGCAAAGCTATGCACTGATTGGTTTTTCAGGTGGAGATCAACCACCGTGCCCCTTTCAAACTCCGTCATTGCAGCTCCGTGCCACATTATCGCTTCCAATGAGGTCTGGCAGGTGTGCCAACGTTTCCCTTGTTTCCGAATACCCCCTCCCCCGCCCCCGTGGCAGAATTGCGGTAATTGTTGTTGCAGGTGAAGACGATAACCCAGACCTTACTAAACCATTTCATAAAACTATATTTTAAAACAATAAATTCAAGTTTTCCTATCGTAGATACATCGTAGATTCAAGTTTTCTGTCTTTCAAAACATTTCAAAAATGGAAGTTGGACGGAGTGAAAATTTCTCCCGTAATCATATTTTTTTTCACGATGTTCCGTCTGTCCGTTATTGTTTTAAAATGTAATTTTATTGCATGAATGGTCGGAAATTGGACGGAGCGAGAATTTCTGCCATAAGCGTAAAATGGACGCAAAAATTTTCGATATCGGAAGCTAAAAGCAGAGGAGATGTCTTCCCGAAATCATTTCTTTTTTTTCTTTCGCGGTGCTTTCGCTGCCCTATATTATTGTTTAAATATCGTTTCATTACATAAATGTTTGTAATTAAGATCGAAAATGAAGAAACATTTTTCCGAAAACGGAAGTAAGACGGAATAAAGATTTCTCCCGCAATCGTAACTTTTTTCTCTAGTAATGTATCATATATCCTGTGTTATTAAATACAATTTTATTACATAAATATTTGTGTATCAGCTTGAAAATTGAGACAAAACTATAGGTACAGAGGGTAAATTATTCTTAATCCTAGATATCATTGAAATTACGGTAGTAGAATCTAGGCTAAGCTTTTTCTTCTTTCTTTTTTTTTTTTTTTTTTTTTTTAGTTTGAAGAAATGTAAGGTGATTAGTTTATTTCTTATCTTTTCTTTTCATTTCTTTTTAATCTCTACGCTACGCATGCAAATTTTTATCGTTTTTCTCATCTGGTAGTTATCTTGCCAAGGGACAATCATCAGATTTATCGTGGCACCACGATATCCGTCGCAGACTTATCAGGACCTTTCTATTATGGGGGTTTTGCCTACATAGCGTACATCAGTACTTGAACGAAAAATGGGTTACTGAAGCTACATAAGAAAAAGCATCGAACTGCTTCGACTAATTATAAGTCAGAGCGTTATTCAGATTTCTAAATCACAACTTCTTGGTTTCAGTTGCTTGGATCAGTACAACAGTAGCAGACTCGACGGAAATCTGGAGGTCAGATTTCAGTTTCAGTTCCAAAGTGATGCAAGTTTTTTAAAGAGATGGCAACATGGGAAGCAATGATATATGTATCATTGACCATTACAAAATCATCTACACTACTTGGACTTGCGGTTATACTACAAGGAAAATGAATTGATTATGGACATTTTTGACAAAAGAAGAAATTATGAGTTTAAAGTTAACTATTTAGTTGACTACAATTCAAATGTTTCAAAAACTGTGCACAGGAATCTTATAATCACAGAATAACTTAGATACACAAGAGTTTGTAACACTGCCCCTGTTCTTTAATCACAGAATAACTTAGATACACAAGAGTTTGTAACACTGCCCCTGTTCTTTTAAAAAATCTCAAGTTCTTATACAACACACTAGTATACACTGAGTGGCCTCTTTATTATGACTACCTGACAGTTTTAAGCACGCTGTTGCCACCAGAGGGCAAGGCTAGTATAAAAAGGGAAAGCTTAGTGCTTGCGACAGTAGTAGGAGTGATTTTTGGGTGACGAGATGGGAAAAAAATGCGATTTGACGGACTTTCAACGTGGGATTATTGTAGGAGCTCGGAGCCATGGAGCGAGTATCACCAAAACCGCCGCATTCGTGAAATGTTCCAGAGCAGCTGTGCTGTTGTTAAAGTGTTTAAAGACTGGACTGTCAGCCAAAAAATTGGGTCTCTACGTGCAACGTGTGGTCGTCATCGACTAGTGACTGCTCGGGCGGAACGGAGAGTGTCCAGACTGGTAACAGACAACAGAAGGGTAACAGTGCAGCAAATTAGAGACCATCTTAATCAAGGATCCCCTCAAATGATCTCTGCACGCACTGTTCGCCGTACACTGCATCGGATGGGATATGGTAGCCGAAGGCCTGTTCAAACACCTTTGCTATCTGAAGTTAACAAGAGAAAACGTCTCCAGTTTGCACAGGAGCACAAGGATTGGAAAGTCGATAATTGGAAACAAATTATGTGGTCCGATGAATCACGTTTTCAGTTTTCACCATGCCGATGGCCGAGTGAGAATTTGGCGGAAACAGCACGAAAGCATGGACCCCATATGCATTGCTACAACCCTTCAAGCTGGTGGGGGCAATGTTATATTTTGGGGAATGATTTCCTGGCATGCTTCGGGCCCTTTAATTCGTGTTGTTCAACATCTGACTGGCACATCATATCTAAACATCGTTGCGGACCAAGTGCATCCTGTCATGTGGATGGTTTATGCCAATCGCGATGGCTACTTTCAACAAGATAATGCGTGTTGCCATAGTGCTCGTATTGTACATGATTGGTTTCAGGAACATGCCGCTGAGTTTACTTTGCTTAGGTGGCCCCCACAATCTCCAGATCTCAACCCCATTGAAAATTTGGGGAATGAAGTTGAACGAGCCATTAGACAGCTGGATCCACAACCCTGCAATCTCACACTCCTGGAAAGTGCTATTCATCAAGCATGGTCTCAGATTCCACAAACCACCTATCAACATTTCGTGGAGTCCATGGCATGAAGAATCGATGCAGTATTAAAGGCAAAAGGTGGCCCAACGAAGTACTGAGGGAGTGGTCATAATAAAGTGGCCACTCAATGTATAATGGTTATCCTTTTGGTTTTATATACAGGATTTTGAGTCAACTTTTGTACAGCAGTTAATCAAAAAATTATTTTCCAAAAAACTCTGTCATACACTTTCGGAATATAGCTAACAAAAGACCTGGCAGTGTTAAAATTTCTTCCGTGTTTCCAATTGCAGCATTAAGGGTCGATTGTGCCTGAAGATTTCTTATTAGCACGCATCCGTCGTCTTGACGACATTTGAACTTTTTGCTTTCCTATCTTCTGTTGGTATTTTTTTTTTTTTTTTGAGTGGAGGTTTAACGACCACCGTGAGCAACTCAATGGGCTATAAGCAGTCGCCCGTCCCTAATTTAGGGTCACTGGTTCCAGGGAAGGGAGAGAGCCAGTGCCGTAAGACAAGCACAACATCCATGCCTGACCGGGATTCGAACCCGGACCCCTTACGGACGAATGATCAGAAGCCAGCGCCTTAGACCACTGCGCCACCGGGGCGGCTTGGTATTTTTGATAACCGCTGATTTGTTTCCACTCATAATGCACTAGTCAATTCAGTAGCGGATTGAATGTCAAGGACCGGACAGATTTGGTGTTGCTGTATTGTTTGACGGGATGCTTTGAGGTTTGAAGTTTGCCTTATTTTCCCATTTCTTTTCATTTTGGGAGATTTATTTGTTTGTCTGTGTTCCTTGAATTTAAAAATTTTGATTTCGTTTCAAAACTTTATGACCTTGGAAACACAAGAGCTGGTTTTTAGAGAATTCTGTCTTCATCAGGGTTAGTAATCCCCTGATGAAGACAACCATCTCCTTGGTTTGAATTTGTGGATTTTTGTCTTGGTTTGCGCTGATTGTTTTGGGGTTTTTTTGGGTTTTTTTTGTGTGTGTGGGTTTGAGTTAGGCAATCTGAAACTTTGACTTGGTATCTGCGTTCACGTTCTTAGACAAAAGTGTCAAAGCCAAGTTATTTTTTATTGACTATACTTACCACTTTAGAGTTCCTATTTGTATTTGGTGCTGTTGAATTAGCTTTAATTAGGCTTCACTCTGTTTGACAATGTGTGTGGTTAGTCTTGTTAATTGGATATTTTGTTTGATTTGTGTTTCATATAACTACAATATATATATATATATATATATAATCATTTTCAAAGATGATCAATCCACTGCTGGATGAAGGCCTCCCCCATTTTTTTAAATTCTTGCACAATGGTCTGTCTTGCGCCAGTCTCCTTCATGTAACTCCCGCATGCTTTCGAATTTCATCCATCCATCTCCATGTGGCTTTCTTCAGGGTCTTCTCCTGTCCCTTGGCATCCAGTCTAAAATTTCAGTTGTCTATCGGTGGTCCTTTCTCCTAGAAATATGTCCAGCCCATCGAAATTTCAGGGATTTCACTCTAATCGTGATGTCTTCCACTCTTGTCATTTTCCTGATCCACGAGTTTCTCTTCTTATCTCTACTGGTTGCATCAAGTATGCATCTCTCCAAGCTTCTTTCAGTTGTCTGAAGTCTTTGTGTGTCATTTTTTGTTAAGGTCCACGTCTCTGCTCCTTACATAAACACTGGAAGCATACATTGATTAAACATTTTTCTTTTAAGACATAATGTCATACTGCTCTAAAAAAGTGTACTGTTTCTTCCAAAAGCTCTCCAACCAAGTTTTATATGTCGATTAATTTGTTCATTAATGTGACTTTCTCTTGATACCTGCTGTCCAAAATAAATGTAGGCATCGGTTATCTCCAGCTTTTCCCCATCAATCGATAAAATAATTGCACTGCTATTTGACGGTCATCAGAGCCCCTTTAGTATGAACAGAAAGCACCGCGAGAAAGCGGGGTTGATGTTTTGAATGAATATATATATATTGATACATTCCTTTGTATGATTTTGATATATATATATATATATATATATATATATTCAAAAACCATTATATATTTATATTATCAATGCTATCAATCCACTGCAGCATGAAGGTTTCCCCAAGTCTTTTCCATAACATTCCTCTATAGAACTCTACAGTTATCGAAATCTGAATCCTCTTTGTGTTGCCCATTGTGGAACAGCACTGCTGGCGATTAGTGACGATGCAGTAGTCTTAAATAGTAGCCTAAATCACGTGATGACGCACGTGACCGCGTACTTGCATAATCGCTGCGTAAGTGATGCTTACGTACATCTGCACAACAATTTCTAATTCAGTGGCAGTGTGTGTACAAGGCACGAAGTAAGGAGAGTTATATGCAATCTGACATAAATGAACTTTTATAGAACGTACGAAAATAATATCATCTGTGATATTATGTTGCCTTGCGTTCCATCTGCGTTTTTCTTTATTAATGTTTCAAAGTGATAATGAAAATTGTCTGTAGTAATTTTTCGTGGAAAAGCAAAGCCTCGTTTTTTTAATTGAACTAATCTTGAAAGATAAAATAAAGAGAGGAAAGGGGAGAGAAGAATTAGAATGAGAGGGACATAAAAGGTGAAAAGCAGAGAGAATGGGAAAAGAGTCAGAAGTGAAGAAAGCCTAAAAGTACGGCGTCAAGATCACCAGCACTGGTGTTCCACGCATCACACATCTACAGTAGAGAGTTGTAATCAATCACTTGCGCAAACCCGGGAGATGATGCAATGAAGGACTGAACTTACGGCCGAATGAACTCTAAAACGCTGTTCATCAGTGTAGCTCCAAGTAATTCTCGGGTGTGCTCTAGCGTTAGAAATTAACGCGAGTCATTCTGGTAAAAGACTTCTAAATGGAAAACTGAAATATACATAGTAGAGAACGCGTCATTCGGAATGCAAAGTACCGGGATTCGTTTGTCATCTTGCCTTAAACAGCAAAAATTCCGAATAGCAATCGGCTGAAAATTGCAAATTGCTTAGGGTGTTTAATATACACTATATTGACAAAAGTCACCGGAAACCTAGTAGAGAAACAGATCATAGCATTTATTGACATACATTAGTATGGTGTCGGCTCACCTTTGGCTTTAATGCATGCAGTGACCCATTGAGACATGCTTTCGACAAGGTTTTGGAACACAGCGATAGGTATGCTCTTCCATTCAGTACATAATGCTGTCGCTAACTCTTGCTTAGTAATAGTCCTTGGTTCCAAACTTCTTATGCGGCGCTCTAACTCCTCCCATAGGTGCTCTATGTGGTTAAGATCAAGGTTCTGTGCTGGCCAGTCCACATACGATATGAAATTATCGTCAAATCACGTCATAGCAGTCCTTGCTTTGTGGCTCGGTGCATTATCTGCTGGTACCAACAAGGTTCCATTCCATAGTATTGCCACAGAGCTGGTAGGACATAATTGTCCAGAATATCAAGGTAGACGTGCTGGTAAACAGGTTTGTCCACGATAACCAATGGGATAGGACCATACCATAAAAACCACCCCCACACGACTACACTGCCAGCTCCAAACTTGACCATAAGAACAGTGCACTGTGGTAAATAGCATTTCCCCGGCTGCCGCCGTACCCACACACGTTCCATCAGTCTGATTTCCGTGTATCTGGATTCATCAGTCCATAGGACCCGTTTCCATTGATTTACGTTCCACGAAAAATGTTATTTACACCATGCTAAACGACGAGTAGAATTCCGAGTGGAGATGAAATGCTAATGAGCAGCCACACGACCACGGTAAACCATGACATGAAGATCTCTGAGAATGGTACGTGTACATACCGAGGTTCCAGTATTTTTACTTACCTCTACACTGAGGTTTTGTGCAGTACTTCGTCGATTAGCTGTAACGACTCTTCTGGGGCTCCCCCATGTGACTTCTACTTATTCAGTATATCCAAAACAGTTGACTTGGGTACGTTCAAACGCCTCTCGGTTTCGCTTATGGACAACCCACTAATATAACACCCAACAATCTTTCCTTTCTTAAAGTCAGTTCTCTCCAGCCGCGACATTTTCACTGAACCTCACAGTGCGATATGATCGCGGTCAGATGCAGGCTTGTTTTTATACCGTTTGCAGCTGTACCGCGCATCTTAACAACGCAGCGGATCCGTTGATTTGGTTTTGAAGCGGTGTCCAGTGACTTTTGTCAATATAGTGTATGTTATGGTTAAATCGATAAATCCGGTGAGTATGCATAATCACAGGGTATTGTTCATAAATACCAACAGTTTTGGTGAATGTGATAAATTATTCATGTTTTTGTAAAATTAATCACATTAACGTGTTATTATGAACAATAACCAACACCTTCTGGTTAGACTGAAAAATCTAACGTTTCTGCAAATTTTCAAGCTGTCTCAGCCGCACATAGCGCCATCCGCGTCTAGTTACATGCCAGCACGTCATTTCAGGTACAGCATTCATTGAGTGCGGACGTGTGCTGTCGTCTTGCTATGGAATCTGATCGTTTTAACATAATGGAGGTTCATTTTAATAAACAGTTATTGCATGCTTTCAAGAATAAAAAGGAAAATTGTGGGATCATGAGTAAAGAAGGATGCCAGTGCTGGATTGAGAAAAGTACGAGACGCAAAATCCAAAACCATCAGAAAAAAAACCTGAGGATTATCAAAGACTAAAGCAGTACGACATTATGAACTTGGGTGATTGTGAAAATGTAATGTACTCGGTGAATGATGCATCATCATCAATCAGATATTATGTACATGTAGAGGAGATCTTCAACATAATTCAAGAGACTCACTTGGCGATTGGACATGGGAGAAGAACAAGAGTTTTGAAAGAGCTGCAGAAAAAATACAAAAAACATCACTCAAGAAGAAGTAACTATGTACTTAACGGTGTGTGAAACCTGTCAAAAAAAATCAAAAGTACCAAAGAAAGGACTTGTATTGCGTCCAATGATTTTTAAAGAGATGAACTCAAGATGTCAGATCGATTTAATCGACATGCACAGAGTCAGCCCGACTAGGATTACAAATTCATTCTCGTGTACCAGGATCATGTTACAAAATTTTCACAGTTGCATCCTTTGAAAACTAAAAGAGCTGAGGACGTGGCGCATACCCTGGTTGATGTGTCCACTACTTTTGGCGCTCCCAGCATGCTACAAAGCGACAACGGCCGTGAATTCCGCAACCACATCATTCAAGACGTTTGAGCAATGTGGGGCGAATTGAAAATAGTTCATCGGAAGCCGAGATATAGTCAGTCGCAAGGATCTGTGGAACGTGCAAATCAAGATATTGAAAACAAGCTAACGACTTGGACAGGAGCAAATCAGACTCCGCACTGGTCTGAGTATCTGAGGTTTGTTCAATTCATGAAGAATAGCACTCATCATGCGGACATAAATTGCAGCCCATATGAAGCCATGTTTGGGACACCAGCGGAAGTTGGCCTTACAACTTTATCGTTTTCTACTGATGCCATTCGAAACCTACAATCTGAAGCAGATCTTGAATTCTTAATCGACTATTTGCTGGGTACTCCGGTAGCAGATGAGGAAGACAGACAAGTAAAGAACGGCCATGAGAAAGATGGACAAAAAGATACGACGAAGATAGACAAGTAGAGGACGGATACAGAGCTATGGAGGGCAATTCAGGGAAGCATGTTATTGCTGAAAAGTTCAACAATATTAAGAAAAAGAGAGAAGCTGCCAGAAATGTATTGCAGTCTCAGACAAAGAAGATGAGACAAATGTCTAGCAAAACGTTTCCAAATGAAAAGATTGTAGACGCCGTAAAATTGGAAGTTCCTGATGTCGACAGAGGAAGGGGTGACTCCAGAAACATTCTAAGGATGATTATGCAGGTTGATGATAACGGAGAGATGTATGCGATTGGCACCAAAGAAGAACGATTGACTCAAACGTATTCGAGGAACCAGTTTGTTATTTGTCAAGAGACTCATTTTACAAGAGGAGGTTTACGATGTTATTCTGTCTCTTCGCGAGTGTGCCAGAAAATAATCTTTCACAGGCGGTCAAGGGTATGAGAGATGCAACTCCAAGGGGAAAATGCCTTTCAACAAAATGTGGCTGCAAAATGCATGGAATATTCTGTAATTCAAAATGTCATGACAGTTTGTTCCGTTCCAACAAGTAGGAGGTCATTCGTTTAAAAATAGTAGCAATAAAATATGCTATACTTTATTTCACAACGCCTCATACAAAATTATTTGTTGAATATTATAATTTATGACTTCATCTAAAAAGGTTTGGTTCTTATATAGAATAACCAGTTAAAGTAATTAATTGAATGTATTTCATTACATTAACCACTAATATTGATTATTTTGTAAAATAACCAGTGATTATGCATAATAACCAATTTATTAGATTAACCAAAACATATACACTGGCGTGCAAAATTTAAGAACGAGATGATTTTTCGAATGTAACGTCGTGCAGAAGTGCTCCACATCGACTCAAATCATACCATAAGATCCCCAGGACGGAAGAATATGGGACAAGTGAGCAGAACCGTCCAAACAAGGAATCCAAAGGATACAAAGGCACTTTATTGAAAATGCAGCTTCGAGAACAACTGGAGAGAAGACAGAAACGTCCATGTGACAAGCGGCTGCACAAGAAAAATCCAGTCTTTAGTATGGGATATGATCACCGCTGACTGCGTTGCAGGATTTACAACGTCTGTCCATGCTGAGGACGAGGTTGTCAGGGAGCTGTTGAGGCATCGTGGCCCATTCCTCTTGTAGCGCCAATCGCAGCTGAGGAATCGTTGCTGGCGGCTGGTGACGTGCTGCCAAGCCTCTTCCGAGAAGGTTCCACGCGTGTTCGATTGGATTTAGGTCCGGAGACCTTGCGGGCCAATCCATGCGTTGAATATCTTCACTCTCGAACAGTTCTGCGACAGCCACTGTACGATGAGGTGTAGCGTTGTCGTCCATGAAGAGGAACTCAGGACCCACAGCACCTCTAAACAGACGCACGTAAAGCAGGAGAACCTAGGGACAATAGCGGACACCAGTGTCTGGACCTCCTTGGAAGATGTGCAGGTTAGTACGGCTACCAAACATGATACCGGCCCAAACGAGAACTCCGCCACCTCCAAACCGGTCCCTTTCTAGGATGTTGGAGGTGTGATTGCGTGTTCCTCCTTGCTCTCTCCAAATGTGTATACGTCCAGAATCGCTCGTCAGACTAAATCGGCTCATATCCGTAAAGAGAACTCGACCCCATTGCTGATGTGTCCAGTTGTTGTGTTCCTGGCACCACAGAAACCGCCGTATCCGATGAGCAGGCGTTAATGGCACACACCGTACTGGTCGTCGTGCAAATAAACCACCTTTGTGCAGCCTCCTGGCTACGGTAAAACGCGATAACGGACGTCCAGTTGTCTGTTGCATGTACCTTGCGATTTCGTCCGCTGTCTGCCGTCTGTCTCTTCTCGCCTGTAGGATAATATACCGGTCTTCCGCCGCCGTGGTTGCTCATGGACGACGACTGATAAACTCTCGGACAGCTGTTCCTGTCGTTTGAAATGCTCTCCAAGCTCGTGAAACGATGCTGTAAGCGATCCCGAACTGCTCAGCCACACTAGTCACACTTCGACCTTCTTCCAAATTCCCAATGACGCGACCTCGGGGAAAGTCATCCAGATGTCATCTACTGGATTGCCTGTTGGCCATATCACACGGTGACAGCAACTCGACGTCGTTCAAACCGATGTACACCGTACAATAGCTTTCCCCGAATTCCCGAGCGTACACCGCCCGTGTGCTTTATACCCTTCTGACACCCCCCTCCTACGTCATGCTGCATATAGGCGCATGCCCTACCGTACCGGACCTTATCTATCTCCTGAGTGGTCTTTCGGTCCGTTCTGCCTGCTCGTTTCGCTGTTATGCTAATTTCTCCTCTTCGTCCTTAATTTTTGCACACCAGGGTATATATATATATAAGAACATAACGAAGGGTCATACACGAAAAACTCACACAACACATAACCCTAAACCACCCGTACGATAAGAAGCTCCCGAAGTTACAAATTCAAGCTGTTCTGATAGGCCACATGATAGGCCACACATCGAGCTGGTGTCAGAAGAACACCAGCTCAATGTGTGGCCTATCAACTTATAGCAACAGGTTGGCAGATACCGAAAACCCGCACGAGTGTTCCCTAGGCCACACGAAAAAAAGAACCCAAACGACAATCTCACACGTCATGTCAGTGACGGTTAGGTGAAACTGTGTAAAGGAGTAAGATTATAGCGGTTAAGAAAACCATTTACACAGCTTCGCCTAACCGTCACTGTCATGAAATTCATTCAGCTAATTTTATATAAACAGATATCTGATATGACATTCATTCAGCTCGCCCCAACTGAAACAAGCACAGAGAAGTAACGTTCTGTCATCCGTTTTTTGAGTAGTGAAGACGTGAAACTGATTGGAATTCATCGTCAAATGAACATGGTGATGCATGTCTGACACTCCAGCAAGTGTACGAATGGACTAGGAAGTTCCGAAACGACGTGAGTTCTTCGACAGCTTCTCCTCGACCGGGTCAGGCACACAGAATAGTAACACCAGAGTCCATTACAGCAGTTGATGGCATTGTGATGGGAAATCGCTGAGTCACGGTGGATGAAATAGCCTTACTTCTGAACATTAGTCATGGTTCAGCGCACCCCACATCTATGATATGTTCCAGTTCAACAAAATGGGTGCAAGGTGAGTGCCATGCCAGTTGACTCCAGAATTGAAACAACGACGTGTTGATGCCTGTCAAGAACTTTCGCGGCGCTTTAAAGCAGAAAGTGATGGCTTCCTACAGAGAATTGTTACTGGAGATGAAACCTGGGTGCACTATCATAATCCAGAAACCAAGAGAGCGAGCAAGGAATTGGCGCCATCACTCCTCACCAAAACCGAAGACATTCCCCACACAGCCAAATGCAGGTAAGGTGACCCTCTTTTGGGATGAGCGAGGCGTGATTTTGGATCACTAAATGTCCAGGGAGAACACTGTAACCAGTGGCACGTATGCAAATCTTATCAGGAATCATCTTCGACCTGCCGTCAAATACAAACAACGTAGACTTCTAAGTACTGGTGTCTTGTTTCAACATGACAACGTTCGGTCCCATACTGCCCGTGCAACAGTTGCAAACATACAAGACCTGTACTTCGAGTGTCTTCCACATCCGTTGTATTCAACGGACCTTGCCCCAAGTTATTACTACATCTTTGGACCGCTCAAAGATGCTTTGGGAGGAAATGCCTCAGGTCCGATTAGGAGGTGCACCAAGTGGTGCACACGTGACCGAAAGAATTTTTTTCTTCAGGAAGCTATGTACTTTGTCAGCTCTGGAAAGCTTGTACTGCACAAAATGAATATTACATTGAAAAATTATACAGTTGTATACTACATTTGTTCGGTAACTTAGGAGAAGAAAATTATTTAAGGTTTTCATTTGGTTCTCCCTTGTATATCCAATAGTTATGCATATACACTGAGTGGCCACTTTATTATGACCACCGGACAGTTTTAAGCAAATGAGCTATGACTACACGCTGCTGCCATCAGAGGGCGAGGCTAGTATAAAAAGGGAAAGCTTAGTGCTTGCGACAATAGTAGAAGTGATGTTTGGGTGACGAGATGGATAAAAAATGCGATTTGACGGACTTTCAACGTGGGATGATCGTAGGAGCTCAGAGCCATGGAGCAAGTATCACCGAACATCAGCCGCATTCGTGAAATGTTCCAGAGCAGCTGTTGTTAAAGTGTTAAAAGACTGAACTGTCAGACCAAAAATCTAGGTCTCTACGTGCAACGTGTGGTCGTCATCGACTAGTGACTGCTGGGGCGAAACGGAGAGTGTCCAGACTGGTAACAGACAACAGAAGGGCAACAGTGCAGCAAATTGCAGACCATCTTATTCAAGGATCCCCTCAAATGATTTCTGCATGCACTGTTCGCCGTACACTGTATCGTATGGGATATGGCAGCAGGAGGCCTGTTCGAAAACCTTTGCTATCTGCAGTTAACAAGAGAAAACTTCTCCAGTTCGCACAGGAGCACAAGGATTGGAAAGTCGATAATTGGAAACAAATTATGTGGTCCGATGAATCACGTTTTCAGTTGCACCATGCCAATGGCTGAGTGAGAATTTGGCGGAAACAGCACGAAAGTATGAACCCCAAATACATTGCTACAACCCTTCAAGCTGGTGAAGGCAACGTTATGGTTTGGGGAATGTTTTCCGGGCACGCTTTGGGCCCATTAATTCGTGTTGTTCAACATCTGACTGGCACATCATATCTAAACATCGTTGCGGACCAAGTGCATTCTGTCATGTGGATGGTTTATCCCAGTGGCGATGGCTACTTTCAACAAGATAATGCGTCCTGCCATAGTGCTCGTATTGTACAGGATTGGTTTTAGGAACATGCCGGTGAGTTTACTTTGCTTAGGTGGCCCCCACAATCTCCAGATCTCAACCCAATTGAGAATTTGTGGGATGAAGTTGAACGACCCATCAGACAGCTGGTTCCACAACCCTGCAAGCTCACACTCCTGGAAAGTGCTATTCATCAAGCATGGTCTCAGATTTCACAAACTACCTATCAACATCTCGTGGAGTCCATGCCACGAAGAATCGACGCAGTATTAAAGGCAAAAGGTAGCTCAACGAAGTACTGAGGGGGTCCGATGAATCACGTATACGCATATTTTCATGTATGGTGGAAATTTTCACCCAGAAACTGATTCCTGCATTTAGCGAGGATAGAGGTCTACACCGGCCGAATTTGTTAAGTCCGTGCATTTAAGGCCCAGTCCGACATGACCCGTGATGTGCCATTTGGTATTATTTTGTCTTTCTATTGTATTTTATTAAAATGTGAAAATTAAATAATGAAATGAGATATTATTGAAAATGTTTAGTTGAATGTTAGCCTAAAAATATTAACTAAACTTTGACAATCATCGAAAAATATAACTTTTAAAAAGAAAGAGAAAGGAAGACTAAGCGCGTTCAGAATCATCCTGTCTCTGAACTAGTAAGATGTAACACTACAAAAGTCAATCCCTATACAGATTAGGGAAAGAAGAAAAAATTCATGTCGTCGCATTCTCTCATACAATCACACACACACACACACACACACACACACACACACACACCACTGCAGACATCATCCGTCCCCCACTCTACACAACACACACACTCGATCGGTGTCGAGTCTTTTCTCTTGTCAACAAGCCCCAAAATAGTTTTACCATCTTAATACCAACAGATTGGTAAAAACACTGTGAGTGCCTCTAGGAACAGTTAGATAAACAGTTAACAGGAACAGTCAAACGTACCAGGAAATCGGGGAACACGACTTTTCTTCTTTTTAACCATTCAGATAAAGAGAAAAGGTCGACTTGGCTTGGCCCGGTCGCAAAGTGTCTGGAAGAAAGTCCGGCCCGTTGCTTTGTTCTCTAAACTAAAACACCCGGCTCGCGGGCCGGGCAGGGCTCAGGCGTGGCTTGCCAGACCGACACGTGCAGACCTCTAAGTGAGGATTTCAGCCGGTCTGGAACTCCTCGTCATAAGCGGGCTTTACTATATCATAGACACCTTTTGAATAATTCCACGGGATAAAGTACAAAATTGATCGTCACTGCTTGCATCTACTGTATATAGAGATATTTAAAATATAATTAAATAGAGACTTTGGTTATTTTGTGAGCCAACAACAGCTGGAAATTCGCCTTCAGTTAAAAAGGTGCTTAACAGATCCGTCGGTAAAAGTCATTCCTTTGTTGACCGGGAACACCCACGAACAAAGGGACCCCCACCCCTCCTCTATTCCCCGTCGTTTGAGAACACACTTTCTAGGAGAAAGCCCGCCAGTGACAATTCGTTGGTAAGCAATTAAGGGCAATCAGCTTTTTACTTCAGGAGCATCTTCCTTTGAGCGGGGCAGAGTGAAAGGAAGAAATACACAGTGGTCATAAACAGGGAGCCTTGTTGGGGATTTCAGACAGTTAGGAAATATTTTAGGCACTAGGCAGTGAGAAACGTCTTTGCACAAGTATGAATGAGAACAGATTTGGCGGGAAATACGTAGAGAAAGCCACCCGAAATATCCATCTCCCGCTGGAAGTCTATACTATTTATTTTGACCAGGCGATATTTTCCCTCTTCCCCCCAATCTGAAGATTAAAAATTTGTGCGGACGAAATCACCTGTCGTCACATTCCGTTTGTTTAAATTTTTATTTATTTGCTTCCCTGCTTCAACGATATAAGAACCTGCAAATAGCGATACTTCTGATAAGTTGGAGTCCGCTTCAATACTTAACAATAGCCACGCCAACACAATACGGGATTTATATTTAATAAAGGAAAAGCAAAACCAGTTTGCGCTCTTACCTTTAACCTGTTGTGAGCAATTCGAATTTGATTACAATGATCTAAACTTTTCAGAATGTGTTAAATAGTGATTTACGGATTTAATCTGGGAAGCATGGTAGATTTTAGCGATGATACAATTCATTGGGAATTTCATTTACGCGAACAAAGATAGAAGAAAAGAAATCTGCGCAAGGAAAATCAATGAAAAAATGTTTAAGCCCTTTGTTTTGTACGTTTCACACACGCGATGAACAGCAGTAAACCTGTATCTGCATTTTGTTGTAGTCAACCTCCGTGGGATATCGCATTCACCTAAAAGAAAGAATCACAGAGCGTGTGTTGTTTCTCCGGTCGCATTTCTTTCTCTTCAAGAAGGCTAATCAATCATCCATTCAACCCCCTTCACCCACCATCCCGCTTCCTCCGAACAAAAACAAAAGATCATTAACTTTCCGTCGTTTATTTCCATCAATTTTAAATCACTCAGCGCAGAAAATACACTGCGTTTGTAACAAAAATAGTGCATGTAGGGAAAACGCTTTAATTTTTTTTTCTGATTTCACCAATATCAAATGCCAGTAGGTGTTCTTTCTACGTTTTTCTTATTTCTACACAACCTGTTTCTTAGCAAACAAGGCGGATCAATGATGACACTTTAATGAACCAAAGAGTCGCTTTACCTTCGGTTACGCAGGTTATTAAATTTAACGGCGTAATGATCATCTGCATAAATGTTTCACATTTAGATTAAGCGCAACATAAATAAGGAAAAATGAATATTGAACCATTTATTTTCACACATTTAATGCTGGTTTATCTCAACTCATGACTGAAACTGTCCAAGTGTCTCATCTTTCTTGCTATTGTGTAATTTGTCTCTCTCCTTTGTTCAGTAAATTTCCTTATGAGAAAAAAAAAGGAAACTGTACTTCACAACTAATCAGCAGCTTGTAATTTCGCAGAACACGAGAGATAAAGTTTCTACATACTAGGCCGATGTATCAAAATATAGAAAGAGTCAGTTTCTCTGAAAGTATTTTATTCTATTCTTTTTAAGCACTGTGATGTATTTTGGTTTTAAAAACGTAAATATATGTAACAAGAAAGATGACACCGAATTTTCGGGTGTAATAAGCACGACTTTTGAATCCGTTCTGACGCAAATTAAATTCATCAAAGCTATTTCAAAGTCAATGGAACCGGTGTGGAAAACAATAGTATCTGACGGAAGAAAGTTTTTCAATTGGGTTTTTAGTCCTTCAGATATTGCTGTAAGCGGAATCGTGAGCTTACGCCCTCTGGTTGCAGACTTGTGCGTTAAGAAAAACGTGAATTTATATGAGAAACATTTCGCACCGAAAACGCTCTCCAACACAGAAAGAATTTTTCAAATCGGACTCTTAGAAACAGAGATATCGACAAAAATAAGATAGGACTTTACCCTCCTTGATGGGAAGAAAGTATTCTTAAAAGGTTTTTTCATATGAGCGGTATCGGTCCAAGAAAAAAAAATTAGTCGAGTTTTCAGGAACCCAGATTTTCCTACAAATACATCAGAAGCAGAAATTAACGCTTATGCCCTTGGTGGCCAAAATATTCTTTACTAAACATTAGCAATTATGTGAAAAATATTTTCCATCAGGTCTTGTATGCGATACAGGAAGAAGTTTTCAAATCGGGGGTTTAGAAGCAGAAATAACGCAGAAAACGCAATTTGCCTTTGTGCCCCATAGCGTATAACGAAGTAAATTTCTCCGTCATTTTTGGTCTACGCCGGGATTCGAACCCGAGTACGCTTATTCCAGAACAAGTCGCTCTACCAACTGAGCTACGCAGACATGTATTCTGATTCCTATCTGCCTTTATGTCATGTGCGTCCTGCTGGCAGGTACGTCACATCTCCTCCCCCCTCCCCCGAAAGAGGGCCGGGGGCATGGCCTACGGGTCAGCCGTGACCATGAATCGTTGCAGGCAGACAACCACTGTAGAACGTGCACTTGAGAACTCCCAGTCAATCTGCTGTGTGGAATGCAACATCACACATTTTTATTTTTCGAAGCACTGGAGAAGGGATTCTCTGATTTTTCCTATCTCGCGGTGTGGAAATAACATCACACCAATGCGAGATTTTGAACGGTCGGGTCATCCGGGTAGTTCGGGCGCCATTATAACGAAGTAAATTTCTCCGTCATTTTTGGTCTACGCCGGGATTCGAACCCGAGTACGCTTATTCCGGAACAAGTCGCTCTACCAACTGAGCTACGCAGACATGTATTCTGATTCCTATCTGCCTTTATGTCATGTGCGTCCTGCTGGCAGGTACGTCACAAGCGGAAAGTCTATAATTTACTTGAAAAATTTGAATTTATAGGAAAAACATTTCTCATCGGAAACACTATCCAACAAAGAAGGAAGTTTTCAAATAGGACTCCTAGAAGTAGTGATATTGACAAAAATAAGATATAGATCTACGACCCCCTGGCGCAGAAACTGTGGAATATTTTAAGAAGAAAATATTCCGAAAAGGTTTATCGTTGTGAGTGGCATAAGTCCACGAAATAATTTTTTCAATCGATATTTTAGAAGCCCAGATTTTATGGCAAATACATCGGAAGCAAAAGGTTAACACTTACGCCCCCTGGTGGCCAAAGTATTCTTTACCAAAAATTTGAAATTATAAGCAAAAGATTTTCCATCAGGAGGTGTATTTTCAGAAGAAAATATTTTTTCAAATTGGAGTTTTAGAAGAAGAGTTATCGGGAAAAATGTAATTTATTTTACGCCCCCTAGCAGAAAATCTATGCGTAATTTGAAAAAGTAACTATATCTAAAATACTCTTCGACATAAATGGAATCGAAAGATAAAATAATCTTTTCAATCGGATGTGTAGAAGCAAATATGTGGAATAAAACGTATTTTCGAATTCGACATCATATGCATTTACGCCCTCTAGCGGTGAAATTATACATCGCAAAAAAATAACTAAAGAAGGATATATTTCAAGCTTCATAATGCAAAAAGAATTTTTCAAATCAGACTAATAGTTGCAGAGATATCTTGGGTACTGACAGACGGACGAACAAACTGGTAACATAAGCAAGATCTTTTTTTACAAAAGACATGCCACAAATGTGAGTTTACCTAGGACACCCCATTACGTGAATTTTGGCCAATTATATAATTATTATCGTACTTGATTCTTTTTAACTGAAAAACAAAGCTTAAAATTTCATGTACTAAAATTAAGCACAGAAATTTCATTTCAATAATACACTGAAATGTCAAAAGTCATGGGATACGTACCTAGTATCGTGTAGGAACTTCTCTAGCCCGGCGAAGTACAGCAACTCAACGCGGCATCGATTTCACAAGTGGCCTGAAGATCTCTGGAGAGATGTTGAGGCATGCCATCTGAACAGCCGCCCACAGTTCCCTGGTATTTGTAGGTGTGGGATCTTGTGTGTGAATGGACCTTTCCACCACGTTCCATAAGTGCTCTATTGGGTTAACGTCGGGCAAATGTGGTGGCCACACCATCCGACGGAGCTGTTCAGAATGCTCCTCGAGACAGTTTTGGACAACTTGGGTCCGATGACATGGTGCATTGTCCTCCTGGAAAATTCCATCGTTGTTGGGGTACATGAAGTCCATGAAAAGATCTGCAAATGGTCACCCAGCAGAGCAACAAGCGATTACCGGTTAATGACGTGTTGACGAGAACTAAAGGACCCAAACTGTGCCGCGTAAAGACATTCCAGATATGTATGTAACCACCACTAGCTTGCACAGTGCCTTGTTGACAGCTTGGGTCAATGGCCTCATGGGATCTGTGCCACACTCGAACCCTAACATTAGCTCGTAACAACTGGTAGCGTGACTCATCAGAGCGCACAACATGTTACCAGTCTTCCAGGGCCCAATTACCGTGTTCACGAGCCCAGGTGAGGCACTGTGTTCGATATCGTGGTGTTAACAAAGGCACTCGGGTGGGTCTTCTGCTCCCATACCTCATAGATGCTAAATTACGTTGCTCTCTCCTGATGGATAGGTCTCTGGTACCTCCTGCACTGAATGTGGATGTTATGTGAGCTAATGTCGCTTGTCTGTTATCATGGACAATACTGGTCACACGCCGCTGGTTACAGTCACACTGTTATGATTATTTAAAAAGTAAAGTTTCCGGTCTTAAAAGAAAATCTGTCGACCCAAAGAGCAGTCGCTAAATCGTTAAAAATCTCTGTATCTACTGTAAACAACGTAATAAACAAATATTTAAATCTCAATAAAAATATAAAAACATAATGTTCATTGCCTTTCGCCTAGGCACCTGCGTGAGCGCAAACCACGGCGTAGACGTCTTTATAAAAACCCTTAGCTAAAGACAGATCGAAATTCACTGTGACTATTTATGAAACATGGATCAACCTAAACGACTGTAACAAAAAAGGTCGATTTACTATCGCAAAAGAGCAAAAAAGACTTAGCAACCTGGTTCCGGTGTCGCAGTGGTCTAAGCGATGCCTTTGATCATTCGTCCGAAAGGGGTCTGGGTTCGAATCCCGGTGAGGCATGGATGTTGTGTTTGTCTCGAAGCTCTTACTCTCTCCCTTCCCTGGAGTTAGTGACCCTAAATTAGGGGCGGGCGACTGCTTATATCGCATTGATTTGCTCACGGTGGTCGTTAAACCTCCAATCACAAAAACAAACCTGGTTCCAAAAGACGTTTGCCGCCCTGGTGGCGCAGTGGTCTAAGCGATGGCCTCTGATCATTCGTCCGAAAGGGGTCCGGGTTCGAATCCTGTAAGGCACTGATGTTGTGTTAGTCGGGTGACTGCTTATAGCCCATTGAGCTGCTCACGGTGGTCGTTAAACCTCCAATCAGAAAAAAAAAGAAGTTTCAGTAAATAATTAATTATTATTGCTGGTTTCTCATACAATGGGAAATTGTGGTTAAGAAATTTTAAAAAGCATGTTAAAGTCAATTTATGTATTACCAAAATAATGTTTTAGCTCCTATATTTGAAGAGGAAATCTCATTCCTTTATCCACAGAGCCTTCGAAGAGCAGAACTCCAACAGGACAAGGCTGCCAATCATACATTCCAATCTGCTCCTCTGTTTCTTGAAAGACTGAAAAAAGAGACTGGTATCAAGTTTATACCTTTTGCTCATATTCCTTCAAAGTCCCCTGATGTGTCACCAATGGACTATTGTGCCTTCGGACTGTTGAAAAGAGCGCTTTCTAAACGCTGACCTAAAGCAATTATTGGACTACGGTGAACAGTGGAAGACGATTGGAATAAAATACAACTACTAAATTTAAATAATGTCCTGTTAAGATAACAGATAACAGGGAAATCTAGATATATGTTCATAGTCCAAAGAAAGAGCTATGAGGTAAACATTTAAGAAAGAAAAATTTAATTTAAACCCTTAAAGCGGCCTATGTACCAGAAAAAAAATTATACTCCATACTTTTTGCGCTCCCCAAAGAGAAATGTTCTCATAGCAGCCGGGTATTAGGAAAGCTACGGCAAAACAATTACTTTCCCTCTCACAACAGTACCGACCATAAACCTACCACAACCAACCATCAACAGTGCCCTCCATAACCCTGGGGCTACGAGCTCCCTTCTGTTCTTTTTGTTCTCTGCTGCATGACACAAGGCATGATGGGGAAGGGTATGACTAAAACCCCTTCTCTCTCCTTTCTTTGGATCGTAACCATTATTACAGCCTTTTCAGAGGGTAATCACTCCGGAAGGATTCTTGTCAATCATTCTCAAAAGTGACCACTTTGAATAAGAAAGCTAAGGAGAAAGCAACGCTTTCTGATGAGCAGGTTCACTCCCAACCGCGTTTGCCCCACTTAATAGACAGCTAATATATTCGTTCGAGCTGATTTCAGCCCACTAAATATTTGGAGACTAATATGCTTCAGTGGTTTGGGCATGTTGAAAGAATGAGTGATGGGTTGCTCACTAAGAAATTTTTTTCAGTCCAAGTGGCAGGATGGAAAGGCAGAGGAAGGCCAAGGAAGTCATATGAGGATCAGATTCGGTAGTGTCAACATGAGAAAAAGATCATGAGTATGAAGTATAGAAGATCTTGTGTGCGTCGTGTGACGGATGTCAGTGAAGCCCGAGTTGTATGTCAAGATCGCAATAATCAGTTAAAAATTATCTGGTAGTTTGTCTTTTCTTTGTGGAGCTAACCTCTGAATCCCAGAGAACAGCTTAGTGATATGCAATGTAATGTGATTTCAGCCCATTATGCAAACCCAAAGTTCAGCCAGTTATAGGGATAAACATGAATTATATTGCTGGAAAATCGTTGTAAAAATATGTGAACAACATCTGTATCTTATTTGTATATAGTTTTAATAACTTGGCTTTAGTGCTGATTGTTTTGTGTAAACATCTGCATAGGCACTTATGTTTTGTGAAATATGAGATTTGATACATTTTGCACATGTATGGCACTTTACTACGTGCGAAAGTAAAAGCGGTAAATTGAACTAATTCACATAAACAAATAAACGCAAGAGTGTTTCACATTTTTGATAATCTATTAATGTTATATTTTGCCAGTTTATAAATCGTGATGATACATTTCTAACAAAAAATGGGATAATGTTTTCTCTAAATGTTGGCATCTGTGTATTTGAATTCCAATGTGCACAAATATCGTTTATACGCAAGAAACAAAATTGCATATATTAATGAAACCACGGAAAGTTGCATTTCTTTATAAAGCAAAAATGTGAGAAAGCACTTGAATAACATTGCAAATACACTCTTCGCAAAACAAAAAAAAAAAAAAAAAAAAAAAAAAAAAAAAAAAGAAACACCAGAGAAAGTCGTTTGGTCTTGACGAAACTCCGCATGCTAGTACCTCAGGGCCGAATACGCAAATGATTTACAAATAACCTCCATTGACTAAACAGTTGCCCACCACAGCGCATGGGAACCTCTCATCGAGGATGTAGGTTTATAGCCCAAACGCAGGGATTATTGTGACAGTCGATTGCGGTTGAATTCACCTCCACGGATTGTGAGGATGCCTCGGCGTCTGATCTGTACACAATACGAGCAGTTGAGCGAGTTAGAGAAAACAAGTATGATTGGACAGACAGAGGCAGGCCAGTCAAGTCGCAGAATCTCCAGGCATTGGGGTCGGAGCGAAGCGGCAATCGGACGATGTTGGCGCCACTGGGGCAAGGTGAGCACAAACCAGTGTCACGCGGGCAGTGGAGAGCCGAGAGCTAGAACAGATCGTGAGGATCGAAGGACTGTGAAGACCGCGCGAACAGAATCGAAATCGCCGCTCTCGAACGTCCGTGCCCATGTTGCGTCGTGTACAGGTACGAAGTGGCCATCTGGACCACTGTCAGACGACTTACGGCACGGGGACTACATTCTACGAGATCACTCCGCTGCCTACCAGATCACTCCGCTGCCTACCACTAGCGAGCATTGCTGGCACCGGTTGCAGTGCTGTCAGGCCCGGTCAACGTATGATAGTATCCAGCGGCGTCGTGTTGTCTTTGGTGATGAGTCACGGATTGCACTTGGCCCCGATGACCAGCACAGACCTGTCTAAAGACGAGCCGGCCAGTGCACGGATCTTGCGTTTACCATGGAACGGCACGCGGCTTGCATATCGTGAGTGTCTGTCTGGGTAGCCATTTTCTATGATAGCCTGACATCCTTTGTACCACCCTCACCGCTCAACAGTAGGTCGACGTCGTTCTACGACCTGTTGTGTTCCAATTCCTGTCGCAGCATCACCGAGTAATTTTTCAACAGGACAATGCCCGCCCACACACAGAGCGGCTCTCCTAGGCTTGCCTCTGTAAGGTCGACACTCTTCCATGGCCAGCTCGATCTCCCTACCTCTCACCAATCGAACATATTTGGGACATTATGGGACGCCACCTACTCCCATCCCCAAATGTCGGTGAACTGAACATCAATTTGAACATCATCTGGCTTGCTATATCTCAGGACAGTATTCGTAAATTGCATGCGTCTATGACCCGCCGGGTAACTGCTTGTATCCGAACCAGAGGTTACGATACAACGTATTGACTTGTTCCACTCGTGCAGCTGTTTTATCTAAATAAGTGGCACAACTGCTCTGGAATTGCAGTCATTTCCTTTCTTGTAGTACATTGCACATAGTAATTTTCAACTCGATTGGTTTATTCCTTCTGGGTGCTTCGTTTGCTTTTTTTATTTTATTTTTTTTTTGTGGCGAAGATTGTATGAAAAAGATTTCCCACCAGGAGATCTAGCAGATGCAGAAATAATTTTTCAAGTCGATCATTTAGAAACAGAAATATCGGAGAAATCGCAACTTACGTTTACGCCCCCTAGTGCTAAAACTATGCATTACTTGAAAAAGAAACTTTACCCAAAATAGTATTCGTTATAAATGGTTTCGAGCCGCCCCGGTGGCGCAGTGGTCTAAGGCGCTGGCCTCTGATCATTCGTCCGTAAGGGGTCTGGGTTCGAATCCCGGTGAGGCATGGATGTTGTGTTTGTCTTATGGCACTGGCTCTCTCCCTTCCCTGGAACCAGTGACCCTAAATTAGGGACGGGCGACTGCTTATAGCCCATTGAGTTGCTCACGGTGGTCGTTAAACCTCCAATCAAAAAAAAAAAAATGGTTTCGAAAGGAAGAAATAATTGGTTCCGTTGGATATTTATTTAGAAGCAATGATATGTGATAAAATGTGTTTTGAATTTGATAGCATCTGCATTTACACGGTCTAGCAGCAGAGTTGGTCATCAGAGAAAATCCAGAAAGCAATAATCGTCGTTCTGACATTTCAGGTTTTCCAATGCAAAAATAATTTTGCAAATCGAATTTATAGTTGCAGAGATATAGTGTCCGCAGGAGGACGAACGGATAATGTGACTCTATAAGCACGTACGTTTTTCTACAAAAGACGTGCTAAAAATCAGTCCAGACAGATCAAAACCTCGTCAGCTCTTGGGCTAAACCATTTGTTTGTTCTATCATTACTCGTGCAGATATTAACTATCACAATATAAGAAAATACAGAAACAAGTAGGAAACACGTTTATGAGCTTTCTTTAAAAAACACTGTTCAGTTATCTTCTACTCGTGGGAGACATGACGTCATTAGACGAGAAGGGCTATGAAAACACTGGACTGCAAACACCATTAGCGACAGGAGGAGAGAAACCGTCTTAGTTTGCAGTGAACTTTAAATGTTGTACACCGTACAAAATCCAACGTCCAAGGTCGCTAATAAAATCAGTAGTTTCCCATTTGGGAATGCTTTTCATAGTCCCAATGGGATTAAGACTCGGACTTCTAAAAAAAAAAAGCAGTTATTTACACCTTACAGCCGTAAGGGTCTTCTGGCAACTTCTTGCCTTTTAGGAAATCTCTCCTCTGTAAACTCCCATCCTACTCAGCTCCCTTTGTGAGATACGATAGCCAATAGGAATCTTTGAGGAGGAAGACATTTATCCAGTAATGATGCTCCTTTCGCGAGATACAGCTTGCAAGTTAGTTTTCCATCGAATTTCTCTCTTTTTCTCCTCCGTAAGAGGGACAGTATACGATCTGACACGTGACCAACATGGTTGTTGCTTTAGGAGGAAAGGGACTTGCAACACAAAAGACTCTTCTTGGACGACTAGCGTTGAATACGGATGGGGAATAAATAAGTCATAAAAAACCAAGTTTCTCTCCCTGTAAGTCGTTCCTTTGCTATGCAGAAACATAATATGGCAGTGTGTAAGTATAAACTGTATATTTTTAGAGACATCCCTCCTCCACTGCATTAGAAAGACACATTCGCTCGTCTGAAGAGAAAAGCTGATGAAAGAGAGAGAGATACGAATGATGGGGGAACGCTGAAATAGGGATGCTGCTTCATGCTTTTGTCTGCTGTATGCCTCCCGCGACTTGAGGACATAGATATTCCATACAATGCATTAAGGAAGGAAACCTAAG
Organism: Macrothele yani; assembly: GCA_039090855.1. NCBI lineage: Eukaryota > Metazoa > Arthropoda > Arachnida > Araneae > Macrothelidae > Macrothele > Macrothele yani. Next base: position 8,578,238 of record CM077005.1, read on the forward strand.
CAACAAGGGAAAAAATCCGTTGAATTTTTATTACCTTTCAGTACTTCACTGAGATGTACAAATGGAGGGGGGCTTCTGACAGTACAGTTCTTCAAATCAGTGTTTTGCAACCTCCATTCCGCGGATAATTTCTACCGATACAGGAAATTTATTTTTGCTACCAGAGAATTTAGTTTCAGGGATTGAAATACGGATACCAGCCTGCTATTCTCTCTTATTTGTTGATATTTGGTCATGAAGTACAAACGATTCTCCAAGGAACTCTGTCTTACGGTTTTTGTTCATAAAATATAATCGACTTAAAATGAAAGGGAAAAGTATTTCTCGTTTCGTTTATTTGGTCTTCTTAGGCTCTTTGTATTTACGAGAGAAAAGTATCATGATGAAGTGGTGATTTAAACCCGAATTACCTAACATGGTGATTTGGATTTAATGGGCAAATTTTGCTAATCCCAGTTTTTGTTTCTTAAATAAAAATAATGACATTTTATCCACCCAATGGATGAAGTTCTTCACATAGAAATGTTGCCCGGATGAAGATTTGTCAACTGCTAAGCCTAAAAAGCGCTCATTCGAAGACATAATAAACAATCTGTAAGCTGAGCTTTTTCTTTGAAATTGTTCAACTGGGTAAATAGACATTCGGTCGAAATAGGAGAAACAAAATAATGTTATGTGTCCTCAGTTAAATCCCAGTTTGTTTGCTTTTAAACAAAAGTAACGACATTTTATCCACACAACGGTGGAGTCCTTCGTATAGAAATGTCGCCCGGATGAAGATTCGTTAACCACTAAGCCTAAAGAGCGTTAATTCGAAGACATAATGAACAATCTGTACGCAGGGCTCTTTGTTTTTGATACTATTGTTGAGTTGGGGAAACATACATGCGGTCGAAATAGGAGAAACAAAATATTGTTATGCGTTTCCCAGTTAAATACTAGTTTGTTTGTTTTGTAAATAAAAGTGGCGACGTTTTATCCACACAACGAATGAAGTGTTTCGTATAGAAATATTGCCAGGATGAATATTCGTCAAATGCTAAACCTAAAAAGCGGTAATTCTAAGACATAGCTCTGCGTGCGGACTTTTTACTATTTCTTTGGAAATTGTTCAACTGGGGAAACAGACATTCGATCGAAATAGCAGAACCAAAATATTGTTATGCGTTCCCAGTTAAATCCCAGTTTGTTTGTTTGTTTCTTAGATAAAAGTGGCGACGTTTTATCCACACAACGGATTTTTTTTTTTTTTTGATTGGAGGTTTAACGACCACCGTGAGCAACTCAATGGGCTATAAGCAGTCGCCCGTCCCTAATTTAGGGTCACTGGTTCCAGGGAAGGGAGAGAGCCAGTGCCGTAAGACAAACACAACATCCATGCCTCACCGGGATTCGAACCCGGACCCCTTTCGGACGAATGACCAGAGGCCAACGCCTTAGACCACTGCGCCACCGGGGCGGCACACACAACGGATGAACTCCTTCGTATAGAAATATCGCCCGGATGAAGATTCGTCAACTGCTAAGCCCAAAAAGCGGTATAAGCTCAGCTCGGTATTCGTACTTGAATCCCAGTGTTGCACTACGTGGTTGAAGATAACTAAGTTGTGACGAAGCGCAACTTCGTCGTTCTTCTGTTTCATACGTTAACTTTACAAACTGTACTGTACTAAAAAGGAATAGTAGACAGTTTTAATCCCCGTGAAGAATATCATTTGCAAAGTACTTCAATAGGCATTTAAATTTAAGGTAAACCAATGTAACTAATGAAAGCAGAATGCCATGATGCCAATCTCACGATAGCAGAAACAGTTAAGAACATATCGGCTATGCTGACCCAGGACTCAAGAGATGAAACATGTCTTGATAAAGCAGGAGTGTATCAAATTCCCATAAATTCAAATGGAGGTCTGAGAGACAAAATCTATGTAGGTAGCACTAAGAGGAGTTTACGGACCGGAATAAAAGAACATCAAAGTAACTAGTAACAGAATCAACAGACTACAGCTTTCATTCAATATTGTTTAGACAATGATGCTATCCCAGATTGGAACAATATTAAATTGCTGACATCTCATACTCGTACTAAACAAATTTTAATATCAGAAGCAGTGACTATTGAAAAATCGAATAATATAAATTATAATAGCAACACCCCAGTAGAGCTATCTTCAGCATGAAAATTCCTTATCAGATTGGATAAATAGCGACAAATGACAAACAGGAAAATAAAGAAGAGGATTAAACAATTTACTTCAAGCCAACCAACCAGAGGGGTTTCATATGACATACACACCAGGTAATATACCATCATACAATAACGACGAACGTTGTTGGAGTATGAGCAAGTACATTAAGATTTACTGCAACCGAAGGTGTCCTCGATTATGAGGATGAAACGCGTCTGGCAACTAACAAGGGATACATGTTTGTGAACTCTTTAAGGATTTTTAAAAATCATCAATCTGGTTACGTTCATGTGAAGTGATATCGTGTGCACCGATATTACTTCACATGAACGAAATCACATTGATGATCTTAAAATCCGACCCATTCTTTTTATCTCATATTTAAGGAATGAAAGAGTGTCGTCATTGTTCATCATTAAGATTTCAGCTATCAACCTGTATATTTTAATTAGCTCAAATATTTTTTAAATGGCTGAATATGTTTAGTGTACAGTTCAGTCTTCCTATGTGTAAGTGGAATTCAGTTTGTTCACCTACCACAAAACCACAGAGGTAAACAGGTGAGTCCTACTCAGATAATTGTTGCTATTCTTCAGATATATTGGTTTACCTTAAATTAAAATGTCTATTGAAGTACTTTGCAAATGATATTCTTCACAGGGAGTTAAACTACAGACTATTCCTTCTTAGTACAGTACAGTACGTAAAGCTAACATGTGAAACAGACTCTCACGCACACACAAGCACACATAAATGCTGCTTAGAGTATTAGATTCACAGAATTTTTACATACATGGAGCACATAGTTGAAAAAGTTTTCGAACGTATCAAGATAATCATGTAACAACATGAGCATTATGTAGCACACGTATAAAAATGAAAATATACAGCCCACTCAAAACATTATGACCATCTGTTAGTATGCGATATGACCTCCTCGTGCCACCAATACCGTATATATGTTACCGGCAATGAGTGAAATCAGGCATTGCACAGAATGTCTAGGAAATCCGTAGAATGTCGAAAATGGGACGTCAAAGTATTAGACGCTTAACATTTCACACATTTCGTAGACATTCTATGCAATGCCAAAAAACAAATCGACAAAGTGTAAAATACTCCCGCCAGTGACGGTTTTTGTTTTTTTTCACGTGGCGAGGCACGTGACTTTCAATGCTCACAAGATTGGATCTAAACTGAATCTGGAAATACAGGCAGAAAAAAATGAAAGTGGACTGACAAAAAAAATTCCTTCTGCAACTTTGGAGGACACGGTCCAAGTTCCTATTCCTGACGTCGATAAGGAACGGAATGACTCACGCAATCTGTTGGCTATTATTATGAGTGTGACAGAAGACGCTTTTTACAGATTTGGAATTACTCGAGGAATTTTAAACCAACTCTATGCCAGGTCACAATTCACTTTATGTCCAAAGGAGTCGAAGACGTTCCCGACCGCGAAATTCCTCTTAGATCAGCTGCTATCGCTCAGTTCACAAGAAATGGTCAAGGGTTCGTGAGGTGTATGTGCAGTACCAAGTGCCAAAATATGAAGTGCTCTTGTGTGAAAAAGACAATTAAATGCAATTCAAAATGCCATTCTAGCCTTCCTTGTCGCATCAAGTAGGTCAGTGCTAGTCCTTTTCTCTCGTTCTTTCAGTAAGAAAGTCGTATACTTTGCTTTGTATTTCTTCCTTGATTTTCGTTTACGTCTTTTCAATAAAGGCCTTTTAATGGTTCTATTTTCATACTTTGCCTAAATAGTCCTTGGCGCTTCATATAAAGCCTAGGATTTATATAAAATGCTTAGGAAAAGTATATGCAATATTAAAATAACATAAATATTTCATGCTTTGCCTAAAAACGTCACGCATTCTATAGATTTCTTAGGCATTCTGTGCAATGCCTGTTTTTCACTCATGGCCGGTAACATATACGGCGTGGCATTGATTCAATGTGGCTCTGAACGTTTCTTTTTTCTTTGATTGAGGGTTTAACGACCACCGTGAGCAACTCAGTGGGTTATAAGCAGTCGCCCGTCCTTAATTTAGGGTCATTGACTCCAGAGAAGGGAGAGATCCAGTGTCGTAAGACAAACACAACATCCATTCTTCACCGGAATTCGAACCCGGACCCATTTCGGACAAATGATCAGAAGCCATCGCTTAGACCACTAGGCCACCGGGGCCACCTGAAAGTTTCTGTAGGGATGCTAAAACATGCAGACATCACAGATTCTCCCAGATGATCAAAAGTCATCGGATTCACCAGACATCAATCGCATTGAACATCTGTGGGACTATCTTCACCTGTTGGTCAAGATAGTCCCACAGATGTTCAGAGGGATTGATATCCGGTGAATACGATGGCTAAAATAGTAAGCTAAAGGTACTAGAGTGTTCATCAAACTATTGTCGCACACACATGGCAACACGGTAACATGCATTATCTTTCTGGAAGCACTCGTGCCATCAGGGTAGACAGTCATCATGAATGAGAGTACCTGTTCCAACACAATGGATAAAAAGCCTGATGCGTTCGTTCATCACGCGATCGAGGATAATGATTCCCAGGAAAACATGCCCCAAACGAGGTCACTGCCACTTCCTGCCTGTTTCTTCTCGAGCATCGTGCCGGAATGATTTCTATCAGTTGTTCTTCGCCGTACTCTTCATCGGCCATACTCACGTGATAAAGCAGGAAACGTGATTCATCTGAAAAGCTGATTTTCTTCCAGTGTTCGATGGTCCAGTGCCACCTATCCGATGCAAATTCACGCCGTAATCGTCGATGTCTGGCTATTCTGTTGCTTCCAGATATATCGATTAATCTAATCGATATTCTTCAGGAGAACAACAAACAACAAAGCAAATGGACTAATCCAATATATCAATATGACTATGTACAGCGGATCAACAGGTTGGTCAAGCAAACGGTCCTCAAACTTTTTACTGCATTACTGCAAAATTCTAGTCATCTTTGCGCTCTTCCTGTACTGTTAAAAAAATATACTTAAAAATGAGAATCGGAACTTACTCGGGCCTTTTTTTCAGTACAATCGTATCGTAAACGAGTACATGACATGCTCAAATATAAGTAACCATAATTACTTACAAGTAACTGCGTCAATAAATGTAACCTCGTATTCATTTTACATATAGATCTCAAGAGAAGTCATTTAATAAATGTGTAAAGTGACACCCATAAATAATTAGTACAACAAAGTCACTGATCACAAGCAATTTAATTATGCATAAATAATCTTTGTGTACGTGTTTTTACATTAACTATATTTGTGTCAATCTCATTAATAATATACTGTCGCTTCATCACTATATTTGTCATAAAATTGTGCGGTCCATTTGCCCAGCATGTGATAACGACTATATCTATTATCCCAGATGTGCCATCGGATGATATACTTCCAGTTGATTCTATGAATAAATGAGTATGTATGGAGTACACGTATTCCAAATTTGAAATTGGCCCGCTGGTGGCCTACTGCCACGGAAAGGACCTCAGGTTCGATCTCAGGCAGGTACGAACGCTCGATCCACTAAATATCCGCCGTGCGTCGGATGGGCACGTTAAGCCATCAGACCCCAGGTACTTGCCCCCTGGTAATAAATAAGGGCGTCGTCCTCCCCTTTCTACTTCGCTTCCGTGTCACTTTCCTATCGGGCACTCTAGCCCAAATCTCCTAGCTTCCTATTTCTAAGGGTTGTTTAAGACCTGTGGTCAGACTCCCCCTTCCTAAAATATTCTACATATGATAATTCAAATTTGATATCAAGCCGCGCATGGCTTAGTGTTTAGAGATTCAGACTATTGATGGAAAGACCCCAGGTTCAAACCTAGCCTGTTTGCTTGAACCTGGGGGTTCTCCGTGGTGGTGTGAGTTTCTAACAATTGCTGAATATCCGCCGTACATCGGATGGGCACGTTAAATGTAGGGTAGGAATACCCTGGTTACACATAAAGGTGTTCGTTCCTAAGCCCTCCCGCGCCCTAATTTCGCTCTGCCTTCTATGTGCAAAATCGTAAGCTTGTGCGGTAGTGCCATATAGTGTGCTCTCTCTCACTTATAAACTAACCTGTCAGAATCGCTAGATTTGCTCTAACTTCCTTCAGTTTCTGTGCCCTTTTGGGCAGGGCACAGAAACTGAATGAATTTACAGCAGATATTTTTGAAATATATGGATTTTTTAGTACATATATTTGAAATATATGTACTCAAAAATGGGTGCATATATTTCAAATTAGAAATACCAGATATACTCACAATTGATTCCCTGTATGTACTCAAAAATGAGTACGTGTATTTTCCAAAAATGAGTCACAAGCACTCGGAGCTATTATAAGCCCAGAATGTACTCAAAAACGAGTACATTTTGCTTATTTCTAAGTACCAATTTTTAACTGTGTATTGGATAAGTTATATCGATTAAGAAATTAATTTGCCCCAGAAGGATAGCAAAGTGTGAGGTAAATGCATTTAGCCGGTCTATTAACATAACTTAATGGAGAAGATCAGCCAAACAGGCAAATTGTAAATTGTCCCAAAACAAATTTTACTGCAATATTGCAAAAATCCAATCCCTTTTCGTTCCCTTCCAGCTGGATACGCTATATTTAGTAAGCTAATTGATTCGTCCCACAATAATAAAAAGCCGTAGAGCACGTGCGTTCTGTTATATGCATTTAGTTAATTTATATTTTTATTTAGTACGGTACAACAGAATAACTAATCAAGGAAGCAGTCTCCAAACGTATTACAAAGCTCCAGCAATTCTTTGTGCTCTACCTACGGGAAATACACTATATCGATTAAGCTAATCGATTTCCCTCAGAAGAAGAATATTATAAAGGAAATGCATTTAGCCAACTTATTAATGTTAGTAGACATAGCAAAGCAATCAAGTAAAACAATTCAGTTAAGAAGATATGTATACAAAATCTATAAAGGTTTTGTATTCGAAAACTTTCTAATGCCACTCTATTCCGCCATTTTTTTATAGCTGTCATTTCGAAGCATCTCACAGAAGCATTGCAATGCAGGAGAGGAAGTATCATGCTGCTAAGACGGAAGAGATGAGAAGTCTCGAGTAATGGGAGCAGGAGAAGTAAAAGTAGATGGCATCTCATATAACATGAGTTCAGCTTCAAAACTCCAAAATTCTTGAAATGGCGACACGAGACTGCCTCATGTAAAATATATGAGTCTCCCTATCAAAGGCAGAGTGCGCCGAATATATATAACACTTTTCTCGAAGAAACGTGGATTTCTTATTTTACTGGGGACGAAAAAATCAAAAGGTCAAAATAGATATATGGACAAAATAAAAATCATATGCAGATCAAAACGAGTTGCACCGAAAAAGAGCCTTGAAAGGAAAAACACTCGTAACTTTTGATACACTGAATTTCATTATCCTACTTTTTCGTGTTATTTTTTTCCTAAGGAAAGAAATCACTCGAAACGTCGCATTTCTTTTACTGCGTTTATTAACTTTCAGGAACTTTTGATTTACCTTCTAGGAAAGGAAGCATTCGATGTTTTTAATAACATTCAAACAAATTCACTATTCCTGATACTCAAAACGTCTTCTGAATTTCGTGGAATCAGCTTATAACCCAAACTGGTTGACTCAGCTCACTTCTTTTTAAATAATCAAATGTTTTAATTTCTTATCTCCAACTATTTACTGCAATACTAGACTACATTTTTACAAATCTTACACGTAAACGCGCATGTATTTAAAATTTCAGGTCAAAACGTTGCTCCACTTACAGTAAAAAAATAAAAGGGACACAGTAGCAACTGTGCCTTAACCTACAACGTAGAGCTACGTCAACTGTAACTATTTCATGGCACTATCTCACTAGTTCTACGTCCTTAAAGTATTCAGCGAAAAACAGTTTCTTAGCCCTACGTTGTAGGTTTCAGTACACTTGCTACTGTGCCCCTTTGATTTTTTCAGATATAAAATTTTTAAGAAATAAAATGAAAGAAATTTTTATTTTTTTTACTTAAACGAAACTTATACCGTATGCAGTTTATAGTAACTTATGCTGATTATAGTTAGTAGAAGTAGAAGGGGTTGTATCATTGTTGTCAATAGTTATTGCTAAAATTGTTTCTGAAGAAATCGTTCTTCAGAAACAATTTTTCAAACTCCTTAGCTGCCTTGTTATAAATTTGGCGATACGTCTCGGGCCTAATGTACTCTTCTTGTTGTTGCTCTTGTTCTTGTCTAGATTCAGAATGCATCGGTGGTGCAAAGGTTTGAGTTGAAGACAAATGTGGCGATACGTCTCGGGCCTAATGTACTCTACTTCATGTTGTTCTTGTCTAGATTCAGAATGCATCGGCGGTGTAAAGGTTTGAGTTGAAGACAAATTGGCGATACGTCTCGGGCCTAATATATTCTTCTTGTTGTTGCTCTTGTTCTTGTCTAGATTCAGAATGCATCGGCGGTGCAAAGGTTTGAGTTGAAGACAAATTTGGCGATACGTCTCGGGCCTAATGTACTCTTCTTCTTGTTGCTGTTGTTCTTGTCTAGATTCAAAATGCATCGGCGATGTAAAGGTTTGAGTTGAAGACGACAAATTGTGCGATACGTCTCGGGCCTAATATATTCTTCTTGTTGTTGCTCTTGTTCTTGTCTAGATTCAGAATGCATCGGCGGTGTAAAGGTATGAGACGTAATACCTTCGTTATCCAGCGAAGTTGCGGTGTACATTGGTATTCCGTGCTTGATGTAAATATTTTAAAATTGGATCGATGACATCAATCTCCATCTGTTCTTGCTGTTCAAGCTAAATTTGTGCAGTTGAAGTGGAAAGATTGTGGCTCTAGAGTCGAACTCGGGTGAAACTTGTGTGTGGCGCGCGGACTTTTGACGTTACCTGCGTTCCCGTGACCTTTCGGTTATGACTTAGCGGGCCTTTTAGCATTCCTCTCGTTCTCCTCTAGCTCTTTTCTTCAACTTTTGTCGGTTCTTGTAGTAATTTTCCCTGGATTTGCGTGACGTTTTTAAAATTTTCGTGACCATTTTTTTTTTACCTAAAAAATAAATAAATTTTAAATCCACTTTATTTCGGTTTATCAACATACATCCGTTAGCTCTGACTGTCAGCTACGAAATTCAGGGCTGAGGTCATCGGTGACATTCTCTATTCACTAGTTATCAACCTTAAATCAGCATGCTGCGAAACAAAATCACGCGAAAGTTAGCTTAACTTTCTAAAAGTTAGCTTAACTTTCTAAAAGTTAGCTTAACTTTCTAAAGCTATTGTATCGAAGAGTTAAGAGGTGGAGGGTTGAAACTTGTTTTGTTATAAATGGGACTCTATAAACTATCTGATGATGTACTATTTATTATTCTACGATTATTAGTTTCTAAGATATAAGCGTTCAAAGTGCGACATGTTTTCCTTGCATCCGAGCTCCCGATGTTACCCAGCGTGGAGAAAGACGTAGTTCTACGTCAAAAATTCGGTTGTCGCGCCCTACGGCTCTTTAGCCGACGTGGCACGTACACCGATGTTTTTTTTTCAAACAACTGCTCAGCAAAGAGCAATTGAAAGTTTGTTTGTGTTTTATCACTCTCATAGTAATTAGCCTTTATTTTACCTTAGTTTTTCAACGATATGTTTATATCAGGATGATTCAAACGACATTTCCATTTTCTGACAGTTAATTAAATCACATATAAATACCAGTGGCGTAGCGTGGTGCTCTGTGTTGGGGAGACTAAAAAATTTTGTTTATATTTTTTTCAGTGAAACTAATGCATATATAGATAGCATGCTAACAAAGACGCATATTATATTCATGTGAATATTTTAGTACGAACATATTGCTTACTGTACTGTATCTTTAAAAAAACTGCTACATAAATGCAATTTTTTTCACAACTTGCGAAACTTAATCACAGATCAGACTGTTAGCAAATTAAACTATTGCCAAACCGATCCTGAAAACGAAAAAAAAAAAGGTAATGATTTCCATTTCATACAACTTAAACTTAGACCCACAAATATTGGTATTTTTTTACTGCGGATTGTGATATATTTCAGTAGATTTTTATATTTTCTTATTTAGACAAACTAATACTATGCAGATTTAACAAGGGTAAGCAGTACTTTGCCGCCCCGGTAGCACAGTGGTATAAGCGATGGCTTCTGGCACAGGGGTCCGGATTCGAATCCCCGTGAGGCATGGATGTTGTTTATCTTACGGCACTGGCTTTCTCTCTTCCCTGGAACCAGTGGCCATAAATTAGAGACGGGCGACTGCTCATAGTCCATTGCGTTGCTCACGGTGGCCGTCAAACCTCCATTCCAAAAAACAAAAAAAAAAACACACGAAAAAAACAACCAGTACTTTTGCGGGTTATTTTTGTTTTAAGTTCAAATGATTTGTTCCCATATCCGTGTCCGTAAGGAAAGAAAGCCTTGCTGAATGCTAATATTTTTGTGAGGAAGAGGAGGGTAAAAACAGCTTTGAGATTTCTCGACGTGTCAGCTGTAATGCTTAATGGGCCTCACCTTTCCAAAATAGAACTTTTAAGGAACATATGAACTACTGCTCTGAACCCGAAAAATGCCGGATTTGATTGCACGCACCCATGCACAATGAAAATTTTGTTAAGTGTTTACCCAAACTTCTAAATATTTAGAGCACTAAACATCGTTTAAACACACACACCTGGCCCCTAATAGAGATATTAAGGTAGACAGCGGATTTTCCAGCAGATACTTAACTAAATCAGAAGAATCATGAACTTCTTGTTCGCACATTGCTTGCTTTAAAAATAAAAATATAAACACACAACACTGACAACACGCTCATTAGTGAGTCATAAGTTCCACTTTATAACAAAAACAAACCCGTGAGCTGTGATTACTGGCTTTCTCTGCTCTGTGGCCAAGAGTGGAGATTCCCAGGGAGATTCCTGACCACAATGCACCGAGCAAGGAGCAGCCAATCAGCAGCATCCGCTTTCGTTTGAAACTAGTCTTTTCGCCTCCACAGACCGCCACAGAGCGCTAAAAATAACTTTCCCGCAGAAGTAGCTGTACTTGTATGTTGATCTGTGAGACTCATGATTTCGAGTCTCACTTTTCATTCGAAGATAATACGATTGAAAGGAAATATTGGAAATAACGTAATTTTGCAAATTGATTGTCCAGCATTACATTAATTAGAGATTTCTTTCCATTGTATTTGTGAAAAACTAAATAAATATAATAAGTAATAATAAAATAAGTTTTGGCATTTTACTCTTGGGTAGACTTAGTCTCAAAGTCTACCCCGACGCTTTGCCCCTGATAAATACATAAACGTAAAAGTTTAATCTTCGAAATAGAGTCCATCGTGATGCCATGTCTTGAATCCCCCTGCGAAATTTTCCTTTGGTTTCGAGACGAAAAGCCTTCGACCCGAAGTTCAACATCGTAGACGTTTTGGAAGAGTTTCTCACGTAGAAAATGTGCTACGGACCAGAATAAGTGGTAGTCCAAAGGCATGAAATACGGACTGTAAGCAGGGTGGGAGATTAGCTCAATTACCTCCAGTTCCTGTATTTGTCCTTAGTTGACTTGGCACGATGAACAGGAGCATTATCCTGTCGGAGTGTAACACTTTATGGCTTACCAGGGCAGGGTACTTTCGGCTTAAAGCAGCATACATACTCTCCAACTGGCCACAGTACAGCTGAACAGTAATACTTTGGCCCAGAGGTTCTCAATCTGGGCGTCGTCGGTCTTGGTTCGGGTCGACGCGACTGTAAGGAAAAACTAAATCTTACATAGTGAAACGCAACATACACATTTTCAATACGTGTACATATTTTAAAGGATGAATTGTAAGAAAAAAAGAACACATAGTAGTGCTAAATGCTTCATTAATAATGACTTCTTTCTCAAGTTGGCGTACTCGTACGATATGTCTGAGAACCTGAATTCTCTGAATGTGCGCCTCCAGGGCAGAGAATCACACATAATACAGCTGTTCGATAAGATTCTGGCTTTAAAAAGAAAGCTATTTCTGTGGAAGAACAGTACAAAACCAGGTGATTTTCAATATTTTCCTATGTAACACAAGCGTATACAAGAAAACGATATGCTATTAAGTGCGAAATTGAAATCTGTAATTTTGGAGCATGTATCTCAACTCAACGTTCAATTCGACAAATATTTTCCTCCACAAACAGATGAACACAAGTGGGCTACAGATCCGTTTACAGCCGATTCACCATCAACCTTCACTACTGATGAGCAGAAACAGTTAATAGATATTTCTTCAGATTCCACAATAAAAATGACATCCTCTTCCGGAACTCTGCCACTGTTCTGGAACGGTATGGCAAAGGAGTACCCAAAATTGAGTAAGAAAGCCGTGAAACTAATTCTTTCTTTTGCCACATCTTACCTTATCGAGGCAGGATTTTCAGCTCTGGCGGTAATAAAGTCTAGATATACACTGCTGGCCAACCAAAATGCAACACCAAGAAGGACACGAGATAGCAAAGCCAGATTTACTGGACACATAACAACAGATACAAAGATGAAACTATTGTGCTTACAGGCCCGTGCGACTTGCGGAACATGCAGACATCAATAGTTCGTGTGGCCCCCATGGCTGGCAATAACGGCCGCCACACGCCGCGGCATTGAACGAAAGAGGCTTTGTATGTGAGCTTGGGGTATGTTGGCCCAGGCTGCTTCCACACGTTGCCACAGTTCATCAGGCGTAACCGCGTGAGGTGCTTGCCAGGCCACTCGGTTGCCGATCAACGACCAGACGTGTTCGATGGGCGACATATCGGGAGAACAGGCAAGCCACGGCAGCACTGACACCTGGTTGACCGTGAAGAATTGTTGTACGATGCGTGCCACGTGCGGGCGCGCATTGTCCTGTTGAAACGTGGCCGCTGGCAGGTCCTGCAGGTAAGGGATGACTACAGGTTTCAAAACTTCGGAGATGTAGCGGTATATGTTGAGTTTGCCGGTGATGCGTACTAGAGGGGTGCGGGTGTCATATCAAATTGCGCTCCAAACAATAACGCCAGGCGACGGACCGGTATGGCGATGCATAATGAAAAAAGCGTCATACAGTCTCTCGCTGCGGTGCCGCCACACGCGGATCCGACCATCGTGGTGTTGCATGCAGAAGCGGGATTCGTCGGAGAAGACAATGTCGTGTCATTCCGTAGTCCAGGTGCGGCGTTCAACGGCCCACTGCCGCCGCACTCGCCGGTGGTGTAACGTCAATGGTAATTGGAGCAATGGGTGCCGTGCGACAAGTCCCCGCTCCTGCAGATGACGTCGAACGGTACGTGCTGACACAGGTTGTTGCGCAACACACCCTAATTCCTGCGCTAACGATCGTGATGTGGCGGTGCGAGCCGTCAATGCCCGCCGCACAACATGCCGGTCCCCTAGTTCGCTGGTGTGCCGCGGCTGCGGTAATCGCTCACGTAGGTCCGTCCGTCCCTCCTGCACCCACCGAATCCATACTCGCCTCACTGTGGCTGGATGTCGCCCCACACGGGCGCCGATGTCACGGTACGATAAACCGCTGTCGCGATAAGCCACTATTCGTCCTCTGTCGAACTCCGAAACGTGCTGGAATGACTGCCGTATTCTGCGACAAGGCATCAGGAAGCTTCCCACGCACAGGTCCGGGCATCACGACACACTTCCACTACTTACACCCCGCCTTCTGTGCACCCTTTTTATAGTGCTTCTCGGTGGTGTGCCGGGCGCACATGATTTGCATATGCCCTGCAATGCTAATCGTTTGCATGTCCTCTCGCGGGTGACGCATGCTGCGAATTTGAGGCCAGTCGGATGCTTCCTTCTTGGTGTTGCATTTTGGGTGGCCAGCAGTGTATATACGCAGAAGCGGTTAATAAAATTTTGACGACTAATTTAAAAAGTTATTTACCAATTGAGTTGAAACTTAGAGGTCATGTTGCTATTAACGATTTATGGTGTTCATTAAAATTTCAGTCAGTTTCATAAAATATTCGCAAAGATAGGTTTTTTACTTTTTTATCCCAGAGATTCGCCCCTCAAAGACGTCTGAAACAGAAAGCACGTGTTGCATTGACCATCGATAACAAAATGTTAACGAATTTTGTTCAGTCAGTGTTCCAATGCTCTGTCTCATGGACGCGTGTTAAATAATTCGTAACGCTTTTGGTCCGTTTGATTCTACAGCTGTATGTTGGAATGTCAAGAGCAAAGGATCCAACAAAATAATATATTGTAGCCGATGAAGGAGAAACCAAAAATGTTGTGTACGGCCAAGTGCTGAGATAATCACACTATGAATAAATAATAATTTGTAATGACCGAATTTGTGAAATCAGCTTTTTTCTTTCTTGCAAGCATCAATTGTTTCCCCGATTTTTTCAGTGACATATAAGAGAATATGAAATTAATAAGCTTAAATCCCGGGCAAAGCTGTGTAGTAAAGCTAGTAGGCGTATGAAACTTGGTTAGAGAGCTGAGAGAAACAGTGCAATTTTCAAGACCAATTAATCATTATATCTTAAAAGAAAAGTGTTTTTTCAACGCACACTTCTCGTTCTTACTTATGGGTCAGAGACACGCGCCTTAACTAAGAACATATAGAGCCTGCAAACAACTCAAAGTAGCATGGAGAGATGCATGCTTAGTGTAGCCAGGAAAGATAGGAAGAGGAACATATGGATCATAGAAATGACAAGAGTTAACACATTATGATCAAAGTAAAGTACTTCAAGTGGCAATGGGCTGGAAATATTGCCAAACGAACTGACCGCCATTGGAAAACTGTAACACTAGTCTGGATTCCAAGGGTAGGGAAAAGACCCAGAGGACGACCATGTGGGAGATGTGTGGATTCTAAGGCATGTCGGAGTAACGTGGAAAAGATTAGCTCAAGACAGAAAGTGGGAGACCTTCAATCTGTAGTGGATTGATCATGGTTGTTAATGATGTTGATCATGAACTTATAATAATTCCATATTCTTGTGTTCTAAAGATATCTCTGCGCTATTGAAAAGATATACACACATAGATTGCATAAAAAAAAACAAATAATTTTCATGGTTAGGGAGATACGGGAGGTAATGCTCACTACACAATTACTCACGGCACTAAAAATCAAGTTATATCTTAAATATTATGCGTTAACAGCACAGGGTATCAGTTAGTTATACATAATTTAAGAAACCCGCATGGATATACAGTTATACATGAATAAGGAAAACAACTTCTACAAAGTCCGTTCCGTAAAAACCGAGAGTAATTGTTTTTAGTTGGCAACAGTGCAAAGAGGGAAAATAACCACGTAGACAACTAACTGAATTAAGGAAGTATCTATGGCAACAGTTATTAGCCGTGGCAGACGATTTTGGTTTTGTTATTGCGCAGTTGTTTAAGGTAAGTCTGCATTTCGCCATACAGCTGCGGAAGTGTGTGATTCAGAGTTAAGAAGTGAAATGCGTTGGGCGATTAAATTTTGCTATCGTTTGGGTTAAACGGCTCCAGAAACTTCTATGAGAATAAAACTGTTGATTTAATGAAAAAAGCCAACAAAAACAAATGTTTGGGTGAGTCAACGATTTTTAGATGGCATCATGATTAAAAAAAAGGGCGTTTGTCGGCAGAATTTGCTCCTAGGCCTGGTCGACCTGAGAATGTTGTTACGGAGCTTATTGTTAACACTGTTTCGGCAATCCTACATGAAGATAGGAGAATGACTTGTGAAGACATAGCGGCATCAACTAAGAATTGAAAAACGTCGATATTCCGCATTCTACGTGACAAATTAATGCTGCATCGTGTTGTGTTCCAGATGAGTACCTAATCACCTGACGGGAGAGCAATTTTTAGCCAGAGTTCAGGTGTGTCATGAGTGGAAACAAATGATTGCAAAAGATTCAAACTTTCTAAACACAATAATAACTGCCAATGAAACATGGGTCCACTGTTTCGACTCCCTCACGAGGCGTGCAACGAAACTACTGTATAATAACACACAAATAATTGTCAATGCTGAGTATTACATTTCAGTCAAATTACTGTCAATGCTGAGTATCACATTTCAGTCAAATTACTGTCAATGCTGAATATTACATTTCAGTCAAATTACTCTCAATGCTGAGTATTACATTTCAGTCAAATTACTGTCAATGCTGAGTATTACATTTCAGTCAAATTACTGTCAATGCTGAGTATTACATTTCAGTCAAATTACGGTCAATGCTGAGCATTACATTTCAGTCAAATTACTGTCAATGCTGAGTATCACATTTCAGTCAAATTACTGTCAATGCTGAATATTACATTTCAGTCAAATTACTCTCAATGCTGAGTATTACATTTCAGTCAAATTACTGCCAATGCTGAGTATTACATTTCAGTCAAATTACTGTCAATGCTGAGTATTACATTTCAGTCAAATTACGGTCAATGCTGAGCATTACATTTCAGTCAAATTACTGTCAATGCTGAGTATTACATTTCAGTCTAATTACTGTCAATGCTGAGCATTACATTTCAGTCAAACTACTGTCAATGCTGAGTATTACATTTCAGTCAAATTACGGTCAATGCTGAGCATTACATTTCAGTCAAATTACTGTCAATGCTGAGTATTACATTTCAGTCTAATTACTGTCAATGCTGAGCATTACATTTCAGTCAAACTACTGTCAATGCTGAGTATTACATTTCAGTCAAACTACTGTCAATGCTGAGTATTACATTTCAGTCAAATTACTGTCAATGCTGAGCATTACATTTCAGTCAAATTACTGTCAATGCTGAGCATTACATTTCAGTCAAATTACTGTCAATGCTGAGTATTACATTTCAGTCAAATTACTGTCAATGCTGAGTATTACATTTCAGTCAAATTACGGTCAATGCTGAGTATTACATTTCAGTCAAATTACGGTCAATGCTGAGTATTATATTTCAGCCTTGAAGCGTCTGCGACGACACATATCGATTAAGCGACCGGAACTGGTGGGCAAGTGGACCCTACACCATGATAACGCCCGCACACATGTGGCTGCTTGCGTTCAACATTATCTTACGAAATGCAGTATTAAAAACATGCCACAGAATGCCTACAGTCCTGACCTTGCTCCGTGCGATTTCTGGTTGTTTCCAACAATGAAGGAGAAGTTCCGTGTCGCAACATTCAACACAGATGCTGATGTTATTCAAACTGTACAGGGGTCGCTAAAGCTGCTTTGACAAAATACCTTCGCCGCATGCTTTGGAAAGTGGACTGAACAATGGAACCGTTGCATGTCATCCAAGGGAAGATACTTTGAGAAAGAATAATACATATTTTGCTGTACCTATATTTCTTCATTTTGTATGATTTTACACTCAGTTTTTGTGGAACGGCAGTTGTATGATAGAATTGAATCCAGACACCTCGAGATCTTAGTGATAATGGCTGAAATTAGAAAACTGTTTCACAAGCATGCCAGAAGCCGTCTCAAAGCTTGATCAATTTTTATGCTTTTCCTGACCCTTTGTCTTCTCAAGACGTGTACTCCCGTAATGAAGGTGAACTTTCGGGTTCGTTAATTATACATTCATACTCCAATTTTTATTTCAAACTTTACGTTAATTTAAATAAAGGGGTGGGGCATAAATTTCGGCTTTATGAAGCCATAAAGGATTATATTCCCGACTTGAACGTACTAAGCGGTATATCAGTTCTTCTAGTGCTTTTCGAAGACACGCACACGCAGTAATAGCATTTGTTATGATTCCTTCCATTTGTAATAAGCGTTAAACGTACAGTGGAAATCTCATAATCCAGCAGGGGCGTTTATGGGATCGTTTCCTTTGACTAAACAGGGAGTTCTCCCTCCCACCCATTAAAAGTCGGAACTCTTCCAGGGGCAGTCCGTTCCGACAACATATACGGACCATAACGCCTCCTAATTTGATTTTCTTGTTCTTTGCTCATTTCTCTTTTACGGCGATATTTGCAAGTTTTCGGTTCATCTTTTTTGGTTAATTGAGTTTTGCTCATTCGCTTCGGTTGAATCTTCGTTCTGTCTCATCTCCTCCTTAGCTTTCCAAGGATCCTGGTTCCGCCCTCTTCCCCCATACATCGGAAGATTAGCGGCAGAATTTCTAAAGGCTTTTAACGAAGCTTTATTGTTAGAATTTCAGAATGTCGAGGGGGGGGTGGAGAATCAACAGTGCGTAGATGTGTAATGCATCATGGAATAATAGACTGCTGAACACGATCTCCAACAACGATATTCCGTTATTTGCCAAACTTAAAATTAAGGAATAAAAGGGATTAATTTCGGAAATTTTAGCATTCCGCTTGTTCAGGGAGATCTTTATTAATGATCATGGTTACGGAAAGTTTATGAACGCTTTGAAATAAATGAACTAAATTCAGCTAGAATGAAGTGCATATATATTCCAGTGTATTCCTATGCTTTATGGAAAACCAGAACGAACACCAAACTTGATCTCTTGAGTATGTTGCTTAGCTTAGTCGTATCTCGAGAAGCTTTCACGTGTACTTTAAGAATGAATTGACTTATGATAATTACTCTTTTCGAAATGTTTCTTTTAAGTGAGTTAATTACCTAGCTTTGCTACATGTTTACGTTTGCTTTTCGTACGCCAATTATGAACGGGCGTTTTCCTTACACATTAAATGCTTATTTCTCTGCAGCACTTTAGGTAGACTTCTAGTGATTTTCTTCCCTGTATATCAATGAAGCAAGTGGAGAAATCGAAACAGTACTCGCCCAAATTTTCACTCGATGCCTTAATGAAGGAAAGATTCCTGAGGATTGGAACACCGCTACAATGATCCTGCTACATAAGAAAGGTGATATTGAGGATCTCGGAAACTACAGACCTATCAGCCTCCTATCAGTAGTTTATAAAATCTTCACTAAAGTTCTTTCACACCGCTTGAAGGTAGCACTAGACATGGCTCAACCGAGAGAACAAGCTGGATTCAGGAGTGGCTACAGCACAATAGATCATATCCACGTGCTGAGAGAACTAATTGAAAGAGCGAGGGAATATGAACTTCCATTGTGCATGGCTTTTATCGATTATGAAAAAGCCTTTGATTCGGTGAAACCATCAGCAGTTACAATGGCTCTGAAAACCTGCGGTATTGAAGATGCATACATTAATATTATTAATAACATCTATGAAAATGCAAGTGCAAAGATTAGGCTGTTTGAAAATACAACACACGTAAAAATTGGAAAGGGAGTGAGACAAGGTGACACCATATCTCCGAAGCTCTTTAATGCCACATTGGAGGGTGTTTTTCAGTCGCTGAGCTGGGAAAACAAGAGGATAAAGATTAATGGAGATTATCTAACCCACCTTTGTTTGCTGATGACGTAGTCATTTTTGCAACTACCCCATCAGAGCTGCAGAGTATGATCCAGGAACTTGCTGACAAGAGTAAAGAAGTGGGATTAAAAATGAACTTTCAGAAGACAAAAGTGATGTTCAATGCTTTTACAAGAAATGAAGATTTATCGATTGATGGAGAAAAGCTGGAGATAACAGACACGTACGTTTATCTTGGACAGCAGATATCAAGTGAGGGTTACATTGATGAAGAAATTAATCGGCGTACAAAACTTGCCTGGAGAGCTTTTGGAAGAAACAGCATAATTTTCAAGAGCAATATGCCATTATGTCTTAAAAGAAAAGTGTTTGATCAATGCATCCTTCCAGTGCTTACGTATGGTGCAGAGACGTGGACCTTAACTAAAAGAGACATACAAAGGCTGCAGACAACTCAAAGCAGCATGGAGAGGTGCATGCTTGGTGTAACCAGGAGAGATAAGAAGAGGAACTCGTGGATCCGAAAAATGACAAGAGTGGAAGACATCATGATCAGAGTTAAATCCCTGAAATGGCAATGGGCTGGACATACTGCCAGAAGGACAGATCATCGATGGACAGCCGAAATTTTAGATTGGATTCCAAGGGACAGGAAAAGACCCAGAAGAAGACCACATAGGAGATGGGTGGATGAAATTCGAAAGTATGCAGGGGTGACATGGAGGAGACTGGCACAAGACAGACCGTTGTGGAGGAAACTTGGGGAGACCTTCGTCCAGCAGTGGATTGATAATGGTTGACAATGATGATGATGATGATATCAATGGTAAAAATTTCGAGCCTATTCTCTCAGCAAAGAAAGATTGTCCGTACATCAAGATTTGCCCACTGGTAGAAAAAACAACCTATTTTAGATTATACAATCTGTGTTTTTTACAAAAACATTCCTGAAATATATTAAAAACCAATAACTTTGCTTCGATGTAGTAGTAAGGAAGATTGGCGCTACCTGTAAGCGAGTACCATAACTACATCGAAGTAAAGTTATTGATTTTTAATGTAGTTCGGGAATTTTTTTTGTAAAAAACACCTATTGTACAATCTAAAATAGGTTGTTTTTTCTATAAGTGGGCCAATTTTGATGTACGGATAATCTTTCTTTGCTGAGAGAATAAGGTCGAAATTTTTACCATTGATATATAGGGAGGAAAATCACTCGACGTCCGTCTTAACTGGCTACCATAGGAACTAACTCAGGTAGCACAGCCTTCCAATTTAACGTAGGCCCAACACTAAGCCATCGTCTTTTAAGAGTAGGAGACGATGGCTCAGTGTTGGGCCTACATCAAATTGCAAGGCCTGGAATGCTACAACACGGAGGCTGCGGATGGCCTAGTGGTCAACGTTCGTGACTACCACGGAGAGATCTCAGGTTCGATCCCAGGCAGGTACGAACGCTCGAACCACAAAATATCCGCCGTGCGTCGGATGGGCACGTAAAGCCGTTGGACCCCGGGTACTGACACCCCGGTAATAAATAAGGGTGTTTTCCTCCCCTTTCTACATCGCTTTCGTGTCACTTTCTTATCGGGAACTCTAGCTAAAATCTCCTAGCTTTCTATTTCAAAGGGTTGTTTAAGACCTGGGGTCAGACACTCCCTTCCTAAAATCTCTACATATGATCTGATCTGATCTGATTTGGTACAACACGGAGACCTATAAAAAGGAATTCAATTTTTCATATTTACATGGTTGAACCTGTTTCGTTGTTGAAGATTGCTTTCAGTTTCTCCGTTGGCCTAGTGGTCAGAGGAACGGTCTTCCGGCTGGCATTCCAAGATGGGCCAGGGCTTGACTCTCACATGATTCATGGATGATGAGTTTGTCCTATCCCAGCAAGAACAGTCTTGCTGGCACAGCACTATGTTGCCGCTGCCGAACCGTCAATATAATGTCCGGGCGGCCAACAGAAGGGCCAGCAGTTCAGGCTAACAGTTGGCACTCCCATCCGTTGTCATATGCCACAACAGGGCCATCAGTTATCCATCACAGGCAGTAGCTGCCACAAGTGGCCCTTCAGCGTCCCTGCAAGCATGTGCCATAAATGATGGCTAGCCTAATGTGGTCCGCTAGTTTCCCGGCAGTGGCAGCCGACAATCACGTGACGTAACTGATGGCTTTCCGAATCTTGTCCACCAATTTCCCAGTAGTAGCCATAAAAGAAAAGCAAGGACAACCGCAGCTTCCCAGAGGTACAACTTTTTCCCCCCGCCCTTACGAAACTTCTGAATTATAGCGCCGAGTTGGGGAAATTTTGTCAACAGACCGGATAAACGCCAGTTTGGAAACGAACCAGGGCTTTCTACTGACGGGACTGATTTGCCACGCACGAACGTGTGCTTCAAGCTGAGTCTCTTCCCTGAAGAATATGTAATCGAACGGTCCTCTCTTTAATTTTACAATTTTGCGAGAAATTTTTCATAAATGTCAGTTTCATATAATTCATAAATTTATTTTTTCAACGTAACGATAGTTTTTTTTTTACCTTAAGGGAACTTCGCTCATCTTCAAGGAGTGTACCAACTTAAAGGCGCTTTCCAAAGTTTCGTGCTGTCCTAGTCGTCTTGAAAGGCGATTATTGAATTAATATATTAACCCGTTCATGTCACATTCTGTTACATTTTTAACGTTGTATCTTTCCATTCCGTTGTCCGAAGCTACATTTGCTTTAAAGAGGAAATATATTTTATTTTACTTCACGTCATTTTTAGAAGCGAATTCCTGCAGTCTTGTGTATTCAACCAATGGATGAGTACATTGTATCCACACAGCTTTGCTTTTTTTTTTTTTTTTTTTTTTTTTCGAATAATTAATAAATTTTGTACGCGTATGATTCTTTTTTTCCAACAAACGTTTTTTTTTTAATGTTTTTCCAGGACTGTTGTTTCAAGCGGTTTTAAATTATTTCTTGTTTTTCATGGGAATGGAGTGTGTATATTTCACGGCTGTAATCTAATATTTCATGGCTTAATCTGATATTTTCGTCGACGTGGCATTTCATTAGAAAATTAATTCGGCTCTCTACATATGGCTTTTTTTTCTTAACATCCACTAAAATAACACGATGGCGATAGCGTCGTCTTCCATTAACTGGTACCACGAGAGACACAGCACGTGTTGCTTCTGCTGATGCGCAGTCCCGTTGCTTCCACCTGGTGTTAGGGTTGCATCGGTTAGCAGCGCTACGGACCACTAGTGGCACTTTCTTGGAGGCTCGCAATTCACGGCGATGCTGCAGGGCCATCAATGGCTCGCCAATTGATGGCGCTGTCACCAACGGACCGCTACCGGGCCGTGAGCGGCAGATTTCAGCCAGCAGTGACCCATCACTGTCAGCTGGTGGCCAGCAGTTTCCCAACACTTGTGTTTTCGCTGGGTATGGCTCTGGCTCTGTCTATCTTCCCTGAAACCGGTTTACCGAACGATACCTTTTTTCTGGTGGTGACTTCGAAGTCATGTCTTCCTGCTCCGTAGCCAAATCAGTGCTAGCAGAAATCGCAAATCTGATTTGACTCATGCGTTACCTCACTGGTACGTCACATAATCCCCCCTTGAAAAATGAAGGAAGCACGAAATCGCTAGTTTCCGGTCCGCCGACAAACAATGCTTGAAGGAGATCACTATAGAAGAAGAGTCCTATTAATTGTACATGATGTGTGGAAAATTCATCACACATTTTTTTCTGAACCTCACAGCCCGGAGATTCATTTCTACGTTAGGGCGCCAATAAGGCGAACTTGCCCTTTCAACCGGTGTACAATGGTCCCAAACGCTTAGGGCGCCAATAAGGCAAACTTGCACTTTCAACCGGTGTACAGTGGTCCCAAACGCGAATCCAGATGAACAAAAGTCATTTTGGTCACTCTTAATAAGTAAAACTAGTTGAGTAGTATTGTAAATATCTTGCCCTATCATGACTGTACCTTTAAACAAGAATAATCTGAATTATGACTACGTGGCAGAGCCTAGAATTTGAAGGTCGAGATCGCTGAACTTTCATCTAACGTCAGACTGTTCATGTCTCTGTAAGATTTGTAAGTGTCTGCAAGAGAGTGTAAACAAGTGGAAGCTTTTATTCTTACTGGATATTTTAGTTGAAGGTATGTGAAACCTTTCAGTATAATGATTATACATATACTGAGAACTGTGTGAGTATGTTATTAACTAGCATTCTTTAAAAAGAAGTTATTTAATAAAGCATTTTTTCTAAAACTTTAAACAGACTTTAAAAAAAACATGTCCTAACATATCCACAAAAAAAGAAGCATATTATAGAGAAATTTGTGGGTTATAAGGGGCTTTAAACCGCAACATGAGCTTCTTCCGTTTTTTTCTAATATTCAGCTTTCTTTCCAATGTGATTCACAATAAAAGAAATCCTACAGCCAGAATTTGCTCTTTATCGAGAACAAGACGTCGGATCAGTACCGAACTAAATCGACATAAACTGTCAATAAAGCTCATTTAAAAGTAAATTATAGGTTTATTTGACCAGATTTAAGTAAATGTAATCATTAAATTTCATTTACATTAACCTAATGCGTCGATACACGGAGTTCATCTTGCAATGAAAGTTAAATTTTTCGTATTAAATTTGTAGACTAAACAATCGGGATTTTGATGTTTTCCTAATGTTAATAAACTATTACTGATGATGAAGAAGAAGAGGAGTCCTCTTCTATTGATGATGATGATAACGAGGAAAATTATGAACAGCAAATTTCTGCTATTGATGATAGTGATGAGAATATCTGGTAATAATATAATAATATATGTCATGTATGAATGTATGTAGCTTATGTACTGCATTGTATGTGTGTATATTATAAGTCTGGGTATCGATGTGTTTGATTGTGTGTTAGGTGATAAGAAAATAATGATTTAATTATTAATGTATCATTATATTATGTCATTATATCATATTATTGTATTCATCATCAACCATTATTAATCCACTGCTGCATGAAGGTCCCTCCAATTTACCCTCACAACGGTCTATCTTGCGCCAGTCTTCTCCAGGCCATTCCAGCATGTTTTTAAATTTCATCCACCCATCTCCCATGTGGTCTTCTCTTGAGTCTTTTCCTGTCCCTTGGAATCCAGTCTAGAATTTCGGTTTTTCATTGGTGTTCCGTTCATCGGTCAACATGTCCAGCCCCTTGCCATTTCAATTATTTTACTCTGATCATGATGTCTTCCACCCTTGTAATTTTCCTTATCCATGAGTTCCTCTTCTGATCCTTTTATTTCCTTATCCATGAGTTCCTCTTCTGATCCTCTTATTTCCTTATCCATTAGTTTCCTCTTATTATATTATATTATATTATATTATATTATATTATATTATATTATATTATATTATACGAGGGGTGTCCGAAAAGTATCCGGATTTCTATTCGTATCAATTACAGGAGAGAAATAAAAAATACAGGATGCACAAATATGACACCCACATATGTAATAGAATGGTACGAACAGTCAAAGTCATTTTTTCACGTATTCTCCAATCAGCAGAATGCGTTTCTTCCACCGATCAACAAATGGTCAACATTCCGGTAGCGAAGAAATCAACGGGGGTGTTGCGAATCCATTGACGGACAGCCGCTCGCAAATCGCCCATGCTCTCATAGTGGTGGCCACGGAGACTCTCCTTCAAGAAACCGAAAACATGAAAATCGGAAAGGGCCAAGCCCGGTCAGTGGGCGGAACGACGGTCCACTTCTGTTTTGCGATTTCTGCTAGCACTGATTTAGCAACATGCGGGCGAGGGTTATCATGCTGAAAGCAACACTTGATTGTTTTTACAATGTTGGCCGTTTGGTCTGGATACGCTGCGTAAGTTTTCTCAGTGTCTTCACATGGGCCTTAGCGTTTATTGTTTCATTCTTTGCCAAGTACTCAACCAGAAGGTTACCGTGTTTGTCCCTGAAAAGAGCAGCCATGACTTTGGACGCCGACAAACAAATTTGAACTTATTTGATAGGGGGCGATTTCGGATGACGCCATTGCACAATTTGCCGTTTTGTCTCCCGTTTGAACTGATGAATCCACGTTTCATCGCCAGTGATTATGCATCCCAGGAATGCGTCACCCTTCTCATCGTAGCACTGTACGAGTTCATTGCAAATGTCTAGCCTTTGGCGTGTATGCACCGCTGTAAGCATTCGTGGTACCCATCTGGCACAGATCTTCTTATAGTTGAGATGTTCATGAATAATTCGTTCAACAGAATCTTTACTGATATGCGATCCCATGGCAATATCCCGAACACGAACGCGTCTGTCACTTTTGATCAAATCGTCAACCCGTTTAATGGTTTCATGAGTCACCGCCGTGTTAGGCCTACTTGACCGTGCCTCATCTTCAAGTCTCTCGTGGCCAGCTTTGAACTTCGTAACCCATTCAAAAGCACTGGAACGAGGCAAAGCTGCATCACCATACACCGTCTGAAATATTCTCGTAATGTCCACGGCATTTATGCCTTCTTTCGTTAAAAATTTCACTACTGCTCGCTGCTCGAACTGAACACTTAACGTAGCCGCCATTGTTTTTGATGGTCAGCGCCACCTAACATTAGTATCAAGACGCTTCGATTTTACGGCGCTTCACTGAAAGTAGTCGTAATAGCTTCACACATGCATACCTCATACACATGGTTTTGTATCAATAGGAATAAAAATCCGGAAAGTTATCGGACACCCCTCGTATTATATTATATTATATTATATTATATTATATTATATTATATTATATTATATTATATTATATTCATCATCATCATTGTTAGCCATTATCAATCCACTGCTGGACGAAGGTCTCCCAAGTTTCTTCCACAACGGTCTGTCTTGTGCCAGTCTCCTCCATGTTACTCCCGCATACTTTCGAATTTCATCCACCCATCTCACATGTGGTTTCCTTCTGGGTCTTTTCTTGTCCCTTGGAATCCAGTCTAAAATTTCAGCTGTCCATCGATGGTCTGTCCTTCTGGCAATATGTCCAGCCCATTGCTCGTTCGTGATAGACGTAGTGTTGGTGGCTCCCATATTTTATGCGTTTTAGTGTGGAATACCTTGTCCCTCACTCACCTGTTGCGTGGCCCGGCTGTCTAAAGGTACTGTGTACATTTTGAGCTACTTTTCTAGCGTTCTCACATTCCTATTAGTTCATATTCATCCGTTTTCTTATCGTTTGCTCGTTTGTTTACGTTTGGAAGCTGCCAACATGGCGGCTTCCGGTATTTCGTTATCATCTATGGGCGTGGCGGATGCACGTCACGTCACACTTCCCACGTCCATGGAAGTTAACATACTCTCGTCCTCAGATGTGTCTCCTCAGTTGCCTTCCCAGCTTTCTAGTACTCCTGCACCGGTGCCTTCACTGGACTTGGCTGCGCTTTCTTCTTCAGCTCCTGCATCTGTCTCGGTGCCCTCCCTGGGAACTACTGATTCTACTGTCTTGCCTTCGGCCTGTGCTTCTCTTCCCTCACAGCCTTCTGTGCCTGCCGGATCCGAACAGACTTCTCTTCCGAGGATGTCATTTGCTTCTAAAGTGCAACGAGGCGCTACTTCTACGGCCGATTCCTCTCAACCAGATGGTCTTTTGCAAGCAACACCTATTATTCAGGTATCCAACCACAAGGTGAAGGTAACGATTGATGACAATTCACAGATTGGCCGTGAGTTCCATAACCTCCTGGATAGAGGTGTGCTCTTTCATGCTTTACCAAATACTCCATTACCACGCTACATGGAAGCCCTCTCTGTACATGTGTCGTCTGCGTCCATTGCAGGAATTTCCCGTACTCCTCGGGGTATTTCGGTACAGTTCAATCACAAGGAGGATGCTGACTTTTTTCTAGCTAACGGACTTTCGATTGGGACAAACCATCTCATCCCGTCGCCTCTTTCCAAGAGACCGGTGAACATCACGTTCTATCCTGTTCCACAGGAAGTACCGGATACTGCACTTCCTCTCCTTGTCAGTCATGTTTGTAAAATTGTTGGCAAGGTCCGTCGCCTTTCTGACGCTCCCCGTGGAACTCGATTTGCACATGCTACAGGACCTAGCCGTCAGTTATTGGTCGTCTTTCCCACCGAGAAAGCCTTGGCGGATTGCCCTACAGAAGCTACGGTTGAAATTGGCGCACGAACGTACAGTTTCAAGATTTTCACTGCTCACTATTGTACACACTGTTTAACACAAAATCACACCACTGCCTCCTGTGACCGCGTTCGACGTTCATCAAGTTCGCATCCCACTGCTGACCACATTGGTCTTTCTACTATCCCCACTACCGGTAGTTTGCCTGACGCGAATTCTTCGTTTCTCCGTCAGACGAACATTTCCGTCACGGACAATGCTGCCTTTCCTCCTCTCCCGACCCGTACGATTGTGCATCCACCTTCAAGATTGACAGAGTTGTCTTCGACTACACATGTGTCTACAGCGGAGTGTTCCGATCCGGGTGTGTTGAGTTGTGGTTTGGCGGATCGGCCGTCTGGCTCTTCTCCTAGCCTCTCGGATATCGGATCTCCATTTACAACCTTGTCTACCATACCCTTGTTGCAACATCTTCCTGAAGCCTCGGCTGTTGTACCAGTCTTCACTAAGGCAGCTCAGCTACGTACTGCTTCTTCGGCGACGTTCGTTTCCTCGTCTCCTGACTTGGGAGGTGAGCCTGATCCAATAATGGATACATCCGCCTCAGCTACTTCTTCGAAGCGGATTGGAACTTCCACAGGCGCTGTAAAACAGAAAAAGTTAAAACAACTTTCTGTGTTACATTCTGAGGATTCATCTAGTATTCCCGAGGTTTCCGGTTCCGGTGTTTCTCCACCTGATGTTTCTTCAAACAGTATGCTTCTCCGCTCAGGTCCTGTCAATCCTCTCTCTGATGCTGAGGTTCTACAGGCAGTTGATACGTTTCCTTCAGTTCCTGGCCCACTGTCCAGACAGCAACTTTTACGTCTTTTTCAACCTGCACGTACGATTGTTGGCTCTGAAGAATTCCTTCACTCACCTGATCTGGACCTGTATGCAGCGTTAACGCAATTCGAAGCTTATGTGTCACTTTTTAAATCTCTGTGTGCCACCGATCCTCGGTATCAGCCTTTTTGAGACGTTACACGCGCCGTCTCGCCTCCTTGAAGGAGCTCGTTGAGAAGCATATATGTGATACCTTCTATCCTTTTACCGATGACCTTTAGCTCTCTTCCTCACAACCGATTACTTTTTGTTCTCTCAATGCTAGGAGATTTGCGAACCCGTTCGCAGATACCCTGGTTTTGCAGACTTAGTGCATGTTGATTCTGATGTTTTCCATGTGTGTTTTTACTGTGATTCACAAGTCATGTATTGTAAATTTGCTTTATTTGTGTGTTTGGCTGTGTTTCACAAGTAATGTATTTTAAATTTGCGATAATTGCGTGTTTTTGCTGTGTTTTCACAACTAATCGGTCTCGTTACTTGTGTGATCTCCTCATTATCTCATCATTATCTTATCTGTTGTTTCCTGAATTTGTGCCTGTTTTTTAAATAACCTATAATTGTGAGTGTTTGCTGTGTTAGTGCTTCCCTCTATCGCGGCTTATTATAGTGGTACGTTTGTTACCTTTGTTATTTTTATATAGTTGCTGAGGTACTCAATGTTGTTTTGCTCTCTAACCACAATTCAGTTCCGTTCGGTTGATTTATGATAGCATAGTACATTTCATGCATTTGTGCACATGTGTTATAGTGTTTGACATGCCGTTAGGTCTTTCATTGTTCGTGTGCATATTCATTTCCTTTCTGTGTAACGTTGTGCTGCATCGTGGATATACTTACTTTCCGCACTGTTGTTTTCTGTACTGCAGCTTTTAATGAATCTCCTATGTCTGTATTTCGTTATAGCAATAAACTGGGTACCACTATGGTACCCACAGTTACCAATACCAATACCATTGCCATTTCATGGATTTTACTCTGTTCATGATGCCTTCCACTCTTGTCATTTTTCTGATCCATGAGTTGCTCTTCTTATCTCTCCTGGTTACACCAAGCATGCATCTCTCCATGCTTATTATAGTATATTATATTATACTATATTATATTGTTTCATGCATTTCCTATGATGTATCACATTTGTTCTTAAATTTGAAGTATGATATAAACTGTGCCTTGCAATTTTTTCAGCTATAAAATTACTATTTTTTTCATGTCATCATAACTAACAGTATTAATAAAAAAATCAACATGCAGTTTCACTATTTTGGAGATTTTCTTTGTTTATGCTACGAAATATATCAATTTCACGTTACAAGTTCTTCGAAACATGTGTGATGTTCCTTCCACACTTTAGGTTCTTCGGAACATGTGTGATGTTCCTTCCACACATCGCCTGGAATTAATGAGAATTCCTTCTTCTTCAGACAGTTACTTCAAGTGTGGTTGTTATGCTATATTGGCGCCCGAACGTAAAAATGGATCTACTGGTCTTTAAGTTCTTCGAAAAATGTGTGAAGTTCCTTCCGCACATCGCCTGGAATTAATGAGAATTCCTTCTTCTACAGATAGTTACTTCAAGTATGGTTGTTACGCTATATTGGCTCCCGAACGTCAAAATGGATCAACTGGTCTTTAGGTTCTTCGAAAAATGTGTCATGTTCCTTCCACACATCGTCTGGAATTAATGAGAATTCCTCCTTCGCTTCGGAAAACGTGTGATGTTCTTTTCACACATCGTCTGGAATTAATGAGAATTCCTTCTTCTACAGAGAGTTACTTCAAGTATGGCTGTTACGCTATATTGGCGCCCGAACGTCAAAATGGATCTATTGGTCTTTAGGTTCTTCGCAAAATGTGTCATGTTCCTTCCACGCATCGTCTGGAATTAATGAGAATTCCTCCTTCGCTTCGGAAAACGTGTGATGTTCCTTCCACACATCGTCTGGAATTAATGAGAATTCCTTCTTCTACACAGAGTTATTTCAAGTATGGTTGTTACGCTATATTGGCGACCAACCGTTGGGTTCTTCGAAAAATGTGTGATGTTCCTTCCACTCATCGTTTGTAATTAATGAGAATTCCTTCTTCTACAGAGAGTTACTTCAAGTATGGCTGTTACGCTATATTGGCGCCCGAACGTCAAAATGGATCTATTGGTCTTTAGGTTCTTCGAAAAATGTGTCATGTTCCCTCCACACATCGTCTGGAATTAATGAGAATTCCTTCTTCTACAGAGAGTTATTTCTAGTATGGCTGTTACGCTATATTGGCTCCCGAAGTCAAAATGGATCTATTGGTCTTTAGGTTCTTCGAAAAATGTGTCATGTTCCTTCCACACATCGTCTGGAATTAATGAGAATTCCTTTTTCTACAGAGAGTTACTTAAAGTATGGCTGTTACGCTATATTGGCGCCCGAACGTCAAAATGGATCTATTGGTCTTTAGGTTCTTCAAAATATGTGTCATGTTCCCTCCACACATCGTCTGGAATTAATGAGAATTCCTTCTTCTACAGAGAGTTACTTCAAGTAACTCTCTTGTTACGCTATATTGGCGCCCGAACGTCAAAATGGATCTACTGGCCGTTGGGTTCTTCGAAAAATGTGTGATGTTTTTCTACACATCATCTGGAATTAATGAGAATTCCTTCTTCTACAGAGAGTTACTTCAAGCATGGTGTGCAGCGGACCCGTAACCTGTGATTTCGTGCCCCCACCTTTCTCAAGGTGGATACATGTGCGGTACTACAGAGGTGACGCACATATCGAGTCGAGAAGTAGCAGTGTTACGCCCTTGCTGGCGTAGCTTAATTGAGATAGCATTGGGCTCTGGAGCAGAAGAATGTGAGTTCGAGTCCCACCAACGGCATATTTGGATTTCCAAAACCCACATTTGCCGGTATCACCGGCATAGCGCAGTTGGTTACGTCGCTATGCGCTGTGTGAGAAACGATCGTTTCTGACGGATCTTCGACTCCCGGCCCTGCCGGCCATTTAGTCTGTGGCTTTTCCGGGGTTTTCCCCAGATTCCCAGTGTTTGGGGAAGCGAATGCTTGGATGGTTCCCAGTGAAGTCGGCCTTGGATGCTCTTTGTCCCTTACCCGAATGCAGCAGAGGAATGGCAAGCCGGCTGCATTAATTTGCCAGTAATCCTCAAGGGCGCATAGTCGTATTTGTGGAACTCAACCCGCCATGGTTGGACGAGATACAGACAGAGATGGTTACCTGTGAAGTCGGCCCCAGACACACTTTGTCCCTTACCCAAATACAGCAGAGGAATGGCAAGCCAGCTGCATTAATTTGCCAGTAATCCTCAAGGGCGCATGGTTGTCCTTACAGTACTCAACCTGCCATGGGCGGACGAGACAGAGAGAGAAATTTACAGGTGTCGGCTTCCAATGAGCCATCAGTGGTGTATGTGGGTAACTTTTCTGATTACCATTACCTCGACCAAGGCTTTTCCAATTAGTTCAGTGAATCCTGTAGTTTTGCTGGTTGCTGCTCTGAGTATGTTTCCTATTACTCTTCTGCCCCAAAAAAGTGACAAAAAAAGACGGGGTATCCGTATCTCAAAATTATCCAGAGAGCATTTCCAATAAAATTCTTGGTACTTACCAAAGCTTAGTAAAACACCTTATACTAAAAATACACTCATCGCCAAAACAATAGTTGCATTCAGAAGGACGTGTCGGATTGCAATGCTATTCGGGAGAAAGGTAAAGGTTACCAGGAACAATAAATGATTAAATATTGAGACTGATATGGACAATATTTATTGAGCTACGCGTCAATTAGTAATGTGTCTCAGAATGGCGTCGGGCAGCCATGTTTGCTCACACAGCATGCCAGACGTATCGGTATGGAGTTGTACAGGTTCCTACTGGTGTCCTGCGATGAGCCATACTATGCAGCTTCAATCTTCTCACACAGTTTCTGCAGATTGTGTGGTAGGGGTGGAGTGTAGATAGCTCGTCCAATAGCATCCCACATATTTTCAAATGACGATAGGTCTGGCGATGCTGCTGGCCATTTCAGAGTGTCAGTGCCTTGAAGGCAAGCTCTCGAGGCAGCAGCCGTATGCGGACAAGCGTTGTCCTGTTGAAAAATCGCACCGGAGTGAGCATTTAGAAAAGGTAGGTCCACTGGTTACAGGACTTCATTAACGTAATGTTGGGCTGTCAAAGTGCCTGTAATGAGCACCAAAGGTGATCTAGCATCGTAGGCAATTGCATCCCACACCATGACACCAGGTCTTCTCGACGTGTGACGCTCGACAAGAAACCGTTCATCTTGGCGCTGACCACGGTGCTTCCACACACGGATTCGGTGGTAGTCTTCTCCAAGACAAAAGTGGGACTCGTCACTGGAGATCATCCGCTGACATTCTGAGTGGCTCTTTGAGAGTTTGACACGACATCGTTGCAGTCTTTGGCGACCATGCGATTGTGTTAAGGGCAGTCGTCGTAACGGTCTGCGTGCGTGTAATCCTACGTAGTGCAGCCGTCTGCCAATTGTGCTGGCACTAAACGGACGATGCATGGAGGACACCACTACTCGCTGAATATCCGCAGTCGTGACTGTTGTTTCATTCCGCGCATGTCAGACAACCCGTTGGTCCTTTCTCTCCGTGGTTCGTCTAGGTCTCCTAGAACCTTTCTGTCGCTGCTGTGTGCCTTGTTCTATCCACTTCTGTCAGCAGCGTGCTATGGTGACATTCGCGTGACCGGTATGGCGCGCAATACGGCGATAAGAGCATCCTACTTCCAGGAGCCTTATGATGCGGCCCCTGTCCAACTCCTTCAACTGCTCGAATTGCTTCCGAACTTTTCTCCTAGACATACTTCTCTTGCAAAGGATGCAATTAATACAACAGCACGAGTCAGAATGCCAAGTACGCGCAACGGGACGACCTTATACACCGAGTGGCCAATTTATCATGACCACCCCCTCAGTACTTCGTTGGGTCACCTTTTTGCCTTTAATACTGCGTCGATTATTCGTGGCATGGACTCCACGAGATGTTGATAGGTGGTTTGTGGAATCTGAGACCATGCTTGATGAATAGCACTTTCCAGGAGTGTGTGATTGCAGGGTTGTGAATCCAGCTGTCTAATGGCTCGTTCAACATCATCCCACAAATTCTCAATGGGGTTTAGATGTGGAGATTGTGGGGGCCACCTAAGCAAAGTAAACTCACCGGCATGTTCCTGAAACCAATCCTGTAAAATACGAGCACTATGGCAGGAAGCATTATCTTGTTGAAAGTAGCCATCGCCATTGAGATAAACCATCCACATGACAGGATGCACTTGGTCCGCAACGATGTTTAGATATGATGTGCCAGTCAGACGTTGATCAACACGAATTAAAGGGCCCAAATCATGCCCTGAAAACATTCCCCAAACCATAACGTTGCCTCCACCAGCTTGAAGGGTTGTAGCAATGCATTTGGGGTCCATGCTTTCGTTCTGTTTCCGCCAAATTCTCACTCGGCCATCGGCATGGTGCAACTGAAAACGTGATTCATCGGACCACATAATTTGTTTCCAATTATCGACTGCCCAATCCTTATGCTCCTGTGTGAACTGGAGACGTTTTCTCTTGTTAACTGCAGACAGCAAAGGTGTTCGAACAGGCCTTCGGCTGCCATATCCCATCCTATGCAGTGTACGGCGAACAGTGCGTGCAGAGATCATTTGAGGGAATCCTTGACTAAGATGGTCTGTAATTTGCTGCACTGTTGCCCTTCTGTTGTCTGTTACCAGTCTTGACACTCTCCGTTCCGCCCGAGTAGTCACTAGTCGATGACGACCACAAGTTGCACGTAGAGATCTAGTTTTTTGGCTGACAGTCCAGTCTTTAAACACTTTAACAGCAGCTGCTCTGGAACATTTCTGGAATGTGGCGGTTTCGGTGATACTCACTCCATGGCTCCGAGCTCCTACAATCATCCCATGTTGAAAGACCGTCAAATCGCATTTTTTACCCATCTCGTCACCCAAAAATCACTTCTACTACTGTCGCAAGCACTAAGCTTTCCCTTTTTATACTAGCCTCGCCCTCTGGCGGCTACAGCGTGCAGCCATATCCCATTTGCTTAAAACTGTCAGGTGGTCATAATAAAGTGGCCACTCAGTGTATAGCCGGTCTGGCACAGCGCTACGACCCCTCCATCAACGGCCGAGCCCAAATTACATCCAACGCCCGATGCGGCTGCGTCACATCCAAGGCCGAACGTGATACTTGAATCATTTGCATGTCTCACGGTGTCATTCCTACTCTCCAAGTTTCATTCCTGTCGGTTGCTTCCTTCTGGGGCAACTATTTTTTTTTATTATTTATTTTTTTTTTTTTGCGATGAGTGTATAAAGCTGATTTATGGCCGCATTCCAGAGTTATTAAAAATCAAAATGCCGTTTGCTGGCCGGTTGACTTCTACACTATGACTCTCAAAATCCGCTTCCTACAGTTTGCAAAAAAAAAAGTTGCTTGGGGCTGTGAGAAATCATGAGCTATGATTTGAATAGCATGTGGATTTGTCATGTGTGCAGTAAATGGGAAACAGATGATAAGTGTGAAGAAAAAAATATTTTTCCTACTGGTGACGTTTCCTTTTTTTTTTTTTTGTCATTATTAAATATTTCACTGAGAAAAATCTCATGATATGTCAGTGATTACGCAGTTCGTTCTCCAAAACAGCTACGGGAAAAACTCGGAACTTGTCTTTCCTGGTCATGTCCTCGCTCTGCTATGCTGCAATTATGTCCTGTTTCATCTCTAAACCTGAATACACAAAGGGGGTAAAAGAATCCTTGTTAAATTTGCTCTCAGAAACCAAGGATTGTTCATCACTGCCAAACATAGTTACCTGTAAATGACAAGCACACTGTGAACAGCTTTACTTGTGTAAGGTTTACCAGCGGTGTTTCATAAATGATTCACCGGAAGGATTTCGTGGAATTTACAGGAGCTTCCCGCCAAGCTTCGCGGCGTGATGAATATTTTGTATGATTAACATTTCCTTCCCGTCTAACTACAAAGAATATACTGGGAGCCTAATCTTTTCCTAATGGTACCAAACTCCATTTCCTTCGCCCTGGAGTTTCATCTGCGAAACAAAAACCCCGAAAGCAGTCAGCACATCTCACGGCAGTTTTTCTTTGTCGGCTCGGTTCGATAAAGCATTAAGCGAGCTCAGACAGAAGCTGCGGATGTCTGAAAGTGGAGCCATTTCCCCATAGCTTGCCTACCAGGGGAAGAGAAAAAAGTTCCGTGGCGTTTTACCCTAGGAGCTGATGTCGTCGTCATCAATCACACTCGTCAGTTAAGTGTTTCTTAAGCTCGGGCACCAACTGAATTGGCAACTCTCCCGAAACCGAACAAAATAATTGCGAGCACCACACTTTCTTTGAAGTTTGACAACTCAACTAAAATTAAAATCTTAAACAAAAGTAACGGAGATGCTTTACTTTAATTTAGAAACTCAGTAATTATATATCAAACTTAGAGGATCAAATTTTTTAGAATTTCTTACGAAAAACTGGCTTCCATAATGGCCTTAAATGTTTCTAGAGAAAAGGCTGGGTGACAAAAATTCAGTGAAAATATTTTCGTTAATACTTCCGCCTGCGTCAGTTCGTCTCGGGCAAATTCGTCGTCTACGTCAATTCCTCGAGTTTACAACGTTTTCTTTGCATACAAACTATATACAGGAAACGGTGTAGTTATGGTAGTTTTTCCGTCGGTCTTTCCACCAAGAGCTGCGCTTTCGCTTCCAAATGTTTATTTGCTAAAATTGTATTCTTCCTCTTGAACGCAAAGAACTGTACAGTATTTCATACATAACTCCTGTCGTCCTTCGATCAGCTGTTCGTCATTGTCCGATGGGCGATGTGCAGATGTTTTATATTTCCGCGTCTAAGGGCTGTCGCCTTGAAGAAATTCGTTGTCTGACACATACATGTGCACAAGATTATCAGTGAATGTCCTTCCATTCATCCGACTATCTGTCGGACTGCAGAAACGACACTTTGCCGTTAGAATCGGAGATATAATTTTTGAGGGCAAACCGACAGATAGACAAACTTCTGTCGAATAGATGGACGTTCGGAGATATGCCATACACTGCAACTCGAATTTCATGTTTTCTCCTACAGGGAAGAAAATTTTTTTTATCAATCCCGTTTTGAAGTGAAAATGTATTTTGTACAGACGGACAGACAGGCAAAATGACGAAGGATATAACATTTTATAGAGGAGGCAGCCAGCAATTTCTCGTAAGGTTTACACTCACAGAGAACGTACGACGTAGCTGCCCATGGAAATTTTGTGCTGCAAATCCGAAACGAAATTACACTAAATTGAATCCACAGGCACAGAAGGTAGACTGGTTAGAGAAATAGGAGTGCCAGATTAAAGGTGCGAGTCTATGACGTCACAAAAGGAATTTTCAGGGAAGTAGAAAGCAAATGCGAGGGAAATTAACAGATGACCTTATTCGTAACGGCAGGTCCAAAACGTGCGATCCATCTCACTGGAGGATTCAGTGATACAGAGCAACTCAATATACGTGGGATAGATCCCGTCGTCATATATTCGAAAGGCGGTTGCTCTGACCACTAGACCATTCGCGGTCTAACTGACGAAGGAAAGATGTCTGAAGTCTTATGGAAGTTTCAGTGACCAAGCCGTCAGAGACCTATATTCTGTCAAGTCGTCCGTGTTGGGCCTGCGTAGGAGTCTAAGATGACATATTGGTGGTGTGTGTGTCTTATGACGTCGACTCTCTCCATTTCCTGGGACAAGTTGCCCTAAATTAGGGATGGGCGACTGTTAACTGCCCTTAGAGTTGCTCATGGTGTTCGTTACCCCCCCCCCCCCCCCCCCAAGGTAAATCTATGAATTCCGTTAGCTGAAATAGAGAAGAACACTACACGGGAAATCACATGCAGCCATATTTATGGAACCCAGATCAGAATCACTGTTTTGATTCAAATCTCACCAAAGCAATAGAGCATTTGGAAACCTGTGATATTGATCTCAAAAATAATTTCTTTTCCGTAACCCGTAGTTGGAATCGTGTTAAAACAATAAAGCTCATTAAAACCAGCGTTCATTAATTTTTAACAACGCTTCTATCTCGTAAATAAATTTTTTCATTCTGGCAACATTATTTTTCGAGTTGTCAGTCCCAATTTCTTAATTTTGTTTTGGAAGTACAGTTGTAAGTCTCAATTTTTAAATTAATTTTTTTTTTGGATGTGCAAAAGTTTAAGACTTTAATTTTCAGTAAATTGACTGAAATCTTAATTTTCAGTCAGTTTATTGAAAATTAAGATATTCAAAGATACAACCAATTACCAGTCAAAGATATTTGAAAAAATGACACTTCGGATGAATACTTACATTCTTTAGAACACAAAAAGACCGAAATCAGTACTTTGTGTGGCCACCCTTGTTTTTTATAAAGGACAGAATACGATGTGGCCTACTCTCAATGATGGATTTGCAGTACTCACTTGAAATGTCTTTGCACCACACGTACGTCAATCAAAACTTGGTTTGATGGCTGTTCTTGCGTTAACTTGTCTTTTAAAATGGTCCATAAATTTTCGATGGGATTAAAGCCAGGACTATTATCGGGCCATTCAAGCACAGTTAAGTTCGGGACTATTACCGGGCCAGTCAAGCACAGTCATGTTTTTCCTCTGCAGGTAGTCCTTTACTGTCTTTGATCTGTGACATGGAGCACCATCATGCATAAAGATTGTGCATCTGCGCACTTGCATATAAGTTAACAGCTTCTCACGTAACATTTCCACATAAAAAAGAAGTCATACTAATGCTTGTCGGCAAAAAGGATAATGTAGCAGAACCGGATGCTGACAAAGCACCCCATACCATTTGACTAGGGGGATCTCTCACGGTGCAAAGGCTGTATTTCTCATCCAACCTTTTGACTTTTGGTCGTCCAACATGTGCTTCGCGTGATTCAAATTGACGCACAGTTGATTCATCGGGAAAAGAATTTGGCTTCAATTTTCAGCAGTCCACGATTGATGTCGCTTTGCAAACTGGAGTCTCTTCTTTTTTTTTTTTTTTTTTTGATTTGAGGTTTAACGACCACCGTGAGCAACTCAATGGGCTATAAGCAGTCGCCCGTCCCTAATTTAGGGTCACTGGTTCCAGGGAAGGGAGAGAGCCAGTGCCGTAAGACAAACACAACATCCATGCCTCACCGGGATTCGAACCCGGACCCCTTTCGGACGAATGATCAGAGGCCATCGCCTTAGACCACTGCGCCACCGGGGCGGCTCTCTTCTTTTTCATGACAGGGGTTAATATAGGTTTATGTGCAGGTTTATAAGACTTTAATCCAAAGTATTTGCTAAGACGTCAGGAACATCAGACCCTTTCCAATGTAGAAAGAAATGCCTTGATATTCTTGCACGAACTCTTAGGCGAACGCATATCTATTCGCCTTATTGGTATTGTCAAAACGTGGGGTTGCTTTCCTTGGACGTCCACTTCTCTTTCGGTCGCTCAATTCACCTGTATCTCGATATTTCATGATCGTGTTATGAAGCAGTCTTGCTTATATTCATCTTTCTGCTTATGTCATGTTCGGAGTATCTTTCACGATATAAAGTCACTATTTGAGCCCTCTACGTAACACTTAATGACGCCTTTTTGCCCATTTTTCGCTATATAAAAAATACGTACAAATCCTGTCAGCATGAAAACCAGAAGCAAACTGACGCTCGCACGATTACCCCAACTCTATCAACAGCTGCCGCTGTAGGATGATACAACACCGACCGGAAGTAGAGTAATACGGACAGTAGCTGACGCAATCGGCAGAAATAACCTTATACCAAAAGGTGGTCTGAAACTTTTGCAAATGAGTGTAAAAAGAAAAAAAAAGCTTATTTCTTCAGGACACTGTATATTAAAGTTTCTTCGTTGCACATATCACGGAAATTTCAGCTAATTAATTTTTTTAGTTTCATACACATATATTGTATAAAGAGCATGTTTTTGTGTTAGCATTTCTGTCCATCCTGCTGTCCGCAGGCATCATACCTGTGCATCTGCTGGGTGATCCAAATTCGTGCAAAAGTTAAAAAATCAATAATTCGTTGAGTTTTGACAATAGTGCAATGCGGTTTGCACAGAATGACGTGAGATTTTTTTGTGAAATTAAAACTTTTATTGGACATTTTAGTTTTGTTCATGGTTGCCAGATGGCGCTTTACAGGAGCAAGCAACAGGTATAAAAAGCAGCTACAGCTAAAGGTGACGTTTGTTTGGCCGCGGGCGGCTTAGTGGTTAGCGTTCGTGACTGCCATGGAGATAACCTCAGGTTCGATCCTGGGCAGGTTCGATCCTGGGCAGGTTCGAACGTTCGAACCACTAAATACCCGCCGTACGTCGGATGTGCTCGTTAAGCCGTCGGACCCCTGGTACTTGCCCCCTGGTAATAAATAAGGACGTCTTCCTCCCCATTTCTACCTCGCTTCCGTGTCACTTTCCTATGGGGCACTCTAGCCCAAGTGTCCTAGCTTCCTATTTTTAAGGGTTATTTAAGACCTGGGGTCAGACACTTCCTTCCTAAAAATCCTCTACATATGATTATCTGACTGTACATTTAAAAAAAATGTGACATTTGTTTGGCTGCGGCCGGCCTAGTGGTCAGCGTTCATGACTGCCATGGAGATAACCTCAGGTTCGATCCTGGGCGGGTTCGAACCACTAAATACCCGCCGTGCGTCGGATGGGCACGTTAAAGCGTAGGACCCCGGGTACTGGCCCCCCGGTAATGAATAAGGGCGTCTTCCTCCCCCTTTCTACCTCGCTTCCGTGTCACTTTCCTATCGGGCACTCTAGCCGAAATATCTTAGCTTCCTATTTCTAAGGGTTGTTTAAGACCTGGGGTCAGACACTCCCTTCCTGAAATCTTCTACATCTGATCTGATCTGAAGTGTGACGTTTCATCATGTTGTCATTACCAGATAAAGCTCTGTTGGTAAACCTGCTTTATCGTGAGTCGGAATAAGCAAGTGAAGCTTTGCGATGTTTTCATTCACTCAGATGTGTTCGAAGTGGAAAAGGACGGATGTCTTGTACGACACTGCAGCGCATGATGAAGAGATTTGAGGAGACTGGAACTTTGGTAGCAGGTCAACGAGGTGGAAAACCAGCAACGTCTGTTACAGCTGCAGTTACAGTTCCACAGGAAATCAAAAACATTTCGATGGCATCCGCACAGGAAGAATCAAATACTCGTAACGTTTAGCGTCGAACTCGTTTTTCATATGGGGCTGTTTGAAGAGCACTAAGACTAATGCTTCGCAGATATCCATACAAAATTCAACGCCTTCAGGAACTGAAAGCTTGCAACATGGGTTTGCAACATGGGTTTTTCGGCAAATGAATGAAACAAGTTAGTAAAATCGTGCAATGCATTGATTGCGAAACGCTTACCAATATACCAGAAATCATTACTCAAGTTATGAGGATAATGGCTGTGGAATAAATATCGCTCCTGTGCCTTGATCTTTGACCCCATTTCGATTATATTAAACGGAATTAGTCCAGTATACCTCCGGAAAAACATTCTAAAGTTTTGTCGCAATAGAAGCATTTTAAGTCAAGTTATGAGGATCATGGCTGTGGAATAAGTCTCGCTCATGTGCCCTGACCTTTGATCCCATTTCGATGATATTAAACAGAACCAGTTCGGTATATCTCCGGAACAACATACTAAAGTTGTGTCGCAATAGAAGTATTTTTAGTCAAGTTACGAGGATAATGGCTGTGGAATAAGTCTCGCTCCTGTGCCCTGATCTTTGACCCCAGCATTTCGATGATATTCAACAGAACCAGTTCAGTTTATCTTCGGAACAACATGATGAAGTTTTGTCCCAATCAAAGCATTTTTACGTAAGTTATGACGCATAAGCACGATCGAATGGATCCCGCTGCTATGTCCTGCCTGACCTTTGGCCCCATTTCGTCCATTTTCAATAGGGTTCCTTCCCGGGTTCTCCCCTACTACATACTAAAATTACATCGAAATCGAACCATTTTTACGCGAGTTGTAGTGCGGAGAGACAGACAGACGGACAAAGCTGGAGCATATACCCGTGAAAAAAACGAGAACTGGCTGTTAAATGTTTTATGCACAGATGAAGCACACTTCTCTCTCAACGGAGCAGTAAACACACAAAAATGACGCATTTGGGCAGCGGAAAATCCCCTCGCTGTTACAGAAGCGCCACTCCATCAGCTACCGTAATATTGCTTTCGAAAGCGTCTCTATCCCAGGTGCGCGTTACGCAGAACTTTTACGAAACAGCATTATACCAAGCTTGCAAGAAATGCATGCACTGAATGCTGTAACATTCATGCAAGATGGAGCTCCTCCGCCTATAGCGTCTCCTGTCAAACAACTCCTGAAGTCGGTGTTTGCGGAAAACGGTGTGATTAGCCGTCATTTTCAACACGAATGGGGCCACCCGGGTCTTCAGACCTAACACAAGTGATTATTAGTTATGGGACTACCTTAAGTCACGGGTGTATAGAGATCGTCCCACTTCATTGGATATGTTGAAAGACTCTATCCGACATCATGTGTCATCCATACCAACTTATGCATATGCTCTTTAGT
Source organism: Macrothele yani (assembly GCA_039090855.1). NCBI lineage: Eukaryota > Metazoa > Arthropoda > Arachnida > Araneae > Macrothelidae > Macrothele > Macrothele yani. The sequence continues at coordinate 8,620,507 of CM077005.1, forward strand.
GCTGCCCAAAGTGTCTTCTCTCGTCTGCAGGAAGTGATCGCGAACGATGGGCACCACATTGAGCCCTTATTATTGTAAGTAACTTTGTGCAGACGTTACGTCAATTTCCCTTATATAACCCACAATTAATCATTCAGCTGTAGCGCCATCTGGCAACACACACAACACAGACAACCAGCCAAAAATCAACGCTACGACCATACGACCACGCCTTGATTTGGGCATCACTAAATCTTTCAAACGGTTGTATAAAAATAGGTTTGTGCTAACAGCTGTGTGGCTGATGGATGCTATGAAGGATATCGACTGCCTTCCCGATGGTGCAGTGTTCTTAGTGCTGAATTCTGACCATTCGCCCAAGGAAGGTCCGGGTGAGATATGGATAATGGATTTGTCTTATGGCACCGGCTCCCTCTCTTCCCTGGAACAAGTGGCTTTAAATAAGAGACGGGCGACTGCTTATAGCTCATTGAGTTGCTCAAGGTGGTCGCTAACCCTCCCTAGCGGCCTTCATGGGCCTAGTCTGGGATGAGGATTTGGCGGGCCAGTCGAGGTGAGACAGTGTTGCTGGTTGTTTGTCGTGCTACTCAGACACCGTTTTACTACTGTGCACACGGCAATTTTCGTCTTGAAAGACAGGAGTGGCAATGTAATGCTGCTCCTGAAGATGTAGGGTAAAGGGCAACATTTCGTCATTCAGAATGCGAAGGTACGCATGCTGGTTCAAATTCATCGTCACTGCAACGAGAGGGCCCATTTCGTGGTACGAAAAACATCCCCAAAACATCATAGAACCTTGAACAACACCTTCGACACAATCACGATTAAAAGCTTCATTGGGCCTGCGATGCACTCGCTGCCTACCATCACTGGAGTACAAACAAAACCGAGACTCATCAGACCAAATTACTCGTTTCCAATCCTTCACAGTAAAGTTTGTTTTGGTGCTTCTGAGCCCATTGATAGCGTGCGACTTAGGGACTTGCTGTTAAAAGAGGCTTCCTCCGTGGTACTCTGCTCTAGATGACCATCGCATGAAGTCATCTTCGCAATGTACTTTCGGAAATGGGTTGGAGTGGGCTTTCATTGACTGTTTGGGGTATTTGTTGCCTGGTTTGAAACCGATTTGCAGTTACTAGGCGTGAAACATGACGGCGGTCCCTTTTGGTGAAAATCGTTTTCTGACCCCAGTTACGTCGCCGATTTTCAGTAGACTGCGAACTACACCACTGTTTGTAGACCCATTGGACAGTACACTTCAAAACACCAATAAATTGGGTGACTTCATTCACTTTGTATCCATGGGCACGGCCAAACACGACGGCTCCTTTTTGCCACTCAGTGACGTCTGTCTTACGACCCATATTTGCAGACTAAATTCATCACACACGTTGCTCGTCACCACTGCACGAGATAGAAAACATCCTGTAGGCCACGTCAGTGCTATTTATCTTCCAATACGGCGCCCTGTGTGAAACCGCTAACTTAGGGATGACTGATTTTTTGTCCGGTGTGCTCACTTGGTTATTCATTTCTCTATTGCAAAAATGTATTTTCCTTTCCTTTTAGAATTTCCTTTGTCGACAATGTCTCAAGGGCCATTAAAACGTGCCCCGTGGGTAACGGATTGAAGACTCCTGTTTCAAAAGAAGTCTTGCGCTAATTGCAAGAATTAGCGAGGAACGCTTGATGAAAGTCTGAAACGGGTCGGGCAGTAAACAGGAAATTCTGAGCCCCTCCCCCTCCCCCCAAAAAGAGATGTCGACATGAAAACTGGTGTATTACAACCTGTTCATTTCATAGTGGCCAGAGGTAGAAACGGGTCACGGGACAACGGGTCAGCAAATCAAACGGGTCGGGTCAAAGGGTTTCTGACCCGATTTCGACCCGGTTTTATTTCCGTTTTATTATTGAAAAGAAAAAAAAATATTTCAAAGAACCCTTCAGAAGTCTTTGAAATAATACTTCGGAGCTGTAGAGTGTGATCCAGGAACTTGCTGAGAAGGGTAAAGAAATGGGATTAAACATGAACTTTCAGAAGACAAAACTGAAGTACAATGCTTTTACAAATAATGAAGTTTTATCAATTGATGGGGAAAGCTGGAGACAACCAAATCCTACATTTGCCTTGGGCAGCAGATATCAAGCGGGGGTCACATTGATGAAGAAATTAATTGGCGTAAAGAAATTGGTTGGAGAGCTTTTCGAAGAAACGCTGCAATTTTTAAGAGCAATGTGCCATTATGTCTTAAGGCTCTACGAGACTCGTAATCTTGTATTGCTGCCTTCTCTTGTTAACCAACGGGCAAGCGTATTTCACAAATTGTTCCGGGCAATTTTGCACATTTTAGAACACCGTTTGTGACTAACGCAAGATATATGATAAATAAAGAGTTCCCTGGTTTCAGAATTTTTATTGACCTTTTCCTTCACTTTTTATCTGCAGCGAAAGTCGTACCAAGGCGTCTTCCATAGTTTTATTGCCGCCCCGGTGGCGCAGTGGTCTAAGGCGCTGGCCTCTGATCATTCGTCCGTAAGGGTTCCGGGTTCGAATCCCGGTCAGGCATGGATGTTGTGTTTGTCTTACGGCACTGGCTCTCTCCTTCCCTGGAACCAGTGACCCTAAATTAGGGACGGGCGACTGCTTATAGCCCATTGAATTGCTCACGGTGGTCGTTAAACCTCCAATAAAAAAAAAAATAGTTTTATTAATTAATAAAAAATACTTAAAAAGTCCAAAATGAAAATCTGAAACCAGGGAACTCTTTATTTATCATATATCTTGCGTTAGCCACAAACGGTGTTCCAAAATGTGCAAAATTGTCCGAGCAATTTGTGAAATACGCTCGCCCGTTATTTAACAAGAGAAGGCACAATACAAGATGGCGGGTCTCGTAGAGCTTTAAAAGAAAAGTTTTTAATCAATGCATCCTTCTTTTGCTTACGTACGGAGCAGGGACGTGGACCTTAACTAAAAAAGACATACAAAGACTGCAGACAACTGAAAGAAGAATAAATATATGCATGCTTGGTGTAACCAAAAAAGATAAAAAGAGGAACCCGTGGATAAGGAAAATAAGAAGAGTGGAAGACATTCTGATCAGAGAAAAATCCTTGAAATGGCAATGGGCTGGAGAAAAACGGACCACCGATAAACAACCGAAATTTTAGATTAAATACCAAGGAACAGGAAAAGTCCAAGAAGAAGACCTCGAGGGAGATGGGTAGATGGAAGAGACTGGCCCAAGACAGTCCGTTGTTGAAGAAACTTGGGGAGACATTCATCCAGTAGTGGATTGATAATCCTGATGATAATAATATATTTGAATTTATAATTCAAAGCATATCTGTCAGGGTCAGGTTCGGGTGGGGCCCATTTATGTGACGGCCTGGTCCGGGTTGGGCCCCGGTCCTAACTTTTTGACCCGTTTCCACTGTAAGTCTGGTAATCAACTGCCGAGATTGTTTATGCAAAGGTGGCTATGTCTGTGGATTTTACGCAGAAGCAGACTCTAAGGCCACCGTCGATGAAGGAGAGGATGATGATGACTTTCTCGAAGATTGGATTCTATTTGGCGGGTGAAAGACGTGACTGAACTTGATGATTACATGTAAGTAGAAAGCGAGTTTGCCTCATGCGGAGTCTATACCATTGATGAGTATGTGTCGATTACCAATGATGCAGGAGAGGTGATGAAGAAAAACGCAAGCCTGAAGCTATACCGAATTTTACCGAAGCAGAAGCTGCATTGGTAAATGTCAAATATTTTACTTATGCGTGCACTGTTATTGATCGCGTTCGGGAAAACATTTAAACATTTTGAACATGGAAGGAGATTTGCTTGGCCTAAAACGTTAAGTTTCGACCGCATCGTTGTTCATTAAAGACTTTTCTGATAAAAATATTTAAGTAACCTTTAAACCTGTTTTATGAGTATTGTTTATGTACTCCAAAGAGTAAAGCGCGCTATTGCTGCGCCGGTAGCGCAATGGTACAAGCGCTGGCTTCTGACCATTCGTCCGTGATGAGTCCGGGTTCCAATCCGAGTGAGGTATAGATGCTGCGTTTGTATTACGGCATTGGTTCTCTTCCTTTCCCGGAACCAGTGGCCCTAAATTAGTTACGGCAGGCAGCTTATAACCCATTGAGTTACACACAATGGCCGTTAAACTCCCAAACAATAAAAAGGTTTTTGTAACCATGAACGTCCATTTTGTTTGGGTGTTTCTGTAACCATGAAACCACCAAACGAAAAAAAAAGTTTTCATTGACTTCTGTAGCTATGAACACATCTTGGGCGATGGACAGTAGCACTGTCTTCCCTAAAACAGCAGTCACTTTCTGTATAAGAAGAAATCATTGCAGATGGACATGATTGGCAACAACAATTTTCAGATAATACTTGGCGAACATTCGACCTTCCAGCAATATCAGGACATCGGTTCCGTAGCAACAGAATGTGCCCCACACTGTGACATTACGTCCAGTGCCTTGACTTGTGTTTACTAGGCAAGCTAGGTCCATTGCTTTATGAGAATCCAGCCAAACTTTCTGCTTTCCGCCGGTATAGAACAAGGTGTACCGTGACTCGTCGGACCACGTGACTTTTTCCAAACTTCCAGTGTCCAGTCGCAGTGTTGCTGATACAACTGCAGACGAACTTTCCGGTTCTTTGCAAAAATCAGTGGTTTACGTATAGGCATGCAACTGCGTACATCGATCCTCTTCGATTCCCTGCGCACAGTTTACTGAGATATGGGGCGGCAGCAGCCTTCATTGAATGCTTCGGTCAATCGCTGCACAGAGGAAGTTCTGTTTCTCCGTACAAGTGTTCTCAGGCGACGGCGATGTCGTTCATGATAGATTGTCGTCGCGTCAAAGTTATGCCTCTTAGATAAGTAATTTGGCCTATTTTTCCACTGATTAAAGATCCTGAATATCCCTTCTATTGAGAAAACTATCAGTTCTTCTGTTTTCAAAACCTTCACTCCAGCTAGAGGGGCACCCACAATCGAACTCCGATAGACCCCCTTGTTTTTTCCCATTGCGATCAATACTAGTGACGAGCATCAGTCTTAAATAGTTGCCTAGATCGCATGGTGAGCCACGTGACGACGTATTTTACGTATACGCTGCGTAGATGACATTTACCTAATATCTGCATGAAAGTTTCTAGTTCAGTGGCAGGCGTGTGTAGGTCGAGAACTAATTTCACTAATATTAACTATTTGCTGACAGGGTCTTTAAGCCTAAAAGCAGAAGACATCCTTTGATCGAGAAAAAGGTTGAAGAACCTGCTCGACTGCTCAGCCGAGTAATTTGCTATAATGATTTATAATCTGCTGAGATCGTATCCGAGTTCTGGATGTTATTGCTTCACTGTGCCATTTCGTTTGGACTTAATCACTGTATCAGCGCTACGTGGTCTTAAAAATAGTTCCAATAACCATGATGGCTGCCAGAAGTTTCATGTGTGAAGAAGAAGGCTCTTGCAATAATTAAATTTTTTTCTGTATGTGTAGCTCGACGTCATATGTGTGCGTGTGTGCTTGCGTGCGCAGATATTCCAATGTCATTATCTCAGGGCACACATCATCTTTTCTCTCAGTAGAAAACCGGGACAACTTTGTCTTAATAGCAAAGATATCAAAAGGGCAGGACTTAACCTGAAGATTGTATGACCTTCGTCTATTTTGAGATTCAGAAGCAAAACTTCTTGATAAGCAGTGGGAAATTAGCGTCATAGTGGAGATAAATCCTATGAAATATTCAGAGTATAACTTTCCATATTGAGAATCGGGAGTCAAAAGCTCATCAGTATTTGTGTTTCTCCTTTTTCTTTCGTTTGGAGTTTAACTCTTGAGCCGGCTGGGACGAATTAACTCGGGGAATTAACAAAGTGGGCTGAAATCATCTCGAACTGGCTGAACGTGGCTGGAAAGAGTGAACCTGCGCATCACAAAGCTTTACTTTTTCCTCTTATGGTTGTTATTCAAAGAGAAAGAGGTGTTTGAGTCTGTTGTGTAAAGGAGAGAGGTGTTTGAGTCAGTTGTTAAAGGAGAGAGGTGTTTGAGTCAGTTATTAAAGGAGAGAGGTGTTTGAGTCAGTTGTTTCTTTCCAATGGCATCGTGTTAAGAGGATTAGCTCTTTCCCATAATGCCACATCAATAATATCTCGTGCTGAGAAGTTCAAGAAAATTGTAGAAGCAATAGCTGTCAGAAACACTATTCACAAAACTTTAAACGAGTTAAACTGTAGAGATAAAAAGATTTTATTTATAATTTAAAATCAACTAAAAAACACAGGCAAGAACTTTCATAGCCGCGACGGCCGCATCAGGCCTAATCAACATGTGGGTTCAATGAACTTCTACCAGCCAATTGTGAACATTCTGAAGAGATTCTGCAGGAAGGAAGCGATGGGTTTCGGTATCAAAACAACTAATGTTTTTGACCTACTACGGAAAGACAGGGACTCTGGGCAATTAAAGAAACTCTGTGGGATTTATTTAATCCCACTTCGTTCTACTTCCCCGGAAAACAAAGACATCTGCCTCATAGGATCCACTTTAAGGAATCTTGGATTACCAATGGCGGAACATTTCACCGGGACTGGGATGAGGTTAGGATTCTTACATCTGCTAGTATGCTAGTAATAAACAGACATTACTATTTACAGAGGCATTGTACATTAAGTATTTTTCCGAAGATTGTTGCAATGAGGAAATGCCGATCAATGTAAACTCTATTTGGCAAGGACTATTGACACGGTTAAAGACTTAAAATGATGATGTACTACATTTGTAAAAACCTCAAGTTAATCATACTGTTATCTGGCAACCTGAACTAGCCTCGCTATGCATTGTGGGAATTGTGGTGAGATAACTATATAATACTGTACCTCCACCCCAGTTTTGCTGATTAGGCCTGATGATGCGGCTGTGAAAGATTTTGCCTGCGTCTTTTAGTTGATTTTAAATTGTAAATAAAATCTTTTTATCTCTGCAGTTTAACTCGACTAAAGTTTTGTGAATCATGCTTCTGACAGCTATTGTTTCTACAATTCACTTCCCATAATGCCTTGGGTGACGGAGTCGAAGAAAGAGGACTAGAAGCTAGCTTTTATCCAGACAGACGGGTTTATGGTCGGTTCTGCTGAAATGAGAGGAAAGGAACTGTCAAACTTGGTCGTTGTGTAAACATTTCCGTTCGGGAGCGCAGAAAATTTTGAGCACCATTTGGTTCAGGTTCATCTGCTGCTTAAAGGTTAACGACCTTCATGACCATATTAGTCTATAAAGAGTTTCCAGTCCATAATATAGAAATTTTAACATTATATCTCCCAAGAGCTTACTTTTTCGGGAACTCCGAACAGGCAGTCAAATCAGTAAGATATCGAAAATGCTTCAACAATTGGTGTGGCTCCTGTAATTCAGCTATCAAGCTAATGACTTGTAACAAGCGGAGTTATAGGTGGTAGCCGATGCGTTCGTTGCTATATTTACTTTGGTTTAATTGTTCATAGTTATTCACTGAACTTTTCTGCTTGTGTCTACGGTGAGGACCTGGATTTTGGTAAGCAAAGTGTAAGTGATCATTATTATTAAACATTTCTCTCTTTATAACAGCATAATAGTTTCCAATACTTTCAACATGATGTATCATTTATATTGCAGTTTTTGCACACTATTTCTATAATACAATATGGATTCTCTCTGCATGCCTAATATTTTCTTTCCAATTATTACAGCAAACATGTTCTTGTTCTTAGCCCCAATCACTGGTGCGCTGATTTAATATGTGTTTAAGGCAACTTTTAGAACTGACTATGTATAAAACAATTCTTCACTCTTAAAGAAGATTTCATCTGCTCCACATTTCCAAATAGGCACATATTTTGTTTAATTTCCATTAAAAACTATTTTTTGGTTTGTATTATTTGCCTTATGCTAACTTAAAAGTTTAAAATATTTATTTAATATTAAAAAAAACATTTCTTATGTAATAGAAAGCTCCTAAACATTGGTTTATTTCAAAATTCATTAATTTTGTTTAATTTATTCATTCAAGCATTATCTTGCATGACTGAAAGGTCTTTAAGTTCCAAGAGACACAACACCAAGGCACAGGCTATAAGAAAAAAAATGGTAATCAAAATTCAAAACAACATAAAAAAAATAATGCCAATTACTTACATATTTTCTCCATCTTTCACAGTTCATTGTCTCTACCGATTTGCTGTATCACTAACACTCAAATAAACACTATCAATCCATTTTGTTCCATATCTTCTTATATCATTTATTGGCTTCGGGCTTGTGTAACTAAAGACACAACAGAACCTTCGTTAGACGTGATACAGCATTAAAATATGCCCCCCGGTGGCGCAGTGGTCTAAGCGATGGCCTCTGATCATTCGTCCAAACGGGGTCCGGGTTCGAATCCCGGTGAGGCATGGATGTTGTGTTTGTCTTACGGCACTGGCTCTCTCCCTTCCCTGGAACCAGTGACCCTAAATTAGGGACGGGCGACTGCTTATAGCCCATTGAGTTGCTCACGGTGGTCGTTAAACCTCCAATTTAAAAAAAAAAAAAAAAGCATTAAAATGCACCTCTCATGCCTTATTCGGAACTGAAACTCGAGCAACCATCTAGGGCTTGCGATCTAGACTACTTAGTATCCGGAGAATTACGTTGATTCCCATTCTGATTTTTCCGTTCCACACAATAAGAAACAAAATAGCATCACATAGAAAAAACCTTCGTTAATGCGTCCAATTGGTTTATACTTCTTTCGAGAAGGTAAAGCTGTACGAAATCTGACTTCCTTTTCTGAAAACACTGAACTACCCAAGAAATGCATATAATGTATAAAACCCGTTTGTTTTTGGGCTGTAATACGAACAAAGATTCACCAAACTTTTGCACTCCACTGGAAGGCTTTTTCAAGGCGGCATAAAAATGCAGGGAATTTGAACACGTAAGAAACAAAGATGACTTTTTGAAAATAAAGTGAGTGACGTCACGAACATATTACAGGAATTTTTATCACGCAATTATACGGTGCGCCGTGAGGTGTTTCCATCTTTTAATAACGCATGCCAAACCATTGGTAGTTCAGTAGACAGCATATCATTGCATGCTAGTTTATTGGAGAGGATTTCAACTGTTTCCCTGATGGCAGTCTCTTTATTAAAGTTCGTGTAAGGGGAAATTGTTCTAATACTGTTCCATACAGGAGCGGCCTAACAATGCATGACTTCTTGACTTCTCCGGAGAGAGCACAAGAACAAGCTTGAAGTGTCAACCAGGAAACGCAGAAAACAGCGATCGCCAGAGAAGTCATGCATTTATCGGCCGCTCCTGTATGGAATCTTATTTGAAGAATTGCCCCTTACACGAACTTTTAACAGACTGACATCAGGGAAACAATCAAAATCATATCCAGCAAACTAGCGTGCAATGATATACATAGTTTCTACTGAACTACCAAAGGTTTGGCATGCGTTATTAAAAGATGGAAACATATCGCGACGCACCGTGTAATTGTGTGATAAAAATTCGTGTAATATGCTCGTGGTGTGAATCACGTTATTTTCAAAAAATCATCTTTGCTTCTTACGTGTTCTAATTCCTGGCATTTTATGTCTATCATTGCCTTGAAATAGTCTCCCAGTGGAGTGCGAAAGCTTGGCGAACCTTTGTGCTTATTACGCCAAAAAATAAACGGATTTAATTGCTATACGCGTTTCTTGAGTATTCACAGTCTTGTGTATTTAAAATACAGTTAACACTGAACTATTATTTTATTTCGTAAAACCCTTAATAAGGTTATCTCTTTTAAGTTTTAAATAAATCTGTTTCGAGTATTACCATTGCTACTTTCGCATATATTTCTAAGAAAGTTTGGTCTGAATTCAACGATACGGCAGGAAACTGCAATAAACTTTTTGACAGAAAAAGGGGTGAAAATAAAGTAAAGTTCTACATAGACACACACCACAAAAGTTATGCATCACCCATGTCACGTAAGCGGAAAAACGCCGATTAGCCGAACGAAACAAACTATGGATTATTTGCATAGAACCACCAGATGCAGCTGGTAGCTATTCTTCTGCCCTCGTAAAATGCAAATTGCTGCCAACTGGCTGCCCAGCCATTGAAGCGTGCGGAACAAAGAAAAGCATAAAAACAATGCACACACAGCATCCCAGAAAGAAATGGCAGTATGAAGACAGGGATGGTTAGACGTATTCCAACGTTCGATCGTGCTAGGATCATGACTTTGCGAGAACAGAGACTGTTGTTGCTCATATTGCACGGCAGGTGACGTGCTGCCATACTGATGTCCTGCGGAAGTGGCAACGGTACCAAGAGGGTGGGAATGTGGACCACAGGCGGAAGAGAGGTCACCTTGGAGTAATCACACCCAGCGATGATCGGTATCTTCGTCTTACAGCGATCAGGAACCGCAGGACAACACCCGAGCACCGCAATGACGTGGCATCAACCACCAGAACTGTCGTGTCGACGTAAACAGGCCGCATAATGCTCGTATGCTTCTAAGGTGCATATGGCGGATACCCCCACTGACAGTGTTCCGCAGGGATGGAAGGCGCAGATGGGTAAATGCCCCCCTGAAATGGACCCAGGCGGACTGATGCAACGTGCTGTTTACGGATGAAATCCGGATTTGCCTGACCCCCGTGTGACGTGTCTGTCACGCAGGACGCACATGAGATAAAGGCAGATAGCGGCGAGAGCATATGTCCGCGTAGCTCAGTTGGGAGAGCGACTTATTCCGGAATGAAGGTAACCGGGTTCGATGCCCGGCGTGGACAAAAATGATGGAGAAATTTACTTCGTCATACTGGCGCCCGAACTTCAAGAATGACCTGGCCGTTAAAGTTCTAGCAATAGTGTGATGTTCTTTCCACACCGCGAGAGAGAAAAAATAAGAAAATCCATTCTTCAGCGCTTCGAAAAATAAATGTGTGTGATGGTACGTTCCACACACCAAATTGACTGGGATTTCTCCAATGTACGTTCTTCAGCGGATGACTGCCTACAGCAATACATGGTATCGTGGGCCATGCCTCCGGCCCTCTTTCGGGGGGAGGAGATGTGACATGCCTGCCACTCAGGACGCACATGAGATAAAGGCAGATAGCAGCGAGAGCATACGTCCGTGTGGCTCAGTTGGGAGAGTGACTTATTCCGGAATGAGGGAACCCTGGTTCGATGCCCGGCGTGGACAAAAATGACGGAGAAATTTACTTCGTTATACCCGACAGTAATCGTGTACAAGTCTGGAGTGAACCTGGTAACGCATCACGATTTCGACACGCCATTCCTCATGTACAGAATGGTGGCGCTTCCGCCATGTTTGGGGCTGGGATCACGCAGCCGCAGAATGCCTTCCTTTGCATTGAAAGCGTAACGATTGTAGAACCGTACAGAGGCATCATCCTGGCACCTGTGTCGAAGTCGCTGTCCAACCTCTACTTGCCGCGGTTGGGGCGGATTTCGTTCTCCATGATGATAACGCCAGGGTACACCGGGCACGACTGGTCAACATATACTTGCAAAATGTTGGCATCAACTGAATAGGAATGGATTCTCCGGATATGATCTCTATCGAGCACGTGTGGGTGTGTCTGAAAGACGCTCGGCAATGTAGCAGACCGCAATCTAGGACATTAGCGGAGCTCCGTCACGCCGCTTTTCAAGAATGGCCTTTACTAGACCAGGAACTGCTGACAGTATAACGGTTGTGTTTTGAAATGCATGTTCTGTCATTAATGTCCTGTTGTTGACTGTTTTGACTCTGTTTGCTAAATGTTCTCTATTTCTTGTCATGAATACCTGCTCAAACCACTGTTCTGTGTTCTTTGCACTCTGTGCACTTCATATCTATATGGTATACCGCTTCGCTTTTTCGACATGTGGGTGGTGCAAATTTTTTGGGGGAATGCATATATACACACATGATTTATAACATTATGACCACCTATCAAATAGCTTGTTGGGCAGCTTTTCGCCACCATAACCGCTTGCACCCTATGTGACATCATCCCACCATACCGTAAAAGGTGTCCTGTATCATATGGGAAGAATGGTGGCTCCGAGAGAGGCACTGGCGTGGACCTCCGAATACTGCAATCCACTGTATCACACATACACGGTCGAGTCACATTATTGTAACCACCAGCTAAAATCCAGAATAACCAACGTGCAGCCCGGACAGCAGCTATAGACGGACTGGGAGAGACTCAATAAGGTGCTGGAAGGTATTCACAGGTATGTGAAGACATGCTAATGACAGTGCATATGACAGCTGCTGGAGAGTGCGTGGTGGAGGATCCATAAATCGAACAGCACGATCAAGGCGGTCTCACAGATTCTCAGTTGGATTTAAGTCTGGGGAATTAAGGGGCCAGGGAAGTACTTTGAAGTCTTCATCGTGCTCTTCCAACTACTCTCGGACATTTCTAGCTGTGTGACACGTCGCATTGTTGTGCTGGAAGATCACATCCGCCCCAGGGAAGACAATCAGCCTGTATGGGTATACGTGGTCTCCTCCCCCCTCGAAAGAGGGGGACGGGGGCATGGCCCACGGTTCAGCCGGGACCATGTGTCGCTGTACACAGTCATCCCATGAAGAACGTGCATTTGAGAAATCCCAGACAATTTGATGTGTTGAACATAACATCACACACATTTATTTTTTCGAAGCACTGAAGAAGGGATTCTCATTTTTCCTGTCTCACTGTGTGGAGAGCACATCACACTAATGGGAGAAACCTAACAGCTAGACCATCCTGGAAGTTCGGACGCCAATATGACGAAGTAAATTTCTCCATCATTTTTATGCCAGCGGCAGGATTCGAACCTGCAACTCTCGGCTCCAGAGCTCCGAGTGCTATCCACTATACAACACTGGCATGTGCTCTCACTGCTATTTGCCTTTATCTCATGTGCGTCCTGAGGGGCAGGCACGTCACATTGTGTTGTGTGATGGAAAATCTATCTCTCTACGCCCTGGTTGTTGTCTATCTTGAACCCTTTAACGGCCAGGCTCCTGAAAGTTATGTCTCTCGGAACACCATAACGCCCGAAACTGTCTCTAGCTCCTTTCAGAATTTCTCCCCTCCCCTTTACAAGTTAACAAAAGAAGGATTGGTGCTCCATTACCACACGAACCTTCTGATCTGTAGTCTTGATGTGCATTGACCTTCAGAAGTTTCCGGGGGCAATCAATGCATTCTTCTATGGAGAAGAGATGCGATGTCATGAAAGAAAATAACATCGCCCCGTGAGATATCAAACCTGGCTTTACTTATTTGTTTAGCGACAACAATTGTGCCTGAAGGTGACTTCTGCTAATCTCGTAGAGGCCATGTAAATTCAAAGACCATGTGGCGGTAGGAAATCCTACTCACTCTAGATGGACGATCATAGTAGTGTGGATAGAAGAGCGTTTCGTGCGTTATGGTCGTTAAAGGGTTAACTGATGCGTTGGGAGCCGTCTACTGTGCTTGACCGCAAATGCAAACCAGTGCTTACCTTGGCAGTCAATCAGTGACGGTTTCCCATTTCCGTGATCTTGGGTGGCTGTGTTTCGGTAAATACCACTCCACTTTTACTACAGCTGCTATCGAACTACACTAGACTCTTGCTCATCCGTCTATGCCTTGCACATATGGGGGCCAGATTAGCGAGAGTGCATAAAAATTTAGTTTCATTCTTCATTAAATTTCATGTTACAAGTTTACTGTATGAGATATGCAGTATATGTATTTAAAAAATTAGAGACAAGAGACAAGCGTATGATAGTAGCATAAGACACAAGCATATGATAATGGTAAAAGAACACGATCAGTGCGTACTATACTGTCTTGTTTACAACAACGAAATGATCTTTTCATGTCAGTACAGTAAAGTGTAATATGTATGTGTGTGTGTACTATACACAGTAAAAAAACGTACAACTGTAATACAGGACAGATGAAATCTTGCATTCTGAGATGAATCTTGCGTTCTCTAAATGTAAGATTTCATCCCCCCCCTCGCCTTTTTTACGTTCACTGCCGGAGAGCAGATAACTGATAGGCCGGATTAACAAGAATCTAATTGAGAGGCCGGATTAACAAGAGTCTAATTGAGAGGCCGGATTAACAAGAGTCAACAACAGCGTTGATCTGCTGGCCCGCTCCTTCGAAGAGTTGATCATCATTCCCAGTTCTAACCTCGACAGTTTCATCTCCTTCCCAATTGCACGTGCTCCGTACCTGCGAAATGACTCTCCTTGTCCGTGCCGTGCTGCCTACACATTTTCGGCGCCGGTGTGTGACTTCTGTACCATTTGCTCTGGGACGCGTCCACTCTGAGCGACAGGAGTAGGCATAAGGCTCATCCTATAGGTGTAATTCACGCTGAGTCTTCGCGTTTTCTCACTCACCATAAGTAATGAAATGATTTCCGAGACACTCACAGTAACACTATGAAGAGAACGCGTGAGAAAAAGAAAGATGGACACATACTGAGGAGAAAAGAAACAGCTTATCAAGCTCCTAAATGCGAGTATCTACGCTGTTATCTTAATGACGTATATTTTTCAATCCTTTTTTCCATATCATCCCGAAACTTAAATTTGTTCTAATACAAAATGTCAAGCGACTTCGATAATCTTGATTTCGCTTGAGCTTAATTCCTTTCCTCGCATGTAGTGCTTTTTTCATGTTTTTTTTTTGTTCCTCTCTTCGTATTCCTAATTCCATTCTGCACCAGGAAATGCTATTCGATTTATAAAAACGAGCTCCGGATTCAAATTACGCAAAGACGAAATTAAAGAAGTGGCTCAGAAGATGCGAATGAAACCTGGAGAAATAAAAGAATGTAAATAGATGAAAAAAAAAAGCAAAATTCTCTGAGGCATGGAAGCTCTGAGCTTTTCAGCTTCTCAGAAGCACATATATTTTTCAGTTGCTTTTACTTTAAAATGTGCCACTGCAACGGCTGATGGAAATCCATCAGAAAATTTCTTTTTCTTCCTTACCCGTTTTTTTTAAACAAAACACGACTGTTACTCTGTTTGCATTTCGGATCGAATAACGCAACGCATTTCCTTGATTAATCAGTAAATTTGGCGAAAGACCTGGAAAAAAGGAAATTATTTTTCAGAGTAATATTTATTGAGACAAAGATTAATTATTCAATTACGTTTGCAGCCATGTTTTTAATTTAAACCATCAAATAAGCTGTTCCTCTCATTTTGTTTGTAAGATATTGATGTTGAAAGGCTGCTTGAACGAATTGTGTAATAATTTTTCCATCTTTTTCTACGTTTTTCAAAAGGGATTCCATTTTTCTTCAATGATTTGTAATTTGGCGAAGAAACAAAATTATTTTTCGAACCTGAAGTAAAGCAATAAGCGTGTTCAGCGGAGCATCAAGAATTATTTTTATTGGCCAGGGAAAGCCAAAAACATTTGCTGGTAATTCTAAAATCATAACGAGCATATAAAATTATAACAGTTTAAAAATTAGATGTTTCATATTTACAAAATAATGAAAGAATGCAAAGGATTGGCTACATTTTTTGTGATTAATGATAACGACAGAACGCTTCAAATTCAGAAAAAAAATTGTCTTTATTGAGCAGTAAATATAAAAAAAAATTTGTCTTCTACAATCTCGCATAATCCAAGCTTTCATATGTAAAATAATGATAAAAGTAATAATTTTTCTGTGTGCTTTAGAGTTCAATGACTTCGCCTCATTGCTTGACTTGAAGCAATAAATTAAGTAAACCGAGCTGTTGAATGCAAAAACGAAAGTTTTTGTTTTTATATTTGAGTGAGCGAGCGCAAACAGGAAAGGGTTTCCTTAAACAATGAAAAAAAGTGTTAAAATTCGTTGTATGCCGCTCACTGATGTTTAGAGTGATATGAGATTTTCGGAAAGCTAGTGGAATTATTATACACGGTCGAGTCACATTATTGTGACCACCAACTAATATCCATAGTAACCGCCGTGTGCAGGGCGGACAGCAGCTAGACGTGCTGGGAATGACTCAAAAAGGTGCTGGACGTTGTTTACAGGTATGTGGAGCCATGCTGACTGCAGTGCATCTGAAAGTTGCTGGAGGATGCGTGGTGGAGGATCCATAGAGCGAACAACACGATCAAGGTGGTTCCACAAACGCTCAATTGGGTTTAAGTTTGGGGAATTAGGGGTCCAGGGAAGTACTTTGAAGTTTTCATCACGCTCTTCCAACCACTCTCGGACATTTCTAGCTGTGTAACAAGTGACACTGTCGTCTTGGAAGATCCCATCCGCTCCAGGGAACACAATCAGCATATATGGGTGTATGTGGTCTGCAAGGATGGATGCATAACGAATTAGGTACATAGTGCCTTCCACAGGTATGAGTGGACCCAGAGAATGCCACGAAAATATTCCCAAGACCATAACACTGCACCAACCAGCTTGTGTTCTGCCAGCAATGGTTAAAGATTGTTTGTTCTCCGATGTTTCTCGCCTTATACGCCAACGTCCATCCGTTCGATGAAGCAGAAAACGTGACTCATCGGAGAAGGTAATCCTTTGCCGATCCGCGGAGTTCGAAGTCCGATACTGCCGTGCCAATGTAAGCCTTTTCTGCGGTTGCACCTTCGTTAGCATAGGTGCAGTGTCCATCCGTCTGCATCGGAGCTCCATACGCAGCAGGGTTCGCTGAACTGTCGTTTTAGATACACTTCCGGTATCTCCCCCCCCACCCCCTGGTTCATTCGGCCAGTGAGTTACTCCACTGTAGCCTGTCGATCGGCCCTCACGCATCTTCGCAGCCGACGTTTGCCTCTCACATCAATGACACGTGGTGCTCCACAGTTTCCACATCGCTTATTCGCAATGGTGTCATTTCTCCAATCACGATACACCTTAACCACAGCAGCACGCGAACAGTTCACAAACTGCCCTGTTTCAGAAATACTACCACCCTTGTCCCGAAAGCCGATGATCATCCCTTTCTCCAAATGTGATAAATTGCTCTTTTTATCCATTACAGCAACACGTTATATGTTTTCAGATCAAATGATCATATGTAGAGGATTTTAGGAAGGGCGTTTCTTTTTTTTTTTTTTTTTTTTTTTTTTTTGAGGTTTGACGACCACCGTGAGCAACTCAATGGGCTATAAGCAGTCGCCCGTCCCTAATTTAGGGTCACTGGTTCCAGGGAAGGGAAAGAGCCAGTGCCATAAGACAAACACAACATCCATGCGTCACCGGGATTCGAACCCGGACCCCTTTCGGACAAATGATCGGAAGCTATCGCTTAGACCACTGCGCCACCGGGGTGGCGAAGGGCGTTTCTGGCCCCAGGTCTCAAACAAACCTTAGAAATAGGAAGCTAGGAGATTTGAGCTAGATTGCCCGATAGGAAAGTGACACGGAAGCGAAGCAGAAAGGGGGAGGAAGACGCCCTTATTTATTACCGGAGGGCCAGTACCCGGGGTCCGACGGCTTAACGTGTCCATCCAGCGTACGGCGGATATTTATTGGATCGAGCGTTCGTACCTGGTTGGGATCGAATCTGAGATCCTTTCCGTGGCAGTCACGAACGTTGCCCACTAGGCTACCCGCGGCCCTATGTTTTCAGAATGCCTACAGTACACCTTATATACCCTCCAAGCCAGCTCACGACACGTGCCTTCTTTCATTGGCTTCGCGCTGTTGACGTCAAAAGTAGGAGGTGGTCAAAATAATGTGACTCGACTGTGTATAAGGAGCGTTATCAGTATCTCCCAGAGCGTTAAAAAGGTTAAATGGCGAAGTGTTACCAACACCGTTTTGTCACAGAAATTTCTACGAATGAAGATATTAAATATTAAATTAATAACGAGGAACTATACACCGTCGTATCAGAAAAATATGACCACCCCCGGAACCACAGTATATGCGCCCAGGCGCGTCACAGAGTGCACGTGACTAGGTCGACCACACAGAATCATAAGCGGCCAGCCAAGACAGATCAGCCATAGTGCTTTGCGTCAGCCCAATGAGCAGAGGTAGGAATCTGACGGGCGTTCAAAAGGAATGATCATCGGCTACTGCGCCGAGGGTGGAAGCATCCCAGAAACATCCGACTTCGTGGGCTATTTGCGAGATGCTGCAGTAAGTGTGTACCAAGAATGGACCATTGGCACACCGAGTACTTCCCGACGTCATAACTGTTGAGCACCAAAGGCTATCGACTCCAGAAAAGAACGTGGCCTCCGTCAACTGGTAAAGGGCAATCGACGAGCAACGGTGCAGCAACTAACCACGCAAATGAACGCTGAAGCACCCAGGTACGTGTCCTTGAAAAAAGTAGAGCGAACCCTGTTACGCATGGGTCTCCGGAGTCGAGGCTGCGTCAAAGCGCCCATGTTAACCCAGGTCCATTGGCAACGACGCCTGCATTTCGCATGGGACTACCGTCATTGGACAGCGGAAGAGTGGAAAAAAGGTTGCCTTTTCCGACGGATCGGGGTTTCTACTCCTCGGAAGTGACGGGCGGTGGCGGATACGGTGTTAGACATACGAGAGCGAACACCATGACACACTTGTTTTTCAACTATAAGACGGCGGTGGCAGTGTGCATGTCTGGGGGTATTTTCCTGGTAGGAACTGGGACCGCTGGTACCAATGGATGGGTCCCTCAACGGCGATGGCTACCTGTCCCTCCTCGCTGACCACATGTTGGACGTTTACCGTGGTGGTGATGGTGTCTTCCAACAGGACAGTGTGCCGTGCTATGTCGCTAAGGGGGTGCGGGACTGGTTCCAAGAGCACGACAGTGATATCTCCGTTCTCTCTAGGCCGGCGAAATCGCCCGACCTCAATCCCATAGAGCACTTGTAGGACTATTTGGATCGACTGGTTCGACGTACCGACCCACAGCCGCGTCATCTCTGGAACCTCCGTGCTCTGCTGCAGTCGGAATAGGCACGTGTGCCTCGGGTAACCTTCCATGCCCTCATTGCATCCATGCAACGCCGTCTCGCCGCTGTCATCCGGGCCTAGTGGGGTTATTCCCATTTTTAGGTAGGTGGTCATATTATTCTGATACGACTGTGTACCCCAATCAGCGTTTCCAAGCTTTTGCACATCAACCAGATGGTTTTTTTAAGGAAGATAGAAAGTTTATGTCTGTCTTCCTTGAAAAAGCTATCTCAGATGGACAGTTTCTGTTTAACTTTCTTGAAAAATCCATCTTGTTGATGTACGAAAGTTAGGAAACGCTGAATTATGTATTCCTACGCAAATAAATCGCATTACTAATATAGTTTTACTAATTTCTAAGAGATTAAAAGTTTTGCAAATTGTGCACTTTGTATATCTAGCGGCGATAGCTTCCTCACAGCCCTTCTCTTGCGTTTGATATAACTACAAACTTCACTGGTTTCCATAAATTAAGGAAAAAATAGAAAACTCGAGTTTATTTGTGACAGCAGAGTTGGAAATACACGAAAATTGGGCATGTGACGTGAAATGTAATGCGGAGTTAGAATATCATACGCAAATGAGTAGCGATGTCAACGGTTTGTGCAAATGAGCTGCAGAATAAAAGGGACTGTTGCGGAAGTGTTCTTTTCATCGTTTGCGGAGTGTAAAGATAAGATTTTGAGATAGCAGATTTGTTGTAATGGCTGCGAGACATCATCTAACAGTTGAACTCAGATGGAGAGCTATCGGAAAACTAGAGATAGGCCGAAGTCAGATGGAAGTTGAAAGATGTCACCTTCTGTGGACCACAGACTGTGGAACCAATTTCAAAATACGCAGTCAGCCTCCAAAGATACAGCGTAGGAAGTCCTAGGCTTACAACATCCGTGAATGACCGATCAGCGATTAACTGCACGGAGGAACAAGAAAGCTACTACGACGCAGCTGAGGTCTGTCCTTTCTGCGGCTACAGGAGCAGTGGTATCTGCTTCCACTGTGCACAGAAGGCTTCACAAAGGAGATCTTTATGCCAGAAGACCAGCACTCTGCGTGCCCCTTATACCCGTCACAGGGGAGAACATTTGAATCGGACAAGACTTCATTAGACTGAAACCCAATGAAGGTCAGTACGCTTCACAGATGAGTCTAGCTTTACTTTGCAAATCAGGCGTGTTCTGATCTGGAGAGAAGGAGGGGATGAGCTATCGTTACTCTATGATTCGTGGACGGGACACTAATGATGGGGCTTCTTTGGGTTGGCATTCTGTCAAGTGTAGTAGACGTGTATTCTCGACGCTATAGGGATAATATCCTGGACCACCAGTGTTTGTCCATATGCAGGTATCATAGGAGTTACATTTTTCCTATGTGCAAGACAATAACGCTCATCGCAACCAAATGAGGCTGATGGAACAATACGGGAACAATACTTTCAAGAGGAGGCATTGCCCGTTTTGATTGGCCAGCTTTGTCTCCTGACTTTAATCCGGTAAAACATGTGTGCTATGCTCCAGGGAGACGTGCTGCTGCCCTCAACACCCTTACTCAAGACCAAGAGGGGCTTAGACAATCTCTGTACAAAAATTGTCGTTGCTATCTACTGAGCTCCTAGACACCACCATCACCAGCATGAAACATCGCTGTGAGGCCTGCATTGCTGAGAGGAGTTATCGTATTCCATATTGAGTACTTTGCCTATTTCATTTTCACACCGTATTTGTCACCTGATTTTCTACGTGGTCACTTTTATCAGAATGAAGTAATTGTTATCAAATGTTTTAGGGTATTTCTCTAGCGTACAATACGGTACAAGTTTTCACCAAATTTGATTACATTTCATCATGTACAGAGGGTAAATCGAAAGTTTTGCAATATTTGCATAAACGCATGTGTTGCGGCGGGTATATTACAGGTTTAAACTAGTTTAATTCGCGCACTGCCGTCAGTAATATGGGATATAAAATGGTAGTCGTTGCTGTGAACAGCATTGCATGTCGTCGCTTTGTCTGTGGTTGGGACACCTAAAAAATGAACAGCCACAACCGGTTAATTAGGGAACTTTTGCTTTACGAGTTTAAACTCGCCCACAACGCTGCTCAAGCAACACTAAATATTTGTCATGCTAAAGGAAAAGGTTCCGTGGACTACGGCACCACAACCAGGTGGTTCAAGAAATTTCACTTAGCTGACAGAAACCTCGACGATCAGCTAAGGTCAAGCAGGCCACTAACCGTGTATTCAGATGCCGTGTGCCAGCCGTAGAGGCAGAACCGACAACAAGCACTCGGAGATTATCAGGCGAGATGGGCATATCACAGACCACCGTAGTTCATCACCTTCAGGACCTCGGTAAGGTCTACAGGAGCTGCCGCATTGTTCCTCAATAACTAACGCCAGCTGAAGTAAACCTCCGAGTGGAAGTGTGCGCGAAACTTTTAGAAAACCCGCGCGATGTACGTTTCATCAAGAGAATTGTTACGTGTGATGAAAGGAGGACCTATTTCCGAAACCCTAACACACAACGGTATTGGTTGATCCCACGCCAGCTTCCAGAACATGTTGCCTAATGTGGGCGCTTCGAACACAAGGTGAAGCTCTGCGTCTTGTGGAGTTTTTTGGGTGATAATCCATTACGAATTTGTTCCAGGCGGTCGAACTATCAATGCCAACCTCTACTCTGTACATCTGTACACCTGGAGCGGATATGTATACCGTTTTGGAGGAGAAGTACTAAGCACTGGTGAACAGAAAGCGCTCTTTTCTACAGCCGAACAACGCTCAGCCTCATACCGCGCGAACGACCAGGGCAAAACTCCAGTTATTTGAGGGCATTGAACTGATGCCACACCCAGCACATAGTCCGGACCTTTTCCCGTCGGATTGTCACTTGTTCCGGTCCATGGCCCACTTCCTTCGCGGGCGGCACTTCAACAATCAGGAGGAGGTAGCAGCTGGGGTGAAGGAGTTCTTCGCCTCGAAGGACAAGAACTGGTACCGTCGGGGAATCGAAGAACTGGCAGACAGATGGCTGAAGATGGTGCAACACGATGGCCTATACTTTGAATGCTAGTCATCTTTCGTCGTTTTTTTTTTTTTTTTTTTTTTTTTTTTGATTGGGGGTTTAACGACCACCGTGAGCAACTCAAATGGGCTATAAGCAGTCGCCCGTCCCTAATTTAGGGTCACTGGTTCCAGGGAAGGGAGAGAGCCAGGACCGTAAGACAAGCACAACATCCATGCCTGTACCGGGATTCGAACCCGGACCCCTTACGGACGAATGATCAGAGGTCAACGCCTTAGACCACTGCGCCACCGGGGCGGCATATCTTTCGTCGTAAAGGTACGTATGAAGACATAAAGTGATCCAAATATTGCAAAACTTTCGACTCACCCTCTGTAGAATCGAAGAACTGGCAGACAGATGGCTAAATTCGGTGTAACACGATGGCCTATACTTTGAATGCTAGTCAGCTTTCGTCGTAAAGGTACGTATGAAGACATAAAGGGGTCCAAATATTGCAAAACTTTCGACTCACCCTCTGTAGAATCGAAGAACTGGCAGACAGATGGCTAAAGACGGTGTAACACGATGGACTATACTTTGAATGCTAGTCAGCTTTCGTCGTAAAGGTACGTATGAAGACATAAAGTGATCCAAATATTGAAAAACTTTTGACTCACCCTCTGTAGAATCGAAGAACTGGCAGACAGATGGCTAAAGACGGTGTAACACGATGGCTTATACTTTGAATGCTAGTCAGCTTTCGTCGTAAAGGTACGTATGAAGACATAAAGTGATTCAAATATTGCAAAATTTTCGACTCACCCTCAGCATTTATGGAGTTTTCGCAAATTTTCTGTCTTTTCCTTGATTTATAGAAACCAGTGTACTTTCACATCATTTGAAAGTACTCCCCACGTGATTTTCATATCTCTCGATGCCTTCCTTCTTGTGCTCGTTACACTTTTCCCTTTTTTTTTCTTAGGAGTTTGGGGTATAACGATCACCACGAGCAACACATAGGACTATAAGCAGTTGCGTGTCCCTAATTTGGGGCCACTAGTTCCAGGGAAGGGAAAGCGCCAGCACCCTAAGGCAAGCACACCATGCATGCATCATTCGGGACTCGGGCCAGGGCACCTCTCGGACAAATGGGCAGAAGCCAGCGCTTCTGACTTCTTGTCCACCTGAGCATCGCACACCAATTTGCCTTTATATTGACTATTTTATAACTATTCCACTGAACTTATGACACAGAACATTTCGTTTTTGTTCGCTGTCTGTTATGTACACACGTTGAGCATCCTTTATCCGAAAGCCCCAAAACCTAAAACCTCTGAAATGCGAAACTTTTTTCCAGCGTGACGTCACGAATTGAAAACTCCAAATGGCTCTGGAATGGTCCCCAGACATTGCGCAGGTCTACGCTCACCTCGACGGTTACAACACGTGAGCTCAGATACCCTAGGTGAGAGTATCAGAGATCACACTTTGTTCTGTGTAAAGATGGGCGAACCAATTCTTGCGATTCGACTCTCTAAAACAAGTCGCGCCCACTGATTCGTTCGTTGACTCTTCCGCTGAACGATTTCCGCAAGGAATGACTCTCGTGAATCGGGGCGGAGTCCGATCCGTTTGCGTTTTTCTTTGTCTCTTCCAGTTTAATGTGCGATTTTCAGTATAAATGCATTTTTATATCTTATGGGAAATAATTTTTTTCTTAGTATTTAAATCAGTTGGTTTCAAAGCATTCGTTAAATTTATTGCAGTTTTATTTTTTTTATTTTTTTACAATTCTGAATAAGGTTACGTCTTCTGGCAGGAACATGAATCTCACCGAGATACAGTGGTACACATTTGACGTCCATTGAAAAGTAATTCTGACCGGTTGTTTGAAGGAATGGGCTCTTTTGCAGAATCGATTTTTTTCCATAAAGAATTGTTAGCATGAAACCATCAGCAGATCCGGTGGCTCAGTGGTCTTAGCGGAGGTTTATGACCCATTCGTCCGTGAAAGGGTACGGATTCGAATCGCGGTGAGGCATGGATGTCGTGTTTGTCTTACGGCACTAGCTCTCCTTCTTCCCTGGAACAAGTGACCCTATATTAGGGACGGACGAAGGACGAACCGGGACCCTTTCACGGACGATTTCTTGTAGCCCATTGAGTTGCTCACGGTGGTCGTTAAACCTTCAATAAAAAAAACAAAAAAAACTACTCAATTCGCTGTTTCGTTCTTCTCGAACGAAAAAAAAAATCGTTCGCGAAAGACTAATTTCTTAAAAATTAAATTAATTTAGTGTTTTGACTTAACCCCATTCCCAGCTATCTAATTACATAAACATATTCTGCGAAGTATCAGGAAAAACCAAAATGTTGATGCAAAAAAGAAGAGAGATGAGGACAACTAAAGAAGATGTGACTTCCAAAGTGGAATATATAGAGCTATGCAAGACAGTACGAAAAAGTATCACTGAAGACGTAACGAAATTCAACTGTGAACTAGTGAGGAAAGCAATTGAAAACAACTAAAGCCTAAAGATAGCAAAGGGACATCTCAGTAAAGGAAGAAAACAGATTATGGCACTGAGAAAAGAAGATGGTTCTGTAACAAGAAATAGAGGCGAAATTTTGACAAGAGTGAAAGATTTCTACTCCAAATTATATGAAAGGGATGATACATGTACTCCAGACATCATGAAAGGTACCAGTACCAGAGTTGTTCCAGTCCTCCCAGCAGAAGTTACACATGCAATCAAGAACATGAAGCGAGGAAAACTCCAGGAGAAGATGGAATTACTGTAGACATCATACAAAAAGCACGTGGAGAAGTTGAAACAGTACTCGCCCAAAGTTTCACTCGATGCCTTAATGAAGGGAAGATTCCTGAGGATTGGAACAACTCTAAAATGATCCTGCTACATAAAAAAGGTGATATTGAGGATCTCAGGAACTACAGACCTATCAGTGGTTTATAAAATCTTCACTTAAGTTCCTTCACACCGCTTGAAGGTACACTGGACATGGCTCAACCGAAAGAACAAGCTGGATTCAGGAGTGGCTACAGCACAATAGATCATATCCATGTGCTGAGAGAACTAATTGAAAGAGCGAGGGAATATGAACTTCCATTGTGCATGGTTTTTATCGATTATGAAAAAGCCTTTGATTCGGTGAAACCATCAGCAGTTACAATGGCTCTGAAATCCTGCGGTATTGAAGATGCATACATTAATATTATTAATAACATCTATGAAAATGCAAGTGCAAAGATTCGGCTGTTTGAAAATACAACACACATAAACATTGGAAAGGGAGTGAGACAAGGTGACACCATATCTCCCAAGCTCTTTAATGCGACATTGGAAAATGTCTTTCAATCACTGAACTGGGAAAACAAAGGGATAAAGATTAATGGAAATTATCTAACCCACCTTCGTTTTGCTGATGACGTAGTCATTTTTGCAACTACCCCATCAGAGCTGAAGAGTATGATCCAGGAACTTGCTGACAAGAGAAAAGAAGTGGGATTAAAAATAAAAATGAACTTTCAGAAGACAAAAGTGATGTTCAATGCTTTTACAAGAAATGAAGATTTATCGATTGATGGAGTAAAGCTGGAGATAACATATAGACACGTACGTTTATCTTGAACAGCAGATATCAAGTGAGGGTCACATTGATGAAGAAATTAATCGGCGTACAAAACTTGCCTGGAGAGCTTTTGGAAGAAACAGCATAATTTTCAAGAGCAATATGCCATTATGTCTTAAAAGAAAAGTGTTTGACCAATGCATCCGTCCAGTGCTTACGTATGGTGCAGAGACGTGGACCTTAACTAAAAGAGACATACAAAGGCTGCAGACAACTCAAAGCAGCATGGAGAGGTGCATACTTGGTGTAACCAGGAGAGATAAGAAGAGGAACTTGTGGATCCGAAAAATGACTAGAGTGGAAGACATCATGATCAGAGTTAAATTCCTGAAATGGCAATGGGCTGGACATACTGCCAGAAGGACAGACCATCGATGGACAGCCGAAATTTTACATTGGATTCCAAGGGACAGGAAAAGACCCAGAAGAAAACCACATGGGAGATGGGTGGATGAAATTCGAAAGTATGCGGGAGTGACATGGAGGAGACTGGCACAAGACAGACCGTTGTGGAGGAAACTTGGGGCAGCAGTGGATTGATTATGTCCAGCAGTGGATTGATAATGGTTGACAATGCTGCTGCTGATGATGATGATTGTGCGCAAATACTGTGGGGTAAAAATCCGAGAGACTTCCGGCAAATGGGCGTCCATTTAGGGGGCAGGAAATGATATTTTCCCAACCCTGAAAATCGGCCCATGTCCTTCTCTTCTTAGAAAGTACTACAGAAATTTTCGCGATAATACTAATTCTGATTACTAATTTTTCTGGGAATTTCTAGATTCGTACATATGGCAGTCATAACACTAGGAAAAACGTCCGGAATTTCTAGTTGGAAAAAAAGAAATTTGCAATATATTAGAAAGTAATAATGAAATTTCCTATTGCATACTGGAGAACAGCTTACGTACGTACAGTATGGAAAAATATGAAAGACAAACATCAAACGGAGGTCATCGCTCTTTCCACGCTTATAAGTGAGTCACGGAAAAATTCTCATTGGCCGCCACCGGAAATCGAACCCAGAGTCTTCCAATTACACGCCGGATATGCTTCCACTGCACCACAGCGGCATCGAATCTCTCCAGACTCACATACACTAACTGCCAATCCAATTTGGCAGGTTGCTTTGGCAGCTGGCTCCAAGACGTAACCTGCCAAATTGGATTGGCAGTTAGTGTATGTGAGTCTGGAGAGATTCGATGCCGCTGTGGTGTAGTGGAAGCATATCCGGCGCGTAACTGGAAGACCCTGGGTTTGATTCCCGGTGGCGGCCGATGAGAATTTTTCCGTGACTCACTTATAAACGTGGGAAGAGCGATGACCTCTGTTTGATGTTCCTAGTCCACGTCAAATGTCTGTATTAATGAAAGACGAAGCTATGAAAAACACATCATTCTCTGCAGCAGTAGCTTCTGTATTCACTATTGGATAGATATCTTTAGAAATTTGTCTTGAGGGTATTTTTTCATTCTTGATGATCATTGGACGTGGCTTAAGCTGCCCAAATGACCAAAGAGATCAAAAGAACAACAAATAAATTTCCTTTTTTGTGCTAACATGTTGTCTAATTTCATTTAGCCATCTTTTTATGCAGTTTTTGAGTCTTTCGGCTTCCTGTTAAATTTTTATGTTTAAAGTGTAATAAAAACGGTTCGATAACAAGAACGCCTAGTACAAATATTTATATGATGTTTGTACGACATGTTATTCTTAGTTTAAATTTCTGTTTGCCCCCCCCTGGAAACTAAGCTATGGGTGCCCATATTTCGGCCTCCGTGTGTTTCAGATAAGGGGTGTATGCAAATTTTTCGTTATCAGTCATTATACAATACTTTCCGAAATTAAAGTCACATCAGAACTCTCAAGAACTTTCGTTCCACATGACGTCACCGGCAGTCAGTCAGGTTAAGCATACTGAGAAAAAAACCGGCTGTGAAATGTGTCAGTGTCAGTGGCGTATATTCTAGGCTAGCTGCGAAACCCAGAGAATGCACAAATAAAAGTTAATTATCGACGATATTAAGATATGTCGATGCTTTCGGCGCGAAAAAAAAAACACGAACGGATTCGCTTCTTTCGATTATGAGAATCAGTCTGGCGAGCGATGACCAACGGCATAACGCAAACAGGTCTTCGAGTCTTCGCTGTTCTGATGCGAAGAACTTTGAGACGATCGCCTGCTAGCGTTTGCATGACAACATGAATCAGCGTATGGAGGTGAATGGGCCATTGCTTTGCGCAACGGATCGCTCAGAAAAGAGAAGACTTAGGACTAACTCAGTCTCTCCAACAGCGCGTGTTTCGCGAGAGTGGTTTCAGTTTGTTTGAAGTATCAATTAATTAAAATCAGTGATATTATATCTTAAATTCGTGGCTTTGTTGGATTTGAACTGTTTTGATAAATTTTGTGAAAGCTTCCCTGAAAATCAACTATCAGAGGTTAAAGAACTCTATGCTTCAAATTTTGATACAGCTCGATTACAAAATGAACTGAAGGTGTTTTATTCCCTTGATAAGTACAAAACAAATCAGTAAGACACATTACTTGTTACATAAAGTTGAATAATTGGATATAGTATTTATTGAGGTGTACAAATTAGCAGATCTGATATTAAACTTCCCATCAACAACTGCAACAGCTGAAAGAAGTTTCTCTGTATTAAAAAGAATCAAGATATTTCTTAGAGCCACACAAGGACATGCACATTCGAGCAACTTAGCTGGTTTGTTAATAGAGAAAAACATTCTTTTTAAATATGAAAAAGTACTCGGAAGAAACATTTTTGTGAAACCGTAACATTCAAGTTCACACAAAAGGAAAGAAGAATGGAGTTCATGTACAAATAAATGTTCAAATCCTAATCCTCATAATTATTTGGTATGTTATCAATAGCATGTACCTAATATTTAGAAAAAAATGTTACTTCTATTACTTAACAATTAAAAAATAAACTTCACAGTTTTTAAGAAAACAGTACTGGGGGGAGGGGGAGGGGGGGAGATCGGCCAGGTCTCGTACCCAAGATACGCCACTGGTCAGTGTGTTAGTCGTCTCTCAAGATACCCCGATCTTCAAAGTCAACTGATTTCCAGCATGGATTGATAGCCACATAAGCAATCGTTCCGTACACTGAAAATCCTTAGCTCGACGACTAAAGATTCGATATACAAATGGAAGCGGGCTTCACCTGCCAAGAAGTGATTCGGTAAACTTCTAAATCTACCAAAACGTGGCAGGAGAGCCCTGTAAAGAATTATCCGCTGAGAAGGTAAATCAGCATTGCCTCAAATCACGCAAACTCTATGTGAGACTATTCGCACTGATATTAGCACTAGTATAGTGCGTAGCATGCTACACGACACGGATTAGCAGGTCGAAGAGCCATAAAAAGCTGAAAATATCTTCGACTAATGACACTCTCTGATCAGCGTGGTGTAAGGAACGTCCATTCGACCGATGGGGAACTGTGCTTTGGACGAATGAGTTGCAGTACACCGTCTGCAAGTAGATGGTCGTCCTTGGGTGTGGAAGATGCCGGAAGAAAGGTACATGTATCGTCCTAACAAAAAAGAAGTTTTCTGGAGATAATGTTACGGTATGGAGCTGGTTTTTGTGGTTCGGCTTAGGCTCATTAGTCGTTTTGGACAAAAAGATGAATACTGAGCTCTACTTAGACGTTCTGGACACTTACATACTATCACCCTTGTGGCAGTGCTTTGAGAAAGGCCCGTGTCTCCATCAGCAGGATAACACGCTATGCCATACTATAAGGACAAAACCATGAATGCTGCGCTCTATTTACACGTCCTGGACACTTATGCACTACTAACCTTGTGGCAGTACTTTGGCGAAGAGTCGTATTTCTATCAGCAGGACAACGCACCATACGGTATCATAAGGACAAACCCATGAATACAGAGCTCTACTTAGACGTTCTGCACACTTATGCACTACCAAAGTTGTAGCAGTACTTGGAGAAAACCCATACCTCTATCAGAAGGGCAACGCGCCATGTCATATTATAAGGGAAAACCCCATGAATGCCACGTCCTGGACACTTCTGAACTACCAACGTTGAAGTAGTACTTTAGGGAATACATATATCTCTATCAGCAGGACAACGCACCATGTCATGCTATAAGGACAAAATTATGAATGCTACGCTCTAGCTAGACGTCCTGGACAATTATGCACTACCAACGTTGGGGCAGTACTTTGGGGGAAGTCCCGTATCTCTATCAGCAGGACAACACACCATGCCATAATATAAGAACAAATCCATGAATGCTACGCTCTACCTAGACGTCTTGGATAATTATGCGCTACCAGCGTTGTGGCAGTACTTCGGGGGATGACCCATACCTCTATCAGCAGGACAACACACCATGTCATACTATAAGAACAAATCCATAAATGCTACGCTCTACCAAGACGTCCTGGAAAATTATGCACTATACCAAAGTTGCGGCACTACTTTGGGGAAGACCCATATCTCTATCAGCAGGACGACGCACCGTGTCATACTATAAGGACAAAACCATGAATGTTACACTCTACCTAGACGTCCTGCACAATTATGCACTCCCAACGTTGCGGCAGTACTTTGGGGAACACCCATGTCTTTATTAGCAGGATAACGCACTATATCATACTGTTGGAGTTGCTACAAACTGACTTGAACGCATGGGCGTCAGAAAGTTGAACTGGCTATCCAAGAGTCCTGACCTGAACCGTATTGAGAATTTCCGGAACGAATTGAATCCTCAGGTGCGAGGAAGAATAGATCACCCAACAATGTGTTACTGGTCACTGTTCTGAAGACACAGTTGATAAACAAATCTGCAGGCGTTTACAAAAGTCTGGGGAAAGTATTCCACGGAACTAGAGGCCGTCATAAAAATGCCAGAGGTTTCAGCTCATGTTGTATTTTCTGTAAATAAGGATCATTGTTAGACATGCAGGTGCCCGTATATTAATATAACGGCAGGGTATATGCACACAAGGGAAAAGCGTTCTGAAATAGAACGTGGAAAAATATTCTAGTAAAGAGCAGGGTACGATATTCCCGCGTTTTGGTAATTCCACCCTCCTAATGCACCGGAACAATTCACTGCATTAGTTCATTGCCAAAACTCGTGTTAATTGAAAAAAAAAATACGCGTCTTCTTGAAACTTAAAAAAACACGTGAACTTCAAATGCTACTAATATTCTTATACAGTATTTTTATAGGAGGTTTCACAAGAGCCTTTGCTTACTCAGTTATACTCTATGAAGCATGATATTTAAGAAGTGTTTTAATATGAATTCAGTACTATTGATACTGTACCTCTAAATCAAAATTGCCTTAATGTTTTGAGGAATATGTTTTTTACCAGCCTCCATTAAACAGCAATCTCGCACATGTGAATAATACACACCTTATCTTTGAAACCAGAGTTCATGATGTTCGTTTGTGTTCATAACGCTTTAAAAGAAAAATCAACTCATCTCAGGTTGAAGTTTCGACTTCTCCACCGTAAAATGAATTAGCAAACAACTTTCGTTTCTGCTTTTCCTGCAGAGGCATCCAGAAAGCAGAAGAAAATAGGCTTGTACACACACCTGCCACTGAATTACAAACTTTAATGTAGATGTACGTGAATGTCACTTACGTAGCGTATATGCAAAATACTAGGTCTCAATGCTTTTTTCTGGCGGTACACAAAGGTACGCAGTACCGGCATCTTTTTTCTTAAGGTGTTAAAAAATTGCGATTTATTGATAGCAAAATGTATTATAAATATTCCGGCAGATGGTACTGTGTTCACGAATTGTGGCTAATGCAAGACAAGTTTCCCAGTGTTACTTTCTGGCATTGTGTCAGCCATCACTTTGAATTGTCTGTTAGCGACACAGCAGTGAACAACGTGGCAGGAGTGAATCGCTCTAAGAGTTTCATGGACAAACTTTATGTGACTTATCATGCTTCAACTAAGAATGCTAGGGAACTACAGGAATGTGTAGCTACTCTAGAACTTCAACTTCTTAAATTTAGCAGAATTTTAAGCACTCGCTGGGTTGCATCTAGCTTTCGCACTGTTTCCGCAGTGTGGCATGACTTTGAAGACCTCGTCCACCACTTTCAGGAGGCAAAAGAAAACAGCAGAAGAAGCAAAACAGATCGCTGTCTTTATGAGGGCCTTTTAAGAAAAATAACTTCATGCGAGTTTGTTCTTGATTTTGATCTTATGTGTGAAACTCAGTCTAGATTTACAAGAGATAAATATTGACTTGTGCAAAGCAGACAGGAAGATAAAGAATACAGTTCGACTTTTTGAGGAAAGAATTGAAAATCCTGGTCCGTACTACAGTACGTCTCTTCAAAGTCAGAAGAACATGAAGTTCAAAGGGATTGAGCTCCACACAAATGAAAGCCAACGCCATGCAATAAGTTCATCTGCTTTTTATAAAAGTCTGAAAGATGCTGTTGGAAAGCGTCTGCTTGAAGGAGATTATGCTGATTTGCCTGAATGTTCCAAGATTTTAGATTCCAAGTATTGGCCAGAAAATCCTGGTAAGCATCTGACATTTGGTGAAGCTGAAATTAGAAAGTTAGCACGCAAATCCCGCTTAAATGAAAGAGAAGCATTTCGTGGTTTCCGTGAGTATCTTCAAGTAAATAAAGTCCTGGACATACTATTTCATCTAAATCACACTTTGAGCACAATTACAATATCTTTCAGTGAATTAGAAAGGGGTTTCTCTTAGATGAAACTTATAGTAACTTCATCTAGGTCATCTCTGCTTGTACGGACAACTTCTGCACTGATGTTCATCAGGATAGTAGGAACTCCTCTCACTCAGTTCAACCCTAGCAAATATGTGGACTCATGGCTGTTCCGAGGTCGTCATTCTGCGGTTGATACCAAAAGCAAGAAGCAATCTAGAGACGACGAGGGTATATCGGAGGATGTGTTAAAAGTGTGGAAGTTGGTGTAATAACATATCTTCATGGTGAGTACCGGCACCTTTTCTTCCAGAAAAAATCACTGCTAGGTCACGTGAGTCACCATGTGATCTAAACAATTATTTAAGACTTATGCTCATCAGTAAGGTTGATCACAATGAGAAAAACAAAAGATCTTTCTGTGTCCGATAAAGTGGTTATCGTGATGCTCTATTGGTCGGAGTGACAATTCTGAAAACAGCAGAGCTGACAGGTTTCCCAAACGGCGAGATACCCAGGATCTTAATTCAGTGAAAAAATAACCCGCATTGCTTGTCTTAGAGGCGTAACTGAGGCACGACGACAATATGTCAGGAACTAGACAGCCGTCGTCTGAGAAGGCTTGTACGGAGAAACAGGACTTCCTGTCTGCAACAGCTGACCGAAGCATACAGTGATGTCATTTCCCGACCCATATCTCAGCGAACTATGCGTGGGGAATTGAAGAGGATCAGTATTGGCGGATTCTGTTCAGTTCGGAAACCATCTACTTCCTGCGAAGAACAGTGGTATCATGAACACCGTGGCTGGACAATGGAAGACTGCAAAAAAAGTCGGACGAGTTGTCCTGAACCTATGGTAGGGCGAAAGTTTGGCGGTAGCCCCATGAAGCAATAAAACCAGCTGCCCTTGTAAACAACAACTCTAGATGCTGGACGTGGTGTGTCATGGTGTGGTGGTACACTCTGTTTGTTCAGAACGAATGCCCTGATATTGCTGGAAGCTCGGGTGTCCTCTAAGGATTATCTCAACATCGTTGCCGATGCAATGCTGACTTTTTATCCAGCAAGTGGCAGCTGTTTCATGGTCGATAATGCTACTGTACATTGCCCAAGATATGTTCAGCTATGGTTCAGAGAGCATGACAGCGACTTCCATCATATTCCCTGCCTACCACAATGCCCCGATCTGAATCTCATTGAGAATGTATGCAACATATTAGTAAAAACCAATCCGAGAGGAAAGTCCTCTTCTCTTAAATCAGAGCCAGTTAAAGGACTGTTTGTTGAACGCCTGCCATGCTGTAGACGTAGATGCATTTCCACACCTTGTAGAATCTATACCAAACGGCATGCGTGCTGTAACGGGATAAGGTAAGTCCAATTAAATAAAAAAAATTTAATTCAGTGGGTGGTATGTGTACTGTAAATGAAATTTTCACAAAATTCTTTGAAATCTTTTCCGAAGCTTCAAATACGTACCAGACATGGATATAATATTATTATTATTATTATTATTATGATAATCTAGTAGAGATTACACCTCTTCCTGAGGTCAAATACGTACCAGACATGGATATAATATTATTATTATTATTATTATTATTATTATTATGATAATCTAGTAGAGATTACACCTCTTCCTGAGGTTTTTCTTTTCTTCCTTCCGGGACGGGTACGACGTACTAAGTCTGGGAAGTGGTCTTTCTCTCAGTTGTACAGGAACTTCCTACAAGCGTTCAGGATAGCTGCCTTCTGTAGTTCCATCTAGGTGTTAGGTTGAAGGTCTAGTGTCCGTATAGAGTTGTGAATATTGTTAGGTACAATTCCTGTGGCTGATATTACTATGGGAGCGGTGGTGACGTTCTCCATATGCCACATTTCCTTGACTTTGTATCGGATGTCGTTATACTTTGACAGCTTCTCTCCGCACGGCTATATCAATGAGGTATGTTGACTTCTTCTTCTTGTCGACCAGGACACTATAGTGCCGATTGTAGGGATGGTCTTATCTGTTCTGATTGATCTGTCTCAGTACATCTTGTGAACGTTGTTCTCTAGAAGAGTTGTTGGCTCATACTTCTATACTTGTAGTAGAGGACAGGCTCAGTTGTGATGAATGGTGCTTTCTTGCCAATTTCTGGTGGAGGATCTTAGCGACTTGATTGTGCCTGTTCGTGTACTATGTTTGTGTGAGGACTCTGCACCCTGCTGTGATACGTTGGATGGTCTCTGGCGCTTGATGACATTGCCTACTTTTGTCGCTTTCCACTGACGTGTCCTTCAGCGTATGTTTCCGGTAGTTTCTGGTGTTTACAACTTGATCTTGTACAGCCATCAGGAACCAGTCTCTGGGAAGAGTGATCCGTATGTTAGCCATGCATTGGAGGCAGTCTTATGGTTGGATTGCAGATCGTTGTAGTGTCTTTCGTGTAGGACTTTCTTGCACCAAGCTTCTTCTTTCGGCTCCCACGTTCCAATCCGGATGTTTTGAGAAGAGAGGTCTAGGGCTGCGTATTTCTTATTACTCTGGTTTATCGCTTGGTGAAGGGACCCTTTGCTCTGATTATTATTATTATTATTACTTATTGTTATTATTATTGCTTTAACTCTGTATGAATTCGTCTCCAAAATTTCAGTTCGTTTGCAATTACTGAAGTGTCCAGCGATCGCATAATGCGAAAGAATAGAGGCTTCTCACAAGGCTAACCTGCATTTCATCTTCAAGCATTTATTTACGCATTCGGTGAGATGCCGCCACGATTCAGGAACAACTAATCTGATAGTAATCCAGACATCGTCTCTCAGATTGAAAATCGCTTCTCTTTTAAATATACCAAGTGCATAGAAAAATCGATGCCTAATGCCTTCAAGAAAGCCACAATCACTATGTAAACCCTTGAAGTTTTTATGCCTTGCAAGAATCTGAAGTAATGAAGTAATGTTCAAATGCATTACCAAAACCTCGTGCACAGAACTAAGTTCTATATTCTTCAACAGCTTTTCATTTCCACAAATATGCTACCACAGTTCAAGGATCTATATTTAATTCCGTAAATTGCTGCTATTTATTGACATTTTAGCACACAAAATGTCAATTAAAAAGCACACTAGAGTCTCAGGTATGCTTTTCACCGTTAGGAAATGTGTTGTAAACTGCGAAATGTGTTCAACAGCGTATTTCTTCATTTGTGCTATAGTTTGAAAAAAAAATTGTTATTAGTGTCGTTTCCTAATAATCCAAAGAAACGTTATTCCGTTTCACGACACAACTTGGAGGGAAAAGGAACAGCGACTTCCCGGCCCCCATCAATATTTTTCACTTTCTTAAATAATTACATATCTGCAGTTTTCAAATAATACATTTTTAAAAATTTATCTTCTGCGTCAATTTCATTAAGTTTTAATAAAGTTTTGACGAGAACTCTTTGTTGAATAGATAAAACACATGAGTTAAATTTTTGTAAACGTAGTTCAAGATTTTGATGTTTCGGCCGTAAAATGATTGTCCAAGTTACGTTTATGTTCCATTATATTATTCTTAATTATTGTAAGTAAGTTTCATTACATCTTATCAGTTTTCTGATGTATAGTGTTATCACTATTGCCGCTTATATTTTTTTGTAAGGAGAACATTATTGCAACAAATTTACTCCCGACATTTCAAACTTAGATTTCACTGTTAACAATTTTAACAATTTATTTCCGTAGGTGGCAGCACAAGCACCGGTTTAGAAATAATTTCTTTTCGATGTTTTAAGAGATCTCAGCCTTACTTTTATTAGTTTTTACGAGTAACATTACAATTAACCTGTTTCCTGAGATGTTTACATCTCTTCTTTTTCGTTCAAAGTAATTCCATTTTTCATTTTTGTTTCTTTCTGTTTAAAAAAGAGACGGTGTATTCATTGTGCTCCAATCCGGAATATTGTAATTTCACTTCCTCTAATTTCTTTGAGCAACATTCTTCTCAATTCAGAGTTTCATTCCATTTTGTACTTCTGATTTCTAAATAAACTCTGTCTTAACCGTGTCCATGCTACCGATTTTTTTTTTTTTTTTGGAGGTTTAACGACCACCGTGAGCAACTCAATGGGCTATAAGCAGTCGCCCGTCCCTAATTTAGAGTCACTGGTTCCAGGGAAGGGAGAGAGCCAGTGCCGTAAGACAAACACAACATCCATGCCTGACCGGGATTCGAACCCGGACCCCTTACGGACGAATGACCAGAGGCCAACGCCTTAGACCACTGCGCCACCGGGGCGGCCCCGGACCCCTTACGGACGAATAACTTTTAAATTAAAAGATACCAAATTACCACATACGTTTCACATAGCCGCCCATATGGCACAGTGGTCTAAGCGATGGCCTATTATCATTCTTCCGAAAGGGGGCCGGGTTCGAATCCCGGTGAGGCATGGATGTTGTGTTTGTCTTACGGCACTGGTTCTCTCCCTTCCCTGGAACCTAAGACCTTAAATTAAGGACAGGCAGCTGCTTGTATACACTATATTGACAAAAGTCACCGGGCACCCAGAAGAAAAACACAACATAGCCTTAATGCATGCACTGACCCTTCGAGAAATGATTTCGACAAGGTTTTGAAACAAGACGATAGGTTTACGCTTCCATTCAGTACATAATGCTGCCGTTAACTGTTGCTTAGTAGTAGATCTTGGTTCCAAACTTCTTATGCAGCGCTCTAATTCATCCCATAGGTTCTCTATGGTATTAAGATCAGAGCTCTGTGCTGGCCAGTCCACACACGATACGGAATTATCGTCAAACGACGCCGTAACAGTTCTTGCTTTATGGCGCGGTGCATTATCCTGCTGGTATCAACAAGGCTCGGTTCCATAGTATTGCCACAGAGTTGGTAGGGCATAATTGACCAGAATATCGAGGTAGACGTACTGGTTAACAGGTTTGTCCACGATAACCAATAGGCCGGGACCATACCACGAAAAACACCCCCACACGAGTACACTGCCAGCTCCAAACTTGACCATAGGAACAGTACACTGTGGTAAATAGCGTTTCTCCGGCTGCCGTCATACCCACACACAGCCATCAGACTGATGGATTGTGTTTCTGAATTAATCAGTCCATAGGACCCGTTTCCATTGATCTACGGTCCACGATAAATATTCTTTACACCATGCTAAACAACGAGTAGTGTTCCGAGTGGAGATGAAAGGCTTATGAGCAGCCGCATGACCACAGTAACCCATGGAATGAAGTGCTCTGCAAATGGTACGTGTACATACCGAGATTCCAGCAGTTTTACTCACCTGTACACTTAGGTCTTGTGCAGTAGTACTCCGTCGATGAGCTGTAACGACTCTCCTGGAGCTTTAACGTCCTCTATCGCTGATTTTCTTTGGTCTGCCGGTACGTTTTGCTGCTTCAGGCATGCCGTGTATCTTCCACTTATTCAGTACATAGAAAACAGTTGACTTGGGTATGTTTAAACGTCTCTCGGTTTCTCTTATGGACAACCCACTAATATAGCACCCAACAATCTTTTCTTTCTCAAAGTCAGTTCCCTCCCGCCGCAACATTTTCACTGAACCACACAGTGCGATATGATCGCGGTCAGCCGCAGGCTTGTTTTTATACCATTTGCAGCTTTACCACGCATCGTAACAACGCAGCGGATCCGTTCATTTGCTTTTGAAGGGGTGTCCGGTGACTTTTGTTAATATAGTGTATATCCATTGGATGACTGGCGATCCACAAACGGCCCTTGAAGATGAATTTTATAAGCCCATTTTGGGGGAAATTATTAAGGTAGCCCATTCCTAAGAAATATACGGCATGTCACCGTTTAAACATCTTTTCAACACAAGCCTATGAATCATTGCAGTTTTCTGTTTTGTGGCAATAATTGATGACATTTAGATCCCCAGTAAAATGTAAAGTAAGAACAAAATTAATTTTGTTGATGAGAAGCAAGAGACAAGACACGTTCTCTGAGAGATACAGTGGAAGATTTTATTCCATTCTTATGAATTTTCGTGGAATTACTGGATTCAGAATTTTTTAATAATTTCTTCACTTTTAACGAGGACGGAAATTCAAATGCACCAAAACTTCATTTCTTTTTCAAGACTTACCTATCCTTAATAAAATAATTGCGAAAGCATATCTTGAAAAATTCGAAAATGTACGAAACTGCAAGAATTTCAATGCAAATGTATAAAGTGAGTGAAGTTAAGGAAAGCGAAGATAAATTTTTATTTAATTATTTTAAAATGGAAAAAGTATTTTTGTTCTAGCTGAAATGGACTTTCTAGAGCTGAAGTTCGAGAATTCGTGTAACGGTAAGGCTCAAAGAAGGTTAGTAAATCAGAAGCAGATTTCGTTCAAAAAAAAATAATAATAATAAAAAAAAAATACTGGAATTCAAAATTTTTACGGTATATAGGTGAGCCTGAATGCATTAACGTACCTATTGAATTTCAAGTTTTTATCCCAGACTGTTAATAGCATATTTGGATTAGATTGTATTGATTATTAAATTGCAACCACACAAATGGCAAAAGCGTAATGGTAGAGTACGTCATCCCGAAGGGACGGCACTGAAATTTGAAAGTCGAGAAAGAGGAAGGCGATGTGTCAAAAACAGTGTTTGGCTAAACAGAACATTTGCTACGTAGTTGGTTTTTTTTTTTTTTTTTTTTTTTTTGTTACTGTTGTTGTTTTTTATTGATCCGTCGGAGACTTAAACAAACCTTGCCGTTTTTGTATAAATTGGTTTCCTTCTACAAGAATATTGAAGCACAAGTATGTACGAGGGTTGTACCGAAAGTAATGCAAAAGTGGGCATAATATTTTTTATTAACTGGCAGTGGTTGTTCAAATTGTCCATGTTGGTAGAGTAACGTTTCCTCTATAGTAACCTTTCTTCTTCATTGCTGGTAAATAATGGATTCCAAAATGAAGCAACTTGCCGTCATGGAGTTCTTGGCGAAGGAAGGATGCAAGCTCTCCGACATCCGCAGAAGGCTACAAAATGTTTACGGAGATGACACCATTAACAAGAGCAATGTGCACAGATGGATGAAGAAGTTTAAAGAAGGTGAAACCAGCATTGAAGACAAACCACGCAGTGGGAGACCATCATCTGCGACCGCTGACACAAATCGTCAGCGAGTGGATAAATTGGTTCTCGCGGAGAGACGAGTCACAATCCTTGAGCTTGTTGCAGAACTGGATTGTGGTCACAATGCCATACAAAAGATGGTGGAAGACTTAGGGTATCGGAATGTGTGTGCGAAGTGTGTACTTCGGCAGTTGACACCCGATTTGAAGGAGAGAAAGGTGGAAGTCTGCTCTGATCTGCTGGAAGCGTTTAAAACCCATGAAGACTTTTTTTTCGATCTGGTGACAGGGGATGAAACGTGGGCATATCTTTACGATCAGGAAACGAAGAGTGAATCCATGGAATGACTTCACACCTCTTCACCAAGGCCTAAGAAGTTCAAGAGCCACGGATCAGTACAGAAAGTCATGGTGACTGTTCTTTGGAATGACAGGGGTGTCATTCTCCTTGATTTTCTGGAACTTGGCTGTAGCGTGACCAGCGAACTGTAGAATGAGACACTCAGGAGGCTTAGAGAACCCATAAAGAGGAAAAGACCGAACATCTTCCTATTCGGAAGCTTTAACAGAAGCTTTGTAGAAGGAATTTTGGGAAATTCCGATATGCGTCGATCTACTCGCATTTCGTGGAAGGCATGACTATAAAACGATCGATGCAGTCATACCGGCCAAAGATGGGCCGACTATGTACTGATTTCAGCTGATAAATGCCCTTTTTTACGCTTTCCAACCGTAGGTGGAAGAAGCGTATATGCTCTAGCTTTGTCCGTCTGTCCGTCCACACGATAACTCGCGTAAAAATTGTTCGATTTCGATGAAATTTTAGTATGTGGTAGGAGACAGCCTGGGGACGAACCCTGTTGAAAATGGACGAAATGAGGTCAAAGGTCACGACATAGAAGCGGGATCCATTCCATTGCCTTATGCGTCATAACTTGCGTAAAAATGGTTCGATTTTGATGAAATTTTAGTATCTGGTAGCGGACCATCTGGGGACGAAACCTATTGAAAATGGGTGATATAAGATCAAAGGTCACGACATAGGAGCGGGATCCATTCCATTGCCCTTATACGTCATAACTTGCGTGAAAATGGTTCGATTTCGGTGAAATTTTAGTATGTGGTAGGGGACCACCTGGAGACACACCTTATTGAAAATGGACGAAATGGGGTCTAAGGTCACGACATAGGAGCAGGATCTATTCCATTGCCCTTATGCGTCATAACTTACGTAAAAATGCTTCGATTGCGACAAACCTTTAGTGTGTTTTTCCGGAGGTATACTGAACCAGTTCTGTTGAATATCATCACATTGGGGTCAAAGGTCAGGACACAGGAGCCAGATTTATTCCACAGCCATTATCCTCATAACTTGGCTAAAAATGTTTCTTGCAACAAAACTTTAGTATGCTGTCCCGGAGGTATATTGAACCAATTCTGTTTAATAACATCGAAATGGGATCAAAGGTCAGGACACAGGAGCGAGATTTATTCCACAGCCATTATCCTCATAACGTGAGTAATAGCTTGAGTAATGATTTTTGGTATGTTGGAAAGCGTATCATAATCAATGCATTGCATGATTTTACTAACTTGTTATCTTTAGACCTAGGTTCCCAAATACTTTTGTCTTTATAATGTAAATACACGACCTGGTCAAGACATGCCAGTTCACGGTACGAAATCCGTGCAGTTGGAGATAGGAAACACAAAGGAAACTATTTTTTCCTGCTCCAGTGGTCATGTGGTCAGAGGTGCTAACATCTTATTAATCGTATGAGTGGGGCCCGTATTTTGCTGTTTTCCTGCTCCAGTGGCTAAGTGGTCAGAGGTACTGACATCTGGTTAATCGTCTGAGTGAGGCCGTATTTTGCTGCTCCTGTGGCCAAGTAGTCAGAGGCGCTGACGTCTGCTTTATCATCTGAATGGGGCCCTTATTCTCGAGTCCCGAATAGAGCATAGTGGGTGAGTTTAAGTCGCTGGTTCTCCATTGCCTTAGATGCACATGGAGATCATTTATCTACGAAATAAACAATCATCAAACAAAATCCACCGTTTTAGTTAAATTTGTGGTTTCTCTATTGTGTGTCTTGCACTTCATCGGAGTGATTTGTTCTTCTCTTTCTTATTCAGAACTCTTACGAACACCGCAATTCTCAGAGCTTCCTCATGCATTCCTATTTTGATATCGGATTCAGTGCCGTTATTTTTTAAAAAGTGGATCTGTGACGTACCTGCCAGCAGGACGCACACGACATAAAGGCAGATAGCAGCGATAACGAACGTCCGCGTAGCTCAATTGGTAGAGTGACTTATTCCGGAATGAGGGGACCCGGGTTCGATCCCGGCGTGGACAAAAATGACTGAGAAATTTACTTCGTTATAATGGTGCCCGAACTTCCCGGATGACCCGGCCGTTAAAGATCTCGCAATGGTGTGATGTTCTTTCCACACCGTGTAACGTATACTCTAGATTCAGTTTCTTTTTGATTTTACTATCTCTTGTTATTTTATTTTCCTATGCAAATTATCTTCTCACTTAACGAGATGCTGTTTCTCCCGCGAATTTTATGTGGCAACGAGTGTAAGTCATGACGTGGTGGTATGCAGTATATATAGGCGCGCTCAAGTATACCAAAGAGGTTCGTTTTATATGTGATAGGTTCTTCCTGATTATTGATATGCGATTTACCTACGTTTCTACGATACTACGATAGTACGAAAGTTCGGGCTATCAGTAGTTGTGTTATTTTGGAGTGTGTATTTGAGTAATACCAGGAGCTCCCCAATAAAAGGTTAAAAGTGAGTACGTTTTCTTAGTTCATTTTATTGTGAGACCTCTGTCTGGCCGTTAAGTCTATTTCATTGAGTGTTTTCGTTAAGTTCAGGGTATATTGTGTTTACCGCTCTAATAAGGAGCCTTCAAGGTACTAATGTATTAAAACCGAAGTTATATTACTGATATTCAAGATAATGAGGAACGCTGAGTAAAAATAAATTCCATATTCTTGGAATTTATTGCACGTGCGTGTCTTACCTAAACAAACTCTAGCACTTTGAAGATTAAGCACACTTTAGCTACGTCAAGTAACCTTTCAATAACCCTAACGTGACTTAACGTAAGCTTTCCTGCACCACACGTCCAGCCGGAGAATTTTATTCATTATAACCGCGAGATAGGAAAAATCAGAGATTCCCTTCTCCAGCGCTTCGAAAAATAAAATGTGTGTGACGTTGCATTCTACACACCAGATTGACTGGGAGTTCTCAAGCGTTCGTTCTACAGCGGATGGCTGCCTGCAACGATTCATGGTCACGGCTGACCCGTGGGCCATGCCCCGGGCCTCTGTCTGGGGGGGGGGAGATGTGACGTACCAGCCAGCAGGACGCACACGGCATAAAGGCAGATAGCAGTCAGAACGAAGGTCAGCGTAGCTCAATTGGTAGAGTAACTTATTCCGGAATGAGGGGATCCGGGTTCGAGCCCCGGCGTAGACAAAAATGACGGAGAAATTTACTTCATTATGGATCTCATAATCGCAGGTAATATTTTATGGCCGCCATATTTGATCGCCTAGTTTCGCATTTCTAAGCTTCTTTCAAAAAAGCATTTACTGTTTCTAATGTACGGCATATGCGTACCTTAGTCCTGTGTCGTCATACTTCACTTCAATTCGACTTCCTTTTGCTGACCCTTCATTTAATGTTCATTTTATCTATAAGGGTCATTTCAAAAGTTTTCCACACTGTGGGTTATCTCTTACAAAACCAATTTATTTCACAACATACCTTCACAGGCCTTCGAAGTAATCTCTATGTTTCTTTATGACATCGGCCCAACGTTTGGGCAAGTTTGTATTCCAGTCAGAACACTTCTATTGTTGAGGTGTCGGATAATTCGGATCACCTCATTAGGAACATCCTGAATCGTTTCCCGCAGAGTGGCTTCTTTGGTTTTGGGAACAAGTCATAGTCTGGTGAGTTCAAGTTAGAACTGTAAGGCGCGTGCGAAAGCAGTTCCCATCTATACTTTTCCAGAATGTCTCTTACTGTACGGGTAACATACGGCCTCGCGTTGTCGTGCAAAATGATGACACCAACTTCAATCATGTCGGGACTTCTTTGGCGAATCATTGGGTGCAAAACATTTTGCAGAAACCTTCTGCAGTATTCTGCTGTTACACTTGTCCCCTTGGACACTCTGTCTGTTGCTATCACTCTAATTTTGTTTTTGTTTTTTGTTTTTTTACTCGAAATTTTTTCTGGCGAGGTGATTCTAGATGTTTCCACTGAGTGGGCAGAGATTTCAGCTCTGTTTCAAAATCTCGTGCCCAGGTTTCATCGATCCACTACACTAACCCCACAAACTTCACAGAAAGCCTTGTGAATTTTGGTAGGGGATTTTCCTCGCAAAGTTTCAATTTTAATGTAGGATCGCTGGTCGCTACGCTAGATCTGACCTGACTCACTTTCTTCCTCCATTTCTAGGCAGAAATTTTCAGAACAGGAAAACATTAGCAAGCAAACGTTAACACAACTTTGTATACTGAAGTCCGACTCACAGCTTGCGCAACGATTGGACCGATATTCATTCTAAGGGCATAGTTTGTGCAGTATGCAAAGCTTTTGAAATGATCTACGTATGTTTAATTTAACTTCACTGACATTTTGATTTTCAGTTAGATAATTTTTTTCACTTTTCAAAGTGATTGAACTCCGGGTGATTTATCCTCATTTCACAGTATTTCAGTTACACTGAGATTCCTTTTTCTTGATATTCAGACTGATTTAATTTTACACTCTTAGCCTAAATTTAATTCCTTTTTATCACACTACAATCGGATTTCAATTCATAGTACTTCGTTACTATTTACTTATTTACTATATATACCAAACTGACTGTCGTCTATCAGATCTCCGCTACATTTTACAGCACTTCAACTCAATTTGAATTCGTCTTATTTTAATCAAATTTCATTTGAATTCATTCCGTTGTAATGATTTCGGTTTTACTTCATTCTATTTTTCTTTATTTAGGCTAAACGATACCCGTGAGCGTCTTAGATGTCTCGCGTCCCTAATTTGGTGCCACTAGTTCCGGGAAAGGGACGGACCCACTGTCATAGAACGGGAGACCTACGTGTGCGTCATCTTAATACC
This sequence comes from Macrothele yani, assembly GCA_039090855.1. NCBI lineage: Eukaryota > Metazoa > Arthropoda > Arachnida > Araneae > Macrothelidae > Macrothele > Macrothele yani. The sequence goes on from CM077005.1 coordinate 8,665,126, forward strand.
GATGATTCACCAAAAACTCGCTCCTCTAACCACTCAGCCACTGGAACAGACATTTTGATTAATTTCAGTTTGATTTAAATTTATTTTAACTTTTTTTGTTGCTGTTAAGTCTTAACGGCTTCCATAAACAAATGTAAGGGCTATAAACAATTACCGTTCTTAATTTGGGGCCACTTGTTCCAAGGAAGGGAAAGAGTCAGCACCGTCAGACAAACAAACCACCACGCCTCATCCAGGGTTTCGATCCGAGTCCAACTCAGACAAATGATCCAAAGCCAACGCCTCAAATCGGGTGGCTTATTTTTTCTTGCCTGACTGACTTTGATTTAACTTCGCTTTACGGTATTTGATTTCAATTCAGCCACACTTCATCGTATTCCAATTACATTTCACTTCATTTCTGATACCTCAGTTTGATTCATTTGCATTTTACCGTACCAGACCTTGATTTAATTTCCATTTATCGTGTTCCATTTTCGTTATGCTCAGAGACTCCAACTACTAAGGATTACCCGTAGTCACTACGGAAATCGTTGGTCCGCTACGGATTACGGAAAGCATCTAACATACGACGGAAATCAAACATTTCAGTGAAATAACCTTTCTAACGATGTCAAGTTTATTTTCATGGTTTCTGGATTCTAACATTTATTAAACACATTGGAGAGTGTTTCTTGAATGTTTTCAACATCATTGCATCTTTCCCGTGATTTTTCCATATGTTTTGGATGTCCAAGTGTCTGTTGCCACGTGCAGAGTTTTTGCGGCCCATGGAATCCCGGAAAGGTCCTGAAATTTTAGTTCTCTTTCCAGAGCTTGGTAGGTCCTTAATTTTTCATATTTTTGGTAACGTTCTGGAGTGTAGTAATAGAATTTTTTTCCTGCAATGAACGAAAAAAAAAATGTTCTTTAAAAACCTTTTTTTTTTTTTTCATTCTTTTTGGAGTTCGAAGACGACCATGAACAACTTCCAGTATGTGTAGGCACTTTGTTTACTGTAAAGTTCTCATTGGACCAAACATTTATTTTTAAAGTAAACTAAAAAGGAGAAAGATTACACCGAATTTTCGGTTGTAATGAGCACCAGAGATCAAATCGGGTCACGGGTCAACGGGTCAACAATTTTCTGCGGGTCCAACGGACCGGGTCAAGGTGTTTCTGGCCCGATTTTGAGCCTGTTTTATTCCCGTTTTATTTTTGAAAAGAGAAAACTGTATTCCAAAGAAAAATGTGCGTTGTGGGATTCTGTAGTCGATACTAGTGCCCACGGAGTGAATAATGATTTGCCATGCAAAAATATTGTCGTCTCTTTCTTAAAGCAACGAAGATTTCCACCGATCGACGTCCAGACACACCGACATTATATTTTAAAAAGATACTTCCTTTGCGTTCTTTGACAATGCGATTCCAGGACAAGGTACAAGCAAACGCCATTCGCCTGCTTCTTGGTTGATTCACTCTCTCCGTGCGAAGTTCACTATATGACTAAGAGTTACTTTTCACATTGCATCTTTTACATTGAGCATTTAGAGGTTTTCGATTGATGTGCTAACATCCCGTTCCCATGACATCGCATGTCGAAATTAACTCCTTATTTGTTAACATGGATGGATTTAATATTAAGGAGGTTGAGAAATGCGTCGAGGCAAACAAATACGTGCTTGTTCAAAACCACAAGAGGAAGAGTGAATGCTGGAAATTATTTCGTCTCATTAAGGAACCGGTAAATAACTCTGCGTTGTTTGGTCTTGCTTGTTGCTCAAAATGTGGAAAGTGTGTAATTACAAAGAAAGATGTCGACGGTGTAATAAAAGATTATGGAACCAAAAATCTAACGGACCATATGAAAGTATCCGCACCTCCATCAAAGCGTGGAAACAGTGAACAATCTAAATACATTTAAAAAAATACGTTTGTGTAATGGTAAATAATGATTTCCATTTGTAATATACTCCATAGTGACTGTCATAGTCAGCCATTACTTCTGGATTCCACAAAATAGTGGCACTAAAATTTAGCAAGTAACCAAATTTGATTATTCAAAAATGATTTCAGTTATTAAATATCAAGCAGTTATAGGGATAAAATATTTCGTTTATATGTATAAATATATATAAATGGAGTTTCGAATTTATAGTTCAAAGCAGCATCAGTTACGGGTCCGGGTCGGGTCCAGTTATGGGACGTCCTGGACCGTGTCCGAAATTTTCGACCCGTTTCTAACTCTGATGAGCACGTCTTTTGAATCCGTTATGACACGAATTAAATTTATCAAAGTTATTCAAAGTCAATAGAACCAGTATGGAAAGCAATAGTATCTGACGGAAGTTTTTCAATCGTGCTTTTAATCCTGCAGACATTGCTGTAAATGTAAACGTGAAGTTACGCCTTCTGGTGGCAGACTGCTGCGTTAAGAAAACTTTGAAATTATATGAGAAGCATTTCGCAGCTGAAACGCTCTCCGACAAAGAAAGAATTTTTCAAATCAGACTCTTAGAACCAGAGATATCGACAAATATAAGATATGCACTTACGCACCCTGGTAGTAAACACATGCGTTATTTTAAGAAGAAGATATTCTCAAAAGGTTTCCCGATCTGACAGGTATCGTTCCACGAAGCAATTTTTTCAATTGAGTTTTCAGGAGCGCAGATTTTGTTGCAAATACATCAGAAGCAGAACTTAACACTTACGCCCCGTGGTAATCAAACCATTCTGTACCAAATATTAGAAATTATGTGCAAAACATTTTCCCATCAGGAGCTGTATGTGATACAGGAAGAATTTTTCAAATCAGAGTTCTGGAAGCAGAGATATCGGGGGGAAACGCAATTTACCTTAACGCCCCCTAGCAAAAAGTCTATGAATTACTTGAAAATTTGTAAATTATATAAAAACATTTCGCACCGGAATTGCTATCCGACAAAGAAGGAATTTTATAAATATTGACAAAAATAAGATGTACAACTACGTCCCCTGGCGGAGAAACTAAGAATTATTTGAAGAAGAAAATATTCCGAAACTGTTTATTCACGTGAGAAGCATCGGTCCACGAACGAAATTTTTCACTCGAGATTTTAGAAGCTCAGATTTTGCTGCAAATACATCAGAAGCAGAAATTAGCACCTACGACTCCTGGTGGCCAAACCAAACCGTTCTTTATCAAAAATTAGAAATTGCATGCAAAAGATTTCACATCAGGAACTATATCCGATTGAAAAAGAACATTCCAAATTGGAGTTTTAGAAGCTGAGATATCGGGGGAAACGAAATTTACACTATAAAAAAATGCCGTGAATAGTCATTGTTTCACCCGGATTAAGACGGTTTACAGATCGTAAGCACGCCACCTGGCGGTCAACCGTAAATTTTCGGTAGATAAACTACATTTTCACGGTGTTTGAATTGTTACTGTATTTTAAGCTTGACAATTTGGCAACGTTCTTCTTAAAGTGGTTATATATCTGTTTTTCCATGTACAATCAGTCGACTGGCAACATCTCTGTGGGCAACACGTTTTTATTTCCCTGTCAGTAGACATATTATTTATTCTCAGTCAGTAGACATGTTAATGAACATTACGGTAATGTACTATAAAATTACGGTTTATTGACTGGCCACTCAGCTGCCGGTGTATCTACCGTAATTTGACCCTGCAATTTTTTATAGTGTACGTTTACTCCCCCTAATGGAAAATCTATGCGTAACTTGAAAAAGTGACTACAACAAAAATAGTCTTCAACGTAAATGGAATAGAAAGGTAAAAAAAAATTCAATCGGATGTCTAGAAGCAAATACGTGGAATGAAATGTATTTTGCATTCGATATCATGTGCATTTACGCCCACGATTGATATCATGTGCATTTACGCCCACGATTGATATCATGTGCATTTACCCCCACAAATTGTACATCGTAAAAAAAAAAAAAAGGAATGAAGGATTATCATTCACATATTTCAGGCTTTCCAATGCAAAAATAATTTTTCAAATCAGACTAGTAGTAGTCCAGAGATATGGTGTCCACAGACAGACGGACGGACAAACCGATAACACAAGCACGATCTTTTTTACAAAAACGTGCTAAAAAGTAATATTGGAACAATTTAGTATTCCTCACAAAATGTCTTCAATTTATTGATAATTTTTTAAACAAAAATTCGCTTTTTTATGACTTTACACTGCCACTTTGCTACTCTGGCAATTTATTTTGTACCGAATGTGTAATTCAATTTTATTCATTACTACTTAGAAATTATGCAAGCTACGTATTTTTGTAGTTTTTACTACCGAAAAAAAGTCATAAATTACGGGACTTTTTTAGTGTTTCATTTTTCATTTCATTTCATTTATTTCGTTATGGGGTTACATTTGACTATATTACATTTCAAAATTAATTGTATAACATATAGTATTAAGAAGAACAATATATATAATGTGAATACTAATGTACAGGGTAACCACAGAACAGGAAATTGAGTAAAAGGCTATATATGTATAGCCTGAGTGAATCCCAATTCCCCTAACGCACGTAGTCAGGTCAAACGTCCTGCACATATAAAATTTACTCTTATGTAGTCTGATTAATATATTTTACCATAGAATTTTATATTTTAATTTGTTAGCAAATATTCTTTTAGTAGCTTTCGAAAATAATTATAATTATTAATATGTGTTAATTGACAAGGTAAGTTATTCCATAACATCAATCTCTGGTAAACAATAAATCTTTTTTGAGTTAAGGTGTTTGGTAACAAAAATGCATTTCTATCTCTTGTTTCATAGTCGTGACCTCAGTATTCAGTTGAATTAAATGTTGATACCTGATCTCTTTTATGCTTTTATACATGAATCCTAATAATCTAAATTGCCATAAATTCTCAATATCTAAAAATCCATACGAATTTATCTGTACCCCCATATTCAAATTAATTCCCCTGAAGTTATTTAAAATTCTGACCATCCTATTTTGTAATGATTTTAATTTATATAAATTAGTCTTAGTAGTTTGCCCCCATACTAATAAACAATAAGTCAAACATGGATAAATCAGACTGTAGTACAACATTTTTAATGTTTTAATTGTTAAATTATTTGAAATTCTCGTAATTAAACCCAATACCCCCGAAATTTTGTTTACAATATTTTGAATATTTATATTCCATTTTAGATTATCCTCGATTATTATTTCCAAATATTTAATATTATTTACCATTTCAAGGGTACACTTCTCCACAGAAATAGATGGTGGCTCAAAAATCTGTCTATCTCCCTGTTTAAAAATCATAATTTTAGCTTTTTCAGTATTGAAACACAGAAACTTTGTGTCCAGAAAACGGGGTTGTAGTATTGCTGAAAGCTGGGCTTTAGTCTCTGTATACTGATTAACAGATTTGATTCATTATTGCAGTTCAGTCTGTTTAAAATTCGTAATTTAATTTCATTTTATGGCTTTCCTATTCTCTTTATACGTATTTTATAACAAAATTCAGATTGATTTAAATTCCATCCATCAGGTATCCTAACTTCATTCTTTTCCGGGTCCACTTAGGTATTATTTTTAATAAGTTAGTATGCAACAATTTCGCTTTATAATTTTCATTTATCTGCATGCTATCGTAACTAAGATGCAATGCTCCATGTTTGAACGATACCGTTAAAGCAAAACTGCAAAGGGCTTTCCATTTTAAACGTCGTCAACACTTCCCGTTGATGAATGTTTCCAAACCGGGAAACAAAGATGTCGGTATAAAGACGAAGAATCCCCAAGAAAGCCCAGCGATCTATCATTTGGGGATTTGGTACTTAAGCAAGCGATGATGTCTCCCTAAATGCGCCAAGATCTAGAGTGGTTTCAGGGATGCGCCCCTCGGCACGGCAGTCAGAAATCCCCAAGAGCACAAGCAACATCCACATCTTTAGGGGGAGAGAGAGAGGACCAGACTTTTAGATGAATGTTACCAACTCCGCGTATTCCTAACAAAAGAATGAAGCGCGTCTTTCATTTTTTCCGTCTTTACCTTCATTTTTTAAGGTAATCCCAGCTCTCCTCCCGCCTCGAATCGTCGAATGCCCAAAGTAATACTGCCCTCCCACACAAAATGGGGAATAGCTTACGGGGGACTGACTATTGAGTCACATTCCACCCCTGTTCGTAAGCTCCCGAAGGCAATTACGTCCAGGAATACTTACACTGAGGAATCGAAAAGGATTTATGCCAACCATTTGTGGCCTATGCATTATTGAGAGTTCCTACGAAACCATGAAGCTCCGAATATATTGAATTTCATGCTTCGTGGCGCAACCACGGTAAAAGAAATTTTTAAAGCATTCCTTTTGCAAAGACAGACAGTAAAATGTTTTCATAAAAAGATGTGGAAGCTTTTTGCTCATGAGACATATGTTAAATCATCAAAATCGATCTGCTTTGGAAAATCCTGCATATCTCGATACGGTATCACCAGGAGGAAAGTACTGTAGCGTTGAACCCCCATTTCTGTAAACCAAACTTTAACGGACAGGCGGTGCGAGATCCAAGTGGTGTTGGTCTCCTCCCTATTTCAGACTTATTGCACTCTCTCTCAACCTAAATGCATTAAAACGCATAAATTTAAATGTGTTTTCAAATGTACATCTGCAGCCACTTTATCAGGTACATCCTCTTTTCCCCTGAATCTGATGAATTCAAACTTCTCTTAAAATGCCCTTGTCAAAACAATTAGTTAAAAACGACATTATTCCGCAGGCAAATCGGAACGTTATTTATGTGAATTTTTATCGTCGTTGTCTGAGTGAAGTGTGCGTTGCAAAATGGGAAATACGAGGGTTGTACCGAAAGTAATGCAAAAGTGGGCATAACTTTTTTATTAACTGACAGAGGTCGTTCAAATTGCACATGTTGGTAGAGTAACTCTTCATCTATACACAGGTACTACTCAACATAGTCTCCATCACAAGCGATGCATTTGCGCCATCGTTGAACCCAACCCTCGAATCCTCTTTGAAAAAATGCAGGTGTGAACTGTTGTACCCACTTCTCCATAGTTACTTTCACCTCGTCAGTACAGCAAATCGTTGTCTCCGAAGACTTTCCTTCATTAGACCAAACAGGTGGAAGTCGGAGAACGCCAGATTTGGGCTGTATAGTAGATGGGGGACACCGACCAGCCTAATTTGCTGATCGCCTGATTAGCTGCCAAAGATTTGTGTGTGGTCTTGCGTTGTCATGGTGAATGTGGATCCTTTTCAGATTCTTGTTCGGTCTCTTCCTCCTTATGGTTCTTTAAGCTTCTTGAGTGTCTTAAAGTACCGCTCGCTGGTCATGGTACAGCCACGTTCCATAAAATCAAGGACAATGACAACCCTGTCATCCCTAAAAAACAGTCACCATGACTTTCTGTGCTGATCGCTGGCTCTTGAACTTCTTAGGCCTTAGTGAAGAGGTGTAACGCCATTCCATGGATTAATTCTTCGTTTCCGGAACGTAAAGATACGCCCACGTTTGATCCCCTGTCACCAGATCAGAAAAAAAAGTGTCTTCATGGGCTTGAAACTCTTCCAGCAGATCAGAGCAGACTTACACCCTTCTCTCCTTCAAATCGGGTGCCAACTGCCGAAATACACACTTCGCACACACATTCCGATACCCTAAGTCTTCCACCATCTTCTGTATGCCGTTATGACCACAGTCCAATTGTGTAACAAGCTCACGGATTGTGACTCGTCTCTCCGCGTGAATTAATTCATCCACTCGCTGACGATTCGTGTCAGTGGTCGCAGATGATGGTCTCCCACTTAGTGGTTTGTCTCCAATACTGGTTTACCCTTTTTAAAACTTCTTCATCTATCTGTGCACATTGCTCTTGTCAATGGTTTCATCCCCATAAACATTCTGTAGCCTTCTGTGGATATCGGACAGCCTGCACCCTTCCTTCGCAAGAACTTAATGACGGTACGTTACTTCTGCTTGGAATCCATTATTTGCCTGCAATGAGGAAGAAGGGTTACTATGGAGGAAGAGTTGCACTACCAGCATGTGGAATTTGAACGACCTCTGTCAGTTAATAAAAAAGTTATGCCTACTTTTGCATTACTTTCAGTACAACCCTCGTACATACAATCTGCATATTCCCATTTTGTTTGTAACGATAATTAACATTCAGTGTAACAGAGAGAATCTGCTGCTCATCATTCCTTGAAAGTTAATGATGTCATCTCAGCATGATTTGCAGGAATCTACAGAGTGGGCGTCCATAGCTTAGTGTTCAGGAGAAGGCAAACAGAAATTATAACTACGAATAACATATACAAAAATCGTATGCAAATTTCTTCTGTGCCTTCTTGTTATTCAACCGATTTTATCATATTCACCACGCACAAATTTAACTGTTAATCAGCAGACCTACATCTTGCATAAAAAGTGGTGGATAAATGAAATTGAACGGCGTGTTAGGACATTAATGAACTTTTTCTGTTGTTCTTTCGATCCTATTCATCATCATCAACAAGCATGGGACAAATGCTCGTAGAAACCGACCACCAGATGGCAGCAGATTACAATCGTCTTGTGTTTTTACTACCAGCACATCGACACTCATCTGGTAAACCCTGTCAGAGGAGGGAGATCAGAGTCTAAGTGCGTCCGTAGCCAACTTCATCATCCTCAACAACCATGAGGCAAATCCCGTTGGAGCCGGCCACCAGATGTCAGCAGATTACAATTGTCTTGTATTTTTACTACCACCCCATCGACACTCATCTGGTAAACTCTCTCAGGAAAGGGGGACCACGGACTAAGTGCGTCTGGGGCCGATTTCTGGGGGATCCATCTAAGCACCAGGGGAGTCTGCGAAAAACCCCGGATAACCAGCAGACTAGATGTTCGGCCGGACCGGGTACAAACGTTCGATCCTTTTGGCCACTTATTTTACATGTGTCACGTAACCCATGAGATCACTTAATTGGCAACCAAAAGCGAAAAAGCACCCTCAAGACTAATTTTAATTTCTGGGAAAAATTTGGAGAAATCATTCCCCAGCAGTGAATAGCTGCTGTAAAGAAAAATATATTTTCCTTGTCTTACAAAATTTTCTATGCTGTACGTTTGTAAGCTGTCCTCCAACATGCAAAGGAAAATTTCTTTATTACTTTCAACTGTAAATTTACACTTGTTCTACTGAAAATTCTCTACATATTTCCTATTTTTACTGCACACATATGCATCCAGAAGTTCTAGAGAAAAAATGAGGAATCAGAATTAGGGTTATCAAAAAAATCTCTGTAGTACCTTAGCAGAACAGGAGAGGCAATGTCCGATTTCCACAGGAGGGCAAATGCCTCTATCTTGCGCCCCTTATGGGCATCCATGCATGTCACAAGACTTTGAAGTGTCACAAAATGTCATAAATAAATTGTGGAGTCCCCGTTTCTGAGGGGTTTGAGGTGCTGTTTCTCAGCATTTGGGCACGGATTCAGGTCCCCGATGAGGCATGGGTGGCATTTTTGTCTGATGGCGCTAGCTTTGTCCCTTTCCGGAACCAATGGCTCTAAATTAGAGACCGGTGACTACGTATAGACCTCACAGTTAGTTGCTTATGGTGAATATTATAACCCGAAGCAGAAAAAAAAAAAGAACAGTACGAAGAAAACCAGATCAAGGTCGTCCACCAACAACGATCCAGTGGCTCTATATCAAACTTCCACTATTACCAATGGCTCTAAATTAGAGACAGGAGACTACACATAGACATCACAGTTAGTTGCTTACGGTGAACATTATAACCCGAAACAGAAAAAAAAGAACAGTAAGAAGAAAGCCAGATCAAGGTCATATACCATCAACGATCCAATGGCTCTAAATCAAACTTCCGCCATCACCAATGGCTCTAAAATAGAGACAGGTGACTACACATAAACCGCACAGTTACTTGCTTATGGTGAGCATTATAACCTGAAACAGAAAAAAAAAGAACAGTACGAAGAAAGGTAGATCAAGGTCGTCCACCATCAACGATCCAATGGCTCTAAATCGAACTTTCACCATCACCAATGGCACTAAATTAGAGACGGGTGACTGCATATAGACCGCACAGTTAGTTGCTTATGGTGAACATTATAACCCGAAGCAGAAAAAAAAAAAGAACAGTACGAAGAAACCCAGATCAAGGTCAAACACCATCAACGATCCAATGGCTCTAAATCGAAATTCCGCCATCACCAATTACTCTAAATTAGAGACAGGTGACTACATATAGTCAGCACATTTAGTTGCCTATGGTGAGCATTATAGCCGGAAACAGAAAAAAAAAAGAACAGTACGAAGAAAGTCAGATCAAGGTCGTCCACCATCAACGACACCTAGAGATGCCTGTTATTTGCCTTGAACGGTCCTTCGAAATCGCCGAGTCAATGCTACGAAACTGTGACGTGCGTTCATTATAGCCAAGGGAAGGTGCGTACCTACTCAAACAATAAAAATTCACCTTCACCATACACAGCCATCTTCGTCCCCTTTCCCACAAATAATGGTTGAAGAATAAAGAGATTGGACCAGTGAGTGCTCAGTGGTGGACAGTTTTACTCAATGACGAGTTGCTCTTCAGCTTCCAGCCCCAAAATTGACGACTCCTCATCTATCTGAAAAAAAATAAAAAATAAAATAAAGAACACGCGACAGGCTTCTTTTGTTCGAGAACTCATCATTTTGGCGGAGGGAGAGTTAGAGTTTAGGGAGGCATGAGTATCGGCTAGCGAAGAGAATTATACATCATCAGGAATGAATCGGAGGATCATTCATATCTTCACGAACAATAATACTTGATTTCATAGGGCCTAGTTGGTTATCGTCTTGCTCCACGAGGAGGGCGTCGCTCACATGGATTGGCCTGCTTGCTCTCCAGACTTTTCTCCTTTCGGACATGCTTGAGACTTACTAGATAGATTTGTTACAGCACGTCAACTACCTCCAACGACTCTTCAGAAGCAGAAACATGCCCTCCTGGAGAAATTGCTAATGATCCCCCCAAGAAATCCTTGATAACCTCATTTTATCGACACCACACGAACGTGCTGATATGTTGGTAGTTAGAGGTGACAGCACACACTACCAGAATTCTTTATTCTTTTTTTCTTCACTTTTCCGACCGATTTCTTGTTGATACTAGTGTCCTTCACTTAAAGTGCGTTAAGTTTGCATTTAAATTTCGTTTTGTGTTTTGATTGATCTCACTGTAAACCACGGACATAGAACTGTATGGAGATGGGAGACGTGTCCCCTTCAACTTTTTCTGCAGTAGTTACCGTCTTCCTCAACTTTTAGTTTTAGTTTGTCAAGCAATATACACTGAAATGCAATTGAATTAGAGACAGCTGGCGTTATGCAAATGTGGTGCTGTGGGCGGCCCTGTAAACGGAAACAACATGACGTATGCAGCGACCCAACAATATAAGAAGTGATGCGACGGGAATCAGTAAGAGTCTGGCATAGTATGGGTAAAACGAAGGATCTAAGCGCATTTGATCGTGGGCAAATTGTTGGGGCCCGACGAATGGGTCACTCCATCTCGGAAGTCGTGCAGGCACTGGGATTTTCACGAGCCACATTGTCATGGGTGCACCGTGAGTACATCGAATCCGGTAAAACCATCACTGCAAGAGCCAACTACCGTGGATAACAGCGTGTGGATGAGCGCGGTCATCGTTGGCTAGCTTGCATTGTAACAGCGGATAGACGGGCCACGGTGCAAGAAATCACTCGGCAATTTAACGCTGGTGCACAAAAACGTGTAAACAGCCACACCATCCAGAACCATCTCCTGCTATGGGGTACAGAAGCCATCGTCCCACGAGGGTACCGCTGCTGACCGCACATCACAGGGTGCAAAGATTAGCATGGGCTCGGGAACATCGCCACTGGACCCTAGAAATGTGGGAAAATGTTACCTGGACTAATGAGTCGAGATTCACGTTCGTACATGCGGATGGCAGGATACGAGTACGGCGCAAACCACATGAAGCGATGGATCCTTCTTGCCAACAGGGTACTCTTAAAGTTGTTGGGGGTGGCATTCTCGTCTGGGGACTGTTCACGTGGACTGAAATGGGACCCCTGGTACGTGTGACATCGTTCCTCACAGGTCAACGTTACCGGGATATCCTGGACGACCATTTGCTCCCGTTTGTGCGTCTTCAACATCCCACTGGGGACCTCATTCTGCAACAAGACAATGCACCGTACCATCGCTTCCGAATTGTTGGATGAAGACTCCACCGAAGTGACCTCGCTGCCTTGGCCAGCTAGGTCACCTAACCTCAATCCCATCGATCACATCTGGGATGCCATCGAGAGAGATGTTCGAGCCTCTGACCCCCCTCCATCACATCTTCGTGAACTGTGGGAGCTTGTTCAAGGTTCGTGGATCCGTATGGTTTCCCAACGCTTCCGGTGTCTTGTCGAGTCCATGCCAAGACCAATCGCCGCCGTCATCAGGGCGAAAGGTGGTGTTACACGTTACTAGACAGGTATCTCTAATTCAATTTCTCTTCAGTGTAGAATGGTTCTCTAAATTTTTCAACTTCAAAAGCTCATTATTTCTATAATTTAAAATAAAATGCAGAATAACTGAGTACTACACTTATTTAACACTAAATGTATCGTAATGAGGTAATTTTTCTCTTCATGCCAATGTGTGCAATGCAATCACAGTCGCCCCGGTGTCTCAGTGACCCCAGCGCTTGCTTCTTCTGAATGTTCGTCCATATGGACCCGAGATCAAGTCCTGGATAAGGCATGGGTGATGCTTTTGTCATATGGCACTGACTACCTCCCTTGCTTGAAATCAGGTACCTTAAATTAGGGACGGGAGACTGATTACACTCTATTGAGTTGATCACGGTGGGCTCAAGCCCCCTAAGCAAAAAAAAATGTAATTACATGGGAACTGGATTTGCCGGATGATGAGGGTGGGCAGGGCATAATCATAACTCTGAGCTAACTGTGTTGCACCCTTCTTGATTCTCCTAACTTGGTCCGGATATCGTACGCAATCTGCAGACGCAGAATTCTGTGCCATAGCCATTCAGTTAGGCCCTCCGTTAGATAATCTTCTAACCGTTAATGGTCGTGACTCTAATTTACTGATTAACTGAGATTTGCAAGTTGTGCTGGAATGGTCCCTCAGAATTGGAGGGATGCTATCATTGTTCCCTTGTATAAGGGAAAGGTGATCAGACTGAATGGAAGAACTATCGCGTTGTATTATCTTGATAAGTGTGACAGAGAAAGTGTTTGGAAAGGTCGTTATTGATAAGGTCCCAGCAAAAACCGTCTTGCTGGAACAGCACTGGCCCAGCACCATGCTGCCGTTGCATGAACTGTCAATGAAATATCCCGGTGGCCACCAGATGGGCCAGCAGTTTAGGCTAGCAGCTGGCACCCCGTCTATTGTCATATGCCAGAACTGGGCCATTAGTTATCCATCACAGGCAGTGGCTGCCACAAGCGGCCCTTAATAGGCCCTGCAAGTACGTGCCATAAATGATGGCTAGCCTAATGTGATCCATCAGTGTCCCGACAGTAGCAGCAGGAAATCACGTGATGTAACTGATGGCTTGCCGAATGTTGTCCGTCGATTTCCCAGTAGTAGTAAAAAAACGATAATCACAGTTCACCAAAGGCACACACACAACACGTTTTTCCCAACGAAACTCCTACATGATGTCCCGGCGTTGAGTAAATTTCCTCAACAAGTCCGGCAAATCACCCGATGGATCTGACTGGAATTGAAGCAAGGGCTGGTCGTGTGGGAAGCGGATGCTTTAAGCATTACTCTAGTTTGCCACCCGTGACCGTCCGCTTGGAGGTGAGCCTCTCTCCTGCGCGATGTGAAACTAAGGATTCTCTTTTTAATTTCGCAATATCACGATCGAGTTCGTTTTCGTAAATGTACGTTTCGTATAATCATAAAAAAATTTTTTCAACGTAATGATTTTTTTTATTTACTTTAAGGGAACTTCACTCACTTTCAACGAGTGTATCAACTTAAAGACGGTTCCCAAAGTTTTGTGCTGTCCTTCTGATCTTAAAAGGCGATTGTTTAATTAATATATTTACACAATCATGTCATATTCTGTTGCATTTTTAACGTTGAATCATCTTTTTTCCACGGGCATGAGCTACATTTGTTCTAAATAGGAATATTTTATTACTTCCTGTTATTTTTTGCAGCGAATTCCTCCAATCTTGGGTATTCAACGCACTGATGAGTACATTATATTCACATAGCGTTGCTTTTTTTTCAGATACTACCTAATTTTGTAACGAAAATATCTATTTTGTACTCGTATAACTGTTATTTTTCCCAAGACAACGATTTTTTTTATGTTTTTCCGGGACTTCTGTTGAAGCGGTTTAGTGTATGAAAATTATACAGAAATTTGTTCTTGTTATTCATGGGAATGGAGTGAGTGTGTTTCATGGCTGTTGTATTCTCGATTCTTCGTGTGTTAGTGCAGAAATTTTGCTACGAAATGAGTTTTTATAAGTACATGGGATTAATCGACTAGTTCTTACAGTTCACTAATCATTTACATAATTTTCCTCCGACGGTAATCTTCGTCGATGCGGCATTTCATTAGGAAATTAATTCGCCTCTCTATGTATGGCTCTTTTTTCTTAGCATCCACTAAAACAACACGATGGCGATAGCGTCGTTTTCAAATAATTGGTACCAGGAGAGACAGAACACGTGTTCCTTCTGCGCATGCGCAGTCCCCTTGCGTCCACCTCGTGTTGGGGTTGCTTCGGTTGCAAGCTACAGGCTTCTAGTGATACTTGCTTTGAGGCCCGCAATTCACGGCGATGCTCCAGAGCCATCAATAACTGCAAACTGATGGCGCTGCCACCAACGGACCGCTACCGGGCAGTGAGCTGCAGATTTCAGCCAGCAGTGACCCAACACTGCCAGCTGGTGGCCAGCAGTTTCCCAACACTTGTGTTTCTGCTGGGGTACGAGGTCTTACATCAGAGAAAGTGTGGAATGTTCAGAGTGGTTTTATGCCTGGTAGAGGCTGCAATAACCAAATTTATGTATTACGTACGATAAATCGAAAAGTATTTGTCTGTTGGTAAGAAAGTTTTTGCTGCCTTCAAGATTTGGAGAAAACTTATGACCTAATTAATAGAATGCTTCTGTGCAAGGTACTGAATAAATATGGTATTAGTGAGAATCTACTTATAGCAGGAGTGGCCAACCCGCGGCACGCGTGCTACAAGTGGCGCAGAGGCTTTCTAAGCGGCACGCCAGCGCAAAGTCACTTTTTTTGAATTTTTAATCATTTATTAAACGATTTAGCATTTGTGACGGACATCGTGGGCCACCTTAACAACTTAAATCTGCGTTTGCAAGGTAAAAATGAACTTTCCCCCTTGTTATTCATCTCAGTTGACGCATTTAAAGTAAAACTTGTTCTTCTTGGAATGAATCTTTCTCAGCATGATCTCGTACATTTCCCTCGAATGAAACAACTGTCACAAACTGAGTTCGGTAAGATTCCAAATTTTTCCAAATATCAGCAACATAATTGTGATTTGAAAAACTCCTTTGTAGTCAGATTTTCAGACTTCCGAAACGAAAAACGAATTCTCCTTTTCACAAACCCCTTCTCCCTTTCTATCGAGGACATCATTCACCATGGAGACTGAAATTTGGGCTTCAGAATAACACTGCAATTTACAGCAAGTTCAAGGACGTGCTTGGAAATCCAGCCAGCCATGAATTTGCGACTTCCTGGAAATCTCTCCCCCTCGCACTCTCACTTTTCTGCACTACGACACATGGCCCTGCGATATTGTTGCAGGTTCAGGTCGAAAATATGTGAAAACACTTTACCTGTCATGAACTTAGTGAAAAATAAGTACCGTTCAGCACTCACTGATAAGCATCTCAAAAACCTGCTGGTTCTTCCTACTTCATCTCTGAATCCCAACATTGGAGAACTGGTGAAGAGGAAAGACATCCAAAAGCCTTACTAAGAACTAAGCCGGGTTTGTTTTATGTGAATGGAAATGTAATCATACAAAGTTGGAATATGTTTCTTTCTTTGCAAGTAATTTGTGTTTTTAATGTACTAGTAAACTAGTTCTTGAATGATTATTAGTGTTTTGTTACAAAAGTATTGGTTTAACAATATTTTTCTCTTCTTCAATACTATTTTACTTGAAGTATACAGAGATACATAATTTTTGTATCCTTTCTGGCAATCGTGGAAGGAGAGGGGGAAGGGGTTAGGTTAAGGTGGAATGGTATGTTCAATATTACCTACATCAAAAGTTGCACGTGGCTAGCCATGGGTTCGCCACCCCTGACTTATACACTGAAGAGCAATTGAATTAGAGACAGCTGGCGTTATGCAAATGTGGCGCTGTGGCCAGCCTTGTAAACGGTAACGACATGACGTATGCAGCGATCCGACAATATAAGGAATGATGCGACGGGAATCAGTAAGAGTCGGACGCAGTATGGGTAAGACGAATGATCTAAGCGCATTTGATCGTGGGCAAATTGTTGGGGCCCGACGAATGGGTCACTCCATCTCGGAAGTCGTGCAGGCACTGGGATTTTCACGAGCCACCGTGTCACGGGTGCATCGCAAGTACATCGAATCCGGTAAAACCATCCCTGCAAGGGCCAACTGCCGTGGAAAAACAGCGTGTGGATGAGCGGGGTCATCGTCGGTTAGCTCGCATTGTGACAGCGGATAGATGGGCCACGGTGCAAGAAATCACTCGGCAATTTAACGCTGGTGCACAAAAACGTGTAAGCAGCCACACCATCCAGAACCATCTCCTCGCTATGGGGTACAGAAGCCATCGTCCCACGAGGGTACCGCTGCTGACCGCAAATCACAGGGTGCAAAGATTAGCACGGGCGCTGGAACATCACTACTGGAACATAACCACTGGACCCTAGACATGTGGGAAAATGTTGCCTGGACTGATGAGTCGAGATTCTCGTTGGTACATGCGGATGGCAGAATACGAGTACGGCGCAAACCACATGAAGCGATGGATCCTTCTTGCTAGCAGGGTACTCTTCAAGCTAGTGGAGGTGGCATTCTCGTCTGGGGACTGTTTACGTGGACTGAAATGGGACCCCGGGTACGTGTGACATCGTCCCTCACAGGTCAACGTTACCGGGATATCCTGAACGACCATTTGCTCCCGTCTGTGCGTCTTCAACATCCCACTGGGGACCTCATCCTGCAACAAGACAATGCACCGTGCCATCGCTCCCGAATTGTATCCGAATGGTTGGGTGATCATTCCACCGACGTGACCTCGCTTCCTGGGCCAGCTAGGTCACCTGACCTCAATCCCATCGAGCACATCTCTGATGCCATCGACAGAGATGACCCCCTCCATCAAATGTTCGTGAACTGTGTGAACTTGTTCAGGGGGTCGTGGATCCGTATGGCTGCCCAACGCTTCCGGTGTCTTGTCTAGTCCATGCTGAGACGAAACGCCACCGTCGTCAGGACGAAAGGTGGTGCTACACGTTATTAGACAGGTATCTCTAATTCAATTGCTCTTCAGTGTAGTGTGAAAGCCATGTATGCAAGCAATAGAGCTTGTGCACGAGTGATTGGTGTTGTATCGAAACGGTTTTCTATCAATGCAGTAGTGAAACAAGGTTGTGTTATGGCACCATGGCTGTTTAATATACTGTATTTATGGATGCGTGTATGAGTGACGCTAAAATGGGCAATACTGGTTTATATCTTGATAATATCCGTGTGTGCAGAGTATTGTATGCTGGTGACACAGTCCTGTTGGCAGAGAGCAAAAGGGAATTGCAAAGTCTGTTGTCCCTGGTGTATGAAGTTTGTTCAAACTGAGCATAAAAAAGGCAAAAAACCAAAGTTATGGTTTTTAAGCGGGGAATTGTTAGTGCTGAGTGCAGAATAAGTCTTAACGGCACAGTGATTGACCAGGTGAATGAGTTTGTGTATTTAAGAAGCATGCTTGACAGACAGAACAAATTAGAAGGGAAATTAATAGGAGAGTGAATTTTTCTTTGAAAGTCATAGCTGCTTTAGAAGGATTTCACAGGACTGATGGGTTCTCAAGAAAGTCCCGAATGGCTGTGTATGAAGGTGTTTTTCTTCCTACTCTGATGTATGGCAGTGAAACCTGGGTATTACAGAAGAGACATAGGAGTCGTCTGTGTGCTGGAGAGATGCGTTACTTACGGGGAGGTTGTAGCATAACATTCTCTGATCACATGAGGAATGAGGATGTGTTGCAGTTGTGGAGTGCAAGGTAAAATGTCGTCAGTAAGGTGGAGGCTAATATTCTTAAGTGGTTTGACCATGTTGAAAGAATGAGTGATGAGATGCTTACTAAGAAACTTTTTCCAGCCCAAGTCGCAGGAAAATAGGTAGAGGAAGGCCGGGAAAATCATGGGAGGACCAGATTCAGGAATGTCTGCATGAAAAAAGATTATGAGTATGTAGTGCAGAAGGTCTTGTGTACATCGTGTGATGAATGCCAGTGAAGCTGGAGCAGTGTGCGAAGATCACTGTGAATTGAGACGTTTGGTATGGTAACAGTAAGTAAATAATCAGTTAAACATTTATCTGGCGGATTGCCGTCCTTTGTGGAACAAACCTCTGAGTCTCAGAGAACAGCTATGTGATATGTATGTATGTTAACAACAATGAGAATGGCCGCAGTGTTCATTTTCATTCTTTAGTGAAAAACTATTATTGATATACACCGAAGAGCAAAAACATTATAACCACCTGACTCATACGATGTTGGTCCTCCATATATCGTCAAAACAGCTCTCACCCGGAAAATCATGGACGCTTATAGATTTCTAAAGGTGCCTTGTGATATCTGGAACCATCACGTTACCAGCAGAACCTTCAAAACTTTAACTCTTGTATGTTACATAGTTGTTCCCCGCAGATCAGATTTGCTTCTCCAACACAAACCACAGATGCTCGATTGGATTTATGTCTGGAAAATGTGTAGGCCAGAGCAGTACCTGGAAGTGTTCTTCATGTTTCGCGAACCGTTCTCGAGCAATCCGGGCATTGTGGCATGGCGCATTATCCTTCTGAAAGAAAGCACAACTAGAGGGGAATAAGGTTGCCATGAAAGGATGTACCTGGTGTGCAATGATGTTTGGGCATGTAGTAAACGTAATTGTTTCCTGCACATGAATGATTGGGGCCAGGTTTTTCCCAAGTAGAACATTTCCCAAAGCATTGTACTTCCTCTGCCGGCTTGTTTCCGTCAGCCGGTGCATCCTGTAATCAACACTCCCACATGATGCAACAGAAAATGAGATTTATCGCACTAGACAACCTTCTTCCAATCATTCAAGACCAGTTTTGATGCTCGCGTGCCCATTGTAGGCGCTTTCGACTGTGAACCGAGGTTAACATGGGCACTCGGAGCGGCTTGCGGTTACGCAGCCCCATTTTCATCAGGGTTCGATGTACTGTGTGTTGTGATGCATTACTCTTGTGTGTGTGAACCGAGGTTAGCGTGTACACTCGAGGCGGACTGCGGCTACACAACCCAGTTTTCAGCAGGGTTTGATGTACTGTGTGTTGTGAGACATTACTCTTGTGTGTGTGCGAACCAAGGTTTGCATGGGCACTCGGAGTGGCCTGCGGCTACGCAGCCCCATTTTCATCAGGGTTCGATGTACTGCGAGTTGTGGCACATTACTCTCGTCCCAGCATTCAAATTGCCGGCGAGTTATGCCACAGTATCCCTTCTGTTGGGTAGTACTATTCTGAACTTTAGCGCCGATAAGCCCTAGTCGGCCCACGTCTTGCCGGCGGTTTGTTATTTCTTCCTCCTGGGACTATTCTTTGAAGATGCTAACCACGGCTGACTGAGAGCAACCCCACCCCCACCCCCATGTGTTGCCGTCTCGTGAAATGCTCTGACCCAGTCGTCTGGCCATTACAATTTGGCCCTGTAAATTTGCTGCCTCTCTGATATGAGAACACGAATAACATTCATTAACAGAGCTTGGCATCAGGAGTTATTTATACTGTTTCATGACTGTCACACCCGCCGTCGTTTACCTTCAGTCGTTTCGATTTGCATAACTTCTCACTGGTCATAATGTTTTGTCTCCTCTGTGTGCATGACGTAAATCAGAATAATAGGTGAATATGACATAAATATAATAATATTGCACCCTTTGACAATAAAAAACAAAACAAAGAAACGAAGCACCCCGAGAAAGTCGTTCGATCCTGATAAAACCCCACCTGCAAAGACCTGAGGGCTGAATATGCAAATGATTAAAAAATATTTACCAATGACGAAATAGTGACCAGCCACAGCGCATAGCAATCGAGCACCGAGGAGGGTGTATCGAGAACAAAGATCCCACAAGCAAAGACAATTGTGAAGGCGGATTGAAGGTGCATTAACCACCACGTAATTTGAGGATGCCTCTACTTCGGATCCGTGCACAATACGAGCATCAGAACGAGTTGGAGGGAGCACGAGTAATTGGGCTGAGAGAGGCCGCTTGGTCAAGACGCCGTATCGCCAGGCGTTTGGGCCGGAGCAACGCGGCAACTGGACGATGTTGGCATCAGTGGGCCGGGGAGGGCACAACCCAGCGGCACGCAGGCAGTGGACGGCTAAGGAGCGATTCGCCATCTGTGAGACTATCTGAAGATTGCCTTCCACCGAAAAATCTGCTCATTGCAACAACTGCAGAATAGGCTGGCAGCCCCAGTGGAGCAGTGATCTAAGCGATGGCTTTTGATCATTCGTCCGAGATAGGTCCGGGTTCGAATCCCGGTCAAGCATGGATGTTGTGTTTGTCTTACGGCCCTGGCTCTCTCCCTTCCCCGGAACCAGTGGCCCGAAATTAGGGACGGGCGACTGCTTATAGCCCATTGAGTTGCTCACGGTGGTCATTAAACCTCCAATCAGAAAAAAAGGCTGCTGAAAGCATATTAGTAACATTATTGAATTATGATGACATGTTCATAACTTGAGAAGAATCTCAGAGTTAGGTGTAGTTGAAATTATCGCTGGTGCGATTTTGACGGAGATCGAAGTTGTGACTCGCTCTTCTTACATCCAACCACTTGGGACACCTTGTCATGCAGATGAGAAGTCCACGGTAGCGGATGAGCATACAGGTAAAATATACCCAGGAAACAGTCGTACAGATGATGGGTCCACTGAAGCTATTTCTATGCAGGTGATGGAACACTGCAATACTTATCCGAGCTGCTCACATATCCATACAAGCTGGGGAGGACCAGCGCGGAGCATTCACAAAACTACTGATTGAGTTTCAGTACGTTTTCTCCGTAAGAGGAGACTACAGCAAGACTAGTGCAGTGGGCCATAACATTCATACAAGTGAGCTGATTAAGCAGCCGCCTAGGCGATTATCGATCGCTAAGCAAGCGCAATGAAGTGGAACTTCTTATTGTGCATACGAAAGCCCAAGGAGTAAAAGAACCCTCCGTCAGGCAATGGGCGCCGATAGTCATCCTAGATCTAAGAAGGATGGATGTATTCGCTTTTGCTTTGACTGGAGGAAACTGTTTATCAGGGGTGGATTGGCCCACCAGGACTCCAGAACATTTCTCGGTGGACCACTCAAGAAATGGCCCTCTTTCTCGTATATTTTTTGTTTGGATTATTTTGGAACGAACGAATAATTTTTGTATACTTATCAATAATAATCTTTAATCTCATTTGAGTTTTATTTGTGGCTGAAAAGTTACTTTCGTAAAATATAATAAAAGTTTCAAAAGTTTCCTTCTATATATATGTTGGGCTTTCGCTCTTAAGTGATGTGACATTCTCTGTACTTATGTGAGAAAAGTGTCACCGGACCAAGCATGCTATTATAAATCAATTATGCTGATGATAACTACAGTAAGCAGCAGATGGCCTAATGTTCAACGTTAGTGACTGTGACAGAAAAGTCTCAAAATCTATCCCAGTAAGGAACGAACGTTCGAACCACTTAAATACCTCCGTGCGTCAGATAGGCACGTTAAGCCATCGGACTCTGGGTACTGGACCCCAGTTATGAATAAAGGAGTC
Organism: Macrothele yani; assembly: GCA_039090855.1. NCBI lineage: Eukaryota > Metazoa > Arthropoda > Arachnida > Araneae > Macrothelidae > Macrothele > Macrothele yani. Next base: position 8,687,230 of record CM077005.1, read on the forward strand.
TTTTTTCAATTTTGCCTCACTTCCGTGTGACCTTCCTCTCGGGCACTCTAGCTCAAATCTCCTAGCTTCCTACTTTTAAAGATTGTTTAAGACCTGGAAGTCGGGAAAGTGGGGTTAGACACTAATTAAAATCATCTACATAAAACTCTGCAAACTGTAATTAGACATAGGCAGTAGCACTTGTGACCAACGTCACTGATATGACCTACCTCCCTTTGTAAACTTGGAGACACTAGCACCCATTGTAGTGGCGTATCATCCCAAGCCCCTTCCCCGCATACTGACACAAAGCGGAGAGTGATTCTTCCGCAGAGATATTCCGAAATCCGTGTCCCATTCACATTTTTTTAAAATAAAAAGCGTTTTATCAATACTGGTTCATGGGTCAAAATGGTGGTTCGTGGGGAAAATTATGGGTAGACTAAAAAAAGGCGTCTATTCAAGATGTGCAGTAGATACCAATACTATTGCCCAATACGCGATCAGTAACCAAATAAATATAAAAAAGCCGCCCCGGTGGCGCAGTGGTCTAAGGCGCTGGCCTCTGATCATTCGTCCGTAAGGGGTCCGGGTTCGAATCCCGGTCAGGCATGGATGTTGTGTTTGTCTTACGTCACTGGCTCTCTCCCTTCCGTGGAACCAGTGACTCTAAATTAGGGACGGGCGACTGCTTATAGCCCTTCTTTGAGTTGCTCACGGTGGTCGTTAAACCTCCAATCAAAAAAAAAATGTAAAAAATATTTGAGTAGAAAAATTACTATGCAATTTAGTTGGAAATGGGGTCTGCAAAAGACTCCTGTTTGTTTTTTGGGGTAGCTTTTATGCTTGTTTGCTGTTTTAGTCAAAATCAAGTTTCTTAAAGCCCGGTGGCGCAGTGGTCTAAGCGATGGCTTCTGATCATTCGTCCGAAATGGGTCCGGGTTCGAATCCCGGTGAGGCATGGATGTTGTGTTTGTCTTACGGCATTGGCTCACTCCCTTCCCTGGAGTCAGTGGCCCTAAGTTAGGGACGGCGACTGCTTAAGCTTATAGCCCACTGAGTTGCTCACTGTGGTCGTTAAACCTCCAATTAAAAAAAAAACTATCTTAAAAGAAAATGATAATTTGGTTCGATGCTTCATACACTCATGAGCGGGTTTCTAAAGCTCTTTCACTATTAAATTGTTCCTAAATATTTTCACAACTGAATAAGCTTTATATTACATATTTCAACAATTTCCTTTCATATCCTATATCTAACAGATTTTTTTCATGAGGGAGTTTATGAGGTGTTCCGTACGTGTAGTATATATATATATATGTATGTATATACCGGGTGATCCAAAAGTCTTGCACATTTTGAAAAAGCAATAACTCGCGGAGTTTTGAGAGTAGGGCAACGTGGTTTGCGTAGAATTGATCAGGATGGCATCGGGTTTTTCATGAAATCACATAAATTTTTACTCATTTTACCTACATTTTTCATCGCCAGATGCGCCATAGGCGAACAGGTCTGGGATAGTGGGTATAAAAGCAGCAGCTAGGAAGCAACTACAAGTCACAGCGGTTCGTGTCAGTATGCTGTTATTACCGGACAAAGCGCTGTTGGTGAAATTGTTCTATTGCAACGCTGAATGTGCGAGTGCTGCGTTCAGAGCCTACTGGTCATTGAAAGGTGACCGCAGTAGGAAAGGGCCGATGGAAAGTGCTGCGCTTCGGCGAATGGTGAAAACATTCGAGGAAACGGGATCTTTGGCAGCACGCCCACGGAGCGGTAGACCACGAACATGTGCTGCTGCAGCAGAGATGATTACACAGGAAATGGTTGTGATTGCAATGTCATCCGCACATAGCGACTCCAGTGCTCGCCATGTTTCTCAGCAAACAGGCATTCCATACGGGACTGTATGGCGAACACTACAACTGATTCTGCACAGATACCCGTACAAACTGCAACGGCATCACGAACTGCAACCTGGCGATTACGTGCAGCGTCAGAAGTTCGCAGCATGTTTTTTTCGACAAATGGATGTTGGCGAGAACTGGCTGATTAACGTTTTATGGACTGATGAGGCACACGTTTCCCTAAACGGAGAGGTAAGCACGCACAACTGCCGCATCTGGGCCACGGAACATCCCCGAGCAGTCGTTAAAGCGCCACTTCATCAGCCGGAAGTGACAGTGTGGTGTGGATTCACGGCTACCTTCATTATCGGTCCTTTTTTGATTTGAAGAGGTCCGCGGCACCTCCTTCCAAACCGTTTCAGTGAAAGGTACACGTTATGTGAACATGTTACGAACGTACGTTATCCTTAGCTTGCAAGAGCGGGGTGCAGTGAATCTGTGCACATTTATGCAGGATGGAGCACCACCCCACATCGCACGTTCCGTTAAGCAACTGCTGCAAGTGACGTTTGCGCAAATCGTGTGTTGGGCCGACATTTTCCGAAGGCCTGGCCTCCTCGGTCACCAGACCTGACACCCTGCGATTTCTGTCTCTGGGGTTACCTAAAATCACAAGTGTACATATGTGGCTCACTTCATTGGCCATGCTGAAAGATGCCATTTGACGCCATATGTAGCAGCTATACCACCGGACATACTCTTCAGTGCCGTCCATGGTGTTTTTTCTCGTCTGCAGGCAATGGTGAAACAGGACGGCCATCACATTGAACACCTGGTACAATGAGGTGTCTATTTTTCTCGACACTTCCAACCTGTGGTTGCTGCGCCATCTGGCGATGAAAAACGTAAGTAAAATGAGTAAAAATTTATGTGATTTCATAAAAAACTCGATGTCATTCTGATCATTTCTACGCATACCGCGTTGCCCTACTCCCAAAACTCCACGAGTTATTACGTTTTCAAAATGTGCAAGACTTTTGGATCACCCGGTATGCATGTGTATATAGTAGACCGCAAGACTAAATTTCCTGGTTTGGTTTGGTCGACCCAATCCGCCCCTGCTGCCTGTTTTATATCTCAAAAATGAAAAATGGGTGTTGATGAGTCCGACTACGTCCATACGGCAAGAAAAATCTGTGTGCTCAGCCAGAACTTTCTATAACAATCCAGGATGATGCCGTTTGGCTTCCGCAATGCAAGTGTCACATTTGAGGGTCTTATGCAGTCTGTCGGATGAGGATTGCCTAGTGAGATATGCAATGAATATCTAAATGACCTAAGTGTCGTGAAGATAATTTTGAAGACCACTTGACTAATCTGACCTCCTGTTTTATTATGTCTTTCAGAGTGTGTTTTCATATCAAAAGCCCATCATCGAGTTACATGGCTCAAAGGCCAAAAGCTGCCGCTGATCGAAACAAGGGAGGAATGGAGGAGCGTTGATAGCGTAGAAGACCGCGGATTAACTGAGTTAAGTCTCAGAGGTGTCACATACATGCGAAAATTGAATATTACACTTTTAGTCCTTGGTGGAACTGATAGTTGCGAGCAACAGTCAGTAGCTATGTTGTTACTTAGCAGAGTGCTAGATGGAAAACCACATCAAAACGCTTTCGGAAAGAAAATGAGTATATTATTTTTTAATAATTTTATTTGAAGGTGTAGTTATAGGAATGTTTCAAGTTTCGGCCACACACCAAATATAGATGAGCGAAAGTAAGGGCACATGTGTTACAATTGATATCAGTAACAGAATAAAAAGAAAACATTGTGAATGAATTTGTGGATAATTTAGATTTTTCATCAGAAAACATATGTATGCTTGCAAATATTTTTGCACATAAAGTACCCTGAGTCTGATCAAAAAAAAAAAAAAAAAAAACTAATAGAAAAATTAACGGGCTTCCTAACTGGCCGAGTCTTGATACCACGGTCTGACTAACTCTCCACCAGTTGAGGGGGCACTGGCACCAATGGCAGAGCTTATTTCAGTAACCTAAAATACATGTTTGGGGATACTATTATGAAGTGTGTAATAGTTATCTCCAAACTAAACGATATTGGGCATGAAGCTGAAAATACAACTGCACAGTTACAGTTTAAAATTGTGAAACCCCAAACTTTAGAAATAGTGTCCTCGCTAGATGGTTCAACAAGTTAAAATTTTCGTTTGCCATAATAGACTTATAAATTATGTTTTTGATGACCTGAAAATTCTGAAAACTTTTTGTAACACTATTAGTTTTTTTTTTCGTTGTTAGTGAGAAACTTAACTTACCTCCTGGCCCATAGCCAGAGAGAGAAATTGAGAGGGCAGCTGATGATTGAGGGCCCCGGTGGCGCAGTGGTCTTTTTTTTTTTTGATTGGAGGTTTAACGACCACCGTGAGCAACTCAATGGGCTATAAGCAGTCGCCCGTCCCTAATTTAGGGTCTCTGGTTCCAGGGAAGGGAAAGAGCCAGTGCCGTAAGACAAACACAACATCCGCCGCCCCGGTGGCGCAGTGGTCTAAGCGATGGCCTCTGATCATTCGTCCGTACGGGGTCGGGTTCGAATCCCGGTCAGGCATGGATGTTGTGTTTGTCTTACGGCACTGGCTCTCTCCCTTCCCTGGAACCAGTGACCCTAAATTAGGGACGGGCGACTGCTTATAGCCCAATGAGTTGCTCACGGTGGTCGTTAAATATCCAATCAAAAAAAAAAAAAAAAAAAAAAACACAACATCCATGCCTCACCGGGATTCGAACCCGGACCCCGTTCGGACGAATGATCAGAGGCCATCGCTTAGACCACTGCGCGCCGCCCCGGTGGCTCCAGTGGTCTAAGCGATGGCCTCTGATCATTCGTCCGAACGGGGTCCGGGTTCGAATCCCGGTGAGGCATGGATGTTGTGTTTGTCTTACGGCACTGGCTCTTTCCCTTCCCTGGAACCAGCGACCCTAAATTAGGGACGGGCGACTGCTGATATCCCATTGAGTTGCTCACGGTGGTCGTTAAACCTCCAATTAGAATAAAAAAAGAAAATGATTGAGGTCGGGCAAAAAGTACAAAAGGGGTCGGGGACTGAACTGCAGCATGAAAGTTGGGCTGCTGCCGATCTGGCCCTACCTTGGCTATGACTTTGCTTACCTCTCAGTAGTGGCATTTTCTTTCTTTTTTTTTTCTTTTGAACAGCAAACAAGTTTACGTTAAATATTTGCGACATTGATCTTTTAATTTTTGGCAGTGAGATCCTTGAAATATGCATTTTATGTTGGAAATACTCAAATTATTTGATGACTGTAAAAATTCTTAAACAAACTGTAATCATTATCTTACATGTAGAAATATGTGCGGTGGCACCAAGAAGGTTATATTACTGGAGACACCACTTATCCACGCAGCATTGGCCGCCATAAGTCACCGTCTGTGCTGCGAATAACGTCATGAGCAGGCACGACGCAGCCGCAGAAGAGAAGCTGCTTGGAGACCAATGGAACAAAAGCTTCTAAGCGTATAATGATATATATACGCTTAGAATGATACACAAGCTTACTGTTTCATTAATGGTATAATTTGGTTCATTTTTGCCTGCTTGTGACGTCACACCACAGATTAGCTGTGACCCATGGCGGCGGAGCCAGTGGTGTCTCCAGTAATATAACCTCTTTGGGTGGCACAGTGGCATAACCACTGGCTTCTGACCGTTTGCCTGAGGTGTGTCCTGGTTCGAATCCTGGTGCGGCATGCATGTTGTATTTCTCTTACAACATTTGCTCTCTCTCTCTTTCCTGGACTTAGTAGCCCTACATTAGGGACGGGCGACTGTTTATTGCCCATCTAGTTGCTTACAGTGGTAAACCCCAAAAGATTATTCTCCAGCCTCATATATTTAACACTGAGCACCTTTCCGTCTTCGTGTTAGAACAGTCAGAGGGCCGCCCCGGTGGCCCAGTGGCCTAAGCGCTGGCTGATGATCATTCGTTCTGTTCGGTCCGGGTTCGAATTCCGTGAAGCATGGATGTTGTGTTTGTCTTACGGCATTGTCTGTCTTCCTTCCCTGGAACCAGTTGCCTTAAATTAGGGATGGGTGACTGCTTATAACCTATTGAGTTGATCACGGTGGTCGGGAAACCTCCAAACAAAAAAACAAAAGAAACAGAACAATCAGGGGTCAGAAAGGAATCTGTTTTGGCTAATCCTTAAAAATGACGCGAGTTCAAAAAGCAGTTCAGGCTTGGGCGGCAGAGTATTTCGTCTATGGTGTCCCCTGATTCTGTCCGTTCCTTTAAATCAGAGTCCCCAAATTAGAATAGGTCTTATAAGGGGTTTTAAACACCGAAAGTTCAGGGGGAAGAAAGTCCTTCGCAGAGCAAGCAATCCCCTGAAACTGTTTTGAAACTCCGAGTTCATCGCGTTCTCGAGCGGGTTAACAAATGAAAATGAAAATGTTAACCATATAAAATGTTATGAATTTGCATGCTTTGTTCGCAACTTCTTCAATAACATCAAAGGATTTTGCGTTATTAGTGGTTGTAAGAGGATATAACCAACCTTACCAACCTCTAAGGAAATAATATTTATTGCGGTCATGCTCATGCAACACCGTTAACCAGTGTTGCCAGATTGGGGGTTTTCTCCCCCATTTTGGGGAAGTATTTAGCCGCCGTGGAAGTATTGGGGAAATAATTTTGCAGCCGAAATTTGGGTAAATTTTGCGGGTATTGTCAGTAGTAGTTCGAAATAGTCTCGCTCTGGGAATGAAAATGAGATGAATTACTAGAGGCATTTTCTCAGAGTGAGCTGCAACTTGAATAAATAATAATTTGGAATGCAAGAAAAAGGTTATACTTTTTTTTTTTTTTTTTGATTGGAGGTTTAACGACCACTGTGAGCAACTCAATGGGCTATAAGCAGTCGCCCGTCCCTAATTTAGGGTCACTGGTTCCAGGGAAGGCAGAGAAGGTTATACTTGTAAGAGATTATTTATTAAATATTTTCTATTAAAGTTGTCCCTGGATGCATCACACCTCTGGCACTGCGGCCTAATCCTTAAGTCTTAACTGTGCAAAAACGTGTTTAACACCAACATCTCCAGTGCCGCCCTGGCATCACTACGGAGATGAGGGCGGTGTGGTGGGGGATAAATTGCTATATGGTGGAATGTGCAAAATAATTTGAAAAAAAAATCATTTTGTAAATTTCAGTGCTTGACAGATTTAAAAAGATTTAAAGATGGCCTATTTTTTTTTTTGTGCGTGTTTTTTTCCGAACAGTTACTATAAAATCCCACGAAGAGACAATAAATTGCTGCACTTTATAGTCATAAACAAGGTGGTCAGAAGAAGGAGGAGGTGGCAACATCACTTCTCAGTGGGCTGCTGACGTGCGCCACATTTTATCAGCTGACTACGCTAATGCGCCCAACCCTAAATCTCCTGTACATCTCTATGGGCCGCCCCGGTGGCGCAGTGGTCTAAGGCGCTGGCCTCTGATCATTCGTCCGTAAGGGGTCCGGGTTCGAATCCCGGTCAGGCATGGATGTTGTGTTTGTCTTACGGCACTGGCTCTCTCATTTCCCTGGAACCAGTGGCCCTAAATTAGGGACGGGCGACTGCTTATAGCCCATTGAGTTGCTCACGGTGGTCGTTAAACCTCCAATCAAAAAAAAAAAAAAATCTCTATGGGGAAATCGCGATTTTGAACGGGTTTTTCGGACCCTTACCTACCCATACAGTCATGAAAAAAATTGAGGCTGAAATATTCATTCCCGTAATTAAAAAAATCAAAAAAATAAATAAAAATAAACAAATATATGTTCGTATTTCTTTAAAAAATTGAACAAAACAATGATTTTTTGAGCGGAAGTCTATACTGCTCATGGCTACTTGCATACTGCGCTTGTGTAAGTAGCCATGTTTAAAGTATTACCAAGCCGCCCCGGTGGCGCAGTGGTCTAAGGCGCTGGCCTCTGATCATTCATCCGTCTGGGGTCCGGGTTCGAATCCCGGTGAGGCATGGATGTTGTGTTTGTCTTATGGCACTGGCTCTCTCCCTTCCCTGGAACCAGTGACCCTAAATTAGGGACGGGCGACTGCTTATAGCCCATTGAGTTGCTCACGGTGGTCGTTAAACCTCCAATCAAAAAAAAAAAAAAAAAAAGTATTACCAAAACTCTAATATTGAGAAATACGAAGTCCGAAGGCCGCCCCGGTGGCGCAGTGGTCTAAGGCGTTGGCCTCTGATCGTTCGTCCGTAAGGGGTCCGGGTTCGAATCCCGGTCAGGCATGGATGTTGTGTTTGTCTTACGGCACTGGTTCTCTCCCTTCCCTGGAGCCAGTGACCCTAAATTAGGGACGGGCGACTGCTTATAGCCCATTGAGTTGCTCGCGGTGGTCGTTAAACCTCCAATCAAAAAAAAAAAAAAAAAAAGTCCGAAGTATTCCTTGTTTGCATCCTTGCTTTGCATGTGCTGAGCGTGACTGATTCAGGCACAGGAAGTGACGTCACGTTGCCAAACTCCCGCAAACTCACACAACCTCAGAGAGGGTAATCAAAACAGCTGATCTGTTTTGGCTTCACTCAAAACGGGTCTTTTAACCTCCTCTTCTTCTATTCTTCTTGGTCATAAACCAATTAGTCACAAACTTAAAGGAGAAATTTTTGGGGAATTTCCATTTGGAAACGCCAATTTTGGGGAAAATCTGGCTATAGCTTGGGGAATTTTAATTTTCACCATCTGGTAACACTGCCGTTAACCGTTAAGAAGAGTGAATTGAACAGTAAGATCAAAGAATATATTCTTTGAGTAAGATCGTCTGCTATGTTACAATGAAGGTAAAATTCTCAAAATTCTCTTAAATATTAAGAAAAATTGAAATCTACAAACTTCCGATGTGTATTTTATTCAAAGAAATTATTTCATTAGCACATGTCGCAAATTCCATTGCTTGTGTGCTTTTACAAGAGGGTGAAGTGTGTCGCTTTTCTTTAATTTGAATAAGTGTTTAGAAGTATTGTTGTGTAGTCCGTAATTTCACAGCTTTATACATCTTGTTTGTTCTCTAAAGGTTTCAGTTACGAAAAATATGGAGGTAATGTCTTACATACTAATTAAGATTTTCAGAATTGAACAGTTATAGTGAGATTGTGGAACAGTTCAATCGTGTTTATTCTTTTTGTTGTGAAAGCACAGCTTCTGATTCCAGTATGTATTTCTACTATCACTACCTAAGTAGGAGCATATAACAAATTGACTTGACATATGGATGATAAAGAAGTTAATGAAGAAATAATTAAAATATTTGCAGTAATAGTAAAGAACAATATAAAAATAAGAAAAAACATTGGTTTGAAGTCTAATATGGTCCAAGCATAAGCTATTACACATAACCATTCAGAAACATCAAATAATTATCCAAACTATATTAACCAATCTAATATAGAACTGACATCTCTTCAAAAATTAGCACTTCATAAAGGTCTAAAATTGGAATAGAAAATTCCACCTAGTGAAGTAATAATACCTGAACTGGATGATATTATTAGACAACTCCCCAAGTATTATAGGCAAGAACCAACAAGATTTGAGGTAGATAGAGCTGTTAATAACAGTAATAAAGCCAACATAGGGTTAACTTATAGCAGAATAAAATATGAATGTCAAGCATTGATCTATCTACAAAATAATCCTGAGATTTAATGCATAATGGTGGACAAATCCAAATAATTAACAATTGTCAACCAAGAAGATTTGAATGTTAAGATGAATATAGCAATAGAAGAACTTAAAAAGATTATTCAAGATCCAACTAAAAATGTTATTAGAAAATTAGCCAATATAAAAGAAAAACAGCAACATATCAACTAATATCAAGAAAAAAGTATACCTACCAGTGGGTGCAGCCGTCCCAGAAATGTTCGATAACTAAAATTACATAAAGAAAACAGCCCTATTCGACCAATAATAGCAAGAAATATGGCCCCAACTATAAATCTAGAGCAAGCCATTTATCAGTATCTTAAACAGTATTATGACAATCATAAATATAATGTTAAAAATTCTAATAATGTCATAACAGCAATAAATAATAATAAACACCTAAAGGATGCCAAAATGATTAGTCTTGATATTATATCAGTTTATCCAAACTCACCTACAGAAAAGGCAATAGCATTAATGAAAGAAAAACTAAAAGAAAATGATGTTGCTATAAATGAGGTCAATAGCATAATTTCTGCACTAAATTTTGTTAATAACAACAGTTTCTTCCAATACAATAAAGATAGTATACAAACAAATGTCTGGAGCTCCTATGGGTCACCTTTTTCAGGACTTTTGGCCAAAGCTATACTGCAGGACATAGAGAAAAAAACATAATCTTGAAAAAACACCAGATTTGTACCTAAGGTACATTGATTGTATTTTTAATATTTTGGAGGTATTCTGAAATAGAATTGCAAAATTTCATTGATAAATTCACTCAACTATATCCATTAATAAAACTAAATAGAATATGAAAATGACAATCAGCTACATTTCTTAATATTAAATTTATAAAGATCAACTCAAAAATTGAATATGAAGTACATAGAAAACCATCTTGTGTGCCATCTATAATTCCAAATAATTCACACCATCCTTGGATATATAAAATTGCTGCTTTTCATTTTCATGTTCAAAGAGCAATAACGCACTCATCTAATCCAACAGCTAAAAATAGAGAATTACAATGAATCAAGAATCTGACAAATGATTTTGGATATGGTAACAAAATAATTTGCAACATTTATCAAGAATGCAAAAATAAAATAAGAATAAATAAACCAACTATCAATAATAAATCAGAAACATCAGTATACTTTAACAAGATCCCATATAGCTCTGCAATTACAGGTATCATAAAAAAAAGAATGTTATAAGGCAAATTTCAAAATTGCACAAACAGTCAAAGATAGTGCCAACTTACACACAATAATGAGCATAAGTCAATACTAAATAAAACCGGAGTATACCAAATTCCAATTTTACCCACTAAAACAGCAAACAATAATACGGTATTATAGGCAGCACAAAAAGGAAGTTAAAAATTAGATTGAGAGAGCACTTTAGTAACTGGACAAAGCCAGAACATCACTAATTCAGCACTGTAAGAAAAATAATACCATACCAGACTGGACTAATACCAACTTGATTGCTTCACATTGTACCCATAGACAGATTCTTATAGCAGAGGCCACCAGGATCGAAAATACAAAAGATCACAACTGTAATACTAGTGCACCAGTGGAGGCATCTTATGTATCGAAACATGTGCTAAAAAAAAAAAAAAAAAAAAAGAATGGAAAAAGTAAAAGTACAACATCTAAAGTGAAGATTAAGAGCCTTACCCTCACTAGATGGTGCCACGAGGAGAACACGCCCAATAATCTTGATGTTGCTAACGAGGATGACTTGGTGGGATTTCAACATTGAAGCATTGGCATACAGTCAATAACAGCATTGCCATCTGCTGCGTTTGATAATTACCACGGTTAGGTGGTTGAAACTCATTAGGATTGACTTTGGGCAAAGTTTTTAACCTTCTATTACACCTTGAGTATTTCCTCAGTTCTATTCATCTGCTTGATGTTTTATTCTCAACTTTATAGAGTTTTTATCCATTGGTCTTTTAGTCCAACAAAGATCTGCTTTAAACAATTGTTTACTTTTTGATTTCTTAATTCCTCATTGTTTTTATTCAAATTTTATGCCCATTTCTTCAGTTTAAAAACCATTACTTGAGAAGTGCTCTTTAATATTGAACCACATGAATAACAGCCGGATTAAATGCCTATCAAGTGTATGCAGACTTTGTAAAGTAAACAAATGCTATTTTTCATTGTTCAGGGAGATTGGGAAGTTGTATTGACTTTTGTTCGAGTGTCATGATTATGACAAAAATTTAAACATATGAAACAGAACTTTATAATAAATATTGTGAAATATTTTTATCAATAATATTATTACCCAAGTTTGCTCACTGACAAGCGGAACTGGTTGTTACTCGGAATATATGTTGTGGGTATCGTCAGCATTTTATAGATTTAATTAGAAGTGCGTGACAGTTTTTAGAATATAAGAAACATCACTGTTAATGCCACAAAAGGACTTTTCTTAAACATATTATCATGTCATGCGCATAATGATATCATAGAACAGAAAAAAGTCCATGTACTAGCATTCTTGACATCCACATTTTTGAAGGTGTGATCTATCAGAGGGGGTTCAGTAACTTAACGTACTGTTCAGTATTTTATTAAATTATAATTATTTAATGATATATTATTAAAACAACCAATCACTTACCCGAAAGATCATGGTCACTATATTCCTTTAACACTTCTAGCACGTCCATCATGTCCATCATGATGGACGTGCTAGAAATGTTAAAGAAATAAAGTGACCATGATCTTTCGGGTAAGTGATTAGTTGTTTTAATAATATATCATTAATGAATTGCACATAAATATGTGCACGTTGCTGGTGTTTTAATACCTTGAAAGTGCAAATATTACGATTATAATTCTTTGTTGAAAACATTGATTTTAATAATTTAATGCTGGAAAACTCAAAGCTAAAATAAATTTATTATAAACAAAACTAAAATAAACTTAATTTGAATTTTTCAGCATTAAATGATTAAAATTAGTGTTTTTAACATAAAAAGAACTCGCAACAAGTAAAATTCACTAGAAAAATTACCTATCACAAAGATTTATTTGGGTCTTTAAAGAGAATTAGTAAGAAGTATAATATAAGGCTAATCCAAGTTTAGAGAACAAAGTTTTAAAAAAATTCGGTACTTACGTATTAAACAGAGGCCCATGTCACCTGCAATGATCTCGCTGCAAGGTCTGTTGTTTCTGAGCCATCTTACTCGCGATGATCGCCCTCAAAGGTAATTTGTTCCGTTATTCGTAATGAACTCATGACATGAAGTGAGAACTTCATTTGATACTTTCTTCTCCGTGCCTGCGAGAACTTCATTGGATACTTTGGTTCCCATTCCACATGCTTAGTTTTTTTGTTTTTTTATTGGAAGTTTAATGACCACTGTGAGCTACTCAGTGGGCTATAAGCAGTCACCTGTCTCTAATTTAGGCTCCCTGGGAAGGGAGAGAACCAGTGCCATGAGACAAACAAAACATCCATACCTCACCGGGATTTGAACCTCGACCTATCTCGGATGAATGGTCAGAAGCCATCGCTTAGACAACTCTGCTACCAGGGCGGCGTGCTTAGTTTGTTTCGCATTTCATGTGCTTCAATCGTCCTGAGAATTTCATTGAATACTTTGTTTCCTGTTTCCGTGAGAACTTCATTGGATACTCAGTTTCTCAATAGATTGTTTCGCGTTCTGTGTTCTTCAGTCGTTAATTGATAATGCTGTTTAAGTAAGTAAGCTTTCGCCAGTTCATGGAAATATGATGAAAATTTGGGATCTACTTAACACTGAGGAAGAGGTAATGAGTTTATTTCAGAGTATAGGAATATTTCCAAGACAACGTATATGTAAGAATGGCCGTAATATGAAATTATACCTTTCATTTAAATCTTGGCAGTGTAATGTAATAAAGATGTAAGAGCAAAGTACTTAGTGCTTGACTTTTGTATGTGTACTTCGTGTTGTTACACAGTAAATTTTCTTTTCTTTATATTGAACTGTTTGACTTTTGTATGTGCAATTAGGGAGTATATGTTTCTTTCCTTTATATTGAACTGTTTCACTGTTATTCATGTGCTTGCCGTGGCTAGATTTGTGCCAAAAGCGGTCTGTGCTGAGGGCCTCTGTTTAATACGTAAGTACCAAAAATTCGTTAAATTAGTTCATATAGAAGATACTTTAAAAATGCAAGGAGTTGTCTATGAAGTAAAATGTAGTTGTGGACTGTCTTACATAGGTGAAACAGGCAGCAGACTAGAAACTCATATAGTAGAGCATAAAGATGCTCGCTATAAAATATTGCTCCAGCAAGACAGGTTTAGATAGGCATGTTAGAGAAACTGGTCACAACATGGACTGGAATTCCCTTAAAGCCATCAGTTTCCAAAACAGTTTTCAAAAAAGGAAGCTCAAAGAAGGAATAGAAATTGAGAAAAATCTGAATTCCATCGTCACTGATCGCAGAGGATTATCCCTGCCTAACATGTGGCAGAATTTGGTGAAAAATAACTGTAACTGTCAAGGTTAACCATAAGTGCGATAGTCATGGGGAAAAGTGACAATAAAAGTCAGCCGAAAGAAGAAGTAGAGCTTTCTCCAAAAATTTGCAATTAAAATAAAAATTTTCCTAATAGAAATTCCTATAATAGAAGTTTGATTCAGTAATTGAATTAAGAAACTAGGAAGCCAATTTTCAACATGAGCTTTATTCGAAGAAGAATTATAGTTTAATAAAATAGTGTTAGGTTGATAAATAGTGTTAGTGTATGTTAGGTTGCTGAAACTCCCCACAGATGGATCACACCTTCAATAATGTGAATGTCAACAATGCTAGTGAGGTATGTGGACTTTATGTTCTATGGTATTCTTATGAACATGATATGATGATACTTTTAAGTAGTATAGTGTGCTTAATAATGTGAGTTTCTTGGGTAACTCAATATCAAAATTACAGGACTTTTCTTGTTGACAAAATGGAACTTTACTTTTGGTAATTGTTATCAAGTCAGGTCACTTGTTTTCTAAATATTTCTGCACGAGAATGTATTGTTTTCTGATAATTGTCCGAGCTTTCCCTTTCTGATTCAGTTTCTTCTCATTCTGCATTACCTATAGCAATCGCACAATGGCGGTTTTCCACTATGAAGTCCTCCATGGTAAATCAGCTGATTAGACATTGAGGAGAATTGGCTTCCAGCAACTTTCTGTCTCATTTAAGCAGTGCTGACCACCTGTACCAAGGATTAATACAATGAAACAAAAATATTTGGTACATATTTGTTCTCTTTGTGTTGGACATTAAGGATAAAAGTTTTCATAATATCTTGCAGATCACTCCTCCTTTACGTAGCTTCCTTGAACTCTTCATCTGTGAAATATTGTGTTTCATGGTTTTTGAGATAACGAAGAGCTCCAGAAAGGCACTGGGGATAGTCACTAATTGTACAGTAGTGAATATTGGCTAGCAGTGAAGAGGTGCGACCTTTACAATAATGTTACTAGAATACTACAATAGAGTGTGTAAGATGTATGATTATAAAATGCTGTTAAAATGGTACTTTATAGTTAAGTTTCCTTTTTTAAACCACTAAAGCTCAGAGTTTCATCAGTAAAAGTTTTTATATGTTGCTTCTTTTGCAGTTTTTTTTTATTCATTTTTAGGCACAAAGTTTCTTATTTTTATTTTTAAAAACTTTATTTTTCTGTAGGCAAGTTAAAAAAATCAAAGGGGCACAGTAGCAACTGTGACGGAACCTACAACATAGAACTATGTCAACTGTCACTATTTCATGGCACTATCTCACTAGTTCTATTCAGTGAAGGACAGTTAAAAAAATCAAAGGGGCACAGTAGCAACTGTGACGGAACCTACAACATAGAACTATGTCAACTGTCACTATTTCATGGCACTATCTCACTAGTTCTATTCAGTGAAGGACAGTTGGTGAAGGCCTATGTTGTAGGTTGCAGAACACTTGCTACTGTGCCCCTTTGATTTTTTCAGATATAAAATTTTTAAGAAATTGAATGAAAGAAGTATTTTACTTTATTTGCTTAAAAGCAACTTATACTATATACAATTCATAGTAACTTATGCTGATTATAAATTAATGTTAGTAGAAGTAGAAGGCGTAGTTTCATTGTTGTCAGTACTTATTGCTAAAATTGTCAGTACTTATTGCTAAAATAACAATAGTATTTTTTTTTAATTACTATTGTTAAAAATTAGGTAACAAATATTTTGTTGTATTGGAAGCACTAATGTCACATTAGCTTCATTGAGGCTTAACGATATACATGGAAAGTTGGCATCTAGAAGACTGATATAAAGCTGAATGCCAGCTTCCAAAATATGATGTATTGCAGTGCAAACAACCCTACTCCATGTTGAATTAGGTTTTCATTGCAGAAGTAGTCCGAGTTGTCAGTGCTTGGAAAATTGCCCCTTCAGCGATGACTGTTTAATGTTTTACTGAAGGATGATAGAAAATTCAGACTGAAGTTCATGTGGATGTTTTTCTTTTTATTATTATAATATTTTCACTCATTGTTCTTAATTTTTGAAATTAATTTCTCTAAATATTCAGTTATAAATGAAAACAATTAGGTTAAGTATACAGTGAGACCACCCAAAAACCTAGGGGAGGAGGGGCTTTCATGGATTTTCTGGGGCTAAGCACCCCCCGAGAAGATGCCTGAATACATCACTGATCACAGACAAACAAAACACATGTCAACAAAGCAAGAGCGATGTCTGAAGGGTGAATGATATAACCCCAGAGCAAGCCAACTCCTGGTTCACTTCTCTGTTTAGCAACAACAATAATGACTGAGGGTTTCTTCTGCTAATCCCTTGGACGCCATGCAAATTCAAAGAACATTGGGGAGTAGGAAATCCTAGTCATGCTATCTGGGCGATTTAGGTGCTTGTGGTTGTTTGCATGTAAGAGTGCTATGGTCACAAAAGGGTTAATATAAAATAATCCACATTTTTTGCTTATTAAAAAATCTGTATTATTAGAACATCAAAATTATTATGTTTAACTATAAAAGAACTCTGCATGAAATTTATAAAGAGCTAGTTCCTTTCCACTTTCATGCTGGGTGTGAGTAGGTTACATGTAAACAAGTTGTGGCTATACACATGAAGCTGGGAGATTCCAAAATCCTCCTCTAAATTGCATAATCCATTATTTATCTTGCTTCTTTATTAAACAGATCTGAGTTTTTATATGTGTTCTTTTACCTGTACCTCATAATAATAGTAAGTGTCTTATTGAGACTTTTGCATTGTAGACTCTAATTTGTTACCTTATTAATAGGTAAGACGCTGCATTTTTATTTTATTTTATGTGGATGTGGTTACTTTTTTAAGTTCATAAATATCATTGAACAAGCACTTCCATTAATTTGAAACTGTATCTGAAGTGCATAACTCTTTGACTAAACTTTTTGCATTTTAAGAACTTTTTATAATTTTTTTGCCTTGCAGGTTCAGCTGAGTAATTAATATTGTGGATAACTGTAAATGTGAAACATGAGCATTTCAAAGTCAATACTCAAAGAAGGATGGCTCTATAAATGGGTTAATGTTATGAGAGGGTATAAGAAGAGATGGTTTGTTCTCAACCTCACTCATCTATCATATTACAGGTAAAGTCTTTTCAAGATTCAAAGACATTTTCATTTTATGATTAAGTTTGTGGGAGACTAAAGCAATTAGTAGTTATTATTTTTATAGCAAGCTTTATGTAGGAAAAGGTCATGTGGAATGTAGAATCTTTCAATGACACATCTGTTCAGCGAACATATTGGGTTGGTGCGAATGAAATGTCCGGTGCGAACGAGCAGCTGAGACAGGCCCCCACCGCAGCGGAGTGGAACCATGCCCAGGTGTTGCGGGTATTTCATCACAGAGTTACTATAAATAGCTAGTATGTGTGTGAAGAACAAGGTTCAGGGATGGTTTATTTGGACGTAACATGGCTTGCAAAGGAAACATGCAGATGCCAGATTTGAGAATCATCTTCCTATATGAATTTTAACTGGGCCATTCTGCAGGAATTGCCACTCAAAATGTTAGCAATGCGTTTGGGGAGAGTACAGCCAATGAACGAGCCATTCGGCGATGGTTTGTTAAGTTTCGAACCTGAGATATGGACCTGCAAAACGCAGCACGTGGTCACTGACCTGTTGCTGTTTTTGACGATGTTCTGTTGCATGTGGTTGAATTGGACCCCCAAAAACGTTTCATGAGATAGCGGCAGAGGTAGGTGCCCACCACACGATAGCTGTTTGGTATCTGGTTACCCTGGGTAAGGTCAAAAAGCTGGAAATGTGGCTGCTGCATGAGTTGACAACTGCAAACAAGGCTAGGCATTTGGAAGTCTGCACGTCACTGCTTGCCAGGAATAAAAAGGAACCTCTACTGTATGGAATCATCACCTGCGATGAGAAGTGGGTCCTGTAAGATCATTGGAAATGATTTGCACAATGGTTAAACAAGGCACAGCCTACTGGATGGCATCCAAAGCCACCCCTACTCACCAAGAAGATGATGCTCCTTGTCTGATGGTCCACAGCCAGGATAATTAATCAGAGTTTCTTGGCAAGAGGCCAAACCACCACTGCAGAACGTTATTTTGCTAAATTATACCAGATGCACCTGAAATTACTCTAGAAACAACGGGCTTTGGACAACAGACAGGGTGTTCTTCTGCTCCAGGACAACGCTTGCCCTCATGTCGCACAGCAAACGATGATGAAACTAAGTGCCTTGGGCTATGAAGCACTGCCTCATCCTTCCTATTTCCTGTACTTGTCTCTGACAGACTATCATCTGTTTTGTCGCCTGGATCACTTCCTGTCCAGGAAACAGTTCATGACAGACAACGAGGTTCAACATGCAGTTGAAGACTTCTTCGGGTCCTAGTCACAAGATTTTGTTTTTGTTCTAGGATCATGACCTTTGCTGGACAGATGGCAACTATCTGTCGATGCTGAGGGGATTATTTTGCCGTGGTAAGTTGTCCTACTTTTCCGTTCTCGCTGTCCATGTGTGCTGGTCCTTTGCCGGACATTTTATTCGCACCAACCCAATACATGTACAGAGGTTTATCAAAAGAATGGAAACACCAACTGCGACTGGAGTATACACAATGTATCATATGCAAATCACAGAGACTACATCACCTGTGGTGTGAGGCATATAAAAAAGTGCAGTGCAATTTCAGCTATCATGTAACTGTGCCACAGTTTCAGGTGAGACAGCTGTTGTGGAGTAATTATCGACAATATCAGATCTCTGTGACCTCAAAAAAGGCATGATCATTGGTGCTATCTCTCAGGAGCTTCAGTAACTTCCAACAGGAATATGGCTGGCCCTTGAACTATTTGCAGATCTTCAGGTATACATATAGAGCATGACCCCTGAATGTTTGAATGCAAGTGCTGATTCTTGCATGCGTTTAGGCAAAAGGATATCAAATGTGTTATTTCAGGCCTATTCCACTTGATGTTTCAATTAAAGGCTTGAAAGTGGCATCAAATTTGAAGTCAGGTGTCAACCAGTTATGTTCCAGATATATTTTATTAGTGGCAGATCTCTCTCTCTTATACATAATCTTACATGTCATGAGAGGATGCTTGTGTATTGAATAGCCATTATCATAATGTTGGCAGTTTGTGGACACTGGTCAGGCATTTTTCTTCTGGAATACTACATTTTTCTTAATAAATAAATACATCGCTCTTTCCCTGTTTCAGAAACACACAGCAACCGAAAAATTGTTTTACATTTTTCTTGTTCATGAAAAAGAAACTTGAATGAAAGAAAAACTCATAGGTCTTTTTAAATGGCTTTTATTTTCATTTAAGCATAACTTCTTCCAATTTAAAAATAAATTCTACAAACAGGCCTCAGGCTTAGCAATGGGTTCTCCATTGGCTCCTTTTTTGGCAAATTATATTGTTTGGGAAAACTTGAAGATAAAGTATCCCTACTCCAACCTTCATTATTTTGCCTCTATGTGAGATATATGGATGACATCCTCATAATAATTGACAGATATAGTGTCATCAATTATTCTCATAATAATCATGCTCACTGCACGCCATCACCAGCAATGTATGAAATGGGCCTAAGATAATTGAGATTGGTTCGTTGATGATTGGAAAAAAGTGGCTTGGTCTGACAAATCAAGATTCCTGGTGTATCACGTAGACGGCCGAGCGTGGATACTCCGATGACCAACGGAGGCTATGGGCAGAAACGGGCCAGCAGAGGCCGTGTTATGCTGTGGGCGATATTTTCTTGGGACACTTTAGGCCCCATTATCCCAATTGCACAATCCCCGACAGCTGTCAGGTATTTAAACATCATGGCGCACCAAGTTCACCCATTCATGTCAACTGTGTTCCCTGCTGGTGATGGCCATTACCAACAGAATAATGCACCATGCCACACTACCAGAATCATCAAGGAGTGGTTCGAGGAACGTGCTGGTGACTTTCTGTTAATGCCCTAGCCTCCAAATTCGACTGACATGAACCCATTCGAACATTTGTGGTTCGACTTGGAAAAGCAGGTTCGTGTTAAATGACCCCCACCTCGAAATGTGCTTGACGCCCTTTGGCCACACATGACCCTTGCACCATAAAAATTCAACAACCAACCAACCTCGAAATGTACAGGAACTGGAGGACCTGCTGTTGACATCATGGTACCAGATACCCCAGGTTACCTATCGCGACCTCATCGAATCGATGTCTCGCCGAGTGGCCACTGTTTTGTGGGCTAAAGGGGGTCCTACAGCTTATTAGGTAGGTGGTCATAATGTTGGCTTATGGGTATATAGCAGTGTGTCTTATATTTTGAAAAATATGGTGGCTCTTATTGCTAAACACAGTTGAATTCTATTCCAATTAATGTGTGCACAACACCACTGAATACATTCATGACAATAAGTAACAGTGAGATGCAAACACAACCACTGAAACTGAAGATGCTTCGTGCAAGTTATTGAGGAGTGTGCAAAGCATCGTATAGGACACAACACCACTCCTAATCTGGTCAGAAGTGTTTGATTTGTTTGCCAAAACCATCTGTCAGATATGTTGGCTGTGCCTTTCATTGGTGTTTCTGGAAGATGCTGTGCCTAATTTTCAAGATTTGTGTGCTATCCTTTCCACACTGTGTCTAATGCTGATGAACCATAAACACATCACCCATTCAACATTTTAAATAACAATCTGCACTCTTGTAAGTTGACTATCTCTTGTCTCTCAAAGTAAGAATTGGATAAGATAGTAACATCTTCTTAGTGTTTGTAAATAATTTAATGAAAAAATAAAAAAAATGTTTGAAGTTTTGGTTAAAAATAGGAGTCTTAAGCCTTAGGTTTTATTTGTAAACAACATTATATAACTTTGTATTATGGCACAGTGATTGACCAGGTGAATGAGTTTGTGTATTTAGGAAGTATGCTTGACAGACAGAACAAATTAGATGGTGAAATTAGTAGGCAAGTGAATTCTTCATTGAAAGTCATAGCTGCTGTGGGAGGTTTTCACAGGAATGATGGGTTCTCAAGAGAGTCCCGCATGGCTGTGTATGAAAGTGTAATTGTTCCTACTTTGATGTATGGCAGTGAAACCTGGGTACTACAGAAAAAACATAGGAGTCGTTTATGTGCTGTATTACCTATGGCGGGTTTGTGGCAAGACATGTTCTAAATGTATGAGGAATGAAGATGTGTTGCAGTTGTGTAATGTGAAGCAAAATGTTGTTAGCAAGGTGGAGACTAATATGCTTCGGTGGTTTGGCCATGTTGAAAGAATGAGTGATGAGATGCTTACTAAGAAAATCTTTTTAGCCCAAGTGGTAGGAAGGAAAGACAGAGGGCCGCCCCGGTGGCGCAGTGGTCTAAGCGATGGCCTCTGATCATTCGTCCGTAAGGGGTCTGGGTTCGAATCCCGGTGAGGCATGAATGTTGTGTTTGTCTTACGGCATTGGCTCTCTCCCTTCCCTGGAACCAGTGACCCTAAATTAGGGACGGGCGACTGCTTATAGCCCATTGAGTTGCTCACGGTGGTCGTTAAACCTCCAATAAAAAAAAAAAAAAGAAAGACAGAGGAAGGCCAAGGAAGTCATGGGAGGATCAGATTCAAGAGTGTCTGCATGAGAGAAAGATTATGAGTATGAAGTATCGAAGATCTTGTGTACAGCGTGTGATTGATGTCAGTGAAGCCCGAGTTGTATGTCAAGATCGTTGTGAATGGAGAAATTTGATACAGCAACAGTAAGTAAAAATTATCTGGGGGTTTGTATTTCTTTGTGGAGCTGACCTCTGACCCTCAAGGAACAACTTAGTGATATGTATGCATGTATTATCATCATCATCATCATCATCATCAACCATTATCAATCCACTGCTGGACGAAGGTCTCCCCAAGTTTCCTCCACAACGGTCTGTCGTGTGCCAGTCTCCTCCATGTCACTCCCGCATACTTTCGAATTTCATCCACCCATCTCCCATGTGGTCTTCTTCTGGGTCTTTTCCTGTCCCTTGGAATCCAATCTAAAATTTTGGCTGTCCATCAATGGTCTGTCCTTCTGGCAGTATGCTCAGCCCATTGCCATTTCAGGGATTTAACTCTGATCATGATGTACTCCACTCTTGTCATTTTTCGGATCCACGAGTTTCTCTTCTTATCTCTCCTGGTTACACCAAGCATGCACCTCTCCATGCTTTATTTGAGTTGTCTGCAGCCTTTGTATGTCTCTTTTAGTTAAGGTCCACGTCTCTGCACCATATGTAAGCACTGGAAGGATGCATTGATCAAACACTTTTCTTTTAAGACATAATGGCATATTACTCTTGAAAATTATGCTGTTTCTTCCAGAAGCTCTCCAGGCAAGTTTTGTACGCCGATTAATTTCTTCATCAATGTGACCCTCACTTGATATCTGCTGTCCAAGATAAACGTACATGTCTGTTATCTCCAACTTTTCTCCATCAATCGATAAATCTTCATTTCGTGTAAAAGCATTGAACATCACTTTTGTCTTCTGAAAGTTCATTTTTATCCCACTTCTTTACTCTTGTCAGCAAGTTCTTGGATCATACTCTGCAGCTCTGATGGGGTAGTTGCAAAAATGACTATGTCATCAGCAAAACGAAGGTCGGTTAGATAATCTCCATTAATCTTTATCCCTTTGTTTTCCCAGTTCAGTGATTGAAAGACATTTTCCAATGTGGTGTTAAAGAGCTTCGGAGATATGGTGTCACCTTGTCTCACTCCCTTTCCGATTTTTATGTGTGTTGTATTTTCAAACAGCCGAATCTTTGCACTTGCATTTTCATAGATGTTATTAATAATATCAACGTATGCATCTTCAGTACCGCAGGATTTCAGAGCCATTGTAACTGCTGATGGTTTCACCGAATCAAAGGCTTTTTCATAATCGATAAAAGCCATGCACAATGGAAGTTCATATTCCCTCGCTCTTTCAATTAGTTCTCTCAGTACGTGGATATGATCTATTGTGCTGTAGCCACTCCAGAATCCAGCTTGTTCTCTCGGTTGAGCCATGTCTAGTGTTACCTACAAACGGTGTGAAAGAACTTTAGTGAAGATTTTATAAACCACTGATAGGAGGCTGATAGGTCTGTAGTTCCTGAGATCCTCAATGTCACCTTTTTTATGTAGCAGGATCATTATTGCGTTGTTCCAATCCTCAGGAATCTTCCCTTCATTAAGGCATGGAGTGAACATTTGGGCGAGTACTGTTTCGATTTATTATTTAACGCTGAATTAAATTGCCTAGTAATTAAATCATTTTTTCTTATAATGCCCATCTATTAGGTGCTTGAATTAATTCCCGCTGTTTTTTGCCACACAAACACCTGTGTGTTGCCACAGAACGGTGCAGGATAGTCTATTCAAAGTAGTGTCCATTGGCAGCTATGACCTTTTCCCACCGTTGGGGTAACAAATGGATTCTGCGGTAGAAAAATGCAGGGTTTTTTTAGGTGAACCATTCATCGAGCCATTTTTGGATATCCGCAACAGAAAGGAAGTGCTGCTCTGACAGGCCATGTGTAGCGACCGGAACAAATGGAAGTCCGAGGGAGCAATGTCCGGGGAATAAGGCGTGTGGGGTAAGAAGTCCCAGCCAAGTGCCTCCAAGAGTTCCTTCACAGATTTGGCGACATGAAGTCTAGCGTTGTCATGGAGAAGAATAACCTTGTCGTGTGGAATCCAGTTTCCGAGCTTCTGGATCATTCCCATTGCCTTTAAACGTTTGCTAACCATTGACTTATCGACCCGTAGTGTTTAGGACAACTCGTGGAGCATCTGACATGAATTCTCATCCAATAAGGCCTCCAATGCACCATCTTTGAACTTTTTCGGCTGCCCAGGGCGCTCTTTGTCCTTCACGTCATATTCGTTGGTTTTGAAGCATCGGAACCACTCTCTGCATGTTGTTTACGAAAGGGCATGTTCCCCATAGGCCTGCACTAGCAAACGATGAATTTCCGCTGCAGATTTCTTGAGATGAAAGCAGAAGAGTAATGCTTCCCGCAAATGCTCTTTTTTTGGTATGAAACTCGACATCGTGAATGCGATGCAAACTCGTGTTCTGTGCCCTCCGATCGCGTGCCACACACTGCTTCGCCCAGACTATAGACGGTACGTGAGTGTGCGAGTGAGGTCACTTGTGGCCCGGGTCACAGCGCACCACTGCGGTTCTCTATTGGGCAACAGCAGGAAGTAATTGAAGCACCTAATAACATCATAACCAAATTTTATCAGAATTGACCTGCTGTAGGATAGTGTTCTTGGTTTTATTTCCATCGAGGTATGCCCTACTTCAGGGAATATCCTGAAGTAGCAAATTATTTGGAACATCTACTTAATCATGTGTCAGGCCACCCGTGACCTTCATAACAGCCTCAATTCGATGTGGCAGGGATTCATTGAAATGTTCATACTGTTCTGCAGGTGTGTTCAACCAATTAGATGGGATGGTGTCCATAAATTACCAAATTCTCGCTAGTGGATCTCAGTTATGAATGTTTTTTTAAGGTTCATCCCACAGGTGTTCAATTGGGTTAAGATTTGGAGATTGTGGGGGCCATTTTAGCACTTTGTAGTTACTGTCATGCTCCTGACAGTGACTTCAAAAATCCAAGTCATGAGATGTGGCACATTATCCTACTAGAAGTAGCACCCTCCATCAGGAAACACAATGCATATGTATGGGTGTTCCTGGTTTGCAGTGATGTTTAGATACCTCATGGCCTTCAAATGCTGTTTCAGAGGTTTTTAGAAACCCAACACTATAAAAACAGACCCCCCCCCACATCACCACACCACCTCCACCAGCTTGTACAGTGAATAATAAGCAGCTGGTATCCATTGATTCTGGCCCATCCATCTGCATGTATTAATGTAAAACATGATTCATTGGTCCAGGCAACATTTTTTCTGTGTTCAAGGGTCCAGTTTTGGTGCACCCATGCCCACGGCAGGCAAATTTGTTAGTTTTTAGCTGAGATAAGTAGCCCACAAACAGGATGTCTGCTATTTTAGCTTATTTTTGCCAATATGCAATGAGCTGTGTATGCTGCAACTCTCCTCTTGATAACACAGTTGTGCTGCAGGATCACTTGACACGCCGCCCCGGTGGCGCAGTGGTCTAAGCGATGGCCTCTGATCATTCGTCTGAAAGGGATCCGGGTTCGAATTCCGGTGAGGCATGGATGTTGTGTTTGTCTTACAGCACTGGCTCTCTTCCTTCCCTGGAACCAGTGACCCTAAATTAGGGACGGGTGACTGCTGAGCCCATTGAGTTGCTCACGGTGGTCGTTAAACCTTCAATCATAAAAAAAAAAATAAAAAAAATATCACTTGACGCAATAGAGCTCGGCTTTCATGGTGCAATTTATTCCAACCGCCATTGCCCTTGGACATTGACCAACCATTTCCACCTGCAGGAATATTGCTGACTGCTGGTACATCAATTGTTGAACACCCTGGATACAGTTGTTCTTGCATATGGATTCTGTGGAAGAAATATTATTCACTTAATATGTAGAACAAGGTCAAGATTATTAACCTAACAATCAGATATGCCTATAATTGTCAGTTTTATTGTTCTATACATAATATTGTCACATCAGAAAACTTGAAAATTATTAGGTGTACAAATAAATTTTAAAGCGTTTTTTGTGTGACGTATACCTTTAATTTACATATCTGACATTCCCCCACGTTGTTGTCATATGACCATAACTGGTCCAGAGTCTAAAATGTAACACAGAAGTTTGCCCAATAGTCAAATGCACTTGCACATCGGTAGGTTAAAGATGGCAAGCGATACTGCATTTATTTGACACTGCATTCATTACGAATTTCATCAAGGAAAATGTGCTGCAAAATCATGTGCATCGATCTGTTCTGTTCTAATGAAGAATATTGTATCGAAAAGCACGTGTGAGTTTTGGTTTAGATGGTTTAAAGCAGGTGATTTTGATGTTAGTGATGGAGAATGTAGCGGCGCCCCGCAGAAGGTTGCACCTGAGGAACTGCAAGCATTGCTGGATGAAGATTCATCTCAAATGCAAAAAGAACTAGCTGAACAACTGGGGGTAACTCAACAAACCATTTCCAATCATTTATGCGCAATGGGAAAGATTCAGGAGGAAGAAAATGGGTGCCACATGACCTGAACCAGAGGAACAAGGATGAGCGTGTCATGAAGTGTTTGAATCTGTTGAATAAACAACACAGAAAGTATTTCTTGTAGAAAATTATTACAGGTGATGAAAAGTGGATATAGTACGACAATTCCAAATGCCAAAAAAACGCTGGGTAGACCCCAGTGAAGCAACGACTTTCACACCGAAATGCCACTCCAAGAAAATTCTGCTGTGCATCTGGTGAAATATGAAGAGTGTGCTCTATTATGAACTATTGGAACAGGGTCAAACTGTTACTGCCGATCGCTACAAGCAACAATTGCTGTGATTTAACCACGAAATCTGTCGGAAACGTCCATTCACAGGCTAAGGATTGCGTCCCGTGAAATTACTGCATGACATCGCTAGGCCACATGTCGTGAAATTGGTCAAGTAAACGTTATTGACGCTTGGCTGGGGAGTTTTGGAGCCCTTGGCATATAGCCCCGACATAGCTCCTTCATACTATCATTTGTTCAAATCGATGCAACATGGTTTGCCTGCTGTACGGTTCCAGACATGTGACAAAGTGCAAAAATGGGTTGACGACTTCATCGCATCACATGACGAAGTATTCTTCCTGGCTGGAATCTGTCGGCTGCCCGACTGATGATGGAAAGTGATAGATAATGATAGTGCATATTTTGATTCGTAAAGGTATTGTTGTTTTCTCTCAGATTACATGATGCGTTGTCTTAAAACGCTTTAAAACGTATTTGTACACCTAATAAAATTTGACTGAACAAATTTACCATTGCTCATCAGAATAAGTTGACTAAATAAATTAGTAAATGTTCCTCAAGACAAGTTGACTAAATAAATTAGTAATTGTTCCTCAAGATACATTAACTAAACAAATTTGTTGTTGTTCCTCAAGATATGTTGACTAAACAAATTTATTATTTTCCCTCAATTTACCAAACAATTTTATCACTGTTCCTCAAGAAAAGTAGACTGAACAATTTGTTATTGTTCCTCAAGATGTGTTGACTAAACAAATTTACCCATTGTTTCTCCAAGATAAGTTGACGAAACAAATTTATCATTGTTCCTGAAGAAAAGTAGACTAAACAATTTTTTTATTGTTCCTCAAGATATGTTGACTTAACATATTTATTATTTCTCTTCCAGATAAGTAGACTAAACAAATTTACTATTGTTTCTAAAGATATGTTGACTACACAAATTTATCAATGTTTCAGATCATAGATATCAAAGGGAAGCAAATCCCCTGAAGAAACAATTATTCACAATTACATGAAAGGCATATAAGCTCATATTGCAATTTATACCAGCATGTAGGTGTATTATCAGCACATGTTATATTATGTTGTATTTTGCACATTGTATTATCAGCACACAGGTGCCATTTTTTTTTTTTTTTTTTACTGTTTTTCGTATAACCATGACTTCAGAATACGTGGAAATTACATCATCCTGGAATGGGAATCCAATCTGCATCTTCCAGTTTAAGTTCTAGCCTACACCACCCAGGATGCCGAAATTCCAAGCAACTGATGTGAATCAAATATAGCTTAGGAACCTGAACAACATTCCAGATGTGCACCAGTCAAAGCAGTTCAATGCTTCATCATTGTGACAGTGATCATTTCCTCATAGATCACATATCTCCAGTTTCAAATCATATTTGTAGATATTGACAGGAAGCAAATCCTGTCAAGAAAATATTTTTCACAGTTGCATGAAAGTCATATGGACATATATCATTACCAGCTCATGGGTGTCATATTTGTTTCTGTTTCCCATGTAGTCATCCTTCATGCTGTCATTGCAGATATAGAAGGAGAAAGAGATCCTTTGAAAACTTAAAAGGTTTCGCTTTTGAACTCTATAATGTTATGTCTAGAGTTGTCTCTCAGATCCACACGTCGATGTCGCACTGCACATAATTGTATCTGCTATATCTAACACTATATCCTACAACAAATATAGTGTTGGATATAGCAGATACAACTATGTGCAGCGCGACATCGACACGTGGATCTGAGAGACAACTCTAGACATAATATGTATAGAGTTCAAAAGTGCTCATGATATGAGTTCAAGACAATTATTCCTCTCCACGTTTAAAACTAGTCTTTTTTTAACATGATGCATGTTCACGACAGACTTCTTGATATTAAAAGGTTTCAATTTTTATTAGGATAGTCATTGGCAGCAATTTATTGAAGGAGTGTGAAACATACAAGCTCTGGTAATAACTGGGGTTCACTTTGTTTCAACTGCCAATAAAAATAAAATCCTCTGTAGAATTTAAAATTTCAAGTTCACATAATACAGTGTTAAAAGCATTTGACGTAGAAATTTTCTTGAAACAGACATCGAGAGGCCAAAAACCTTTGAAAAGAAAAAATAACAAATTAACTCCGAGCACAAAAATAAATAAATTATAAGCATTATTTTTCAGCTTCCCAGTTGAATGGATGTGGTTTTCTGTGCTCAGTTGGCTAGGTAAAATATTTCAAGAAATATCCCTACTCTTCCCTCAGATTCTGCCAAAGGACATTTTTATTTCTGATGTGACGAACAGAAAAATGTAGCTCTACATTATCTTGATCATCTTGGAGACTACCTTTAGGTGCAGTGATGCTAACCAAGTTCAAAAGCATAATGTGATTATTCTACAAATATGACCATCCTGAACATTGCATATGAATGC
Organism: Macrothele yani; assembly: GCA_039090855.1. Classification (NCBI taxonomy): domain Eukaryota; kingdom Metazoa; phylum Arthropoda; class Arachnida; order Araneae; family Macrothelidae; genus Macrothele; species Macrothele yani. The sequence goes on from CM077005.1 coordinate 8,716,223, forward strand.
TGAAAACCATGTTTAAATGGTAGAAAACTAACATGTCTGCTCTATTCTGTTGAGTCTTCAGTGGTTAGAAGTGTGAATTTTCATAATACCCAAGAACTGGGCTCGACAAATTTAGGAGCCCGGTGAAATGAAGTCAAATTTCAAAAAATACCATAACACACAAACATAATTTGTGTTGATGATGCAGGAAGAAAAAGTAGTAAAGTATGTTTGCTGTCTTTTTTTTTCTTTTTACCCAAACCACTGAGAAATAAAGTTCCTATATACAGGGTGTTTTGCTCGCTACTTTACCCGGCATTTTTGCAATAACTGGAAGAGGAATGAAGGTATCGTAACGAAATTTGAACTGGACTTACCTTAGGCTGTGAGAAAGGAGATGGCATCATAACATGTGTTGGAAATAGTCACCATATGTGTCCAGCCAGAGCTGAACACAACGCTCGCTATTTTGGAAGGTTTGGGTCAGCATGTTCCCAGGAATTTCCTGAATTTCTTGAATGATGTTGGATTTCAATGTGGCAATGGATCGTGGATTATTGCTAAACTCTACCTTTCAGATAGCCCCAGAGAAAGTAATCGAGCGGCGTCAAATCTGGCTACCCTGGAGGCCAAAGTCTCTTTGAAATGACTCTGTTCTCGAAAAAGGACACAATTTCAGCCATGCTGGCATGGGAAGTATGGCATGTTACTCCATCTTGCTGGAAATATCCAATGGATAAATCCTCATCATCCAACTGATTTACGGTCTGAAAATTTTCTATGTAAGCTGCTGTCGAGATGGTTGTTTCGAAGAAGATCAGCCCAATAAGCGCCGCTGTGACATTTTACACCAAACACCAATCTTTGCTGGATATAGGGGTCCTTCATGCATCATGTGGGGATTGTCAGTTTCTCCAAAACAGGAATTTTGGACATTGACATATCCAGAAAGATGAAACCAGGCCTCATCTGTGAACCAACAGTAATCCAGTATGCTAGGATTTTGCTGCAGGAATGTGTGAAACCACTGACAATATGCCGCTCTTTTCACATGGTCTGATGTTTTCAATGCGTGAACAACGCTTACAGGATATGGGTGAAGGTTACCTTTTTTCTCAGATCTGTAATAAGTGCTTGTACATAAGCCAGTTTCCTGTGACAGACGTCGTAGGGACTTTTTGGGAGACAGCAATTACCACTGCCTCACATTCTCGATTGTTTCTTCCGGCATTTGTCGACCTCCTCCATGCGCATCACACAGACTTCCCGTTGTTTCCAATTTCCATGATATGGTCAAAATGCAGGGCTTTGATGGTGGTTTCCGACCTCCAAGCCTTTTAACGAATTCTTTTTTGCACGACTTCAACGATTTAGTCTGCCAGTACGTCCACACAATATGCACTGGCTCCTCTAGAGTATACTGGTTCATTTCAATGTTTCCTGTTGTCTGACAACACACACACACAACCGTACTGTTATACGAGCAGCAAAACAACAACCATACTGTGTCGGCAGACTCAGTAAACTGACAGATGCCCACTCGTCCGGCAGGCGATGAGGAGTTGTGATACACTTGCGTCGCCACTTCTCTCTGACCACGCCCACGACGCCTGCGCAACTACACGTAGCTTTTGTTTGCTTTCTCACAGCCTAAGGTAAGTCCAGTTCAAATTCCGTTACGATATCTTCATTCCTCTTACAGTTATTGCAAAAATGCCGGGTAAAGTAGTGAGTGAAGCACCCTGTATTTCACAATTTTCTTTTCCTGCTCTTCCAGTTGTTGCTCTCAAAAATTAAAATTTTGGATTTTGATTTTATTAAAACAAAATTTGTGGGAGTCAGATTTTGTACTTATTAATTCAAAGTACAGTATTTTCATTTGTTTAATCTGCAGACCATAAAATTCAGGGAAATAATCCTTCCTAAGATTTGCCGCAGCGTATAACTCGCAAGCCGTGAAATAAAAAAAAAAAAAAAAAAAAAAGTTCGACTCAATCCGCTGCGGTGTGTAATCCGTAGATCATAAAATTGTGAGAATTTTTTTTCCCCCTTCATATAGGCCTCGGTGGCAAGTTTGTTGACCATCAAATTCAAAAGAAAAAGAAAAAAGATTGCCGTTTAATCCACTCCTGTCATGTTCATCTTGTACCATAATTTCCGACAGAAAAGCCGCAATTCTTAGGATGACTGACCCAGAAGTCCAAAGAAGTAAGAAAGAAATGATTATCTTATTTAAAAAAACTGTTATTTTTAAGTACTTTTGTGAAAAACACAAAAAGTATTTAAAAATAACAGTAATTAAACAAAGAACTAAAATCCCTGGCTTTTGCATTTCCGTAGTTTATGAGTTATACCTAAAATATACGTAGAAATTACGTAGAATCCATAACAATTCTCTCTTTTCTGAATATATTTCAATTGAATAGAGAAATAAACCCATAAATAAAATGATTACCACAGCAAAACTAACGAATGCAATTTTTGAAATGATTACATGCCATGGATTAGCTCTGCGGACTGCTCACAGCATGTAAGGTTCCACGAGTGCAAATAGTACTGCATTTGTTGCATCATATTTTCTGTTGGAGTGCTCGCAAGAAAAAAGATATTCTTTCAATCTCTTTGCTGTCTTCTATCTTCATACTGCTTTACATTTTTTCTGTTACCACAATTTCAGTACTTTTCAATAACACCACTTCTCTCAAAAATTATCACGCAGACTTTTTTAAATGCCGCAGACATGTTTTTCTTCCTTTCTTTCTTTTTTTACATTTTAATAGATAATCCGCGGATTATACGACAGAAATTACGGTATTTACTGCTAATTACAAAATCTGTAGTAAAAAAAAATTCTGCGCCCAGGATTTGTCGAGCCGTGCCCAAGAATATTTTATAGTGTGTAGATAATTTAGACCAAGCATTACATTGTTTGCTGTTATGAGTTGGGTAAGTTTTCCAAATATGTTTATCCAAATATTGGCATTTATATCTTACTGCTGGCAGTTTTAGAAGGCTGATAAGAAACACAATTTCATCAAACATCTTAAACATTGAACTTCAAAAACCAGAAGTCTTTGGGGTAAGTATTTTTTCCAGGAGTTTTTGTGCTGCTGTGCAGATTTGTCAATTAACTGTGCTTTTGAACTTTTAGTCAAGTACTGACTTTGTAACATAAAATTTTAATACTTTTTCCATACTATTTTTAGAACTAAAAATTTTAATAGTATTTTTTAAATTCTTTTAAGAAATAATTTTGAATGTTCTTGCCTTGAAAGGTTTTAGTGTAGGTAATAGTTTTTTCTTAGTGATGAAGCCTCTACATTTTTTTCAACAAAAAAATTGTTTCAGATTTCTTTTTGACATACAGTATATTTTTGTAATCACAAACTAGGCAATCAAAGTGTTTTAGATCATTTATTTTTCGTAATACAATACTTGCCAATTATCTGGCCTGAACCTAATGTGGGAGATTGAATTAAGAGGAGAATAGCACTGCTGTAAGTGATTATTAATAGATTACTGAGCATTAGTATTTTCTGCTACCATAAGACACAAGCAAAATTTCTTGCACAGTAAATCAACTAGTCAAGATACTTCATTTTGTGTACTATATAACAAATCAGTGAAAGAAATATGCATGAACAATATTAAATTTATGATTCAGTTTCTTCCAGGTATAATTTTATTTTATATCTTGAATATTACATTCATGATATCTGTATATCCATCAGTTCAAGCTTCGAAACAGTATTTCATTGCATGTGTTTGTGTTATAGAAATGCAACTTGTGATTCTAAATTTTTAATTTAGGGAACAACGGAACTCAAAGTCTCTTCATGGTGGCATCCTTGTGCTCAATCTTCTGATTCATCATGGACGTGGTACAAACTTTGTGGTTTCTGATGGTCGTGCTCACGTCTTTCATCTTAAAGCCTCCAATGAAATTGAAAAGGAACAGTGGATTACAGCAATACACTTGGCCAAAAGTCAGGCTGTTCGCTTGGCAGAATCAGGTTACACTCTGCTTTGTGTGTGTGTGTGTGTGTGTGTGTGTGTGTGTGTGTTTGTTTGTTTGAGAGAGAGAGAGAGAGAGAGAGAGAAGATGAGTTTGTTCTTCCTTTTATGATGTTATTTAAAGTTTTAAAGTTTGGATATAAACAGTTTTGTGGGAAAAAATGTTTCACCAGTGATAGAAAGTTCTGAGTAGCTTTTAGATGTACTGGACCCTCTCATTATTAATAAAAATTTCAAAAGTGAAATATGTTAAATAAATTTGAAACATGTGGAGAAAATGCAAATAGACAATGACACTGCTCTGTCCACGTTATTTTATAAACAACACATAGCTACTAAAAAATTTATTGTTCATCCAACACCACTGGGAGCCATCAATTTGGATTTGTGTAGTCAAATGCTGACTGATAAACCATGCATAACGCTGTGAATTGTTTACACTGTGGTGTAAAGTGAACGCACTCGGCTAGTTATCGAGAGTTCTGGTGTTCGATCCCAGCAGTGCCAGATGAACAATTTTCCAGTAGCTATGTGTTGTTTATAAAATAACGTGGGCAGAGTGATGTCATTGTTTATTTGGAATATGTTAATATGTAAGCGGATTTTAAAAAGTTATTCAGATTCCATTGGCCATCCTGTTTGAAATTTTTGGCAATGGACAGTTGAATTTCACACTACATGCCTTTTCCTTTTTTTTTTTTTTATTCATACTTATGATAGTGGGTTCAAAATATTAACTATGCTTATGAAAGTAATCTACATTTAAATATTGAGATATCCAGAGAGAAAAACGACACTTTTGCATAGGACAGCTCCACGACGTAAATATGCATATTTTCTGTGGAGCAGTTTTCCTGCACTGCAGACTGAAAGCACATACTGTGGGGAATCAAATGAGGTGTGAAACACACATTGCAACCCATGCATTGAATTTGTACCATGGCCAGTTGCAATGGCTACAAAGTTTGAAAAATTGGTTCTAATGCAACATTACTTGAAACAGGGGTTTAAAGCTACTGAAGCAGTCCAAAAATTTTAGGAAATTGAAGGTGGCCTGGCAGTTACTTGGACCATGCAAATATGGTTCAAGAAATTAGTGGCTGGTGACTTGAGGTTCACAAGAAAGGAAGGTTTGGGTAGGCTCTCTGCTGTTGATTAGGACACAGTGCAAGTGGTTATGGAAGACAATCCATGAACAAGCACTTGAAAGTTGTCAGAAGAAATGGGAGTTTATAAATATATCATCGCTGAGCACCTGCACAAGATCAAAAAGATTTACAGACAATGCCATGAGGTGCCTCATGAGCTCATTCCAGCTCAAGCTCAACGACATGTTAAAGTATGCAAGGAACTGCTCAGAAATCCACCAGATACTCGACTTATCAAATAAATAGTTACTGGGAATGAAAAGTGGATATAAAAACTATACTCATAGTGGCCCAAACAAACCTATACCCATGGTAGCCCAATTTAATGATAACTTATTTGGTTACAGGTACTGACGATCTACAGTATTAACGGAACAGTTTATTACTTGTTAATTATAACCTTTTTGGTTACATATGCTGACAATCCAGCGATCTACATACCAGTTTACTTGTGAGGAGTTTCCCAGCAGCAGAGAAGATGGTCCTGACTTTGCAGCAAAGAATTTTCATTGTCTAGGCATATGTGAAGCATATATCCTTAAAAATGTGTCAACAGGAGTTTCAAACAAGGTTGAAACTCCTGTTGACACATTTCTTCGCAGCATGTTTTTAAACTGTTCCAAAACATGCTGCGAAGAACTGACCTGTGTCTTAATAATGAGGACGCTCAATTTCCAACACCTGCTGTAGGAACTGTCTTGGACACTATAATATTAAATAAAATTTGTGCTTATTTGATTTGTTCATTTGGTATAGTTTTGTTTGGGCCACCCTGTATCTGCATTATCCAGATTCTTCACAATAATGATTGAATAGAGGTGAACTAGCTTTATCTACTCTTAATGTGGACGTTTTGAGAAAAATTTCATGCTGTGTGTCTGGTGGAATTATGAAAGTGTAATTCACTCTGAGCTCATTCTGAATGGTTGGTCTATCATTGCCGAACTGTATTCTCAACAATTGGTTAGGATGTATGACAAACTTCAGCAGAAGTATCCTACCCTTAGTCAACCAATAGTTAGCCTGCTAATTGGACCCAAGTTAAATTTCAAGAACTGCATGGAACTGAGCTGCTGCCTCATGCGGCATACAGTCCCAGGACTTGAAAAATACCATGCCCGAAATGCCCAGAACATATAAATTATTGGCCTGGGCAGGTAAATAAAAAATCTAGTTGCCCGATTCGGGCAACTAAATTTAAAAATAAAAGCATTTGGAATAGAATTTTCTACTACAAGAAAAAAAGACAATTGGCGCTTGTCGTGTTTCATTTCACTGATAATCACCAAAAGTTATATTATTGTTAGAGTGCCAAGGACAGAAGAATATCCAAGGACAGAAGAATATCACTTCTTTAATTATATTATGCTCTATGTCCAGAAATTGGCACCATGTCCTTTTGCTCCAGATGTTGTTTATAGTCAATGATGAGACCAATACCTCTGGTGGAACTAACCTCCAGTGTTTAGTGACAAAGGACAAGAACTTTAACGAAAGAAACATGGCAGGATTACCAAATTTTTCAAATACCAATTTCCATCATCATAACATTTCATACCAATTTTAGTATCATCATCTTAAAACTTGAGATACACGGTTTTGTGCACTGATTTTTTTAATACAGACCCTTAAAATGGAAATGCAAAACACATAAAAAAATATATATATATACTGTCAGGACTACAGGTGTAGTAGGTGTTACATTCAAGAGATAAATTCCAGCCTTTCAAATCATTTAATGTAGTACCTCTTCTCTCTATTTCCAGTCCTTCTGCCATTCTTTTTAAAAAATGCTGTTGATGTGTCAGAATTTCTACAGTGTCCCAAAGCACTTTATGTCATGTATTTTGAGCATATCTGTCCAAACCTGTTTTGTTAGTCATATTTTCAATTGCAGCTTTATGTTCTGCCAATCTGGTTTTAAGCTGCCTACCTGTTTCTTCCACATAGCTTAGACCACACTCACTTTATATATTGTAGACCACACTTTCCTGTAAAAGGATGTTTTCTTCTTTTTGCTTTAAATTTGAAATGTAGTTATTAATTTTTAAAATAAAAAAATAATAAAGGCAGTTATGAATTTTTAAAAGTAAAAATTAATAAAAGTAGTTATTAATTTTTTAAAATCTTCTTTTTGCTTTAAATTTGGAATGTAGGTATTAATTTTTTAAAGTAAAAATTAATAACTACCTTCCAAATTTAAAGCAAAAAGAAAAAACATCCTTTTACTGGAAGGTGTGGTCTACAATATAAAATGTGAATGTGGTCTAAGCTATGTGGGAGAAGTAGGCAGGCAACTTTAACCTCTTAAGTGGTATGCCCGGAAAAATTCCGGGGTTAGCTCTACTGCCCAGACTCTTCTATGCCAGAAGATTTCCGTGGTCTGTTTAGTTCTCAATGCGTTCACGCACGGAACATGTCCAGGCCCATTTTACTAATTTGAAAGTAGTTCATATGGTGTTCAAATGATGGCACACGTTTCCAATCAGCTTATAGTGCCCCTTGTGGATTTTTGGGTATCCTTTAGTGATGATCTTACCACAGCTAAAGTATTGCTCAATATGTAGCGTTACCCTGAATGATGGCCAAAAGAAAAGCAGAGAAACTATGTGCTGATGACATTTGTGCTTTCTTGGAAAGAGAAGATGAATCAGTAAGTGATATTAGCCTTTCAGAAAGTGAATTTGAGCTTGATAGTAGCAGCAGTGGTGACCATGAATCTTATGAAGAACTGTCTGACTCTGAGAGTTCAGACATCTCACTCCAAAATATTTCCTCAGATACACTCGAGCACCATTTCCAGTGGACAAAATGGGATAGTAACCAAGCAGATGAGATGTGAGGGAAACCTTTATTTTCTAGTGTTGCAGGTGTTTGTGTACCACTTGCTTCGAATGTTTCTCCTCTGCAATGCTTTGAACTTTCCTTTACTGATGATTTTGTGCTCCCTATCATTGTCAAGACAAATAGATATGCAAATAAGTGTCTGAAGGATGCTCTAAATTCAGGTGTAGGTTCAAATGCAAGAATTACATTGTGGTACGATGTATGTGAAAAAGAGGCGAGACTTTTTATTGCTTTGATTTTGGCAGTAAGTGTAATTAGCAAGCCAAAAGTGAAGCTGTATTGGACCAGAGACTATATACTTCAGACACCTATTTTTCATGAAATTTTTTTTGCTAAAATGATTTCAGTTGTTACTCCGTTACCTGCACTTTGTCAGTGATGAAGATGCAGACAACAATGATCATCTGGGGGAAATCAGGCCACTGCTGGAAAATCTTCATACTTCTTTTAGAAAAACATATATGCCGGAGCAAAATATTTTCGTAGATGAAAGCCTTATGCTATTCAAAGGAAGGCTACTAATGAAACAATATATTCCACTAAAGAGAGCCTGGTTTGGAATAAAAATATTTTTTACATGTGAATCACAATCAGTATATGCCTGGGACTTTTTCATTTACACTGGCCAAGGTGAAGAGAGGCGGGGTGGAGAGAGTACTTCGTAGAAACTAATAAGCCATGCGTCATTAACCAAACTTCTGCTGTGCCCAGAACTTAGAAGAAAAGGGTATGTTGTTGTCATGGAAAGGTGGTTCTCAAGTCCTATGCTATTCCATGAGCTGCAACAGCATGATTTCGGAGCCTGTGGAACAGTTGACTTGCAAAGGAAAGAAATGCCAAAAGAACTGCAGGCTGTTAAAATGAAGAAAGGAAATGTACTTTGCTATACATCAGGAATTTATTCAGCAATCAAATGGTGGGACAAAAAGGATGTGGCAATGTTATCCACATTTCACAGGGCAAGAATATGTGACACAGGAAAAATTGACAGAAAGACCAAGGAAGTGGTGTAGAAACCAGAGGCAGTTATCGAGTACAATGCAAACATGGGGAGAGTAGACAGATTAGATCAAAAAATAAAACCGTACAAGTGCGCCAGAAAGGGTGTCAGATGGTATAGGAAACTATTATTTCATTTGATGGATATCACTCTTGTGAATGCCCATATTATATATGGGAAAAGTGGCGGTGAAAAATGCAGTCTCCTACAATTTAGACATAAAGTCAGTCATTCGTGGGCTTTTAGAGAAGTATGCAATGAACAGGAAATCATTCAAGGGAGGAAGACCCTCAAAAACAGACCCACCTGCTCGTTTTACTTAAAGACACTTCCCAGCTCATATCCCAGCCACAGGAAAGAAGAAGTTTCCCAGTAGAGTGTGCCGAGTTTGTCCCGGAAGAAAAGAAACAAGTTGGGAATGTAAGCTGTGTGGGAACATCCCATTACATCCAGAAGGCCGCTTTGAAACTTTTTACACCAAAAGTATTAGAATTTGTTTATATAATTTTGTTTAAATTATGTATTTGTTATATTAATTCACCTAAATTGTTATAATATACTCTGCCTTCATGACAAAACATATGTAATCTGATTATTGCATTTTTTAATAAATTCTTTTAAGATGTTTTTAAATGATCAACCCATTTAAAAACCCAACCAATTTAAAAACCCACCCTGGGAGGTGTGACATGGTAATAATGAAAACGAAAACACCACTGAAGGGTCTTTTCTTTCGAGCAACATTATGTTATTGCTCGAACATTACTGTTATACACGTTGTAAGTGATGATGTTATTTGGTACTGAATGCTTTCATATAATTATTGTATAATAGAATAATATAGTACAATTATCTAAATAGTTAACTCATGATAATGTTTTAGGTTGTCATTTTTATTCCTGCTCTTGGTTTATGATTTCAGACTTTTTTTTTTTTTTTAATCCAACTACCTGACTTATCCGATCCGGTGCGTAAACTGTATCCTTTGTTGATTTAGACAAGCTACGTTCGGAAATTATTGATTTCTCATTCACTTCTATTTTATTTGGTCCACAGTTCAAGTATATCGTCGAACGTTCATGGCGAAACATTTGGTTTCTTCTATTATAATTTATTTTATTTTTATTTTTAATAAAGTCCGATTGTCCCTGTCATTCGATCCGGTATTTAAACATCATTCCTTGATGACTCTATTCTGACTTATCTGATCCTTTGCATAAACGGCTTCTTTTGTTGATTTATACAAGCTACGTTCGGAAATTATTGATTATCATTCACTTTTATGTTCTACCAATCTGGTTTAACCACTGAAGGGGTAAAACCAGATTCGTAAAACATAAAGCTGCAATTAAAAATATGACAAACAAACAGGTTTGGACAGACATGTGCAAAATACAGGACATAAAATGCTTTGGAACACTGTAGAAGTTCTGACACATCAACAACAGCATTTTTTAAAATGAAAACTGGCAGATAGTTCGTACGCTCCTTGAAAATCTTGAAATGTCCTTGAATAAAAAAAGTTCATTTTCAAGTCCTTGAAAGTACTTGAAAGAGTTTAAGGCTCTGTACTTGAAAATGTTTGTTGTTGTTTTTTAAGTAATTATATGAAAAGGCATGTGTGTTAAATAATTGTTTGTGCTAAAATGATGAATAGGAGATTCTGTATAGTTCCGATAAAATAACACTAAGCTGATCAAATATCGCAGGACTTGCGTTCAACTCAGGGTAGTGTGTGGACAGCTGGTGCCTTGGCTATGATATCACTATAGAATAAAGTGTCAGCCATGTGAGCAAAATAAGTGGAATGATGTATTCAGAAATTGTTACAGGCTTCTGTTTGCTGGGGTTAGGGACGCACTCTTGTCAGAGGGTGGAACTTCCAGATATTGCTTGTGCTTCACGTGTGGACTCCTGGCTACATCAAAAAATGCATCAAAAATGAAAAGTTAAAACAAACGAAGTTTTAACTTTTAAAACAAATAATACAATACCAGCGGATGAATATTAAAATAATGTACCCTTTCAAAATATTCCACAAAATAAAACAATTTTGAAAAACACCAAAACATAGGGGCAATTCAAAGTTAATAAAATAAACCAACCAGGGACAAGGGGTAACAGTCAGGCCATTGAAGGTGTGCCTGCCCCAGCTAAGATTAATGGTCTGAACCTAATAAAATGTCTAACCACCAACTGACCGACGGTACACACATGATAATTTGGGTTTAAAAAGTCCTTGAAAAGTGCTTGAATTTATTTTGCTTGGAAGAGTACAAGCCTTGTGGCAGAAGGACTGGAAATAGAGAGAAGAAAAGGTACTACATTAAATTATTTGAAAGGCTGGAATATACCACTTGAATAGTGACACCTACTACAGCTGTAGTCCTGAGGAAGGGTAGGGGTACTACCCGAAATTTTTACAGTAAATATTCTTTTTATTCCTTAGAAAAAAAACGATAATTTGAGATAATTGCTGTCCATTAATTCTAGGAATTGCCATGTAATCAATTATTACCAATGCAAAAAAGTTCATCCTATTTTTTAACTTCAAAAAATGAGGGTTCTGATTTGTTATCTTAATATTTCTGGGCATCCAGCTTTTAATACCTGGGCAGGTAAATAATTTCTGCACATGCCCAGTGTAACTTTTCAGATATTTTTCAAGCCCTGAGCCAAAAACTTGCCCCTGCAGACTGCCACTTGTTTTGGGCAATAGCACATTTTCTCCATACAAGCAGTTGACTAATTTAGATGATGTCAAGTGTGAGTGCCAAGAGTTCTTTGCCTCTAAACTGAAAGCTTGGTACCATGCAAGAGTTGAACAACTGGCAAACAGATGGTTCAAACTATTGAACATGATGGTATGTAACTTGAAATTTAGCTTGGATTTTTCCGAGGTTCTGGGTAAGTGAAGTATCCGAAACACCATTTTTTCCCCGGACATTCCAATATTATACATATTTAAAAAAAAATGCCAGTATGTAAGATGATGTTGCAATATGGGAATTCAGAAATGAACCAGAAAAGTATGTATGTAACCAAATGTAAAAATCATTTTATAGCTGATTTCAATCGGAGATTATATTTAATTTATCTGTAACCATTGTGGAGTCTGTCCTGTAAAACATGACAGCTAAGCTCAGATGGCACCAAAGTTGTTACCAGCTGCAATGCTGAAAACCACATTCAATGGAATTTTGACTGAAATTCATTGTATTGAATTTGATGGAATCGACTATGAAATGAACTTGTAGGGTTTTGTGGCCAACAGTGCTAGTAGAAACCACCTGCCCTTGCCAATGGCTCTGTCATCTGCTCCTTTACAGACATGCCAGTGCTCAATAATATCTTTCGTTAGTGAACATGTAATGAGGGACCTCACACGTAATTTACAGTACATTATTGTTTCCTTTTTAAATAAGTTATTACAGTAAAATCTGTCAAATTGGACACCTCTTTATGTTGGACACCTCCCAAAGTTGGACACAGTTCGGTGGAACCAAACAAACTCTTATATTTTAGCATGTATGTAACTTTCATGTATGTATGTATATTTTAACATTTATGTTACTCTATTAAACTTTCTAACTTGGACACCTTTTTATCTTGAAAGTTGGACGCTGTTTACATGCTTAGTTGGGCAAATTTCTTGAAATTGGCTTTAGTGTATTAAGCATGAAAGAACCACCTGCTCAAGTATTGTGTGTACAGGCAGTTATGTGTATACAGAGGCAATTGGAAGGCCATTAGTGTATGTCCTACCCCTTTTGACCTTCATGAGCTATCCCCGGGATAATGCCTCAGTTGTTGTCACTTCCAGGAACATGAACACCTTAATCTGCACCCAGCTATGGAGTGGATACTCTCAGGGACCTGTCCACTTCCCCCACATTCATTCCTGACTGTTGAGCCAACTCTTCTGATAGAGTACTTTTCCAAACAGTAGAAATTATTTACTGCATCAACTTGACTATCAATCCTAAAATATGCAGTCATTGTTATGGCAGTAAGTGCATGTATGCGGGTTTTCTTCATTTCTGCTTTAAGTATGTAAGTATATAAATTTTATGGTATTATATTACATACATGTATAGCAGGAATTACATTGTATGTGCAGTGCTTCTTTATGCTATATTGCTTAGTGATCTTGTAATAATAATTACAGTATTTAATTCAAACCATTTGTTTTTAACATCTTATAAAGTCTTTTGATATGCTTTACATTACTGAATTTTTTTTTCATGGTATCAAACTGTATATGTTGGACCATAAGTTGGACACCTCCCCAAGTTGAACCGTGGGTGTCTAACTTACCCGGATTTTACTGTATTATCTAATTAAAATTCTTTCTGATGGTAAAACTGGATACTTGCACATTTCAACCCTGATGTGTACTTATCGTACTATGTTGCCACATTGCATTCAAAATGCTTTCCAAAGAAATAGGAAATAAATAATATCTTAATTAAAATTCTTACAGAATCCATTAGCTAAAAATAGAGAATCAGGCAGTGAAACAATGGACAAAAAATCTCGAATATTAGGCTAGCTCCAAGTTTAGAGAACAAAGTTAAAAATTTCTTCCCTAAAATAGTTCAAAGAAAAGAAGATATTTTAAAAATGCAAGGAGTAGTCTATGAAGTAAAATGTAGTTGTGGACTATCTCACATAGGTGAAACAGGTCGCAGACTAGAAACTCATATAGCAGAGCATAAAGCAGCTATAAAGCATTGCTCCAACAAGACTGGATTAGATAGGCATGTTAGAGAAACTAGTCACAGCATGGATTGAAATTCCCTTAAAGTCTTCAGTTTCCAAAGCAATTTAAAAAAAAAAAAAAAAAAGCTGAAAGAAGGAATAGAGATTGAGAAAAATCAAAATTCCATCATCAATAACTGCAAAGGATTTTCCCTGCCTAACATCTGGCAGGATTTGATGAAAAATAACCTAAACCTTCAAGTTTAACCGTAACCGCGATAGTGACAGGAATAAGTGACAACAAAAAGACAGCCTGAAGAAGGAGAAGAGTTTTCTCCAAAAATTTGCAATTTAAATGAAAAAAATTCCTAGTATAATTATTCCCATAATAGTTGTTTTAGATTAGTAATTAAATTTTTTTTGTTTTCTAGAATAGAGAATCAGAAATCTTAAGCTTTGTAAAGCTTTGCTGCTGTAAATTTCATCAATGTGTAGCAATACATTTGTGTAATAATCCATGTATTGTATGCAGATTATTATACTATGTTCTAAATCAACAGTTGGAAACATTTCTTTATGACTGCCTAAAATTGAAGTTATTTCAGATTAAATGCTTCCTTAAAATCATAAAATGTTTGTTTCAATGTCATTTTACTATTCATCTAGTAAATTATATTTTTTATTTTATAGAGGAATTTTCTATTGCTCTAAATCAAGAGATCGATGGTATCAACCATCTCACAAGTATTTTGAACAGCAATTTTGAAGATATGTGCTCCTGCCATGTTCGCCTGAAAACTTCTGGTAAATCTTTACATGCAGCTTTATCAGAACTCCATACCGTTGAGAATGATGCTAGCTTACAATCAAAGCTCTGCTGCATTCTGAAAAATGCATCTAGTGTAAAGATGGATTTGGATAAAACATTGCATGTATGGTTTGTCTTTTCATAATTCTTACATTCCTGCCATTTATTTGTTTCATGTGTGCATTACTGTTAGACAAAGATGTATCTGTTTTGCAAAACACTGTATTTACCTGAATAGAAGCAACATGCTTTCCTAATTTTTGAAGTTGAAAGCTGAAGGGTCGTGTTGAATTCAGATCCTCTTTTGGAGGTATTATTCTGAACTCCAAGTTCTAGAATTGCAGTGAATAAGTCTTTAGGAATATTTGGTACCACCTGTGCATTTTTTTTTCTAGAAAAAAAAATTGATGGCATGCTTCTAAAGGGCAGTATCCATTGTCAGCAAATAATGACTTGAGGAGTCACATTAGAATTGTTGCAAATTTAAAATTCCTGATGTCATTGCAGGAAAGTTCTTAAAGGCATGAAAGGATAAATAACTAATTTCTTCATGTTTCATAAAAATACTGTCATGTTTGTAGAAATTTATGAATTAAACTTGAACAATTCTAATCACTTGTATAGATTTTTAGTACTTGTTCTGGCCTGAAGGAAAATATAAAAAACCCAGGACCCTACAAAGTTAAATATATAATGGTTTCACAAAGTGCTGCCTGGTGGGTCTCTGGTGGCTGATGATACATACAAGACACAGTTTTGCATATTTACATCACCTACACTTATTTGGCCTGGTTGGTTTTATGGTTTAACCGTGACCAATACTTTTTCGTTGTAGTATATATTTTCACCCATGTAGTTAGGGTTCTGTGTTTCTTCTTACACTTCATGATGCTCATGGATGGGAAGTTCTTTTCATTTTCCTTTTGTTCATTTATTGAAGTTTGGCATTTTGGTTTTGTGGCTTTGGGAGCATTGCCAGCCGACATTTGGTTCTTCCTGTTATCCGCTGGTACCAGAAAAGCCACTCCCACAGGTTGATGCCCTCTTGAAAAAGGCAACCTGTCTTTGTTTATTTGTTTTTTCTTGCTACAATTTTGATATTTATTTGTATTTCTTTTTGTATGCTTTTTACTTATGTACTTGCTTTCCATGAGGTTTAGCTGACTTAGGCGCTTCCTCCGGAACAAGCTTCGACATTATTTCGTTTTATTCGGTTTGATTTGTTTAGTTATAACAAAAATCTGGTGGTGTTTCCGTGTATATATATATATACATTTCTCCTCATCATCATAATCCATTATCAATTCACTGCTGGATGAAGGTCTCCCCAAATTTCTTCTACAATTGTCTGTCTTGGGCCTGTCTCCTCCATGTCACTCCAGCATACTTTCGAATTTCATCCTTCCATCTCCCATGGGGTCTTGACTGCTGTGGTACTAATGTTGGGATTGGCAAGGACATATCCCAGGACAGCCTCAGGATGCAGTGTAACACCCAAACCCGTAGGTCTGCCCGATCGCAGACGCGTCTGTATGTTTCCGGTCTCTCGGAGGTGGCAAACACAGTTGTCAATAGTCGCTGCAGTTGGATGTTGACCAGTCCGAAAACGCTTGACATACCGCCTTGCAGTTTCGTGGGCATTGTGATGACATTCACCATAAAGCATGACCATTTCACAGTACTCAGCGTTTGAGAAGCCCCCAATCAGTTTTTGCAACATGTACGTTGACTGATGTTCAAATCCCCAGCCTCAGTATTTTATCTCACCAACCGGCTTCTACGTCACTATCAATATTTACATATGCATTTGAATCGTTCTCCATTGTGGGCCGGTATTTTGCATTGCCTAACCATCCAGCGACCGCGTACACTTTATCAGCGTTTTGACCTGTCCATGTACCAAATTTGTGCACACCATATGTCGCTTCCTACTAATTAAATGATGCGCTATAACTTTGTAATTGGAATTTTGTTTCTATCTCACGTTGTTCGCGATTTAGGTTTCCTAACGTTTTACCTTTGCCGCTAGGGGTGCTCCAATCACTTTCATTCGATTGGCCATCATCTCTTTCCTATACATAGACCTACCTTGTGTACCACTCGGACCCTCCCTTCCGCAGTTATTGCCCTGAATAAGGACTTTCCTTTAAATCCTCTATATTGGGATGCTTTTTAGCAGGGTAATAGGAGATAATAAAGTTTCTGGCATAATTCAGTATATTTGATAGTTGTAGTAAACTCGCAAGATTTATCTTTCATGCACTCCAAAATATTATAAGTTTATTTCATACTTCATGTTCTCCAAAAGTTATATTTTTATTCACATAAACAGGACGAATTTTTGGAATGTAAAACTTTTACCATGTCAGGATTTTTTTTTAATCTTCAGTTTAAATATGCCTTTTCATACATTGTTTTAAGATGTCTTTGAGTGGCTTGAGACAATGAGTAGTTTCCCCCGTGAAAGATAACACTGATATTACTGTGATAAGTTGAATACCAACACTGATAGTAGTGAAGATGTGTATTGT
The DNA here is from genome assembly GCA_039090855.1 of Macrothele yani. Lineage (NCBI taxonomy): Eukaryota > Metazoa > Arthropoda > Arachnida > Araneae > Macrothelidae > Macrothele > Macrothele yani. The sequence goes on from CM077005.1 coordinate 8,733,251, forward strand.
AACAGTGCTTTTGATGATGGGAAGTTGGGAATGTTAGATATTCTCGATGAAGTTGAATGCTGACAATGCAAGTAGTGAAGTTTTGAATATTGGCCATGAATGTAACAAATTTTAATGATAACACTGAGTATAGTGAAGTGTGGAATGGAGTCTATGATTACAATGAAGTTGGTAACTGTGAAAACAGTGAGGCTAATTGGACAGACTAGACTAATGACTTCATGTTTCTTCTGAATAAAACTAATTTAATAAATGTAATGTACTTCATGAGTGGAATACGGGAATTACACCGTACAATACAAATTTAGAAGATGACCATCTGATTTTTGGTGTAAATATGACCAGGACATTCAGATAATATCCGAAAACTTGAAAATTTCATCATCCTGGAGCGGGAATTCGAACCCGCATCTCCCAGATAGCGCCCAGGTATGCATACCATCTTGGTCATATTTACACCAAAAATCGGATTGTCATCTTCTAAATTGTAATGTACTTGTATAGCAAATCTTCAAATAATTATTTTTGCATGTTTGCTTGTATCATTTGTACAAAATTAACTCTAAACTGGATGCTATGTGCAGACAAGCTTGTTAGTGGGAAAAGGGTGTTATTTGAAATTTGGCATCACCTTCCATTCAGGTAAATACAATATGCAATTGAACCTTGTTAAACTGCCATATTTTGTTTATCGTGCTAAACTGGCAGTAAGTGAGGGGATGGCAGTTTAAAGAGGTTCATGGGGGGAAAAATTATAAAATTTATTGAAATACCGTATAAGGAAGAAATAAAGTAAACATACACTATATCAACAAGTCACTGTGCACCCTTCAAAAGCAAATGAACAGATCCGCTGCATTGTTAAGATGCGTGGTACAGCTGCAAATGGCATAAAAATAAGCCTGTAGCTGACCACAGTCATATCGCACTGTAAGGTTGAGTAAAAATGTCTGGCGGGAGAGAACTGACTTTGAGAAAGGAAAGATTGTTGGGTATTATATTAGTGGGTTGTCCATGAGAGAAACTGAGAGGCGTTTAAACATACCCAAGTCAATTGTTTTGGATGTACTGAACAAGTGGAAGACACATGGCGTGCGTGAAGCAGCAAAACGTACCAAAGAAAATCGGTGATAGAGGACGTCAAAGCCTCAGGAGAGTTGTTACAGCTAGTTGACGGAGTACTGCACAAGACCTCAGTGTACAGGTGAGTAAAAATGCTGAAACCTTGGTATGCACATGAACCATTCACAGAGAACTTCATTCTATGGGTTACCATGGTCCTGCGGCTGCTCATAAGCCTTTCATCTCCACTCAGAATGCTACTCGTCATTTAGCATGGTCTAAAGAACATTTATTGTGGACCGTAGATTAATGGAAATGGGTCCTATGGACCGATGAATCCAGGTACACGATCCATCAGTCTGATGGCTGTGTGTGGGTATAGCGGCAGCAAGGGGAACGCTGTTTACCACAGTGTACTGTTCCTGCGGTGAAGTTTAGAGCTGGCTGTGTATTCGTGTGGGGGTGTTTTTCATGGTATGGTCCTGGCCCATTGGTTATCGTGGGCAAACCATCTACCTCGATATTCTGGACAATTATGCCGTACCAACTCTATGGCAATAACATGGAACCGAGCCTTGTTGGTACTAGCAGGATAATGCACCGAGCCATAAAGCAAGGACTGTTCCGTCATGATTTGATGATAATTCCATATCATGTGTGGACTGGCCAGCACAGAGCCCTGATCTTAATCCCATAGAGCACCTATGAGATGAATTAGAGTGAAGCATAAGGAGTTTGGAACCAAGGCCTACTATTAAGCAACAGTTAGCAGCAGCATTATGTACTGAATGGAAACACATACCTCTCGCTGTGTTCCAAAACCTTGTCGAAAGCATGTCTCGAAGGGTCAGTGCGTGCATTAAGGCCAAAGATGGACCGACACCATAGTAATGTATGTCAATATAGTGTCTGTTCTTATGTGTTGGATCTTGAATTATGCAAATGTAAGGATTGAAAACACATTGATTAAGTAAAGTTCATAATAAAAATTCTTAAAACAACATGGTTTTTTACATTTTCCTATTACATCAATACTTTATTTACCAGTACCATTGATCATTATTCAGTGTGTCTACTGGTCATGAAAATCATGAAAGTCACGAAAAAGTCACGAATTCAGAGAAAGGTCATGAAAGTCAAGAAAAAGTCATGAATTTTGCTTTAGGGTCATGAATTTCTTTTTAGTTGTAGTAATTTTTCATTTTCTGGAAAAAATCCTAAGCAATTTTCCATGCTCTGAAAACATAAGGTGCAATCCATCTAACAATTTAAGTGTCAAAAAAGGGGCATTTGTTCCCTCCTCCACAAAGAAAACTGATAGAGCAAAAAATGTCTTAGCATAGAAATGCATGTAGATAATGTTGTTTACTAAATTTTGAGATCAATTTAGCGATTTAAATTATGCTACTTGTGGAGTCAGGACATTTTGCACTCAAAGTATGATGAGTAGATTTTTGTTACTAGCAGAACAGCAGGGGGCACATTTTTAGTAGATAAAAAAAGAGGGAGCTGAGTGTTACCCTCTTTAATATGTATGTGTGTGTGTGTGTGTGTGTGTGTGTGTGTGTGTGTGTGTGTGTGTGTACATGTGCATATACCACAGCCTGGATAGGGATATACTGTATAATATATATGTACTAACATCATTTAAAAGTGGTCATGAAATTGTGTTTCCCAAATTTGGTAGACACCCTGTTATTATGTCTTTCGTCTTTTTGCAACCTTTCTCGTTTTTGTTTGACAGCCATTTATTGGAGATCATCTTATAAAAAAAAACAACAGATTTATCCATATTATACACATCTTTTAATTCATAGTCAAATATGATTTCTAACATTTATTTTTCCTTTCCTTATCCACTGAATTTTCAGAGGTTTCATTTCTCAATGATAATCCATGCCAATTTTTGAATCTTTAAAGCCAATCACCGCTGTAGCTGAATTCTAGAATTTTGTATTCTTTCCCAAACTGTCTTAGTTTTTCAAGGAAACTTGATTAGTAATGACTCCATGCTAGGCTTTTACATAGCTAAGCCATAGTTCATTTCTCTAAATTTCATGCTTTCCAATAAAAAATTATTTTTAACTGATTGCAGTGTTTTCCAGATCACATCCATTTATGCTTATCACATAATATGTCTCCTACTGTTCTTTTGCCAAGTGACTTGTCAAAAAAGTTGGAAAAGTGATTTGCTAAAGCATGATGGCTAGTGCCAAGATTATGATCTTTCAATTTGCATGCAAAACTTTTCTCGTGAACATCCAACAATGTTTTACCCATTTCAGGATGCTTTAAAGTAAATGAAAACTGATGAATGAAAAAATGCTCACACAACAAGCAACCCCTGTAAGAATCCGTGTTTACTGAAAGCATTGGGTAACTAAAAGTTTGATAATCCAAAATGTGAAAAGGAAGAAAGGATATGTCATTTTATGAAGGAGTATGACCTCTATGGAAATGTGAGACCCAACAGTTAAGCTAACGTCATTTGGCGAAATCGTAAAGTGAACCACCGTATGAGCAGAGTAATTAGTCCCTACTGCTCTGCTTAGTAAACTGCTGTATTTAACCAGACACACATAGACACATTAGGTGTTTCATTTCTGCCAGATGCAATAAATCATTGAAGAGCCTGCCCTTGATTTTTGGCAGCTGACCACACTTTGCTAACAGTATTATTCTTCTTCAAGGGAGTGGGCATGGCAGTGGCTGCTATCTCATCCATTCTGAAAAACTGCTTTGAGCAGGATCCATCTAGAATGTCAGAAGATAAGGTGGGCGATACGGAGTGTCCATTGCAACTGAATATTTTGAGAGGCGATTCAATGGGGTATATATTCCCCAATGGGAAACACCAAGATGTCAATGGAATGTCCTGGCAGATGCTGGTCAGCAAGGTGGCAATTTAAAGGAAAAATTTTCCATTTAGTAGAATAGGATCAGATTTGTAATTCATAAGAAATGGGTGGGAAGGCAGGGTGGCAGTTTAAAGGGAGGGGGGGGTAGTTTATCGAGGTTCAGCTATATGGCTCTAAAGTCAAATGTGTGTTTGGTTTTGACCACATGTTTTCATGTTAATTAAGAATTTGATTAAAATAGTAAGTATTTCTGTACCACACAGTTTTCCTTATTAGTTTGATTGCTTTACCATGTTATGAATATAGAAAAATGCATATTTTGTTTTAATTTTTTAAAGTTAATAAGAAATATATGTTTTTCTTAATTATCCATTGTTAGCAATATTGCAAAGTGATCTTACTATTGTTATGCAACTGATTTGTTCTTGATGTCAGATGGGCTATGGATGAAATCTTGCATAAAAGCATATGACTTTTAGATATTTTTAACATACATAGGTCATTTCAAAAGTTTTGCACACTGTGCAGGTGTTGCCCATAGGATGATGCAATCGTTGCACCAGTTATGAGTCAGACTTCATTATGCAAAGTTGTGTCTATGTTTGCTGCCTAATTTGTTCCTGTTCCGAATAATTCTGCCTAGAAATGGAGGAAAAAGTGAGTCAGGTCAGATCTCATGTAGTAGCCAGCGACCCTACATTAAAATTGAAACTTCGTGAGTACAATCTCGTACGGAAATTCGTAAAGCTTTGTGTAAAGTTTGTGGAGTTAGTGTAGTGGATCGTAGCACTGTGTCATGGTGGGCTTCTCATTTCTGCCAAGGTCGGGGAAGCATCGAAGATGACTCAAGAAGCGGCCGACCATCAGATACAACAGGCTACACTTCTGTGGTCATTGTCAACAGCATTTAGAAGAAGATCAACAGAAAACATCCAAAAAAATTGCATATGAAGCAAACATGTCTACAGCTTCAGTTTTCAGAATCCTAACTGAAAAACTGCAGAAGAGAAAAGTGGATGCCAAATGGGTTCTGCATAATCTGAGTGAAAAGCAGCATGTAGTTCACAAAGGGATCACAGAAGAATTGTTTCAGCAGTACAAGACAGAAGGAAAGCAGTTTTTGAACAGAATTGTTGCTATAGACGAAACCTGGATACCAGATTTTCAGCCAGAACTGAAATCTCAGTCCACTCTGTGGAAACATCCAGAATCACCTTGCCAGAAAAAATCCAACTGCCAGCAATTGAATGTTAAGCTGATGATGATTATGGCCTATGACAAAGATGGAGTGATAGCAACAGACAGAGTGCCTGAGAGGACCACTGTAACAGAAGAATACTACAGATGGTTTCTGCAAAATGTTTTGAGCCCAAAGATTTGCCAAAATAGGTCCGACATGCTCGAAGCTGGTGTCATCATTTTGCACGATAATGTGAGGTCGCATGTCGCCTGTACAGTAAGAGACATTATGGAAAAGTATGGATGGGAATTGCATCTCCACGCACCATACAGTCCTGACATCAGCCCACCAGACTATGACTTGTTCCCCAAACTGAAGAAGCCACTCCACAGGAAACAATTCAGTACAATTCAGGATGTTTCTAATAAGGTGACCTGAGTAGTCCGATGCCTCAATAATGGAAGTGTCCTGACTGGAATACAGGACTTGCCCAAATGTTGGGCTGCTGTCATGAAGAAGCATGGAGATTACTTCAAAGGCCTGTAAAGGTATGTAGTGAAATAAATTCGTTTTTTAAGAGATAACCCACAGTGTGCAAAACTTTTAAAATGACCCTCATATGACTTTTTGATAACAATGACCTTTTAGTTATTTTTTCATGTTATAATAATTAAATAAACTGGCACTATGGGGACACTAATTCATTTATAAATCTCTGAGTTATGCAAGCAAGTTTTTAGACGCTTCAGCCATAAAGAGTAAGTACAGTTCCAAAAGGAGCATGAAAAGATATGGCATTCAGACTAGTTAACTTTTTTATGGGAATTATCTAGGTAAATTCTTAAAATTTCTGCAAATTTTCGGAGAGAACTCCTCACCTTCATCAGGCAGTCTTTCGTTCAATCTCCGTCATGGTCTTTGGTTATGGTTAACCTTGGTTACCATTAACCCTGCCTAACATCTGGCAAAACATTTTGCAAAATCACCATAACCGTCAAGGTTAACCGTAACCGAAGACCGTGATGAAGATTGAATGAAAGACTGCCTAAAATTTGCAGAAATTTTAAGAATTTACCTAGATAAATCCCATAAAAAAGTTAACAAGTCTGATTATAATAATCTAGGAAGCCACATAACAAAGATGAGTTTGATTTACAGATTAAAAACCGCATATGGGTCGGACACGTGGCAAGCGATCAAGAAAGTGCAACATGCAATAGTTAAGATGGAAAAATCGGTTGCCCAAATCAAGTTTCTCAAGAAATGTAAGGTAACAGATTTTATTCCAAATTTATTTAAGCTTGGACATCAATCCAACTTCCTGAAGCAAAAATTGAAAGAGGGACTTGAAATTGAAAAATACCAGAACTTCATCATTAATGACTGTAAGGGGTTTTCACTGCCTAACATCTGGCAAGATGTTTTGCAAAATTGCTGTAACCATCAAGGTTAACCGTAACCGAAGACCATGACGGAGATTGAACAAAAGACTGCCCGACGAAGGAGAAGTTCTCTCCAAAAATTTGCAGAAATTTTAAGAATTTGCCTAGATAATTTCCATAAAAAAGTTAACTAGTCTGAATATAATAATCTAGGTGGCCACATAACAAAGTCGAGTTTGATTTAAAGATAGTGGCAGTTTTGAAGATAAAGCCCACATTTGAAAACTGTAGTAGTGGCAAGCAAGCCTACCATTCCCATTAAAAATTATGAACAGTTGTATGCTTAATAGTATACATTTTTGTAATTTGGGTGCAGTTATATTTGGCTATACTTTTGTAATCATTGTAATAAGTGATTTTTAGTAAACATTTGTATTGTGCTAAAGACAAAGTCTTGAACTTTTTTTTTATTTTTTTCAAATTAGTTAAAAAGGAAGAGTTTTGTATCAAATAGGGAATGACACCCTTGCTTAAACAAGCCCTACATTCAGTGCTTCCAGATATAGTACTCTTACTCTCCAATCATATTCACATTATGTAAGCAATGAATCAGAAGCTAATAAGTCTTTATTCACACTGTGCATGCTAGCTTTCCATTCATGAAAGAAACATTTGTTTCACCATATATCTAGTACATTGCTGCTAGTTTTTATGTCACTTTGTGCTGTCACAAAAAAGTTATCAACTACATTACAGGTTCTACTGTGAGAGGATCCCTCTATCTATTGTGTTAAGTACTAAAAATAAAGTTGGTGATTTTTTTCCCTGCATAAATGTGTTGATTAATTACATTGGTCTAGCACTATACAGAAGTGAAAGGACTACATATACACTGTTGAGTCACATTATTGTGACCACCAGCTAATATCCAGAGTAACCATCGTTTACCGCGCAGACAGCAGCTAGACAAGCTGAAAGTGACTCAATAAAGTGCTGGAAGGTGTTCACAGGTATGTGGAGCCATGCTGACTGCAGCGCATCTGACAGCTGCTGGAGGGTGCATGGTGGAGGATCCATAGAGCAAACAACACAATCGAGGTGGTCCCACAGATGCTGAGTTGGGTTTAAGTCTGGGGAATTAGGGGGCCAGCGAAGTACTTTGAAGTTTTCATCGTGCTCTTTAAACCACTCTCGGACATTTCTAGCTGGGAGACACTTCGCATTGTTGTGCTGGAAGATCCCATCTTCCCCAGGAAAGACAATCAGCATGTATGGGTGTACGTGGTCTGCAAGGATGGATTCATAACGAATACAGTCCATTGTGCCTTCCACAGGTATGAGTGGGCCCAGGGAATGCCACGAAAACATTCCCCAGACCATAACGCTGCCCCCACCAGCTTGTGTTCTTCCAGCAATGGTTGAAGAGTGTTTGTTCTCCGATATTTCTCACTTTATACACCAATGTTCATCTGTTTTATGAAGAAGAAAACGTGACTCATCAGAAAAGGCAATCCTTTGCCAATCAGCGGACGTCTAATTCCGATACTGCCATGCAAATGTAAGCCTTTTCTGCCAATGCACCTTCGTTAGCATAGGTGCAGTGACCATCCGTCTGCATCTGAGCCCCATACACAGCAGGGTTTGCTGAACTGTCATTTTAGGCACACTTCTGGTATCCCCCTTGATTCATTCAGAAAGTGAGTTGCTCCACTGTAGCATGTCAATCGGCCCTCATTCACCTTCGAAGCCAGCATTCACCTCTATGGCATGTAGTGCTCCACAGTTTCCATGTCGCTTATTCGCAATGGTGCCATTTCTCCAATCAGGATACACTTTAACCACAGCAGCACGCGAACAGTTCACAAACTGCGCAGTTTCGGAAATACTGCCACCCTTGGCCGGAAAGCCGATAATCATCCCTTTTTGCAAATCTGATAAATTGCTCCTTTTATCCATGACAGCAACGAGGGATATGTTCTCAGAATGCCTACAGCACACCTTATATACTTTTCAAGCCAGCTCATGACACGTGCCTTCTTTCATTGGCCACGCACTGTTGACGTCAAAAGTAGGAGGTGGTCACAATAATGTGACTCGACTTTGTATTTCTCTGTATAGTAGAGATTGTTGGATCTCTGACTTTAGGAATATTTGCAGTAAATTATTCAATCTGATGGAATAATTTCCAAAACTTGTTGGAATTGGTATTTTAAAGATAAGGTTTTTAGCTTTTAATATCATATTGCTTTTAAGCAACTGAAATCAGTATTCTGTGACATACTGGGGAAACTACAAGTAATTCGATGCACATATTACTGTATAAAGCTAGGTGAAGGTTTCAAGTATTTCTGAGTTACGGGGCATATCAGGCACCATCTGATTTATGATTATGCAGTTTGTTGAAAGGATTTGTTTTCAGCAATGTTCAATCAGAAACTTCGTGAGGAGTTTTTCTAACAAGTTTGCATTTTGTTAAACGATGAAACCTGATGTTTCTATGGATAACAGTAGTTTATGTGTTGTTTGCAATATCTTATCTTTATATGTTGATCTTGAAACTTTGAGCTCCCCTGTTCTGTTTCTGACAGAAGTTAGTAGTTCACCTCATATGAGTGTGCAGAGATTTAAAATATCTATTTATGTTGGATAGGCTTCCAATGAAATGAATACCAATATTTTATTAGGTGCTTGAATTAATTCCCGCTGTTTTTTGCCCCACAAACACCTCTGTGTTGCCACAGAACGGTACAGGATAGTCTATTCAAAGTAGTGTCCATTGGCAGCTATGACCCTTTCCCACCGTTGGGGTAACAAATGGATTCCACGGTAGAAAAATGCAGGTTCTTTTGAGGCAAACCATTCGTCGAGCCATTTTTGGATATCCGCGACAGAAAGGAAGTGCTGCTCTGACAGGCCATGTTGTAGCGACCGGAACAAATGGAAGTCCGAGGGAGCAATGTCTGGGGAATAAGGCGGGTGGGGTAAGAAGTCCCATGATTTACCTGTTCACGTTTTACTCCCACTTTTGTGTCTCCAAGAGAGAGAGAGAGAGAGAGAGAGAGAGAGAGAGAGAGAGAGAGAGAGAGAGAGAGAGAGAGAGAGAGAAATATCAGCCTCACATATAAAACATATGATTGCCTTTTAAAGGTATTCTATCTGGCATGTTAGCCCAAAAGTTTAAGGTTAAACTTTCGGTCAAAGTAAAAATTTACTGCAATATCCTAATAATTTCACAGTTGCTGATGCATTTTGATTTGTATATGTATCCCAATGATAAAATACTAGTGAGGCAATTATGTATCGATTGCAATTTAATCTTTGTATGGGTGAAATAATGCCAAATATCTTAATTATGGCATTTGAAATCCATTAAAATCGATAAATCATTTGCATAATAAATCAGCTTTTAATTGACATGTTCGACACATTTAAACAATTTGCTAGAATACTGGTTTAGTGAAATGCTAACCGTAAAAACATGCGATTCTAAAGAACTGTGTCACTGGACAAAACTTATCTATATACATCTAATACAACCATTATCTAAAACTTATCTAATACAACCATCTGCTGCAGCTTCTTTCTAGTGTTGCTTGGTATTACACAAAATGTCTGGTTAGTTCATTGTTATTTTATTTTTAAATTGCCATTAAAACATTCCTTAAGTGCTTTTTGTCAAAATCTATTGGGATGTAAAGAAAACATTATTCGATTCACTTTGGTTTCCAGTCTTACACTAGTATCATTCACTATAGCATTGTAGAAGATTAAAGTTATAATTGTAAAATAAGCATTCACTATTTAAAAATAACTGTGCATTATGTTTTTTATTGATGTGATGTTTGCAATTGATTTTGTTTATTTAATTATAATTATCATCATCCAATAAAAGTGCATGGATTATGTTTGTCTAAGCTTTGTTTTTTCTAATGCAGGAACACGATAGAATGAAGCAATTGGAAGTCAGCTGAACATGAAACTAATACTGTGAAATATGTTTGCAAAATATTTTACCTGTACATTTATATCTTAAGATACATTCATAAAATGAGTAAAGCTTGTTTGTTTTTGGATTAGTTTTTAAGCCATGTGCATTTAATTAAAATTTATGCTGCCTAATATATCTGGATAGAACTGTGAAGAGTTGCTGCAGGCTGCCGAAGACCATAAAAGTAACTTGGAGAACATGAAGCAGCTAGTTATCCATCGTCTAAAGCATCTAGATCAAACCGTAGTTCAGTTGGCGTCAGAGAATTCATGTTTGACTTCTGCACTGAAGGGAATGAGCCTAAATATACCTTCAGGTATGTCCATTTTTACTCAATATAGATAAATTTCCTGTTTTTCTTTTTTCTGTTTTTTTTTCTTTTGTGTAAAACAAATGCAAGGTACCTGTTGGGAAATGCGATGTTTAGGGATTTATGATGGTGATTTATAGTAGCAAACAAAAGTATTTGGCGAAACACTTTTTGACCATAATATTTTTTCTGCTGGACCAAATTGGGTCATTTTGGGATATGATATGTGTTATTCAGTTGTAAACATGACCCATAGGCAGATGGATCAGAAACCTTAACACAGATCAGGTACCGAGCTTAATCGCAAAGATCACACAAATTGACCAACTAAGTAGGTGTGTATCACATTCATTTAATGCAACAATAACAGAAAACAAGTACGAGAAAATGACAAAACAGTAACTAATACTTAGTGGGATAACCACGAGACTTAATAACAGCTGTACAATGGGCCGGCATCGAGTCCACTAGCTTCTTGACGGTGACCTGTGGAATTCGCGCCCATTCTGCAGACAGCTGGTCAAACTTCTGGGCCCTATTCCGGCAGGTTTTCTTTGCACATCATCTCTCCAGCTCCTCCCACATGTGCTTGATGGGGTTGAGGTCTGGAGATTGGCTTGGCCAGTCTAGAAGTGTGACCTGTTGCTGCTGGAAGGCTGCCTTCGCTACTCTAGAGGTGTGCTTCGAGTCATTGTCTTGCTGCATGATCCATCCGGGTGGCATGTTCTAGTTTGCCCATGGGAAGACATCGTTGACGAGCATGTTTGTGTAGCTCTGGCCGGTCATTATTCCGTCAATCTTGATGAAGGGGCCCATTCCAATGCGAGAGAACACGCCTTAAACCATGAGCAATCCTCTTCCGTGCTTGACAGTCGGCTGAATGAACTGTGGGTTGAATCTCTGGCCACACGGACATCATACATATCGGATGCCATCACTTCCGAACAAGTTGAACTTGCTCTCGTTGGTGAAAAGCACCTTACTCCAGTCCTCCGCAGTCCAGTGTCGACGATGGCGCGCGAACGCGACTCTGGCTTGTCGATTTTTGACTCCGATGAGTGGTTTCTTGATGGGGCGTCTTCCATTCAATCTACCAGCAATGAGACGACGGAAGATGGTCATTCGGCTGATATTCAGGTCGTCGCTGTCGCGGAATTTGGTGGGTATGTCCATAGCAGTCAAGGTGGGATCAGCAAGAGATCGACGGAGGATGCGTCTATCCTGACGCAACGTAGTGGAACGAGGCCTACCACATCGCGGACTGTTCTCGAGGGTCCCAGTCTTCTTATAACGTTGCAGGATAGCTGAAATGGACTGGTGTCGGATCTTCAGTGCCCTCGCAATGTCGGGGACGTGCATTCCGGATTCCATCATGTTCACGGCTGCCTGGCGAGCTCCAACAGAGATCTCCGCCTTTTTACCCATTTCTGAAAACCTAAGATTGACTTATTATCACACATCACAAAACCCACAAAATTTACAAGAAAAACATTAATACATGCAGCAAACAAATGGGTAATAATTGGCGACTCTTGAATATGGCCCATTTCGAATGACAAATTCGCTCTGAGCGAAATACAAACTACGCACCATTGTAACCCATAAATCAACCCCAAAATGACCCGATTTGGTCCAGCAGAAAAAAAATTATGGTCAAAAAAGTGTTTTGCCAAATACTTTTGTTCGCTACTGTGTATGAGTTCTATTTAAATCACGTATTCAGAATTTTAGTCCATAGCATTTGATTCTTTTTCCATATAATCCTATTGTAATTCATAGCATCATTTAGAAGCCAAGTCCTTGTTGTTTATAATGCTTCAACTTTGATGGGAATTGATGGCCTGCTAGATTTTATTTCCGAATACTCAGAAACATGATGTTAACATTTGGGTTATGGCTACTAATTAATGAGACTGTTGCTATAACTTTGCTTAAATAAGAAACTTACATTTTTAACTCTTATCATTTTCAGTGTACTCTCCTTCCACATCAACACATTGCTGAATTATTATCTCCCAGTGTGCAAAGCAGTGCTGTAGTTTATCTGGTGTCACCCCTTTTAGAAGATTGGTCATTCTCTTCTTCACTACAGTCTTAGTGAAGGATGAAGCCATTTTTCCACAAGTCTGGCCTCTTCTGATTAATTCTCTCAAAGTCACCAGAATCTATTTGTACTAATACTGGTTCATTGTTGCTCTGCCAGGAACTTGCCCTATGAAAATTATGCCCTTAATATAAAAGAAGACAATGTGTTAGAATTCTACAGGTATGGCAACACATACCTGGACTTATTGAAAATACAACAAAGTAAACAAAGGAAGAAAAATACCCAGGGTATACAAAAAGCAACATGTCATAATAAAAGTGCAACAACAGAAAAATGATGATTAGTATCACCATATAAAATTTGACAAGAACTCAGCTGAATACTAGTTTACAAAATGAGGAAAATACTGCTCCAACACAGTAAAAAATAACTTAAACCATGACAACATGAATAGTACAGCACAGAGGCCATAAAAAATAAACAAAGTCACTAGGGTATGATCGCAGCTCTGACGTACTCTCACGACAGCAGCATAACAAAGTCGTACAAGATCACATATGCAGCAAGAAAATAACCAAGATGTTTCTAACTTCCTTGTTGGGTGGTAATGAAGTTGAGGTTTACGATGAGCAACAACTAAGTCCCAGAATGCAGTAAATGGGTCACCTTGTAGTTCATCTAAGGTACACAAGAAATTCCAATCGTCAAGATAAAGATGAAAATATTTGCAAAGATAATCAAAATGCTCAACACATGTTGGTTCCCCTACATAGTGAGGGGGTTGAGGTCGACATCTTGCACTGGAACAGACCTTGCAAGGAAAGGATGCATCAGGTGCTACATAAAAACTGCAACACCCCTTAGATCACATGGAGGAAAAACTATAGAATCATCATTCTCAAACAGATGCAGCGATGATTCATACGACGACTGAAACACATGCTCTGGTGGAACCAAATCAAAAGGTAGAGCCTTAGTTACACCAATAGAGTGACCATACGTTCCAGGCACCTAACAGATCTCAGAATTGCCAGAACCACACGTCAACAAGCTGCAAGGTGGTCATGAGACTGCGGTTATAGGATCAGGTGAAGCAAAAAATCCCTTGGGAGATGTACTATATGAATCCACAGTAGAATTCATGGGACCCTCTGTAAAGATCGGCAAATGGTCAGGCTCAGAGCACTCCAGTGCAGCAACAGAAACAGACTAGGTAGGCAAAACGCCTGTATCAGGTGCATGTGACTCACTTTCTATGTTAGAGTTAAAATCCTGAGATGATGACTTAAGCGTATTTGGTAAATCATCCATCACATCTGAAGATTCAACACCTAAATGTCGAGCAGGAGACACATCACGACAAGCAACCAACACAGGGCGATATCTACCACCGCGTCTTCTACCAGTCACGAATTCAGTATGCCGAAAGGAACAAGAAAGTTTTTCAGTATGATCATCATTTCCTGAAATCAAGCCAGCAAGATGACGAGAACGTTAAACAATAGTAATATGAAAAGCAGATCGAAGCGAATGATAATCAGTTACCAACAATAGTGTATGCACATCAGCAAATGTCAGAGTCCTCAGTGACATAGCCTTAAATGCTTCAACCGAAACAATCGTGGCAATCAACTTAGACCTGCTTTGCAGTGCTATAATCATTCTTGGTAACAGTGTTTTCCAATGTATTGATAGTTTTTTCATTTCAAGGTTATATTGGAAGATCCTGTACTCATCACAAGTGATAACACTTTCTTAAAGGTTGGAGTTCACCTTAGTTTGTTCCAGAATGTCAACACAAATTTGCTTGTGCTTTGCTTTTAGTTCAGGCATGAGGAGCTTCAAAACCATCTTAGCACTAGCCCTTTGTCAATTTGCCTAACAGTCTCTTTATTGATGTTTACCATTTCTGTTGTCATTCTAACACTCAATAATTTCCAACAGTTGTGTAGATTTTCTGCACATTTTCTGTTTTTGAAGTGCTTCATCATCTTCAGTGTCCTTTACCGAAATCCTTATGCCACGCAAAACCATGTATATGTGACATCCATTCTTTCCTGTATGCGGCACTTAACGTACAATAAGATTCCGTAGGAATTTTCTTTAATTTCATAATACATTTCTCATTTATTTATTACCCAATTCTCGAACTCAGCATTTTCCCAACACATGACAAACACCTACTTTCATTGACACTTGTTACCTGACAAATTCAGAAAGTGAGGTGCACTTTGCATTTCTGGTCACAGACAGTTAAAGGTCAGAGGCCTCCCTCTCACTTTTGACCTGTCCATCGTTTCATTTATCACAAGTTCTTGTTATTTATAATTATAGCCATATCTCATACAGGGTTCCCACGCAACCTGGAAAACAGGGAAAATTGGAAATTCTCAGAGAATTTGAAAATGGTTCCAAAAATCAGGTAACACTCAGGGAAAATTGTCCCTTTTTGTAAAAACCTGGGAAAACTCATGGAAAATTGCCCCTTTTTGTAAAAAAACAGGGAAAATTGCCCCTTTTTGTAAAAACCAGGAAAACTCACGGAAAATTATCTTTTTGGAAAAATCAGGGAAAACTCACGGAAAATTGTCCCTTTTTGTAAAAAATCAGGGAAAACTAAGGAAAAATTGTCCCTTTTTGTAAAAATCAGGGGAAATTGCTCTTTTTTTTTTTTTTTTTTTTTTTTTGTAAAAATTAAGAGATGTTATTTGCCAAAAAACTTTTCTTTTTTCAGATTTCAAACTGTTGTTTACAATTACTACCTACCTAAAATTGGGTAGATCTTACTTTCAATCAGTGGTGCA
Source organism: Macrothele yani (assembly GCA_039090855.1). Taxonomy (NCBI): domain Eukaryota; kingdom Metazoa; phylum Arthropoda; class Arachnida; order Araneae; family Macrothelidae; genus Macrothele; species Macrothele yani. Next base: position 8,748,882 of record CM077005.1, read on the forward strand.
CCCACGGGGAGGGTCAAGGGAGCCTGGGCCATCCCTTGGGCTGACAGAGCGGAAAATTATTGTGTAGAAGTTTAAAATAAAAAATCATGATACACGATCTGCATATACTTCTTAATCATGTACCATATAATTATAACATACAATAATTGCAAGGGAGTAGTTCTGTTAAATAAATTTAGAAAAATCTAGCCAGAAAAGGAATTTCATCAACTGCTTCTTCTAATTGTTTAACTTTTTTGTACTGTAACATTACTGGTAACTGGATAAGAATAACTACAAAATTCAACCTCCGTAATTGTTATGTCACCTGACTATTTCCCCCAGTAAATTTAGGGGGTCACCCCCACCTTGGAGAAATTCTGTGTGCCATGGCCCGCAGCCCCCCCCCCCCGCCCCCAGGAAATTTCTGGGTGTGCTACTGCTTTCAATTATATGACATTTTCCCTTTATTCCTTAAAAAGAAGCAAAATTGGATTTTAAAAATTGCCTGTTATTAAGTTTTTGTTCAATTTCTGCAGACAGTTTTGTAGCATGGAACAATTAGGTACAATGGCTTGACACACACCTGCTTGGAAAAACACATCACTAGAGAACCAACCAAACAATGGATCAAAGCCTTTTGTCTGTTGGTTCTCTTGCGACATGTTTCTCTGAACAGGAGCTATTCTACCATTAAGCTTAAGATGCATTGTGTTATAGAGAAATTGAAACTAATCAACTGACAGATTTTTTCTTACATATGGCCCGTTTCTATGGGAATATATCAACAAATTCTATGTGGGTAGTATTCACAAAAGTTCATGGAATAATGGTATGGAAAATAATGTGTGCATTTAGTTGTTATTAATGAAAAGCAGGTAATTTTATAAAGACAAATTACTTAAAGAATTTACAGATATGTGCTTTAGTGAGAAAATGCAAGAATGTAATGAGATGTAACAATTGATAGGGGTCGCCACTCTGGAAAAGCTTTTGAAACCTTACCTGGAGAATCTGGAAAAGTCAGGGAATTTTTTTTATTACTTTTGAGTGGGAACCCTGTCGTAGTATTAGGTAAGGCAATCAGATGACACTGAACCGCCCATCCAAAATTTTACGGAAAGTTGACTGTTAAAACATGTGCAAGCATGCATTATTATAAAGAATATGACAATGTCATAACACGACAGTGATCTTGACCTTTCAGTATGTTAGTACAGCTTTCCTAGGGTTGAGCAGTAGAACTTCTTTTCAAGTGTTGGATATCTGGCTTCTATGGCAAGGAAGTCAGTAAAGAGAATACTTTCATAGTTCTAAATTACAAAAAAAAAAAAAAAAAAAAAAAAAAACAGTTTTGCTTTTATTTTCTTCCTTAAAAGGAAAATATTGCATGTATTGTTCACTCCATGGATGCATTTAATGGTAAAACTAAAAGTTTATTTCTTGTAGCTGTTTTGCTCAAAAATTGTGGACTCTATATCGTAAAAAATCAATGCTGAGATGATATAGTCCAGCAGTATGAGTTTGTTTCTGTTTGTCAGACACTTCATGACTTACTATATGATTACCTTGTGATCTCCCTTTTAGATAATGAGGCATATCATTAAGATGGCTTACAACTCCATGCAAGTTCGTGACTGGAAAAACTTTGATGTGTATTTATACAACTTGTACATAACGAGAGAAAAACCTAATCTCCAAGGCAGTAGATTCTAGCTAATTGGGCCAGTGGTTATTTGGGGCAGCCATTTATTTGGGACAATTCTCAAAGAACATCCCGAATTAGCTCTTTAGTATACAGCATCGCATAATTGGGGCAGTTGCTTTATTGGTCCAAAGTGTTCTAGGCCTGATGTGTCCCAGTTAACTGGAATCTACTCTATTATATTTCTTGTCTTTGAAAAATCTAAAATTTAATGCATATAGCTTTTCTACGAAATCATGAAGTACATATCTAATGTTTCACAGCTACTTTTCAACTGGAGTATTAGGCTGTTATTTTGACACAGAACGTTTCAGATGTAAAATATTATACTGATTTCATAGTATGACTTCTTTTATACTGATTTCATAGTATGACTTTTATACTAATTTCATAGTATGACTTTTGTACTTATTTCATAGTGTGACTTTTTTCTTCTAACTTACGGACAACCAAAGTTGCTTGAAATAAGCAAATATTACATTCCAAGATGGAGCTCATACACCATGGAGAATGACTACAGAAGAGATACTGATGTTAAAAAATTAACTGTGTAATTAATCTCTCTTCTTATTCATGTGTCCTTTTGTGCTGAACTTTATGTGTTATACATATATAAGAGAAGATGATGTAACATTATTAGGAAACATTCTAAAATTAGAATGAAAAAAGTAAAAATATGTGTTATGAATTTTCAGGATTCCGTGATGAAGAGCAATTTTATGATGCCTTAGAAATTTCACCCAGTGAGTATTTTCAGTCAAGCCAGAAATCCACTTTTAGGTAATAACTTCAATTTTCTTGTGTGCAAATAAGTTCTATTTAATAATTGCTTAATCATTTCTTAATAATTCACAGAATAAAATGAATCAATGAAGGAAGAAATATTCTTCATAATACATGGGAAAATCACAAAACATTCAAGCAAAGCAAACTGAATTTGCTTGTACCACTTACTGGGCATCCATAACACTTCTCAGAAAACTTGAAAATTTCAATCGTCCTGGAGTGGGAATCGAGCCCCACATCTCCTGATTACTGGTCGAGTATGCTAACCATTACACCACCCAGGACAGCTAGTCAAAGATCTGAGGACTTTCAGATTCCTATGTCTCAGTTGCTTGGAACTTCACTGTCCTGGGTGGTCTAATGGTTAGCATACTTGACTGGTAATCGAGATATATGGGGTTTGATTCCCTCTCCAGGAAGATTGAAATTTTCAAGTTTTCTGAGAAGTGTTACATGGATGACCAGTAAGTGGTACAAGCAAATTCAGTTTGCTTTGCTCGAATAAAATGAAGTTATTCTACTGAGTGCATTTTAATATGCTGCCAAATTTCCTATTAAACATAAGTACATGTTTTCAATTGTATGATAATTATAAGGTAATTAATAAATGAACTCATGGTAATCTTTTGGGCTACCTAAGAATTTTTTTTGGGTTTTTTTCATACATCATATTATGCGATGCTTCAGAATTGCATTGAGGGTTATGAACCTTTTCAAGTGCAGGGTTCCCACGATCCTTTTAAATCCTTAAAAATCCTAGTGCTTAATTTTCTTTATAGGGTGTTTAAAAGTCCTTAATTTTTGTCAGAAATTCCCCAAAGTGCTTAAGAAGTGTTTTTTTTTTCTTTGCTAACTGCCTGCATGAAATGCAGAAGTTACAATGTAGGTCATACAATTTCTACTGCTGGTTGTTTATGTTGATGATGATGCCGTATGACATCGGCAGAAAACCTGTGGGAGAGCACGGGGCAGGAGGAGCTCTTGTCAGTGACTCATAGCAAATTTGACTTTGGTTTTATAATTTAAGCCATGAAATAATTATGTGCAAAATCCAAATGTAAATCTTGTAACTAACTACAGTTTCATAATTTACATTCCTTTTGTTGCATATGTGATTATTCTGTCATATGAAAACTCATTTGACCAGCAGAACTGTCCTTTAAATTGCATTAATTCTAATTTATTCCATCCACAATCTTGAATTCTATGCAACAATATTGCTAGCTTCATCAACAGACTTTGTATAGTTAAGTCATGTGTTAAAGTATATTTGTATATGTGTTATTTTCACATGCCTAATTTGTAAGGTCCTTTAAAATTTTGTAGGGTGCTTAAAAGTCCTTAAAAAGTGCTCATATTTTTTGGGAGAAAATGAGTGGGAACCCTGAGGTGGGAACTTAGGAATGTCTTGGCAGTGCCGTTTTGCAAATCTCTGCATTAGACAAATTATTGATCCACATGGTGGTCCAAGTACATACTGTCACAAAATGTACATTGTTTAAAAGGACATTGTAAATACTCTGCCACTATGTACTGTTAAGGCACCAAAATTCATGCTGTGCAGAATATTGCCAACTACACTATTCAAGTGTTTACTCTACCTGTATGTCAACAGCTACAGGTTGTTTTAAAAAGGACACAATCCCAAAATGAAGAAGGAAGAGCTTATGGGCAAGCAAATGTTATGTCATGTTTTCAGTGTAGGTGGCAGCACAGCACCCAAAGTTAACTAAGGTAAGCAGTTTGAATGACCTTGACATGCACTAGTCTCATTCAGACTTCCATTTCGTTGTGTTGTATCGGCCATGTCACTTTCAAAGAAAGAACATGTGTTTATTACATAGTGTTACTTAGCATGTAAATCTTATAAAAAAATGTTTAAGGCTAGTTTCAGCTGCAATATCCTTGATCTTCAGTCCCCAACAAGTCAACAATATTGCATTTAACTATGAAATTTCATGAGACTGGGAGCGTGGAGGACAAATTAAAAAAAAAAAAAAAAGAAAAACCAGGCCAGCCAATTACTGCAGAAATTCTGGATAATCTGAATAAACATTTAACTTGCTCACCAAGAAAACCGCTTCAAAGGTTATCTTCTGAAACTGGACTGACACCAGCTACCATTTTCAGGGCTACAAGGAAGTTAAAATTGCATGCTTACTATATCGGTGTCATTCAGGAAATAAAAGAACCAGAACATGAAACACATGTACAGTATTATCGTTGGTTTCATTCGTTTGTTAATGAAAATAAGATTTTCATGTTGGATTGTGTTTACTTTAGTGGTGAGGCTTGATTTCACGTCGATGGCTGTGTGAACAGTTAGAACAACCAAATTTGAAGCAGTAATAACCCTCATGCATATCACGAACAATCAGTGCATACCCTGAAAATCGGGGTTTGGTGTACCATCTCACACTGTTCTGTTATTGGGCCTATATTTTTTGACAAAACTAGATCGTGAGATAATCCAACAGTTTATTGCATTGTTGGAGGTGAATGAATAAGAATGTTGGTCTCAATGGGATAGTGCTATCTGTCATACAGCACATGAAATGATGGCCATGCTACAGGAATTTTTAGGCATTGCTTGATCTCAAAAATCTTGTAAGCCCCATCTTTTCTAGATCTTACTCCTTTAGACGTTTTCCTTTGGGGCCATTTGAAAGGTCAAGTGTTTTGCAGTAATCCTGATACACTTGAAGAATTGAAGGCAAACATTGAAAAAGAGACTGTAGGCATAACTGAATAAACATTATGTAAGATGGCTTCAGATGTCATATAAAGGATATGAACTTGCATCCAGGTGAGGGAAAACCATTTCCAACACTTGTTGTAAAGGCATAAGTATGTGTAATTTGTTTTCCTTTTGTGTGGTTTGTGTCTTGCATAGCAAATCAATTAAACTTCATATTGTCTATAAAACTGTTACATACTTTTAGGATTGTATGGCATACAAACAGTTCTGCCCATTTCATTTACCAGTGGTATAAGTGAGGTAAGGAGAAAAGGAGAAGATCTCATTGAACTGAAAAGTGGACATCTCTTCTATTATCGTGGGACAGATACTGGCAGAACTAGTGGTGTTGGATTTATAATAAACAAGAAACTGAAGGATAAAGTGGTAGAAGTTGAAAGTTCCTCTGACAGAGCTGCACGACTCGTTATCCAACTATCGAGAAGATACCAGGCTCAGATTATTCAAACTTATGCACCCACCACAAGTCATCCTGAAGAAGAAATTGAAGAATTTTATGAGGAAATTCGTGATCTAAATAATAAAGGTAAGCAGCACTTGAAGATAATTATGGGAGATTTCAATGCAAAAATAGGGCACCTGCAACAGAATGAAACTTCAGTAGGTAAATTCGGTCACGGCAACAGAAACCAGCGTGGAAATACTCTCGTTGAGTTTGCAGAGGCAGAAGGATTTTTCATCTTGAATTCCTTTTTCAAGAAAAAGCCACACAGGAAATGGACATGGAGACATGATAAGACGTGGTTTGGTTGTTAAGATATTATTCTATTACGATGATGAACTTACTTCTGAAAAAAAACGCAAATATTACCAATTTTATTTTTAAAAAGAAGAAAATGGCCGGTGATCAATCTAGGGACCCCAATTAAGAATTTTTTTTTCAACGACTAACACCCCAGGTACGATCCTTAAAAACTCCTTGTAAATGGAAGGTGATTCCACCACCACCGACAAGAGAAATTCACATACGACACAAAATAATTTGATTAAGCATATGTTCCAGGTTAACTATAAATTTATTTTGTGCTCCCAGGCACAGGTTGGAAAAACACTTGATACAAGGAAACTTTAGGTGGCTAGGCCGAATAAAAAAGAATTTAGCTATGAATTTTAGAGTCCAGAGTATGTTGACAGTCCTAAATAATCCTCTCAGAAACCCTGGTCTGCAAACCAAGTAGTTTTCACCTGTGTGGTTTAGAGGATGAAGGAGGTAAGTGGCACAATTTGGTTACCAGCCTGCCTTACAAAAAAATCTTTAAAGAATGTGATCATTCACTCAAAGAGTGCTAAGAGCTTAATGCTCGATGTGCATATCTGATAACTGGTTGAACCTTGAGCTAAATGCTCTTTACAATTTAGATTTAGATGGTTAAGAGTGACATTTTATTCTTTTTTTTTTTTTACAACACACTGATTTTGATCAGTTACCTGGAAAAACCTCTTTCTTACTTTACAGTACAGAAAAACCAAACAAACAAAAATGTCAAGTCACTTTCCTCTCATTTGAGCTAACAAAAAAAAAAACCCTGTTCTAACAGGAAACCTAATTAATATATTTCAATCCATTTCTTTGGTCACTGGCATTAACTAGACATTTTTACGAAAAAAAAAAATTACACAATGACATATTACATTTTTTGGTTCTGGCCAGACCATTAATTCCAAACATACATTTGCATTTCTCTATTTTCCTCCCATTTTTATTTCACCTTCCCCCCATTTTTTCTCTCACCCCTGAATTTTAACCTTTTACATCATTCCATTTCTGATCAAGACACATACATTTTTTTTTTTCAATTTTAGGTGGTACTCATTTTTTTCTCTTTGTTTCTCCTCCTCCTTAAATTTTCCTTTTGATGCCGAATTGGAAATTGGTGTTTGTGCTGTCGCTACGAGAGCCGGCACGCCGTGGAAACGGGGCCTGATGCACTTATGATGATATGGTAGGATTTTCCCTCTTCTCCTTCCTTTCTTTTATTCCGTTTTTTTCTTACTTACTCCCGATGCCGGCCTTTGAGGAGACTTTCTCTCTCTCACACGGCGACAGGCGGCAGCGATGTTACCGAGCGAGTTACGAGGCGTAATGCCCGCTAGTGCCTCGGGACGATGTCAAGCACAGAAAAGAAAAGGATCGTTCCTACCGTTCTTGGGCCATCGCGGCCGCACGAGGTTACGGCAGTTTCGGCATCCGGACGTCCGTCCTCCCCTCCTTTACTCGATTTTTTTCTTTTTTATTGTGGGACTCTCCCTTACGAAGTCTGGTATCGAAGTGTGTAGCAGCACGCAAAAATTCTCCGCTCCTCGCCGAATCCCTTGCGCACGCGCCCGAAATGGCGGAAGGCAATTGGCCCGAAGTTAAGTCAGAAGGCGGAGAGAAAGACGCAATTCCCAGAAATCGCTGGCTTGAACTTTGACCCACGAAAACGGGCGCTGCGGTGAACCTCGCAGAATTCCGCCCAAATCCTGACGTGTTCCATGTGCCAAGCGAAAAATGCCTTCTCGAAGTAAACAAGAGCATAAATAAATCGGACTTTCTGCACTGGTAAAGCTGGGAAAACGTCCTCCCAGATGCCATTCTACGAATTTATCGCTTTTAGAAAAGCGACACCAGAACTGCAACCATTTTCGTTCTTTCTTTCTGAACAAAGACTTTTGGAGACCACCTTTACAAAAATTCATTAAACAAATTAACTAACATTAACGAACATCGTTACAACCTCGTAACGCATAAAAATCGAATTCTCTCTAGCTACAGGTACGACGATCGGAATTACGAAAAAATAGCGTAACGCAACGATGTGTTATTTTGCCCTGAAGCATTAAGCCACAATTTTATTCTTTTACTAAATGACTATTAAATATCATTGACGATAGCGCACGCGCAATTAATTTACGAAAGTCACTTCGTTACGGAGCGATCGCCGACCCGCTTTTTCTATCAGTCGCTGAATTATACTATCACTAGTTAATACCAAGTAAGATTCATACTAAAACCAACTAAATATTAATACTAAGCAAGATTTTAATTACGAAAGGTTACTAAATTAAGCCCGATACACACAACAACGATTTTAATTACACGCTACTGACATGGCATAAACACGCGTTTTTTCTCATTAGATACCACTACAATAAGATAAAATACTCCAAACACTACATGTTTACAAATTACTCTTCCATTATTAAAGCTTACATAATAGTACAATAAAAGAAATCGCGATAACGACGGTAAATACGGAACTACAACCTTACAATTTTTCTTTTTATCGCTACGTTATCCCGACGATCAATAACGCCGAACGCCGCGGCGTCGCCGATAATTTTAAACTGATACATCTAACACTATACATATATAAACTGCACTATACACTTAAGAAACTAAGGCAAATCAATTCATATACACTACATCATATACTGCACTAAAACAAACTTCACTAATATCTCTTCCCTGAAAGTAAACAGTGCACTAAAAAAAATGCAATGGAAGGAAGAAAAAAACATTGCATGGAAGAACAACAAAAAAACCAGCAATATAGCATGATGTCAAACTTCCTTAAATCTACTTCCCAGCTAGTTACACATCCCTTAACTAGAAACAGACATCACAAGGCTATTTTACTTAGACCTATTCACATAAATTTAACTACATACACAGAGATCAACACTTCACAGAGAAATCAGAAAGAAAATAAAAGAAATGAAAAGAATTTACTTGATTTTTCTTGACTCTTAAATCTATATTTTTTTTTTTAACTCCCTCCTTGCCAAAGGGATTTGAGATCATCTCATGACAAAAAATCTCACTCTCATTGAGAGTGCGTGGATCTGGTGATGGTTTTTCAGATCCAAAAATATTGGCCCATTAATTTAGAGATCGGAAAAACGTCAACAGATCATCACATCCTCCTCCGAAGCGAAAAGAAAAAAAAACAATTTTTTTTCTTTCATTCCAAGAACTAAAAGTCCAAAGGCAAGAACAAGATGTATTCACACTCACACCAGAGATACAAAAGAAACCTACACGTGACGCAAACGGAAAGCTACACCAACAAAACTTCTAATGCTATGCAATACTGAACATGGATTACATAATTCCACAAACACCATAAAAAAATACACAGAGAAATTTTTTTCAACACTATGCAAGGCTTATCTCACAGAAACAGACCAATAAAAAAAAAGGAAACTATCAACATAGGATAGAATTTGCTAATCCTGTTTTCCGTAAGGGTAAGGCTTAGAAAACTTCTGCATCAGTTTTCTCTTCCCATGCACTGAACATGTCTCACTCAACATAATACCTGGTAAAATGTCACACCATTCTCACTTTTGGAGTACTTATGCAGGACTCGCCTTGATCTGGTCACTTCCAGAACACTATTGTGCAACACTACATGCTACCAAATACAACAGAGAATAAAAAAGCATCTAGTTATCCCTAAATACCATCCTCATGTTACATAATAATTTCACGTACAAATCTCACAAAATTCTCATCTGATTCACTGACTCACATTATTCCTGGATTCACTTTCCCCAGAAACATCTCTCACCTCAATACCATCTCGAGGCACATCACAAACTAACCGCTGAAGTCTTTCTCTTTCTAACTGCTGAAGTCTTTGTTTTTCTAACCCCTGAAGTCTTTCTCTTTCTAACTTCTGAAGTCTTTCTCTTTCTAACTTCTGAAGTCTTTCTCTTTCTAACTTCTGAAGTTGTTCCTGTTCTAGCCTTTCTTTTCCTAACTTAAAGAACAAGATGCATTCACTCTCATACCACAAGCAAAAACTACACTCAAAAGGAACACCCCCAATTACACTCAGAAGAAGCCCATGGGCTTAACACAATTCAACAACTGTTTTTACATACAAGGTGCACCTTTACCACTGTACAAGTATATACAAATGAAGCTTCTATATAACTTTCTTGCAAAACAAAATTCTCACACATGGTTTTGTCTGATCACAAGACCAGTGTAAATTCCTTTTCAAAGTCTGGGAGCTTAATACAGGGTTCTTTCAGCAAAGCTTGTTGTAATTCCTCAAAAGCACATTGAGCTTCAGGGGTCCAACTGAATGTCTGTGATTTCTTTATCAAGTTAGTGAGAGGTAGTGCAATTTTAGCATATTGTTCAATAAATCTACGATAAAAACCGGTAAGTCCCAGAAAAGCTCTTACTTGCTTAATTGTTCTGGGGACTTTAAAATTTCTCACTGCTTCTATGTTTCGAGGATCGGGTTTTACTCCGTCCTTACTCACAATGAACCCTAAGTAGCGAATTGAAGACTGCAGGAAGTGGCATTTATCTGGTTTAAGTTTGAGATTGTGATATTGGAGCCTTTGAAAAACAAGTTCAAGTTTCTCAAGGTGTTCCCCAACTGTTTTACTGGCCACTACGATATCGTCGATATAAATGCCAATTTGGAGAGGTCTGAGGCCAGACAAAACTATCTCCATCAGACGCTGAAAACTGTTGGGACTGTTTCTCATTCCGAACGGTACCCGCAGCCATTCATACAATCCTCCATCTGTCACAAAAGCAGTTTTGTATGCATCTTCAGGATGTAAAGCCATTTGAAAAAAACCTGAAGTGAGATCGAGGGTACTGAAATAAGTTGCCCCAGCTAATGCGTCGACCATTTCAACTAAATTCGGAATGGGAAAAGAATCGGGAACTGTCTTCGCATTGAGGCGCCGGAAGTCGGTACAGAGCCGAAAAGTGCCATCAGCTTTTCGTACCAAGAGTACTGGTGCTGAGTATGGACTGTCACTAGGCCTAATTATGCCTGCCTCTAATAATTCATTTATTTGCCTGTCCAGCTCAGGTCTTAAAGCATAAGGTACTCTATAGGGGCGCTGTCTTACTGGAATATCATCAGTCAAACGAACCTGGTGCAATAAAGTCTCGCACTTTCCCAATTCGAGCACACTCTTCGCAAAAATTTTGTGGTGTTTGTTTAAAAATGCCAATAATTTTTCCTGTTGGTGGGGAGGTAAATGGGACACATCAAATTTATTTGTCCAAGATGAACATTCATCAAGTTGGCTTTCCACTGAAGCGACTCTTCCCACTTTAATGGATTCAGCAGTGACCAATTTCATATGTTTATTCACATGAATGCTTTGATCAGAGGTATTGATAACCTTAATGAATGTAACCTGTCCTTTGGTATCATTTACTGACCGAGCAACCCACAATGAATTTATACGGAGAGTGTTAACTGGCTGTAAAAGCATAATATCTCCGAGGACTGAGCAATTTGGAACATGGATAGGAATGAGTTTCTCACACCGTGGTGGTACCATTACCTTTTGAATAACTTTCCCAAATAACACTGGGCTCGGTAACTGTTCTGGGTTTTCAAATTTCTTCCAAGGGAAAGGAATTTGGCGAGGTACCAAGGAGCTAATCACAGTAATCAACCAAACAACATATGAGACAAGAACTTGACATGTCTGATGAAGGTAACGGAATGCGTTTAACTGAGTTGGTTTCACAGGTGTCATTTTTGCCTTTCTTTCTCTTTTCTTCCTGAATTTTGGGTTTTGTTTATATCTGGAAGCAACATTCTCACCCAAGTCAGAAAATGAATTTCCAGCTGTAACCTTACATGGAGCATGCCCATGAGATGATGACTGAGTTAACTCGGGATTCGTATGGGTGGAAGGTTTACACGGGGTTGTGTTTGCCCCTTCCCTTTCACTGTTATTTTGCTTTGGACCAACAACTTCCTTTACTAATGCAATAGCTTGTTCCTTTTCTATTTCACATTGTGGACTTTTACTTTTTCTTTTCCATATACACCCAGTGGCAGCATCAAAAATGAATTTTTGAGATTTCAGAAGGTCAAACCCTATAATAGCATCATAAGCTAAAGACAATTTTGCATTTGTTACATACATAGGGTGAACAAATTTTTCTCCTGCGAACTCGAACTGGAGCTTGACACAACAATTGATGGGCAGGGATGTCCCTGAAACACCCTTGACTATCAAGTTTGGGCAGTCTACCCACAACTTGTCTCCCGGAAGAGAACTCAAACATTTATCTGTGATGAGACTAATGGTGGCTCCGGTATCCACTAAAAGTCGCAGGGCTTTTCCATTTACCAATCCCTGAACCACTGGCATTGCAAACTGCGCTGGATCTGCATGGCAGGACTCAATAGGAGCCTCTACAGCAGGGGGTTTCTTAATAGAAGCGGACTCCTGGAAGCTTCTCCCTATTAGTTTAAATCCCTATTATTACTGGAATGTCCATTTCTTTCACTTTGGGTTCGCTGTTGGTTATGGTACTCTCTTGACATACTCCTGTTTCCTTGAGGACCTCTGTTTGCAGGTCTTGGATTTCCTCTACCCCTGTCATCATACTGTTGTTGTGGCTGATAACTACTCTCACGGCATTCGTTAGCATAGTGCCCCAAGCGCCTACACCTGTAACAAGTAACTGTGGAGCGATTACTTCTCCTGTATCTCTCTGGTGGACCAGATTGAGTGGAACGGCTTCCGTCCCTGAAATCCCTCGCCGGAGAACTTTCCCTATTTTTGCATTCTGAACTTCGTAGTGACAAATCATTTAACTGATCTTTTATTTTCCTCACTTCTCCCACCAGAGCCTGAATTGCTGTCTGGCTTTTTCTTGCGACCTCTGCAAAGTTTCCTGAGGAAGCTTCGTTACCTTCTTGTTGCTCTACCTCCGCTTCAACGAAACTCACGCTCCTCACACAGCTTCCCATACATGCCTCATTATTCTCTTCCAACAAGGCCTTTTCTTTGGCCTGCTGGTAAGACTGTGGATTATGAGATAGTACCAATCTCTTTATCTTGGGTGTTAACCCTGCAAGAAATTGTGAGAGAAGACTCTTGTCCCTGAATGAACCTACAGCAGCTGAATCTGATTCCTCCTCAAGATACCTAAATGCTAGTACTTCTAAGCGGGAGGCAAATTGTTTCACCGATTCCCCCAGGGCTTGTTTACAGCCCGTGAATTTCCCCATGCGTACTGCCAAAGGAACTGCGGACGAAAACCTTTCCAACAATGCTTCTTTCAAACCTGCAAAAGTCAACCTTCGTTCCCTAGCCAACAAGCCCCTGACAAATTGTTTTGCCTCTCCCTTGCACTTGCATTTCACCACTAGCAATCTCTGTTCATCTGTCCAACCATCCAAACCTGCTACATCCTCTACTGACTCAAAAAATTCTCCAATAGTAACACTATCTGATCCCCCTGAAAATGATGAAACTAAACTCATCAAGACTGGAATGTTGAGGTTTGCATTCCCCCATTATTCCCTACTTCTGCTGAACCAGCTGCTCCCTCTGTCCCTGGTATCACCATCTTTCCTACAGCTCTGTACACACACACAAATGAAAATACACTGTAAATCTAAACAAGGTACACTATACTATGATTGCTGTTACTGTAATGATTTACTATCAATGATTACTTTTACCCAAGATTAGTGAGCTATAATTATTTTCTACCTGAGCCTAAAGTTATATCTTACTCTTTTTCTTAATTGAAAATAATTACCTCAATATTTCTCACCAATGTAAACAAAAGCACAATACATAAATGCAATACACTAAAATTCAAATGCCAATTCACACTTAAAAAAAAATTATGCTTGCGAGCACTTGATACTGACTAAAATTTCGAAAATGAATGCCTAACATGAAGAAAATTCTCCCAATTAACTATGTTCTATGTCAAAACCTTATCCTTTAACTGTTGCTAGAGTAATTTGATCTTTTTACAATTTTCACACAGCATTACCTAATATCAGAAATAGCAAATCATAAATGTGAATCTCTCTGGTACAGTGGGTGGAATCCTGGTCACGGGAACCAGTTTGATAAGACGTGGTTTGGTTGTTAAGATATTATTCTATTACGATGATGAACTTACTTCTGAAAAAAAACGCAAATATTACCAATTTTATTTTTAAAAAGAAGAAAATGGCCGGTGATCAATCTAGGGACCCCAATTAAGAATTTTTTTTTTTTTTCAACGACTAACACCCCAGGTACGATCCTTAAAAACTCCCTGTAAATGGAAGGTGATTCCACCACCACTGACAAGAGAAATTCACATACGACACAAAATAATTTGATTAAGCATATGTTCCAGGTTAACTATAAATTTATTTTGTGCTCCCAGGCACAGGTTGGAAAAACACTTGATACAAGGAAACTTTAGGTGGCTAGGCCGAATAAAAAAGAATTTAGCTATGAATTTTAGAGTCCAGAGTATGTTGACAGTCCTAAATAATCCTCTCAGAAACCCTGGTCTGCAAACCAAGTAGTTTTCACCTGTGTGGTTTAGAGGATGAAGGAGGTAAGTGGCACAATTTGGTTACCAGCCTGCCTTACAAAAAAATCTTTAAAGAATGTGATCATTCACTCAAAGAATGCTAAGAGCTTAATGCTCGATGTGCATATCTGATAACTGGTTGAACCTTGAGCTAAATGCTCTTTACAATTTAGATTTAGATGGTTAAGAGTGACATTTTATTCTTTTTTTTTTTTTTTTTTACAACACACTGATTTTGATCAGTTACCTGGAAAAACCTCTTTCTTACTTTACAGTACAGAAAAACCAAACAAACAAAAATGTCAAGTCACTTTCCTCTCATTTGAGCTAACAAAAAAAAACCCCTGTTCTAACAGGAAACCTAATTAATATATTTCAATCCATTTCTTTGGTCACTGGCATTAACTAGACATTTTTACGAAAAAAAAAAAAAAATTACACAATGACATATTACATTTTTTGGTTCTGGCCAGACCATTAATTCCAAACATACATTTGCATTTCTCTATTTTCCTCCCATTTTTATTTCACCTTCCCCCATTTTTTCTCTCACCCCTGAATTTTAACCTTTTACATCATTCCATTTCTGATCAAGACACATACATTTTTTTTTTTTTTCAATTTTAGGTGGTACTCATTTTTTTCTCTTTGTTTCTCCTCCTCCTTAAATTTTTCTTTTGATGCCGAATTGGAAATTGGTGTTTGTGCTGTCGCTACGAGAGCCGGCACGCCGTGGAAACGGGGCCTGATGCACTTATGATGATATGGTAGGATTTTCCCTCTTCTCCTTCCTTTCTTTTATTCCGTTTTTTTTTCTTACTTACTCCCGATGCCGGCCTTTGAGGAGACTTTCTCTCTCTCACACGGCGACAGGCGGCAGCGATGTTACCGAGCGAGTTACGAGGCGTAATGCCCGCTAGTGCCTCGGGACGATGTCAAGCACAGAAAAGAAAAGGATCGTTCCTACCGTTCTTGGGCCATCGCGGCCGCACGAGGTTACGGCAGTTTCGGCATCCGGACGTCCGTCCTCCCCTCCTTTACTCGATTTTTTCTTTTTTATTGTGGGACTCTCCCTTACGAAGTCTGGTATCGAAGTGTGTAGCAGCACGCAAAAATTCTCCGCTCCTCGCCGAATCCCTTGCGCACGCGCCCGAAATGGCGGAAGGCAATTGGCCCGAAGTTAAGTCAGAAGGCGGAGAGAAAGACGCAATTCCCAGAAATCGCTGGCTTGAACTTTGACCCACGAAAACGGGCGCTGCGGTGAACCTCGCAGAATTCCGCCCAAATCCTGACGTGTTCCATGTGCCAAGCGAAAAATGCCTTCTCGAAGTAAACAAGAGCATAAATAAATCGGACTTTCTGCACTGGTAAAGCTGGGAAAACGTCCTCCCAGATGCCATTCTACGAATTTATCGCTTTTAGAAAAGCGACACCAGAACTGCAGCCATTTTCGTTCTTTCTTTCTGAACAAAGACTTTTGGAGACCACCTTTACAAAAATTCATTAAACAAATTAACTAACATTAACGAACATCGTTACAACTTCGTAACGCATAAAAATCGAATTCTCTCTAGCTACAGGTACGACGATCGGAATTACGAAAAAATAGCGTAACGCAACGATGTGTTATTTTGCCCTGAAGCATTAAGCCACAATTTTATTCTTTTACTAAATGACTATTAAATATCATTGACGATAGCGCACGCGCAATTAATTTACGAAAGTCACTTCGTTACGGAGCGATCGCCGACCCGCTTTTTCTATCAGTCGCTGAATTATACTATCACTAGTTAATACCAAGTAAGATTCATACTAAAACCAACTAAATATTAATACTAAGCAAGATTTTAATTACGAAAGGTTACTAAATTAAGCCCGATACACACAACAACGATTTTAATTACACGCTACTGACATGGCATAAACACGCGTTTTTTCTCATTAGATACCACTACAATAAGATAAAATACTCCAAACACTACATGTTTACAAATTACTCTTCCATTATTAAAGCTTACATAATAGTACAATAAAAGAAATCGCGATAACGACGGTAAATACGGAACTACAACCTTACAATTTTTCTTTTTATCGCTACGTTATCCCGACGATCAATAACGCCGAACGCCGCGGCGTCGCCGATAATTTTAAACTGATACATCTAACACTATACATATATAAACTGCACTATACACTTAAGAAACTAAGGCAAATCAATTCATATACACTACATCATATACTGCACTAAAACAAACTTCACTAATATCTCTTCCCTGAAAGTAAACAGTGCACTAAAAAAAATGCAATGGAAGGAAGAAAAAAACATTGCATGGAAGAACAACAAAAAAACCAGCAATATAGCATGATGTCAAACTTCCTTAAATCTACTTCCCAGCTAGTTACACATCCCTTAACTAGAAACAGACATCACAAGGCTATTTTACTTAGACCTATTCACATAAATTTAACTACATACACAGAGATCAACACTTCACAGAGAAATCAGAAAGAAAATAAAAGAAATGAAAAGAATTTACTTGATTTTTCTTGACTCTTAAATCTATATTTTTTTTTTTAACTCCCTCCTTGCCAAAGGGATTTGAGATCATCTCATGACAAAAAATCTCACTCTCATTGAGAGTGCGTGGATCTGGTGATGGTTTTTCAGATCCAAAAATATTGGCCCATTAATTTAGAGATCGGAAAAACGTCAACAGATCAGACATCCAATTGGGACGACAAGTGAAATTGATTTTATTATGTGTAACAAAAAATTCGTCATCGAAGACTGCAGTGTGCTGAACAAGTTCAACACAGGTAGTGACCATAGATTGGTAAGATGTAAGATGCACCTCAACACTAAACTGGAATGTGGCAAGCTCATAAGACAAACAAAATGTATTGACATAACCAACCTTAAAAAACACCATAATACTTTCAAGTTGGAACTGAAGAACAGATTCTCTGCTTTAGAAGGCCTAACATCGGAAGAAGTGGATATTTCGGAAGTTAACAGAAAAGTAACCAAAGCTCTTATGGAAACAGCAACAAAATTAGCTGGGTCTAAGAACAAGTTGCAGGTGAACAAATTATCAGGAAAAACCAAAATGTTGATGCAAAAAAGAAGAGAGATGAGGACAACTAAAGAAGATGTGACTTCCAAAGTGGAATATATAGAGCTATGCAAGACAGCACGAAAAAGTATCACTGAAGACGTAAGGAAATTCAACTGTGAGCTAGTGAGGAAAGCAATTGAAAACAACCAAAGCCTAAAGATAGCAAAGGGACATCTCAGTAAGGGAAGAAAACAGATTATGGCTCTGAGAAAAGAAGATGGTTCTATAACAAGAAATAGAGGCGAAATTTTGACAAGAGTGAAAAATTTCTACTCCAAATTATATGAAAGGGATGATACATGTACTCCAGACATCATGAAAGGTACCAGAGTTCTTCCAGTCCTCCCAGCAGAAGTTGCTCAGGCAATCAAGAACATGAAGCGGGGGAAAGCTCCAGGAGAAGATGGAATTACTATAGACATCATACAAGAAGCAAGTGGAGAAATCGAAACAGTACTCGCCCAAATTTTCACTCGATGCCTTAATGAAGGGAAGATTCCTGAGGATTGGAACAATGCTACAATGATCCTGCTACATAAAAAAGGTGACATTGAGGATCTCAGGAACTACAGACCTATCAGCCTCCTATCAGTGGTTTATAAAATCTTCACTAAAGTTCTTTCACACCGCTTGAAGGTAACACTGGACATGGCTCAACCGAGAGAACAAGCTGGATTCAGGAGTGGCTACAGCACAATAGATCATATCCACGTACTGAGAGAACTAATTGAAAGAGCGAGGGAATATGAACTTCCATTGTGCATGGCTTTTATCGATTATGAAAAAGCCTTTGATTCGGTGAAACCATCAGCAGTTACCACGGCTCTGAAATCCTGCGGTATTGAAGATGCATACATTAATATTATTAATAACATATATGAAAATGCAAGTGCAAAGATTCGGCTGTTTGAAAATACAACACACATAAAAATTGGAAAGGGAGTGAGACAAGGTGACACCATATCTCCGAAGCTCTTTAATGCCACATTGGAAAATGTCTTTCAATCACTGAACTGGGAAAACAAAGGGATAAAGATTAATGGAGATTATCTAACCCACCTTCGTTTTGCTGATGACGTAGTCATTTTTGCAACTACCCCATCAGAGCTGCAGAGTATGATCCAGGAACTTGCTGACAAGAGTAAAGAAGTGGGATTAAAAATGAACTTTCAGAAGACAAAAGTGATGTTCAATGCTTTTACAAGAAATGAAGATTTATCGATTGATGGAGAAAAACTGGAGATAACAGATACGTATGTTTATCTTGGACAGCAGATATCAAGTGAGGGTCACATTGATGAAGAAATTAATCGGCGTACAAAACTTGCCTGGAGAGCTTTTGGAAGAAACAGCATAATTTTCAAGAGCAATATGCCATTATGTCTTAAAAGAAAAGTGTTTGATCAATGCATCCTTCCAGTGCTTACGTATGGTGCAGAGACGTGGACCTTAACTAAAAGAGACATACAAAGGCTGCAGACAACTCAAAGAAGCATGGAGAGGTGCATGCTTGGTATAACCAGGAGAGATAAGAAGAGGAACTCGTGGATCTGAAAAATGACGAGAGTGGAAGACATCATGATCAGAGTTAAATCCCTGAAATGGCAATGGGCTGGACATACTGCCAGAAGGACAGACCATAGATGGACAGCCGAAATTTTAGATTGGATTCCAAGGGACAGGAAAAGACCCAGAAAAAGACCACATGGGAGATGGGTGGATGAAATTCGTAAATATGCGGGAGTGACATGGAGGAGACTGGCACAAGACAGACCGTTGTGGAGGAAACTTGGGGAGACCTTCGTCCAGCAGTGGATTGATAATGGTTGACAATGATGATGATGATGATATGTTCTGAGCTAGCTGTGAAGCTGAGAAATTTCAAATAATTGAGAAAAAATAAAATTTATTAAGAAGTATGTGTCAATTTATTCAGTTTAGTGACAAGACCTTGTAAACAATGACTCCAACACATCTACTTGCAGCAGTGACTTTACCAGCTGATGGTGAAGCCTTTCAAACCAGAC
This sequence comes from Macrothele yani, assembly GCA_039090855.1. Taxonomy (NCBI): domain Eukaryota; kingdom Metazoa; phylum Arthropoda; class Arachnida; order Araneae; family Macrothelidae; genus Macrothele; species Macrothele yani. Next base: position 8,768,566 of record CM077005.1, read on the forward strand.
ACACTATCACATTCCCATAGCAAAGGTGTGGGATAGAGTCAACAGCTGTTTACATTGTGAATGCTTTACTGAGCAAAGAGCTAGATTACCATGCTATGAATTGGTACCTTGCTTTACCTGAGAAAGCAGTTTGGTACATGCTGTTTTAATTGAGTACCAAGCATAATAAGAACATTTTTGTTAATTAAAATGAGTGATTTTCTGTGCTGGATGGTGTGAGTACATCATGAGAATGATATCACTAAAAACGATTAGAAAATGCTTAGATAATAGGAGAAACTTCCATTGTATAGAGTGGAAGGTCTCAGCTAGTGCATCCACAACTTAAAATAGAACACAAGGTAAAGAATTGATTATGTAATTGCTGAAAACATTTACAGCCAAATAGATTGAGAGATTTAAAGAACCCATATTTCTAAACTGCTTGCCTTTTTTGTTTCAGACTAAAAAGGCAAGCTTTTGCTTTAAACTAAAAGGCTGTAGTCCTAGATTAGGAATGACTTCTTTCATCGATTGAATAGTACTTCAGGAAGACGCTTTGGCATCTGTAAGTTCTGTTTTACACGTTCTGTAAAGTGGATACAGTCTGTGGTGGTGCATTACTGTATCCACTTTACAGAACGTGTAAAACAGAACTTACAGACGTCAAAGCATCTTCCTGAAGAACCTTGTGGTCACGTAATGGTATGTGAACTTTATGATAGAATCACATGAAATATAATGATTGAATAGTAGTATGTCATCATGAATGTCAGGAGATCATCCTTAATTTGGTAAATTTTCTATCTGAATTTTGTCTGAGTGGAAAATTAGTAATGGATCTTTTCACACCAATTACTTGTTAGTTATAATTTTAATGATTCGCTTCCAGTCAGTAAAATTTTAGGTAATAATTGAAGTGAAAAGATCCATATTTTCCCCTTTCCACATTGGGTTGGTGCAAATGAAATATGTCAGATTTCAGCCGGTAGACATGTTCGACCTCTTCAGCAGAATGGTGTCATCTAGTAACATCACATGGCATATGCCACAAGATTGGACTATATCTGGTGTACAGGTTGTGTGCCTTATTTCCAAGAAAGGTTCAACCACAAGTGCACAGGCTGTGGTAAAAGTGGACCATGGACATAGACCAGTGGCATGTAATTTTTTTTTTTTCATTTTGTATGAATTCAAACTTAGACAATTTGCAGGTATTGTGACCTGGAACATTAATATAGAGTTTGGCAGGTTATTGTGAATGAACGCATCATACCCAACTGGTTCACGAAATTCCATGCTGCAGGCATGTCCCTTGCAAGCGTACCTAGTGGATGTCCACCAATTGCTGTTACAGATGAGGAGCTGAAGAATATTCTGGAAACTGACCCACAGCAAAGTATCCATGAGTGAAGGTCTGTGTGCATCATTCGACAGTCTGCAGTGAAGGTCCATGTGTATCATTCGACGGTTGTCCAGGCGTGGCAACCCTGGGGAAGGTGAAAAAGCTGGATGTCTGGGTAACACACGAATTGATAGCATCCAATATGACATGTCATCTAAAGGTATGCATTTTCCTCCTTGCCATGCACAGGTTGGAGGGATTACTGCATTAGATCATTCTTGTTATTAAAAGTGGGTTCTGTACAACAAGCATAAGTGGTCAGCACACGGATTGGACACCATAAGGCCACCTAAACACTGTCTCGAGTGACTCCTACACCTGCAGAAAGTACGAGTTCTCGTATGATGATCTGCTGCTGACTTATTCGTCATTCCTTCTCCTATCAGGTGAGACCATCAGTTGGGACCACTGTTATGCTGAAATGCAGCAGATGCACAAAACATTCCTAACCAAGCAGTCAGTTTTTGATCAACAGGCATGGGGTCCTTCTGTTGCATGACAATGCTCGCCCACATGTCTTCCAAAGTACCATCCAACAACTTCACCAGTTGGGCTACGAAACTCCACCACACCCTTTATGCATTCCCCAGACCATGCTCCCACAGATTATCACTTCTTCTGGCATCTGGACCTTTTCCTTGCAGGGGAAACCTTCCCAAATGACCAATCTGTGTGTCAGACCATTATCAGCTTTGCTGCCTCACAGATTCTGGAGTTTTATTACAGTGGGATCCATAGCCTTGTAACCCCATTGTCAGAAGTGTGTCAATGCAGAGGGAAGCTAATTTGGCTAGGTAGGCAGTGCTTCCTGTTTTTATGAGGGTCTGCAGGTGGCATTCTTATTTTAAACATTTCACAAATCTGATAATTAATACATGAACTGTCCTTACGTGACAGTAACATTGTTTGAGTAGAGGTATCCTTCAAGTACCTCATACAAAATGAGTTACAATATCGCCTTGTGAAGAAATTAAGATAACATTGGTTAAAAACCTATACAACAGCCATTCCATAAAAACTGAAAGTAAACTCACACAAAATGAAAAAATTAGGTACAGCAAAATATATGTTATTCTTTCTCAAAGTATCTTTCATCGGATGATATACAGCGGTCTCATCATTTGGTCCACTTTCCAAAGCATGTGGCAAAGGCATTTTGTGGAAGCTGTTTTAGCGACCCTTGTACATCTTGAATAACGACGAGGTCAGGACTGTAGGCCAGCTGTGGCATGATATCAATTCTGCATTTCATAAAAAACTGTTAAACACAAGCAGTTACATCTGGGCTGGAGTTATCATGCTGTAGGGTCCACTTGCCCACCAGTTCCGGTCACTTAATTGAGATGTGTCGTCGCAGACACTTCAAGACTGAAATGTAATACTCATCATTGACAGTAATTTGTGGAGGAATGGCATGTGGGTAGACTACACCTTTATGATCAAAGGAAATTATCATCATCACATTCCCAGCTGATTTGATTTGGCAGATAATTTTTAGGAGGAGGCAAGCTTGTGTGTTTCCAGACACTCGTTGTGTGCTTCGTGAGAAGGTCGAAATAGTGGACCCATGTTTCATCTGCAGTTATTACTGTGTTTAGAAAGTTTGGATCCTTTGCAATAATTTGTTTCCACTCATGACACACCTGAACTCTGGCTAACAATTGTTCTCTCGTCAGATGATGAGGTACCCATCTGGAACACACATGATGCAGCCGTAATTTGTTGCGTAGAATGCAGAATGCCAACATTTTTTAAATATTAGTTGATGCCACTATGTCTTCACACATCATTTGTCGATCTTCTTGCTTGATTGCGCTCACAGTGTCAACACTTCCAGGTCAACCAGGTCTAGGAGCGAGTTCTGCTGACAAACACCCTTTTTTGAAATCATAGTGCCCTCTAAAAGTCATTGACTCACTCAAACATTTATCTTTGTAAGCTTTTTCATTAAATCAACTGTTTCTAGAGCTGTTTTACCCAAACAATAGCAAAATGTTATCGCACAATACATTTCACTTCTTAACTCTGAATCACTCACCTCCACAGTTGTATGGCAAAATGCAGACATATCTTCAACAACTGTGCAATAACAAAACCAGAATTGTCTGCCATGACTAATAACTGTTGCAATAGATAATTCCTTATTCAGTTAGTCATCTGCATGGTTATTTTCCCCCTTTGCACAGTTGCCAACTCCATAAAAAATAAAAAAATACTCTCATTTTTTATGGAATGGCCTTTGTATATAACGATACATCAGGGGAGAATATTAATATTCCTTTCTCCATACTGCATAAAACGTGCAAGCCGATACCAATATGATTACTGTAGGCCACTCACCTTTCATATTTATGTCAAGGATCCCACATTTTAACGAACATTTCCTACACATGGCTATAGAATTCAGTGCGACTTCCGACTCAAAGTTATATAAATATTGCCACTATTTCCTTTCAATTTCCCAACATAATCCTCCCCAGGTCCTTCTGCCCAAAGACATAACAGTTGTTTACAGGTCATGGTTCAGAAGAGCATTTGTTAATTCTTTGATCATAGAAGCCAGAGACAAAGAAATAGTAAATATCATAGACAATAGACTTTTGGACTTTTGTTTACTAGACAAATTATAGATTCCATTTTACAGCAGGTTCAAATGCCTAAACCCAGGTCTCCTAATACCCCAAACAACAATGGTTTAAGATATTGTGGCTCCATAACATACATATTTCCCCAAGTTCTCTTTCAGGTTCAAAAACATCTTTAAAAAATATGGAATAAATGTGGCTGTTAAATCTCCCATGTCTATATATGACACCATGTCTACAAGCAAGCCACCACTAAACAGAGAAAGCTCAGCGGGAGTTTACAACATACCCTGATCTATCCAGACGGCAGCACAAAGTCATACGTGGGGTTAACAAAAAGATCACTCCTATTAAGGAGCCAGAAACATGAAAGAGATGTAAAAGATGGGAAAACAACAATGGCTCTTTTCAGGGAAGTCACCCAAACAGGAGCAACCCCGCTTTGGAGCATGATGAAAAGAATAGAATGCTATACGAGCTACATTGGCACAGCCACATGCAAGAGTCTTGAGATCGTGACCCATACACACCCGTGCAACAAAGGCTTGTCTTTTGAGCCATCAGGTGCTGGAGGAATCTCGTAAACAAACATCAAAGAAACAACAAGTAATTTCCCACATGAGCATGTCTAAAACATACATAAATATCACTAAGCTGTTCTCTGAGATTCAGAGGTTAGCTCCAAAAAGAAATACAAACTACCAGATATTTTTACTTACTGTTGTCGTATCAAACTTCTCCATTTACAGCGATCTTGACATAAACCTCGGGCTTCACTGATATCCATTACACGCCGTATACAAGATCTTTTATACTTCATACTCATAATCTTTTTCTCATGCAGACACTCCTGAATCTGGTCCACCCATGTCTTCCTTGGCCTTCCTCTGCCTTTCCTTCCTGCCACTTGGGCTAAAAAATTTTCTTAGTAAGCATCTCATCACTCATTCTTTCAGCATGACCAAACCACCGAAGCATATTGGTATCCACCTTGCTAACAACATTTCGCTTCACATCACACAACTGCAACACATCTTCATTCCTCACACAATCAGACCGTGTCTTGCCACAAACCCCACGTAAGTAACGCATTTTCCAGCACACAAACGACTCATATGTTTCTTCTGCAGTACCCAGGTCTCACTGCCACACATCAGAGTAGGAACAATTACAGTTTCATACACAGCCATGCAGGACTCTCTAGAGAACCCATCGTTCCTGTGAAAACCTCCCAGAGCAGCTATGACTTTCAATGAGGAATTCACTCGCCTACTAATTTCACCATCCAATTTGTTCTCTCTGTCAAACATGCTTCCTAATCCTAAATACACAAACTCACTCACCTGGTCAATCACAGTGCCAATTATACTTACATTACATTCAGTGCTACCTGTTCCTCTCTCAAACACCATAACTTTGGTTTTTCACTTATTTATACTCAGTTTGAATTTCATGCAAACTTCGTGCATCCGAGACAACATACTCTGCAAACCACTTTTGCTCTCTGCCAACAGGACAGTGTCATCAGCGTATAGCAATCTGCACACATGGATATCACCAAGACATAAACCACTATTATCTTTTTTGGCATCACGCATGCATGCATCCATAAATATATTAAACAGCCATGGTGACATTACACAACCTTGTCTAACTCCTGCACCAATAGAAAACCATTTTAATAAAACACCATTCACTCGTACACAAGCTCTACCACCAGCATACATGGCTTTTACACTATTAAGAAGATTCTCAGTAACACCATATTCATTCAATACCTTCCACAAAAGTGTCCTATTCACTCGGTCGTAAGCTTTCTCTAAATCTATGAAGGCAGCAAAATTTTTCTTACCAACAGCCAGATACTTTTCAATCATCATGCGTAATGCAAAAATCTGGTTAGTGCAGCCTTTACCAGGCATAAAACCACTCTGAACATCCCACACTTTCTCTGATGTAAGACCTCATATTTTTTCAGTAATGACCTTACCAAACACTTTTCCTGGCACACTTTGTAGGCTAATACCACAATAGTTCTTGCATTCAGTCTGATCACATTTTCCCTTATACAAGGGAACAATAATAGCATCCTTCCAATCCCGAGGGACCATTCCTAACTCCCAGCACAACTGGCCAATTTCAGTTAACCGGTCAATTACAGAGTCACCACCATATTTAAATATCTCGGCAGTTATACCATCAATTCCCGGAGCCTTACCATTCTGAAGAGATTTTAGAGCTTTACACACTTCTTCTCTTGAGATCCTTCCTGTGCTTTCATCCCTCTAAAACATGGGCGCCATATTACATGAGCATGTCTAAGGCACCGACTTTCACATGAAATGGAGCTACTATTGGTTCCATAATATAAAAAAATTTGAATTATAACAACTGTGCATTACTATTTCTAAAAAGGTTTTGATAACCTAGCCCAGATGAATCCTTCCGATGGAGCGCAAGAGCTCGACTTAAACTGTGTATTAGTTTTACCCCATTAAAGAAAGTATTGTAGCCTTCATTCATGTTTTAATTTCAGTTACACTATTACAGTATCTGATTTGCAACAATGCTAATTCTTTTAAGAAATGGAAAGTTGATGTGGAATGTCGAGTGTTCAAAGATGAGTGGCTGTGGAAGTATTTTTTCACATTGTACAATAATAATTCAGTTTGTCTTATTTGTAATGACACATTCAATGACTTAAGTCTTTCACACCATTTCTCCTCAAACATGTCAGTGCCACCAACTATGCTGCTATGACTGAGGCTGAATGAAAACAAAGGCACAGGCACTTCAGAAAAAAAATTTCAGGTCAGCAAAGTATTTTTAAAAAATGGGACATTGCACAAAAATTGTCGACTCATGTCAGCTATATTGTAGCATATAAAATAGCAAAATGTAACAGAACTTTATCTGATGTTGAATTTTTAAAAGACTGTATTTTGAGCATTTGCAATTTTATTTGTCCCCAAAATACTAAAGAATTTGAATCAATTAGTTTATCCCCCCCCAAAAAAAAACAATTACAAGCAGAACTGAAGCTATTGATAATAAATTAAACTTAGCAGTTGAAAAACAAGATTGCTAATTTTAAGTTTTGCTCTCTAACAATGGATGAGAGTTCTGATTTAAGTGACACAGTTCAATTAGTATTTTTTATGAGAGGAATTGATGACAACTGTAGCATTATTGAGGAATTGGGTGCCCTACATTCAATGAAGGGTGCAACAAATGGGTTGGGTATTTATTGGGAACTTCAACATACAACTGATGATGCACCAAATGTAATATTACAACTGATGATGCACCAAATGTGATGGGAAGATTAGGCTTCATTGGCATTTTTAATAAAAAAATATCCTGATAATGATGTGTTATTTTTGCACTGCATTTTACACCAAGAGGCACTTTGTAAGCCTGCATTAGATTTTAAATACATCCTTGGCATAATAATTAAGCTTGTGAACTTTCTTTGCTTCCAAAGACTTTCTCACAGACAGTTCTGAGATTTTTTTATCTCTCTGGATTCTAATTATTTAGATGTACTTAAATGTTTAATAAAAAATAATTATCAGGATTTTCTTTATTAAACGTTAAAGTGAGATGACTTAGTGCAGGCTACGTCTTGGAATGTGTATGGAATTTAAAGGATTAAATTATTATTTTCATGCGTGATCATAACAGATTTGAAGAATTTTCAGTGCTGAAAAACAAAGATTGGCTCTGTGATTTTTAATTTTGTACTGATCTTTGCCACATGAATAAACTAAATATAAAACTCAAAAATAAAAGAGATAGTTTTCTGATGAAGTCTGGGGATATCTACGATCATTTGAAATGCAACTTTTACTTTTTGCCAACTACATATCTAAGAGAGTTTTCTAACATTTTCATGTCTGTTGTGCCTTAAATGAGATGAAATAATAATCTATTATGAAAACTGAATTGCTTGCTGAATTTGAACATTTTCAAGATTTTAAGAATATTGAGCTCTACCTGGATATTCTTAGCATGCCATTCTATGTGGATTATGAAAATATGATAATTGTCTTACAGCTGGAATTGATTAAACTGCAGTGTAACTGTTAAATGAAACAGGCTTTTTTAAATACAGCAAAACTGAATTTTTATAAAACCATGCAGAAATCAACATTTCCAAACTTGTTAAATCATTCCCCAGAATATATGACAATGTTTGCATCCTCATATTCATGTAAACAAGTATTTTCAATGATGAACTTAAGAAAAGTGATCTTAGAAACTGATTTAATAATGAGCACCTGTCTTCTCTCTTGAGAATCACCTCCACAATTTAACCCAGATTATGTAAAAATGCTGGAAGCTCAATCACAATTTCACTCATCTTACACCCCATCATATAAATGTTCTGAATGAACTGAAAAAAATATTTAGTAGGTATAATATGTACGTATTGTTTTATTTTCTCAATGTACTCATATTTAAACTTATTCATGTCAGTCTATTATGTGGTTTATAATTTTTTTAAATGAATTTTGAAGAAAAATTAATGAAAAAAAAAAAAAAAAAGACTTTGGCCTGCCAAAAATTTTTTTTCTTTCATTTGGCCTTCCTATAAGTAAGTTTGCCTATCTCTAATCTGGGCCATGGTCAGGGTATTCAATAAAGCCCTCTACTTGAAGTGCTTACTTAGTGCGGGGAAAAAAGTAGTGAAAGTGGTGTTGTCGAAGCCAGGAACTAACCATGCCTTGCCACAGAACTTCCAACCCATCTTGCTCCTACCCATTATGGGCAAGGTGTTGAAAGAAATTATCCTTAACCAGTTACTTCATTTATCTGATGATAAGATAGTCATACTTGACCAACAGTGCTAAACATGCCACTTTTTGAGAGCTAAGCATGCTACAATCCACCTGCTGTTCAAACTTGCTGAATACATCTTAGGGAGAGAGAAAAGTGAATATTTGGGAGCTGTATTTTTAAACATCAGTAATGTGTTTGACCATGTGTGGTACAACAGCTTGCTGCATAAACTTTAACTGTTCTGGTATCCATCCATGACCACTCATGAAATTTATTAGATCCTACCTCAATGACATAAAATTTGCCATTAGGATTAACAGTAAATTATCTCCTGAAAGGAAGTTGTGAGCTGGAGTCTTTTCCAGGGCATGTCAGTTTCCTTACTCCCTCCAGAGTGCCAAATGAAAATAGAGCACTGCTCTTGGATATATTAATCTTATTGTCATTTGGTGTAGTTTAGGTTTCCATGGCAGAAAGATAATTTTGACTGTTCACACAAGGACAAATTTTCACCTTGTTCTTAGGCCAGTGCTGTTCCTTATTTGTATGTATGACTTGTAGAAATCAGTACAAGGATAAGTTATTACCTATCATTATGATATAGTGGTTGTTGCCAGGTCCTTGAACAAGGTAAGGATTTTGTCCTTGTGTGAACAGTCATGATCATCTCTCTGTCTTGGGAACCTACACTACACCAAATGATAGAATAAGATCAATCCATTCAAGAGCAGTGCTCGATTGTTATTTGGCACTCTGCAGGGAGTAAGGGAACTGACAGTGATCCAACAAGCTATTTTCTGGATCACTACCACCAAGTACTTAGAGCATCAAATAAATAGTCAGCTTTTCGCAGGTAACCAACATTTCCTACCTCACAAAAAAGAGCCAATGCAGTACCTCCTGCCTCACAAAGAGAGCCAGAACATGCTTTGGGCAACTGGTTCCATTACTCTTTGACAGGAGTTGTCTCTGTACTCATCACAAAGTGGTGATGTAACAAGATGGTTGTCCATCCAGTCATCATGTATGCTGCCTTCCTTTCAGGCAACACTAGTAGGTACCAGGAGATGACATTCAAGAAAGTGTGGAACAGAGGCCTCAGGGTGATCATAAAGGGTCCTGGATGGACTTGCACCTGAGATCTGAGGAAGGAGATTCACATCAAGAATGTATTTTGTTCAAACTGTCTGATCAGGGAAGAAATTGACTATGACCCTAATGCTGATGCTGTTCTTAGGCATTGCAGGCCTGGTGTGGCAGCTAATGTCCTACATAAGCTGAACTGCTCAGCAACTACAGAGAGATGGACAGTTGCTCTTCCAGCAGTCTCTGACATGGGTTAGCAGCATGTCAGGGTAAAAATCCCGAATAAGTGTTATACTGGTATTTACCTCTCATTGCTATTGTTGGCATAGGTTAGATGACATCCCATGAATAATGAATGGGTGTTTAAGAAAAGCCCTTCTCAAGTTTTCCTCTTCCCTTCTTATCTATGGGTCTGTTGATGGTGCTGCATGCTCCAAAATTTGCCTGTGCTGGAGGTCTTTAGTCAGTCCTGTGGGATGTGGCATATGGATGATGGTAGTGGTGATTCAACTGATGTCTGCTGGCTGTGTGGATCAGTCTGGAGCTCTTGTGGAGCCTTTTTCCCCTCCCCATTGACAGTGCTCAGTTGATCTTATCTGCCCCTAAATTTACTTCTGTATTCATTTCCTATCAGGCACCCTATCCTCAATCTCCTAGCTTTCTGCTTCCAAGGGTACTTTAAGACGTTGGGTGAGACAGACTCTTCCTAAGATCCTCTTCGCTTCAAGGCTCAGAGTTTGGTTACTTGCAAATGCATTTTATATTGTAAAGTACAAGTAACAGTGACACACTCAGATAGACATTGAGTAACATGGGTTTGATTTATGCTTCGGAACATCCAATTTTCAAGTTTTCTGAATAGTTTGCTTCATTGATTACAGTTGATGATGGCATATCTGTGCCAGTAATAATGCCATTATGAATATACAGTTATGCAAAAACAAAAAAAATACAGCATATCTCTGGATAAGCTAGAGAATATATGTAAAATTTTAAACATGGATACACTTGTCTAAGAGGATAATAATTCTTCCAATTCACCTTCTAACAACCGAAATATGACACCAAATTCAGATGTACATTTATACTACATACTGGGGAAAAACTACTTCCTCTGAAAAATGGCAGTATGTGAAAATCTTGATCATTATATACACTGATGAGCCATTATGTTATGACCACCTACCTAATAAGCTGTAGGACCCCCTTTAGCCCGCAAAACAGCTGCCACTCGGCAAGGCATCAATTCAATGAGGCGGTAATAGGTATCCTGGGGTATCTGGTACCATGATGTCAGCAGCAGGTCCTCCAGTTCCTGTACATTTTAGGGTGGTGGTGATTTAGCATGAACCCACTTTTCCAAGTCGAACCACAAATGTTCGATTGGGTTCATGTCAGGTGAATTTGGAGGCCAGGGCATTAACAGAAAGTCACCTGCATGTTGCTTGAACCACTCCTTGATGATTCTGGCAGTATGACATGGCGCACTATCAGGATAAAAAATGGCCATCACCAGCAGAGAACACAGTTGCCATGAATAGATAAACTTGGTCCACAACGATGTTCATATACCTGACAACTGTCAGGAATTGGGATAATGGAGCCTAAAGTATCCCAAGAAAACAACACCCACAGCATAACACCGCCACCATCAGCCTGTTTCCACCCAACAGTGCATCTAGGTACCATAGTCTTCATTGGTAATCGGTGTATCCGCATTAGGCCATCTATGTAATGCACCAGGAATCTTGATTGGTCAGACCAGACCACTTTCTTCCAATCATCCATGGTCCAATTTTGATGATCTTGGGCCCACTTCATGCATTGTTGGCGATGAAGTGCAGTGAGCATGGGGACCCGACTTGGTCTTTGGCTACGTAGGCCCATGTGCAGAAGGCTACAATGAACTGTGTGCTGTGACACATTGCCCTAATCACCACTGTTGTAGCTGCGGGTGATTTGTCGCACTGTGGCCCTGCAGTAATTGTGAACAATGCACTACAGTCTCCGCTCCCCTCTGGCATCAATGAACTGCGGATGACACACAGCTGGATGACTGTTCGTCGTTTGGCCATCTATACACCACTTTTGATACGTACTCACTACAGCGACACGTGAACAACCCACAAGCTGTGCTGTTTCCGAAATCGTAGTTCTGAGGTGCCATGCCATCACAATTTTCATTTATCAAACTCTGATAAATTGGCAGTTTTCCCCATTCTGACTCGGAACACTACTAACCGAAAGCCGGTCCTCGGGTTGTATATAAACTGCTCTGTGAACTTCACCTGCACCAAAGCATTTTCCATTCTAGCCTTATGAAGCAGAAATATTTATTATGTATGTATGTGGAAAGGTATGTTATAAATCACACTTTGAAATTTAAATTGCATAAACCAAAGCAAAAGTCTTGTCTTGGTTCCACCAAAAGGGATTTCTGATGGTGTATTTCTATCAAAATCTAGCAATTTTGGTTTTGACTGAAACTTACTGCTTTATTCATTTTGTTTTCTTTAACACTAAAATGTTTGGATATAATGGTAGTGCTTGTTGTATAAGAATGTGTGTGATAGTTTGTATTCTTATTTATTCATATCTTTGTCCAAATTATTTCAGGACACCACTTTGTACACATTGTTCATCATCTTCCAGCTGCAGTGTTGGTTCTCCTTACCTTGTAAGTGATATTTTCATAACATTGTAATTTGATTTGTTTAATTGGTAAAAAGGAATTGTAGGATTTTAGCTGGTAGCACCGTACTTTCAATCTAATAACTAACATCAGCATCATACAGAATGCTGAAAAGATTTTGACTTTAGCATTGTGTGTTAATCAAAAGGACAATGTATCAGTTTCTTAAATTTTTAGCATTATGAAACAGTGTTTTGCTTTCCTTATTCAGTTCTGCATACATCTTCTGCTTTTGTCTGTAGATTCTGCATGAAGTACTTCCTTTAAAAAACAATTAGAACACTCATTTCCTTAAAAGTCTCTTTCGAAATATTACTGTTAGAAACAATGTTCGTTTATTATCTCCAATCTAGTGTGCAAGTGACGTCACCAGAAAATTAACTTTACTCAAGTCAAGTGGTAATAATATCACGTTGTGCTCTCGAGATGTATACATTGAACGAGAGTGATGTATTAGTCAGTTGGTTGTTGTTTTAAGAGATAGGAAGTGTAAACGTCGTTCTCATTTTGATAGTCTTCAACTGTATCACTGTATTTTTATTTTGTTTGTACATAAATGATGGTTTACATTAAATGTTTAATTTTCTTTCAATGAATGGCCAAATTACTTTGTTAATCTCCTACAATTGCTTCTCTTAATTTACATTCTTCCCCCTCCCCATGGAGTACAGATAATTACAAGAAAACAATTGCTTTTGTCTTATTTTCATAGATTCCAACTAGTACAGAAAATCACCATTATGGCCATTTGATTTTTCTACTTCAGAAATGTTCAGTTTTTCTACTTCTACCTTGAGATCGATGCTAAACTGAATAGAAGTTGCAGATTAGTTGGGTGGTTATTTTCTGTTGGGGGACGGTAAAGATCCAGATTTACAAATTTTGCTGGTAGACATTGGCCACCAAGACCAAAATTGTTACTGGCCATAAAAAAACTCAGTGGCCAAACTTTGAAAAAAAAATCAAGTTGTATATTTCATACTAAATTATTTTTATAAAATTGCTTAGTATAATATCAGTATGTTTTATTTTGCATATTTCAGTTATAGTGTTCTTAAAAGTTGAAACTGAAGAATAAAATAATGCAGGAGAGTGGGAACATCGCGCGGGGAGGAAAGTGTGCTTACGGGAGAAATCTCTGCACCGTCCGACTTCCGGTTTTGGAAATTTTCCCGCTATTTTCAAGCTGAAATACAAATATTTATGCAGTTAAATATTACTTAACAATAATACTGGGCAGAGGCAACATCGCGAGAAAAAAAGAATTACGTTTGCAGAAAAAATCTGAACTCCGTCGACCTTCCTTTTTTGAAATTTTCATGCAGATAGAATTCTGTCCTCCGACGAACATCCCCTGCCAACCCCCCCCTAGTGTTCACTGGTTTATTGATCTCGCGAATGACCAAAATAATTACGAAAAAGGCGGAGTTCTTTGATTTCGCGGAAGAATCTGATGTCTGAAATTACGGGGAAATTTTTGTGGCGTCTAACCTCCGTTTTCACGCATTGTTGCCTTGTTTCAAGCTGAAATACTTTTATGCAATAAAATCATATTTAACAATAAAACTTTACACTAAGGCAACATCGGGAGAGAAAAAAATTACTATTACTGTAACTCCATTCAACTACCGTTTTCGAAAGTTTTGAGACACGAAATACCGTCTCCAAATGGACCCCCCCACAAATTGTCTTCAGTTTTAAGCTGATCCTGAGAACGATCTAAATGAAAAAACAAAAAAACAAAAAAAAAACGCGGAATTCCGCGAGTCCGCTTAAGAATCTCGTGCATATCATAAAACATTAAAATATAAAAACAAAAATGAAAATTCGTAGAATCCGTAGTTTCGACAGCGAGGTCCGTAGTCAGCCAACTAAACCTGTAGAAACTACAGACATTCTGTAGTAGTTCGCAGGTATGGAAATATTATTACAGTACAACCTCGAAAATCCGGACTACGCCGATTCCGAATTTTAGAATTTTCCTATGGAATATGCAGGCTTTCAGCGAACATTCACTAAAAATAATAAAAAGAAAATGCCTAACTTCTAAAGTTTTCATCGGATTTTGACGAAATTTCACATCGGAGTTTATTTTGACATGTCTTGGTTACTGTTAAATTTGCATTCAGTTATTTAAAAAATTGGAGAATTTTTTTAAACAAAAATTTCTCCCAGTTGGACTTTTCCAACGCAGACGTTGAGCTGTCCACCACGAGCTGTCCACCACCGGCTTTCATCCCCACCACAGCCTCGTTCCCCTACGATGAACCATCATCTGCTTTGGCGCATTCTTTGTGATCAAAAACCGACGCTCTCGCATTTTTATAAACTTTTTTTTTTCTTTTCTGCTATTCAAGGAGAATAGAAAAAGGTGATGGCCGACTTCCGTACAACTCAAATTTTGTGCCATTTCGTGCAATTTCGTACATTTGGAGTAAAATTTTTCAAAAACATGTGAGTTCCGTACAAGTTAAAAAAGATTCCGTACAATACAAGTTAAATAAAATAAACGTTCTCCCTGTACAGATCGCCAGAATTGGCAATTTAATCAAACATTTTTAGTCGCCACGACGATGAAGTTTATCACCAGTGGCGACCTGGCGACCGTGAGTCTGGATCTTTAGGGGACGGAAGTCCATCTTTCAAAACTTTGGAAATGGAAGTTGGACAGAGTGAAGATTTCTCCCTTAATCCTGATTCTTTTTACTCACGATGTTGCTTCTGCTTAGTATTGTTGTTAAACATAATTTTTTGGATAAATGTTTGTATTTCAGCATTGAAATATAGGTAATAAACTCCAAAACTAGAAGTTAGATGGAGCAAAAATATCCCTAATTATTTGCAAATTATGTTTTTCTCGGTCTCTTCAGTTTGTTTTTTAAAAATCATTTTATATTGTAAATATTTGTATTTCAGCTTTCAGCTTAAAAATGGAGGAAATTTTCCGCAAAGGGAGTTGGACGCAGCACGAATTTCTCCTTGATCTTAGTTATTTTTTGCCTGCGATGTTTCCACTGTTCTTTATTATTTTTTAATATATTTTTTTCTTTCTCATAAATGTTTGCATTTCAGCTTTATAAGAGAGGTAAAGTGTTTGGAAAATGAAAGTTATGAAGTTAGAAACAATTGTAAGTAAGAATTGATGCATGGTGTCCAAAAGTATTCATATTTTCAAAGTTACACCATGTTGAGAAATGGCTTCCTAGTTTAATTGAATTAATAATCTAAAGCAACTTATGGGAATTTACTAGGAAATTTTTTCATTAATAGCAAATTTTCGGAGAAAACTCTTCTCCTTCTTCAGGCTGTCTTGTTGTTGTCACTTTTTGCTTGTCACTATCATGGTTACGGTTTACCTTGACGGTTACGGTTAACCTTGACGGTTTAGGTTATTTTTCAACAAATCCTGCCAGATGTTAGGCAGGGAAAATCCTTTGCAGGCATTGATGATGGAATTTTGATTTTTCTCAATCTCTATTCCTTCTTTCAGTTTTCTTTTTGGAAATTGCTTTGGAAACTGATTACTTTAAGGGAATTCCAATCCATGCTGTGCCCAGTTTCTCTAACATGCCTATCTAATCCAGTCTTGTTGGAGCAATTTTTTATAGCTGCTTTATGCTCAGCTATACGAGTTTCTAGTCTGCGACCTGTTTCACCTAAGTAAGATAGTCCACAACTACAATTTACTTCATAAACTACTCCTTGCATTTTTAAAATATCTTCTTCTCTTTGAACTATTTTAGGGAAAAATTTTTTAACTTTGTTCTCTAAATTTGGAGCTAGCCTAATATTGTATTTTTTACTAATTCTCTTTCAAAGGTTTATTTGAGGCTTTAAAGAGAATTAGTAAAAATACAATATTAGGCTAGCTCCAAGTTTAGAGAACAAAGTTAAAAATTTTTTTCCCTAAAATAGTTCAAAGAGAAGAAGATATTTTAAAAATGCAAGGAGTAGTTTATGAAGTAAATTGTAGTTGTGGACTATCTTACATAGGTGAAACAGGTCGCAGACTAGAAACTCGTATAGCTGAGCATAAAGCAGCTATAAAAAATTGCTCCAACAAGACTGGATTAGATAGGCATGTTAGAGAAACTGGGCACAGCATGGATTGGAATTCCCTTAAAGTAATCAGTTTCCAAAGCAATTTCCAAAAAAAGAAAACTGAAAGAAGGAATAGAGATTAAGAAAAATCAAAATTCCATCATCAATGACTGCAAAGGATTTTCCCTGCCTAACATCTGGCAGGATTTGTTGAAAAATAACCTAAACCGTCAAGGTTAACCGTAACCGTCAAGGTAAACCGTCAAGGTAAACCGTAACCATGATAGTGACAAGCAAAAAGTGACAACAACAAGACAGCCTGAAGAAGGAGAAGAGTTTTCTCCGAAAATTTGCTATTAATGAAAAATTTCCTAGTAAATTCCCATAAGTTGCTTTAGATTATTAAGTTACACCATTTTTACCTAGAATTGTGAAAGCTTTTTATTACACTTTCATGGTTCTCAGGCTGAAAGTTCTTTCATCATAATGGATGAAATTATAGCCAAGAAGAATGGACACCAAAACCTATTTGACTATACAAACTGTGAACTACAAACTTAAAATACATGGTAAGTCTATAGTTCAATTCTTCAGTAAAATAATGTATATAGGAGAAACAGTTGATTCCAACTCTGCCAAATTCTGAGGGCATTAAAACAGTGAGAGAGAGAGAGAAAATCTAAACAATTTTTCCTGTAGACAGCATTTTTTGTTTTATGACTAGCAAATTATTGTTTAATGTATTTTTTTTTGTAACAATTGTTGTATCACATTGGAATTTGTTGCCATGTTACATACCCAAATTTGTTGCTGTGTGCTGAATTACTGAAAATTACTGAAAAAACCATTTTAATTCTAGTTCCACTTGAAGAATCTTTAGTTAATCTTCCTTTCCTCTGAGTTCCTTTGATTTTTTACAGATATTTCTGGCCTCTGGATTTTAGTCAAGGCCTGTTCTCAATGTATAGAAAGATTATCAATAGTTTTGTTCACTCCTGAAGAATTAAAATATTAAATTTTGTTGCTAGGTTCCTCAAACTGTTGCCAGTTATTAAACTGAAATGTTATTATTATGTATTTTGTAATTCTGTTGTTGTAATAAATTGTTTAAAACACCACTTATTAGTTATGAATGCTCATTGATGGCTGTTTTTTTATGTAATAACTTTCTTTAATTAGTCTCTTGTTTTTATGAGATTCATAGTCCATTATTTTAATTTTTTCCCATAAAGGTTCACATTTGCATAACTGCATATGATTTGCTAATATGGGAAAAAATTAAAATATTGGATTATGAATCCTATAAAAGCAAGAGACTAATTAAAGAAAGTTATTACATAAAAAAACAACAACAAAACAACAACAACAACAGTGCCATCAATGTGCTTTCAAAACTAATAAGTGGTGTTTTAAACAATTTATTACAACAACAGAATTACAAAGTACACACTGAAAACATTTCAGTTTAGTAACTGGCAACAGTGTGATGAATTTGGTAACAAAATTTAAATCCTTCAGAAGTAAACAAAACTTTTGATAATCCGTCTGTGCATTGAGAACAGGCCTTGACTAAAATCGGGAGGCCAGAAACGTCTGTAAAAAATCAAAGGAACTCCCAGAGGAAAGGAAGATTAACTAAAGATTCTTCAAGTGGAACTAGAACTAAATAAATATATCTGGAGTAAGTGATTTAAAAAATCATATTTATTACTGAGAACAACTTCCAGTGTTTAGCATCTGTGTATTATAGAACCTGGAGTGATTCAAGAGTAGTTTATATGACCTTGCTTTAAATCAACAAAAATATTTTTTTTGCGAAACGATGTTACCATTTAAGATATTTTAAAGCTTGGCATTGACAGGACAGTTTTTAGCAAAATTTTTCAGCTTCTGCCTGCAAAAGTCCTGTGTGTACATCATGGTCTTTAATTATTATATGCTGGGTAATTATTCATGGACAGACATCCTCTGCCAATATTATATCTTAACACTGTGTCTAAAAATGCAATATTGAAAAAGTTCATATCATGAAACTAATTGCTTACCACTGATTGTAATTTCTCCATGTAAAGTGATCCAAAAGCACTTTCTGCAGAGGCGCTTGGTAAAGTGATAGCTTCTGGAGTTTAAAAGAAACGGAAATTTATGGTGAAGTAACATTTTTAATTGACCCCGAATTTATCCTGGTTAAAAAGCATATTAAAAAAAATGATGGATGAAGAGGTTAATACAATATGAAATAATGCACTATTAAAGTTCAGAAATCATAATGTTTTTCTAGACACAATCTAAGATATATAATATTGGTGATAGATGTCTCCAGGAATAATTTCCCAACATATAATAATTAGAGAACATGATGTGCAGAATTTTTACAGACAGAAGCTGAAAACTCTATTTAATCAGTGAACATTGCACTTTGACTCTTGGGTTTAGGATCACATATTGGTAAACCTACAATTCATCACCTGTTTCTCTTCCACTTGAACAACTTAAAATTACATTAAAAAAATGTCCATGCTGTATGTGTTCTTTCCCATATTTATGTCACGTATCTCTAACTAAACTAGTTATCTGTGATGCAAAAGCTTAAAAATATTTGTACATATAAATTCAAATTTTTTTACTCAAAATGGTTTGCAGGTGAATGTATAATATCCACAGTCTAAATTGTTGCATATCATAGAAAATTTTGTTATGTATTATTAGTGTAGTGCAAAACAATTTTTTTCTGTCCTCTATAAGATCAATTCTCTTTAATCCTTATGAATACCAATTAAAATAAAACTTGGAAAGTGGTAATAAGGGATTGTTTCTCCTGAACAAAAAAATTTCTTTGCATCAATGAACAGTAAACATTAATACAGACATTTAACGTGGACCAGGAACATCAAACAAAGATCTTCGCTCTTTCCACGTTTATAAGTGAGTCACGGAAAAATTCTCATTGGCCGGCGCATAACTGGAAGACCCTGGGTTCGACTCCCGGTGGCCGCCAATGAGAACTTTTCTGTGACTCACTTATAAACGTGGAAAGAGTGAAGATCTTTGTTTGATGAACAGTAAACATGTTATTCTTTCTCTCTTTTTTTTAATTTTGGTATCAACTTAGAAGTAACAATTGTTTCAACATGTTGTAAGTTAAATGTATTGTGTTCTTCGTTGTAGAATTTTCTTTTAGCATGTAAAAAGAAGTTATACTTTTCCTGTTACTTTTTAATCAGATTTCTTTTTACTTGTTTTGTTTTTTTATCAACATTTATTTTTAATAACATGAAACGTTATTTTTGTTTTAGAATTTATAATGTCTCTTATCATTGAGAGTGTGTTTGTATATTGTAATTTAGGATGGTGAAACATGTGAGATTGCATCACGTGTTCTGCAAATTCTACCACTTCCTTCGCTTCCTGGGAAATTGGACTTATGTCTCAAGGATCATCAGGCGCCATTGCACAGGACCACATTGCCTCTGCAGCAGCAATGTGCTGCCAATATTTGGACTGTTATAAAAAACTGCATTGGTAAAGATTTAACCCACATTAGTATGCCTGTATGTAGCATATCTTTTATCTTCCTTTCTTTCTTTCTTTATTAAATTCTGTTTCTTTGCGATAAATGTTCCCACTTGTTTAATCACAGAGATGCATTCCCAAAATATGCTATCAGGGTTGTACCAAAATTAATGAAAAAGTGGGCATAATTTTTTTTATTAACTGACAGAGGTCGTTCAAATTGCACATGTTAGTAGAGTAACTCTGCCTCTATAGTGATCCTACTTCATTGCAGGTAAACAATGGTTTTCAAGCAGAAGCAACGTGGCAAGTTCTTGACGAAGGTGTCCAACATCCACTGAAGGCTACAGAATGTTTATAAAGATGAAACCATTGGCAAGAGCAAACTGCACAGATAGATGAAGAAGTTTAAAGAGCCGCCCCGGTGGCGCAGTGGTCTAAGGCGTTGGCCTCTGATCATTCGTCCGTAAGGGGTCCGGGTTCGAATCCCGGTCAGGCATGGATGTTGTGTTTGTCTTACGGCACTGGTTCTCTCCCTTCCCTGGAACCAGTGACCCTAAATTAGGGACGGGCGACTGCTTATAGCCCATTGAGTTGCTCACGGTGGTCGTTAAACCTCCAATCAAAAAAAAAAAAAAAAAAAAAAAAAGAAGTTTAAAGAAGGGGGAAACCAGCATTGGAGACAAACCACTCAGTGGGAGACCATCATTTGCGACCACTGACACGAATCGTCAGCGAGTGGATGAATTGATTTGCGTGGAGAGATGAGTCACATTCCATGAGCTTGTTGCACAACTGGACTGTGGTCACAATGCCATACAGAAGATGGTAGAAGACCAAGGATATCAGAAAGTGTGTGCCAAGTGGGTACTTTGGCAGTTGACACCCGATTTGAAGGAGAAAATGGTGGAAGTCTGCGCTGATCAGCTGGAAACGTTTGAAGACATGTTTGCTTCCGATATAGTGACTGGAGATGAAACTTGGGCGTATCTTTACAATCCGGAAACGAAGAATCAATCCATGGAATGGCGTCACACCTGAAAAGCATGTTGAGTTGCCCAGGAGGAGTGTGGGCGGGCGTTATCGTGCTGGAATATTTTGTCAGATATCGCACTAAAAAATGGCAGGACGATGTCGCTGATGTAGTACTGCTATTCAGTGTATCCTGTACAAACACCAGACTCGTACAAGAGTGATAGCTAATCTCTCCCCACACCATGATGCCCTGCGTGGGGCCTGTTTGCTGTTGGTGGATGCACAATAGCAGAAGCTTCTCATTTTGTCACCTTTGGACACATACACAACTGTCAGACACTCCCAAGCAGAATCAGCTTTCATCACCGAAGACCACAGACCACCATTCTTCCCTCCAATGAACTTGTTCTTGACACCAACGCAAACGTGCTTGACGGTGATCAGGGGTCAGTGGTAACCATGTCAGCAGCACACATGTCCGTAGTCCTGCTTCCAACAAATGATTCTGTATCATTCTAGTAGACACCCTTGGTATGACCGAGGATCAAATTTGTGACGCCGTAGCCGTCCGTTCTGCAAACGCCGCCCTCATGATATGCCGATCCTCTCATGCGTCTGTAACTCTATGTTGCCCGGAACCACATCTACGAATGTGCAGATACTCCTCTGACCACTGACGCCACCATCTTACCATAGCTGATACCTCTCATTTCAGTCAGTCCGCAATTTGACAGGACAAAACCTCCTTCCGGCAGAACCACTATAAGGTCTCGCTCAAAATCCGATAACTGAACAAATGTTGCACATCTGCATCGTCCAGGCACTGTAGCTTCTTCAACCAGCACTGAACAACATGACATCAGATGAATGACTTCATTCTGCATGCCCTAGTCATTTAATACATGCTGCGTACATTTGCGTGTTGTCGTCTGCAGTGATGTCATTATTTCATCAAATGACATTCCAACTTGGATCACAGTTTCTGCTGCCTTTATCAATTAACATGTTATAACATGACGTTCCTACCGGCATTCCTTTTTAATTTGAATGTTCTTTTCTCCCTTTCCGGCAGTGTAGTTTAGATAATAAAAGATAAATTTCCTGTATGTAGGTTCTTTGCACGTAGCACGTATACTTTTTAAAATTAATTTTTGAATCATACACTCTTCTCAAAAATAAAAAAAAAGCACCCGCAGAAAGTCATACGATCCTGATGAAACTCTGCGTGGAAGTACCTCAGAGCCACAAATATTCAAATGATTAAAAAATAATGACCAGTGACAAAATAATGACCTGCCACATCTCGTGGAACCGATGATTGAGGAGGGTATATCAAGTGCAAAACTTGCATGCAAAGACAGTTGTGACTGCAAATTGCAGTTGCATTAACCTCCATGGACTGTGAGGATGCCTCAATGTCAGATTCGTACACAATATGAGCAGTTGAGCAAGTTTGAAAGAGGGCATATAATTGGGCTGAGAGAGATCAGTTGGTCAAGTTGCCATATCGCCAGGCATTTGGGTCGGAGCGGCATGGTAGTTGGACAATGTTGGCGCCAATGAGTCGAGGTGGGCACAACCCAATGGCATGCAAGCAGTGGACGGCTGAGGGCAGCAACAGAATGCGAAGATCAAGCAGTTGTGAGAGCTGCACGAACAGAACCAAATTCGTTGCTCTCAACCATCTGTAGGTACGGAAATGGCCATTCAGATTGTTGCTAGATGACTGCATCACAGGGACTACATTCAAGTAGGCCACTCCCCAGCCTACCACTGACCAGTGAGTATTGCCAGCAATGATTGCAGTGGTTTTGAGCCCGATCAATGTGGGATAGTGTCCAGTGGCATCAAGTTGTCTTCAGTGATGAGTCACAATTTGCACTTTGCGCCGATGACCAGTGCATACATGTCTGGAGACGAGTCAGCCAGCACACAGATCCTGACTACCATTGAACGGCACATGGCTCGCACACTAGGAGCGGCTGTCTGGGGAGCCATTTCCTACAATAGTTGGACACCCTCCATACCACCCTCATGGTTCAACTGTATGTTGATGACATTCTACATCCTGTTGTGCTGCCATTCCTATTGAACCATCACCAAACAATTTTTCAACAAGATGATACCTGGCGACACATGGCATAGCTTTCCCAGACCTGCCTCTGTAATGTCGACATCCTTCCATGGCCAGCCCGATGCCCAACGTCTCACCTATTGAACATGATGGAACGCCACTTACACCCATCCTGAAATGTTGGCGGACTGACCCGCAATTTGGACAGTATGTGGCATATTGTACCTCAGGACAGCATTCCTGAACTGTCTGCATCTATGACATACTGAGTATAACTTTTGTATCCAAACCAGAGGTGACACTACAATGTATAGACTTGTTCCACTAGTGTAGTTGATTTATCTGAATAAATGGCCCAACTGCTCTGGAATTGCAATAATTTCCTTTCTTATGCATGTACATTGCACATACCCGTTTTCATCTTTATTTATTTTATTCCTTCAGCGTGCTGATTTTTTTTTTTTTTTTTTTGCAGAGAGTATATATATGATGCCTTACTGTACTGGTTGTTAAATATTTTGAATATCAGCCCTGTGTATGCTCAGTGAGATCTATCAAATTGTTAAAAATCACTCATTATATACTGTTGTTCTACTTTATCATAATCTGACTATATTGTTGTTTACGCTTTCCAACCGTAGGTTGAAGAAACGCATATGCTCCAGCTTTGTCCATCCATCCGTCTGTCTGCCATCCGCACGATAACTCGCTTCGATTTCGATGAAGTTTTAGTATGTGGTAGGGGACCACCTGGGGACTAACCCTAATGAAAATGGGCAAAATTGGGTCAAAGGTCAGGATATAGGAGTGGGATGCATTCCATTGCCCTTATGCATCATAACTTGCATAGAAATGGTTCAATTTCGATTAAATTTTAGTATGTGGTAGGGGACCACCTGGGGACGAACCCCATTGAAAATGGGTGAAATGGGGTCAAAGGTCAGGACATAGGAGCGGGATCCATTCCATTGCCCTTATGTGTCATAATTGCCATAAAAATGTGTCCATTTCAATAAAATTATAGTATGTGGTAGGGGACCATCTGGGGACGAACCCTATTGAAAATGGGTGAAATGGGGTCAAAAATCAGAACATAGGAGCGAGATCCATTCCATCACCCATATGCGTTATAACTTATGTAAAAATGCTTCGATTGAGACAAATTTTATCATGTTGTTCTGGAGCTATACTTTACCGGTTCTGTTGAATATCATCGAAATGGGGTCAAAGGTCAGGTCATAGGAACAAGATTTATTCTACAGCCATTATCCTCATAACTTGAGTAATAACTTGAGTAGTGATTTCTGTTATGTTGGAAAGCATATCATAATCAATGCATTGCATGATTTTACTAACTTGTTTTTAATCTTTTTGTGGTGACTGGAACAAAAATTTAGAAACTGCTGTATTTTGGTGTTAATTTCTTCGTTAAGGTTCCTGAAGAAGTTTCCTTCTGACTTGGTGCTACAAAAAAGTTATATATCCAAAATTGCTAGTTCTGATGGTTTTCACATACCAGGCATCTTATTGCAGTTGTAAGGTGGATAATTTTTTATGAATCTTCATGCCTTGTGTGGCATGTGAGTTGTCAAGCCATGCTTTTAAGAAGAGCTAATTTAACTACAGCAACATCTATTTCGTTATCTGTGTGCAACTTTTGTGGGCAACATTTTCATTCATGAAATCCCACGAATTACTGTCACATGACTGTTACCACTTCTGTTGTAGGTGATCCTTAAATCTTTCTTGAAAATCCTCTTGGAAGTTTTGTACAGACTGATTGGAGATTCCTTTCTCATCATACTATGTGCTGATGACTGCTCGCTGTTCAGTGGGTATCCACATCAATCTTTCATCTTTGAAATATTTCAAAATTCACAAGAACATACAAAAACATTATGTTAGGTATGTCAGTTCTTGCCCAAGCAGTATGATAGGCATAGAAAGTTTTGACATAATCATCGTACTGGTTATAATGATTAATGGCACTGTATGATATAGTAAGACAGAATTTCATATTTTGAGTGATTTTAGGTAAATTATGAGCATTTTACTTGATTTTTTTCTTTTTAGTTGAATCAGCTAATTTGTGCAGAAACTCATCTCTTGGATCAGGCTTTTTTACTGTGCATCATTGACTCCAAGCTTGATGAAGGAGATGAGTTATCAAAATTCTAGTAAAAAAACCCTCATGATTTATCAAAAGTAATTTAAGGAGTATCACTAGAGAAGCACCAAGAATTTCATATCACATGTTACAGGTTTTAGTCTTGTGAGTTTCCAGTGATATTGCTGTTCAAAGGTGGTCTGTGTATATAAAAGTTTTACACCTCCAGCAGCACATTGATTTTGATCCAGTATGTATGGTGTAAATCAAAAGGTTTCGCCAGTATTTTTTGTTTGACTTGTTATATCCTTATGAATATTTCAGAACAAAAAAATTAAAGTTGGGTCTTTGATATACTTTAATTTTTTAGCTGAGAGCTCTGCATTTGCTGCTATGGCATTCCAGACATGTTATCTTGCCTTCTTGTATCTGTGTGAAAGAAGCAGTGAAGTCTTTTAAAAGTATTTATGTTTTCCATGTGTTTTTGCCCTTCTGTGGACCGAACATATGGAAACTACAAAAGTAGCAGCACTTCATTATTTCTCAAGCATTGACATAGACAGGGTTGCCATTATGTTTGAAATAACAGGAGCAAGTCTGATGTTGCAGCTTACCAGAAAAAAAAATGCTGAAAACATGACAAAAAAAATGTTTATTTGGATATTCTGAAATGCTCATCATAACACACCATGTTAAGCAAAACAATGTTGCCAGTGACTTTTTAATTTACTGCCATTTTATGTCTGAAGGCCCCAAATTCTTTGTCCTTAGCAATATGCTAAAATCTTATCAGAAATACTTTTGCCCTTAAAAGATCTTATCAGAAATACTTTTGCCCTTAAAAGATCTTATCAGAAATACTTTTACTAATTAAATTGCTTCAACTATATTAAATTCCAGTGATAAAGAAAAAAGCATCATATATTAAAATGATAACAAAATTAAGTGTTTCAGCAATAATAATTTTATGCACATGCTTAAAATATGATATAGAACTTTTTCCAGGAAAGTCAAACTTTTGATAGGAATGATACGAAGCATAACATAACACATGACTCATGTGAGGTTTCAGCGTTGTCTGTTACTGTTCAGAGCCTTTACTTTCTGAAAATTTTGAATCTGTTAATTTTTTTCGTGATTAAAATTTGCAGAATTTTTGTTTCTAGTGCAGGTTATGAAATAGAAAGGATTTCATATCATGTTGTGGTATTAATACCACATTGTTGAACATGTTCTTATCAATTCAGCTAATATACAGTTGCCTTGCTTGTGTTATTGACAAGTTTCGAATGTTGACAAAAATGTTAACCTCGTTATTTATCACAGAAAAAGTTTGAGATTTTCAAAACCAAAAGGTGAAAAAAAAAACTTGTTCTGTGTGAAATATGCTAGCTCCATGGTTTGTACGCGTCCTGAAAATCCTGGAAAAGTCATGGAATTCCATTTTGTCCTGGAATTTTATCCATTCCTGCCTTTTTGTCCCCGCGCGATGCTTTGCAGTCGAGGATTTTTCTACTGACATAACTTATGTTTGACAAAGGCCGGGGAGACCATATCTTTGCAATTATTACTTCAATTTGTAAAATTATTTTTGTATTGGGAAGCTTAAAATGTGAAAATGATGATCCATGCGTTCCGTTTTTGTTTTTTTCCGATACACAGCTTCGCCGCTAGAGGGCGCATGTGGAGATTGTATTGAATTTAAAATGCATTTTATTTCCTATATTTGCTTCTAAATATCCAATTGAAAAAAATTATGTTTTCTTTCGATTGCATTTATATCGAAGACTATTTTAGTTACAGTCCCTTTTTCAAATAATGCATAAATTTTCTGCTAGGGAACACAGCAGTAAATTGTGATTTTCCCAATATCTTCGCTTCTAAAAGTCCGGTTTCAAAAATTCTTCCTGCGTCAAATACAGCTCTTGGGGGGGGGGGATGTTTTGCATATAATTTCTCGTTTTTGGCCACCAGGGGCGTAAGTGTTTATTTTTTGCTTCTGATGTATTTGCAACAAAATTTAAGTTGGAAACTCAATTGAAAAAATTCCTTCGTGAACCGATACTGCTCACCTGGAAAAATGTTTTTAGAATACCTCCTTAAAATAGTGTATAATTTTTCCAGCAGGGGGCGTACATGTATATCTTATTTTTGTGCATGTCTCTTGTTTTATAGGAGTCCGATTTGAAAAAAAAAAATTGTTGGAGAGCATTTCGGCGCAAAATGTTTCTCATATAATTTCAAATATTTCTTAATGCACAAGTGCGCCACTAGAGGGCGTAAGTTTACTTTTTCGTTTACAGCACTATCTGCGGGACTGAAAACCCAAGTTTCTGATTAGCTGCACGGACATCATTTTTAACATTCTGTATTAATTCCTATTAGTAGTTCTAATTCTGACTATTAGATAGCTCTAATCATTCTACAATTCTCTTTTACGTGCAATATTTCAAAATAACTTGTACAATATTCTAGAGAATAATGCTTACCTTGGCATCCTTGCTAGCGATGAGAAACATTTCACACATGTTTTCCGGTCTTTGTTGATGTTATTGTCCTAAAGTCTGTTGTATGAGATGACTAGCTTTACTTCACACAGTTTTTGCTGGGTATACTCATTGGATCTTCACTTTAGGATTCAACCACACCAATTTTTACCGTTCTTTATACTCGAAATTTTCGCCCAGTCTCTGGGCATCCTCAGGAGCGTGGCGACTTTTCCACCGATGTTTGTGGTTAACTTCGCTAATGCAGTCCGATACTCCTTGTTGCCATTCGTCGGATATACTTTCTTGGATATATTTCGTTATCAAGCCCGGCTAGCGCCATCTATGTTTCATTATTTTTTTTTAACTAATTTCTTTTCCTATCCCGGCTTTTTTGTCATTTTTGTCGTTTTTCCTTTTGTTGTTCTTTTTCTTGTCTTATTAGTTCTTTCCACAGGCTAGATAATGTACTAGGGTCATTCTGGTTACATACCCTTGCTTTATTTTTATAGATTAAGATTGCTTCTTCCCTCCTCATTTGCCTTTCAGATTTTTTATTCTTTTTTAGCATTTTAATTTCATCGAATTTTGGGAAAGTCTGGTTTTCAAAGAAGATCTTTCGGAATTCAATAACAGGCGTATTGTACGTACCTATCTGGCTAAAGCAGTGATTTTGAAAACAGCAGAGCTGACTGGCTTGTGGTTTCTGAAAAGGTGAGACATCCCAGTTTTTTAATCAGTGGAAAGATAACCCACATTGCCTGTCTAAGAGGCATGATTGTGGCACAAATTATGCCTCTGTTGGAATGTAAGGGATGACAGTTATCTCATTCTGATAATCTGTCAGGAACAAGATAATCATTGTCTGAGAAGGCTTGTATTGAGAAACAGGGCTTACCAGGATACTATCAAGTTAAACGCTATCTTTGTATGTATCTAACATTATTAAGTTAAACACTGTCCAGGATGCTGTATCTAACGCTATTAGTTTTTCTGTTTACAAAAAACTGACCTTTGTGCCGGTCCTCATACCTTCCACATCTGCCCATCTAACTTCCTATAAACTTTCAGCCCCTGCAGTTTTTAATAAAGTGGGCTTTCACTTATTTTTCATCCATTGGTCTACGTAGGGTTGAACTCGAGAAGATTTACCGGATGGCTGTTGCCTGCGGTTACTCTAGTGATCTCTTTAATAAACTTGTCTGCAACCAGCATCATGCATCTTATACTACTCTACAGCAAGACGTACAACAGATGACGTTTGTGGGTTCTATAGATAATTTTCCTTTGGTTACTTTTACCGTGAAAAATCTCTGTAGGAATAACTTACAGTTTGGGGTCCACACTAATAATATTTATAGCCTTATTAAGAAGGATTGCGACCCAATCCAGACCACCCAAAGACATATTGTATATAGGATCCCCTTGATTTCTGGGGTTTCTACTATGCCAAATAAGTTCTATATAGGCTCTACACTTTGGACTTTAGCTGTTAGAATGAAAGAGCACAAATATAACATCAGGACCAGTTCTTCTACTAAAGCCCTTGCCAGAACTGTTAATCAAGGACTCTGTACACCAGCTTGAGAAAACACTATGATTATAGCTTCGGCACATAATCAACATTCTCTTCTCTTCACAGAAAGTTTGTGTATAGTTCGATATGCTCAAACCTGTTGCAATGAGAACCTGCCAGCCTTTATTCCACAGCTGTGGGTTCTGCGAATGATGATATGACTTATGACAAACTAGCTACGTGATTAGCTATTCTCTTTTCTTCTTACTGATTATTATGTTTGTGGCAACATAGAGCCTAATGTATCATGGGATGTCTCTGTATCTAATACCAGCCCCACTGTTTCTCTGTGACAGTCTGCCTGATCATGGGACTATAGTTGATCCTGAAAGATCTTGCAAGCAGTTTTTAATCTTCTTCTTCTTCTTCGTGGTTACTCAGTCCAAGGACTGGTTGTTCAGTAGATGTACTCTGTCTCTCCACTCCTCTCTATTCTCAGCCATTCTCTTCAAGTCATAGTATATCCTAGTATTGGTGTCTTGCAGTAATTGTGCCACAAAACTATTCCTTGGCCGTCCTCTTCGTCTCTTGCCTTGAATTTTTCCTTCAAAACTTTCAGAATTGGGCCTTCATGGTGCAATGTATGTCCCATCCATAATATTCTTCTTCTTTTTAACATGTTGATCAGATTCCTGGGTTTTCCCACTCTCTCCAGGACATCCTCAATAGTATTTCTATCGAGCCAGCTTATTCTCTCCATTCTTCTATAGCTCCACATCTCAAATGCCTCCAACCTTTTCACTTCCCACTTTGTCAATGTCCAAGTCTCAGAACCGTAGAGAGCTACTGGCCAAACATATGCCTTTAAAATTCTCTTCCTCAGTTTTAGATCTATATTTTTGGCTGTCAGTAGTCTTTGATTCTCTCTAAAAGCCGTTTTTGCAATCCCCAGTCTCATTCTAATTTCCTTTTTACATCTCGCATCTTCAGTAATAATTTGACCCAAATAGCAAAATGATTTAACTTGTTCAATGCATTGTCCTTCCATTTTAAGAAAAGCCTGTTTTGGATCCTTCCATCTTACCATTAGTTTTGTCTTATTTTTATTTATCTTCATTCCATAGATATCCTCCACCTTTTTGTGTATTTTTGACATCATGTGCTGTAATGATTTGGCTGATCCTGAAACAATTGCCTGGTCATCAGCAAACTTAAAGGTCTTAATTATCTCTCCATTAACCCAAACTCCTTTACTGGCACTCCCCAAGGCCAGTTTTTAATCATTGTGACTTAATTGTAAATAAATCTTGTATTTTAATTCTGCAATTAGAACATATTGGTTTAATTTAATGTACAAAGACAGCGTTTAACTTGATATACATTTCCAAGTATGTGTTTCTAAGAAACGGGATTTCCTGAGTGCAGCAATTGTCCGAAGCATTCAGTGAAGGTTGTTCCTGATCCATATGTCAGCAAACTCTGTACTGGCATCACATAT
Source organism: Macrothele yani (assembly GCA_039090855.1). Taxonomy (NCBI): domain Eukaryota; kingdom Metazoa; phylum Arthropoda; class Arachnida; order Araneae; family Macrothelidae; genus Macrothele; species Macrothele yani. The sequence goes on from CM077005.1 coordinate 8,799,305, forward strand.
CTAGTCAGAAATCACTGATTTCTGTGAAGAACTGGAAAGTTTGCCTACAGTGGTGTCAGAAACACCCTGACTGGATACTGGAAAAAAGTCATGTGGGATGTGTAATGGGCCCAGCTTGCCTTGTGAACAGAACTGAAGATTCTGGAAGTATTGTCATGGTGTGGGTCTTGTTCTGTTGGTACAGAATGAGTGCCCTGACATTGCTAGGTCCAAGGGTGTCGTCCTCCAAGGATTATCTAAACATTGTTGCCAATCAAGCCCATTCTGCAATGTGGACTTAACATCCAGCAGGTAGCAGCTGTTTCATGGATGCATACCTGCCACGTTTTACAGTCTACCCATAAAATTTATGGAAGCTGCAGTACTTGTTTTATGGTTATTTTTTGCAGCAGCATATTTTGTGGATTTTTTGTTTCTTAAATAAGTTAGGGCCATATATACAGTACATACAGGGTGCGGCAGCATTGATAGCGTATTAATAAAATCGCACCGTAAGCAAACAAATGTTTTTTATTTATTACTCTCTGTGTCAAATAGTAGTTACAAGAATGCCATTGATCACTCACTGTTTGAATATGATCTCTGTCAAATGGCGGACCCGCTGCACCACACATTCTTCTAAGCGACGTTGGAAGGAGTCCATTACTCGTTGTAACATATTGCCAGGGATATTGGTGACGGCAGCTCTGATACAGCCTTTCAATTCCGACATGGTGGCACAACGTGTTTGGAAGACTTATTGTTTGAGATACCCCCATAAGAAAAAATCAGCACATGTTAGATCGGGGGACTGGGCCGGCCAAGGGATGTCTCCATAACGAGAAATTAATGTCTGTGGAAAGGTCTGTCGTAAAAAGTCTATGCATATGCAGGCTGCGTGCACGGTCGCCTCGTCGTGTTGGAACCATGAATGGTTCATATCCACGTTCAGCATCCATAATTGAGGCAGCAAGATGTCTTGTAACATCTGTACATAATGTTCACTGGTGACAGTTACAACGACACCCTCATCATCCTCGAAAAAATGCGACCCGATAATTTCAAAGGAGGCAACTCCACACCAGACACTGGCACGAGCGCTGTGCAAGGGTTTGATGTGTAGTTTGCCCGGTTTACATCACTCCAATAATGCACATTTTGTTTATTTGCCGAACCACATAATTCGAAGTGTGCTTCATCTGACATAATCATGGGGTGTAGCATCTCTGGATTTTCATGAAGGAGATCACACATGGTTGTGCACAACTATTTGTGTGCAACCAAATCTTGAGGCTTAATTTCTTCCACAATTTGGAGCTTAAGGGTGAAAATGAAGATGCTCATGCAATATTCTCCTGAATGAACGATCAGAAATGTGCAAAGCTGTAGAGTGTCGCCGAGCAGATCTTTTAGGGCTACGCAAGATTGCAGCACGGACATTTTCAATCACTTCCGGTGTCGACACAGTCCTTTCGTTACTTCCTGGTTTATGATTACAAGTCGATGCTGTTAATCTAAAGGAACTTACCCACCTTGTAATGGTGCGACCATCTGACACATTCCCATGACGTCCCACTTTGAAATGTCACCTAAATAGATGTTGTGTAGCAAGTATAGAATCGTTATTCTTGAAATACATTTCAACAACGAAAGCGCGATGCTCAGCCGTCCAGCTCACCATGTCGAACAAAAAACAAAATGGCAGCTAATTGACATAAGAACGCCATGTCATCAGGCACGCATTGATACATGATGTCATTGTGCAAATTACCATATGATTGCTGCCGCACCCTGTATTTATGTCTATTACGTAAAAAAATTCTGAAGAGAGAATGATTAGCCCAAAAGGACTACGAGACCTGTTTCTGATTTCCTTGATTACAATTTGATTCATTTCTGCTTCTCCAACTGTCTGTGATCTCAACCAATCTGGAAAGAATCGGAAATAAACTTTGTAGGATTAAGATTAGCAACACCTGCAAAGAGAAAGAGAGACAGAAAGAGACAGGGAGAAGGAGAGAGAGAGAGAGGGAGACACACAGAAAAAGAAAGAAAGACAAAGAGAAATAGAGACAGAGGAAGTGAGAGAAGGAAAAGGAAAGAGAAAGAGAGACAGATAGAAATAGAGAGAGGTAGAAAAGAGAGAGAGAGAAATTACTTTTTTTAAGGTATTTTAGCATGCTGACACAAAAATTTAAGTTCAAAACCACTGGTAACTTAAAGTAAAAAGTCATTGCAATATATCGCTTACAGCTATAATTTCACAATTACAAGCAAAATTCTTTTTCCATATATGTAGCCCAATGATTACATTCAAATGACTTAATTATGTATCCATTGCATTTTAATTGTTATAAGCATGAAATACTGCCAAACATCCCATCTTACTTGTAACTTGTGTAGCATATGAAATCGATATAGTCGCATAATGAATCGATTTTAATCGATACGCTCGATGCATTTCATCGCTATGTTAGTCAATCAAACATATCGATTAAACATTCACTGAACCTTTTTCATATGGATTTCAATTCTTGAAAGTTGGCAGGTCTGTGGATGACAATGCTACTGCCCATTGCACAAGATGTGTTCAGCAGTCGTTCAGCGAGCATGACAGTGACTTCCATCATCTTCCCTGGCCACCACAAAGCCCGGATCTGTACCCCATTGAGAATGCATGGGACATGTTAGAAGAACAGATCCAGGAGCAAAGTGCTCTTCTGTCAAGTCTGAGCCAGTTAAAGGAATATCTGGTGAATGTTTGGTATGCTGTAGACATAGATGCACTCCAACACCTTGTGGAATCTATACCAAACTGCATACATGATGTAAGTTAATGCGGGCTAAAGGAGGTTCAACCCAGTATTGAATCAAAGTTTCTAATTCAGTATCCATTATGTGATAAAAAGTTTCTAATTCAGTATCCTTAATGAAAGTGGGGACCATTGCAACTTACAAAACTGAGTTACAATGGCATCTCAAAAAGTGCATACTTTTTCCAACAGGAAATTTGCCTTAATTAGGAAGTGGGGACCATTGCAACTTACAAAACTGAGTCATAATGGCATCTCAAAAAGTGCATAATTTTTCCAGGGGGGCAAGGGGAAAAATCTTATTGTGCAAAGCATGGAAGAGAGAGAGAGAGAGAGAGAGAGAGAGAGAGAGAGAGAGAGAGAGAGAGAGAGAGAGAGAGAGAGAGAGATTTAATAGGACTGACTTTATTGCTGCATTGACTTAGAAGCACAAGACAGGAAGTTTCAGGGTGTTTTCAGCTTTTGTCTAACTTGTTTGAAAAAGCCATCTGATTGATGTGCAAAAGCTTGGAAATGTTTATTTATATATTCCTACACCAGTAAATCAGATCACTAGTATAGTTTTACTATTTTCTATTTTGAATCATTTTTTTAAATAGTAAAACTATACTAGTAATCTGAATTTATTAGTGTAATAAAGCTTGGAAACTTTGACTTCTATTTTACATCAGTAAATTCAAATTACTAATATTGTTTTAGTATTTTAAGCATAGTTGGTGCACAATTCCTTGTTATTAATTATTTTGTGTCCTACAAATCATGACTAGTCCCAGAACTGTAGTAATTAGATAGTGTTTTTTTTAAATGCAGCTTTGTATTCAACATTTGTATTGTAAATTTTATGTTCTTATTTTTAGTTCTTAGGGCAAATGCCACTTGTGGTGTTCTTAATTTAAACTTTTTCAATTGTATATTTCACTAGTAATTTTTTTATATAATTTATAAATGTAGGTTTATTTCAATGAACCATTGTCCATGCTCCAGAGATTAACTGAAGAGTACGAATATGCAGAACTTCTACATAAAGCAGCATTGTGTAGAGACTCCTGTGAACAGCTTTTGTATGTCTCAGCATTTGCAGTGTCTTCATATTCTTCTTCACTAGACAGAAATGGAAAACCATTTAATCCTCTTTTGGGAGAAACGTATGAATTTGATCGTTTTGAAGAACTTGGTTTGAGATGCATATCTGAGCAGGTTGGTTTTTTTACTATTCCGAATTAAAAAAATAATAATAAAGTGATGAAATTCACTTATGGTTTTCACAGTTTTTTAAACAAAAAAAAATGCAAGAACCATATAAGTGAATATATTCTGAGATTAAATGGTTGAAATACTAAGTTTTATTCCAGTGTATACATATAAGCAGTGGTGGAATTAAAAAAAAAAAAGAATTTACTGGTCCTGATTATCATTGTATACCATGGTGGTCAGCACCTACTTTTACCAATTCACAAATACTGAGGGTGAGTCAAAAGTTTTGCAATATTTGGATCACTTTTATGTCTTCATACATAACTTTATGACAAAAGCTGCATTCAAAGTATAGGCCATCGTATTGCACCGCCTTCAACCATCTGTCTGCCAGTTCTTCGATTCCACGGCAGTACCAGTTCTTGTCCTTTGAGGCGAAGAACTCCTTCATCCCAGCTGCCACCTTCTCATGGTTGTTGAAGTGCAGCCCACGAAGGAAGTGGGCCATGGACCGGAACAAGTAATAATCTAACGGTCTGGACTATACACTGGGTGCGGCATCAATTCGATGCCCTCAAGTTTCTGGAGTTTTGCCCGGGTCATTCGCGGGGTATGAGGCCGAGCGTTGTCCTGCTGTAGGAGAGTGCGCTTTCTGTTCACCAGCGCCGGGTACTTCTCCTCCAAAATGGCATATCCGCTCCAGCTGTTCAGAGCAGGGTTGGCATTGACAGTCCGACCATCTGGAACAAATTATTCAGAATGGATTATCCCCTCGAAATTCCACCAGACGCAGAGCATCACCTTGTGCTCGAAGCGCCCACATTTGGCAACAGGTTCAGGAAGTTGACCCAGGCTCCTCCACTGCTATTATGTGTTAGGATTATGGAAATAGACCCACTTTTCATCGCACATAACAATTCTTTTGATGAAACATACATCGCACTGGTTTTCTAGGAGTTTCATGCGCACTTCCACTCGGCAGTTTGCTTCAGCTAGTGTCAGTTTGTGAGGAAAAATGCGGCAGCTCCTGTAGACCTTGCCGAGGTCCTGAAGATGACGAACCATGGTGGTCTGCAATGTGCCTAGCTCGCCTGATAATCTCCAAGTGCTCGTTGTGAGATTTGCCTCTACCGCCTGGCGCCCACCTTCGAATCCACAGTTCGTGGCCTACCTGACCTTGGCTGATCGTCGAGGTTTCTGTTACCTGAGCGAAATTTCTTGAACCATCTGGTTGCAGTGCTGTGGTCCACAGAACCTTCTCCTTTCGCATGACAAATGTTTCATGTTGCTTGAGCAGCATTATGGCCGAGTTCAAACTTATAAAGCAAAAGTTCCCTAATTAGCCGGTGGTGGCTGTTCATCTTTTTGGCTTCCCAATCACAGACAGAACGATGACATGCAATGCACACAGCAATGACTAAGACTTTATATCCCATTCGACTGACTGCAGTGCTCGACTTGAACTAGTTTAAACATGTGACATACCCCCAGCAGCACACGTGTTTATGCAAATATTGCAAAACTTTCAACTCACCCTGTGTATATATAAGCAGTGGTGGAGTTAAAAGAAAAAAAAATTCACTGGTCCTGATGATCACTGTATCTGTGAATCAGTATGCATACTATATTCTACTTATTGCCCTTGTTCAAGATGGGGTGCAATGAAACATAGTTTTTAATTTCAAATCAACTAAATAATGCTGTAAAAACATTACATAATAGCATTTTGGACTTACCGTTAAATTGGTGAAGTTCCAAGTTGAACACTTCCAGCACGTGGATCTTGGTTTTTTCCCGTATTTCCGTTATGTAGATGTGGCATGGGGGGTTTTTTCATTCAGTTGCTGGTCCTCTTCAGTTTTTTCCCGTTGGTTTTTAATTGACCTCGTTACTAAATGAATTTTTTCCTTTGCTGCTTCCACATATACTTCTATACGTTTTTTTACCCGAGTACTTTCCGTAACACTCCGTTACCGTCATCTAGGGGACGTTAGCTCCGACCAGTGCGGACCGTGTCAGTAGAGCTTTTGGGTGGTTCTCGCGGGCTGCATCTGTTAACGGCTAACGGCTATCGCTTCCTTTTTGGGCACACAATATTTCACATTAATCACTCCAATCACTCCATTACTTAATCACTCCATTACATAATATTTTCACATTAATTACAATTTGTCTTCCAAGTAATGAATGTGTAAGTTACAGCTTTAAGTAGTATTTTAATGGAAGCAAGGTTTAGTAGCAATTTTCTTTTTCTTTTCACCTGAAGTCCCTTTTTAAAAAAAACTGAAAGCTCATAATTTATATTTGATTGTTTCATAACAGTCTGGTGTATGTTCTAGGCTAGGTGCAAAGCCCAGAGAATGCACAAATAAAAGTAAATTAAATATACACAAATAAAAGTCAATTATCAACGGCATTAAGATATGTTGATGCTTTCAGCTCAAAAAACACGAGCGGATTCGCTTCTTTCGACTATGAGAATCAGTCTGGTGAGCAATGACCAACTGCATAACGAGAGCAGGCCGTCGAGAGTCTTCACTGTTCTGATGCGAAGAGCTTCGATGCAAGCGCCTGCTAGCATTTCCACGACAACGTGAATGCGCGTAGGGAGGTGAATGGAACATTGCTTTGTGCAATGGTTCGCTCAAAAAAAAGGAAACCTTGGACTATCTCAGTCACTCGTACGCTTCCGCGTGTAATAGCACATGTTTCGCGAGAGTTTTTTCAGTTTTTGTGAAGTGTCAATGAATTAAAATCAGTGATATTTTATCTTAAATTCGTGGCTTTGTTGGATGTTTTGATAAATTTTGTAAAAGCTCCCCTGAACATCTACTGTCAGAACTTAAAAAACTTTGCTTCCAATTTTGATGCAGCTCACCTTAAAAATGAACTGAAGGTGTTTTATTCCCTTGATGAATACAAAACAAATTAGTAAGACATTACTTGTTACATCATCATCATCATTGTCAACCATTATCAATCCACTGCTGGACGAAGGTCTCCCCAAGTTTCCTCCACAACGGTCTCTCTTGTGCCAGTCTCCTCCATGTCACTCCCGCATACTTTCGAATTTCATCCACCCATCTCCCATGTGGTCTTTTTCTGGGTCTTTTCCTGTCCCTTGGAATCCAATCTAAAATTTCGGCTGTCCATCGATGGTCTGTCCTTCTGGCAGTATGTCCAGCCCATCCATCGATGGTCTGTCCTTCTGGCAGTATGTCCAGCCCATTGCCATTTCAGGGATTTAACTCTGATCATGATGTCTTCCACTCTTGTCATTTTTCGGATCCAGGAGTTCCTCTCCTTATCTCTCCTGGTTACACCAAGCATGCACCTCTCCATGCTGCTTTGAGTTGTCTGCAGCCTTTGTATGTCTCTTTTAGTTAAGGTCCACGTCTCTGCACCATATGTAAGCACTGGAAGGATGCATTGATCAAACACTTTTCTTTTAAGACATAATGGCATATTGCTCTTGAAAATTATGCTGTTTCTTCCAAAAGCTCTTCAGGCAAGTTTTGTGCACCGATTAATTTCTTCATCAATGTGACCCTCACTTGAGATCTGCTGTCCAAGATAAACGTACGTGTCTGTTATCTCCAGCTTTTCGCCATCAATCGATAAATCTTCATTTTTTGTAAAAGCATTGAACATCACTTTTGTCTTCTGAAAGTTCACTTTTAATCCCACTTCTTTACTCTTGTCAGCAAGTTCCTGGATCATACTCTGCAGCTCTGATGGGGTAGTTGCAAAAATGACTACGTCATCAGCAAAACGAAGGTGGGTTAGATAATCTCCATTAGTCTTTATTCCTTTGTTTTCCCAGTTCAGTGATTGAAAGACATTTTCCAATGTGGCATTAAAGAGCTTCGGAGATATGGTGTCACCTTGTCTCACTCCCTTTCCAATTTTTTATGTGTGTTGTACTTTCAAACAGCCGAATCTTTGCACTTGCATTTTCATAGATGTTATTAATAATATTAATGTATGCATCTTCAATACCGCAGGATTTCAGGGCCATTGTAACTGCTGATGGTTTCGCCGAATCAAAGGTTTTTTCATAATCGATAAAAGCCATGCACAATGGAAGTTCATATTTGAGCCATGTCCAGCGTTACCTTCAAGCGGTGTGAAAGAACTTTACTGAAGATTTTATAAACCTCTGATAGGAGGCTGATAGGTCTGTAGTTCCTGAGATCCTCAATGCCACCTTTTTTATGTAGCAGGATCATTGTAGCGTTGTTCCAATCCTCAGGAATCTTCCCTTCATTAAGGTATCGAGTGAAAATTTGGGCGAGTACTGTTTCGATTTCTCCACTTGCTTCTTGTTACATAAAGTTCAATAAATTGGACATAGTGTTTATTGAGGTGTGCAAATTAGCAGATCTAATGTTAAACTTTCCATCAACAACTGCAACTGCCGAAAGAAGTTTCTCTGTATTAAAAAGAATCAAGATATATCTTAGAGCCACACAAGGACATGTACATTCGAGCAACTTAGCTGATTTGTTAATAGAGAAAAACATTTTTTTAAAATATGAAAAAGTACTCGGAAGAAACATTTTATGAAAGCGTAGCACTCAAGTTCACGCAAAAGGAGAAGAATGGAGTTCATGTACAAAATAAGGTATTCAGAAAAAGAATGGAGTTCATGTAGAAATAAGTGTTCAAATCCTAATCCTCATAATTATTTGGTATCATGTTAGCAATAGCATGTACCTAAAATTTAGAAAAAAGTTACTTCTATTACTTAACAATTAAAAATTAAACTTTGCAATTTAAAAAAAAAAACAGTGCTGTGGGGGGGATGGGTGAGATTGCCAGGTATTGGACCCAAGATACGCCACTGGTCTGCTCATATTGTTGTTTACATGAATTCTACATATATTGGGTTGATGCATAAATTCATGCCGTTTTTTTCACCGCACTACAGGAACGTTTTACATCAGAAGGGAAAACAGAATTAATCAACTATGTATTCCCCCCCATTGTTTATGATGGTGTCCCAATGTCTGGATAGGTCTGCAATGTCATTCTTGAAAAGAGATGCAGGTTTTGCTGCTGCAAAGAATTCATAAAGGAAATTCTGGAGATCAACATCATTGTTGAACGTTCTGCCACGGATTGCATTCGACAGAGATCAGAACAGGTGATAGTCGAAAGGGGTGACATCTGGGGAATAGGCTAGATGTGGAAGGATCTCCCATTTCATGTCCTGAATGGCTATTTTGGTCATGTTTGCATTTTGAGGGCATTCATTATGCTGGAGAAGGACACCATGGTGCCAATGTGGCTGTTTTTGCTGAATTGTTATCTCCACATGGTGGAGTTGCTCACAGTAGAGTGCAGCATTGATGGTTTGATTCCTGGGCAGCATTTCCCAGTGAATAATGCCTTCCATGTCCCGCCAGACACACAACATAATCTTCTCAGGATGAAGGCCATGCTTTGGATGTGGTGTGGGCATCTTGTTTGGGCTTAACCATTCCCTCCAATGCCTAAAATTGGCATACAGGCACCACTTTTCTTCTCCAGTAACAATACATGACAGAAAGGTTTTGTGTTGCTTAGAACATTCATGATAACAGGCAAGCAAGGAACCACATATGGCAACATACTGATTCTTGTTGTCCTTGGTAACAGTGTAAGGCACTCAAGACCCCAATTTCTGGACCTTTCCGATTTTCCCCATACGTTCCAGGTGTCACACCACTGTGGCCTGATCACAGTCCATCTCAGTGGCCAATTCACGTGTGGTTTGACGCAAATCCAAGTGGATGAGATGGTATAATGGATTTTGGTTAGTAAGAACAACCAAAAAGATAAAATACGTGGTAATATATAATAGAATAATAGCTACATACTATATGCACTACTGTTTCACACGTTATATATGTTCCATGTGTTGTGTGCATACTTGCAGCAAACTCATCTTGGCATTCATACATCATATAGGACTAGGAATATTATTACATGTTTCAATTATTATATCATCCAGGACTCACCTTGTATAGGTATTTCAAATTAGTATTCTTCATCCTGTATCTTGAAATAAAAGTATAAAAATACTTTTATTTCAAGATACAAGATGAAGAATACTAATTTGAAATACCTATACAAGGTGAGTCCTGGATGATATAATAATTGAAACATGTAATAATATTCCTAGTCCTATATGATGTATGAATGCCAAGATGAGTCTGCTGCAAGTATGCACACAACACATTGAACATATATAACATGTGAAACAGTAGTGCATATAGTATGTAGCTATTATTCGATTGGATGAGATGGTTCAAACGATTTTCATCAAAGTGAGATAGACAACCTGAGTGTGCAAAGTCGTTGAGGTCAAAATTGCCACCTTGGAACCGCTCAAAGCATTTGCGGGCTGTCCTCCTCGAAGCAATAGCATCCTCCCCATACACAGCACAAATTTGTCGAGTAACCTCGGCAGCGGTGGATCTCCTGTTGAACTCGTAGAGGAACAGATGTCGGAAATGTTCATTCCTCTCTACTTGACACTCCATACTTCCAGACCTGAAAACCATTAGCCACAATCACACAATGCAATATGATTTATGTACACGATTTTACTGGCTACATTTTGATATACAACTGGCCATCTGCACCATCAGTACTGACCTGGGAAACACTCCTGAAATAAAACTGCATGAACTTATGCATCAACCCAATACTTCAAAATCTGCATTTTTTCTATTTATTGTTTGTTAGTAGAAAATTTAATTATGATAGTTTACTGGGTTTTTTTTTCTGCTTCAATTGCCACTTTTATTATCAGGTGTGTGTTTGGAAAATATTGATGATTGAAGTAATGAAATTCTTTTGTCTGAAATTTCAAAAAAAATATTGTGTCATTTACATACCTCATGTATAGAGCTGGAGTTTTGGTAGATTGAAATATCATTTCCTCCATCTGGTAATTGATCTTTATAAATGAACATGACAGTGGTGATTCCATAGTTCTTTTATGTTGCCCATAAATTGAAAAAGAATTATTGTTATGTAACAACAATATAACAACAGTAGATATTGTTATTATACTTGTTACATAATTTTTGTTCTAGATGAAACCATCCTATGACAAAACTGCCTATGTGCAAAACAGTATTGACATGTATCCTCTGTTGGATTCAGTGGCACATTAAAACAGAGTAAGGTATTTGTTTGGCTGAAGGAAAAGTTTATGAGAGCCTATTGAAGTTTTTTGGACGTGTGTATAGAACAAGAGGTGAAAGATTTTCTTGACAGATGCTGCATTCTATGGTATCAGGCTGCAGACAAAGGAATAGACGTAGAATAAGGTGGATTACATGAACTCATTCACTTAGTCTAACTCTGTACCATTTACATTGATCTTCCATTTGTTTTACTTAACTTATTTTTTTCTTAATGATCAGTGCTTACAGCATACCTGAATAGTGTGCTTGTAATTCTTTTTTTGCTAATGAAAATCTTTGCAAAGGCAAGGAAGAAATAGGTGCTAAATGTATTGTATAGCACATTTGCGCTGTGCAAAAGTTAAATGAATTTTATTTATTTTTGTATGAATCCTTCAGCTGCTAAACAGATTTATATTGGCTGTGCTTTGTACATAGATTTCATATTTCTCTACTTTTAATTTTGTGTAGGTGAGCCACCATCCACCTATCCTAGCGCAGTATTGTGAAGGAACTGACTGGGTTTTATGGCAGGAGTTCTCTGCAGATGTTAGTGTTACAGGCACTTACATTTCTGTGACTCCCTCAGGAATATGCCATTTAGAATTCTCATCCTCAGGTAACCATTACACATGGAGTAAAGTGTGCTCCACTGTTCATAATATTGTTGTTGGAAATTTGTGGGTTGACCATCATGGTGAAATGAACATTATAAATCACCTAACTGGTGATAAGTGTATTGTGCAGTTTTCCCAGTACAAGATTTTTCAAAGCAGCAGCTACAGGAAGGTACATATCTCTTTTTTTCTGCATAACTAATTGTTATCAATTTTGTATTTATTTGTCTCAACTTGGTAATAATTGTTGTTTCGTTTGAAGTTAAGCAGATCATCTCCATAATTGAAAAAGTGGTGGCAAATCTTAGTTTGTGCTTTTTAAATATTTCACAATACATAAAAAGTATGGACTTTTACCAAGCACTAATCATAATCAGATGATTGCAACCTCCAGCAACAGCTAGAAATACTACAAATTGTCATTCAGATTTTAGTCATTAGTGTTAATAAATATTACTGATTTAAAATTATGTATATCTTTTCTGTTGCTTTCTATGACACATATCTGAAATTATTTGGATTTTATAATCAAAATTTTGCATCTCTCTCTCTCTCTCTCTCTCTCTCTCTCTCTCTCTCTCTCTCTCTCTCTCTCGCTCTCGTTTTGGAAGGTGTGCATAAATGTACAGGGTAATAGTGTTCCCTCTCCTATATATAAATATATTTTAGACAAAAACAAGTGATCCCTCAAAAATATCAGCTTGTAAAAATTCGATACTCACTTATTTGTTTGCACTGCACACACCCAAACAGCAATCGACTTTCTTCCAAGCCTTCTGCAACCAATGACAATCAGTTTGTGCACCAATTTTTCACATTCCATACTTCAATCTATCCAGTATTTTCTGATAATGGTGGAAGACAAAATTTTCCAGCTGATCCTGCAGAAAGAAGTTGAGGAAAGTTAGATCAGAAGACCACAAATTTCATGTGTCCCTCGATGCCATAGCTGATTCAGTGTTTAGGGAATGTCTTATTCAAAAATGTCATCATGGGATTAGCCATCTGTGAGGGTGATTTACTATGGTGGTAAACAACATTGAAATTATCTTCAAGCTGCTGAACTATCATATCATGGCCATGGTAGAATTGTTTTTTTTTTTTTTTTTTTCGAAACAAGTGTTGAAATAGAAAAAGTTGATTCTTCCCAGCTGTCAAAAAGTCTGTTACATAAATTAACAAATTATGTGCAAAACGTTTCTGTTAGGTGAAGAAGATGTCAGAGATAAAGCAATTTCCAAATCGAACAGTTAGGAGAACATATACAGAGGAAAACATGATAAAACTGTACTCTCACTAGAGGAAGAATTTTGAATAATGGAAAGTAAAAAAAATGTGCGAAGAGTATTTTTCATAGCAAAATCTATGCTAAGGAAAAATAATTTTTCAAATGCATCTCTTGTAAGCAGAAATAGCGAGAAAGGGTTTCGACATTTCTGCCATGTAGCAGGTAAACTCCACATTATTTAGAAAAATAATATTCCTAATTTTTATTGTTGTGAATGAGGGAATGACATACAGTAAAAAAAAAAAAATTCAATGGGAATTTTAGAAAGAGAGATACAGAATCAAAAGTGAATGAAATACACACCAACAGAACCTAGTCCAGAACCGTGAAATGCCAAACCTCTTTAGTACAAAGTGTTCCACAAAGCAAATGATGTACGACATTCAAAGAATTTTTAAAATCAGACTTTTAGAAACAGATATATTTATGAAAACCAGTAGGCATTTGTGCCCTCTAGCAAGAAAATTGTGAACTATTTTTGGCAGTTAATAGTATCTGACTGAAAAAAGGATCAGTTAGGTTTTAGATTCACAGATACTGCTGTTAACATGCTGCAAACAGAAATGTGAACTGCTACTTATATTGCCAGAAGGACTGACCACCACTGGACAACCAAAAATTTAGACTGGATTCCAAGAGACAGGAAAAGACCTGGAAGATGGCCACATGGAAGATGGGGGGATGAAATTCAAAAGCTTGTGGGAGTGACATGGAGGAGACTGGCTCAAGACAGACTGTTGTGGCAGAAACTTGGGGAGACCTTCATCCAACAGTGGATTAATGGTTAATAATGATGATGAAGATGATGTCCTCTCTTAGTACACTTGTGTGTTAAGAAAAATTTGTAATTATATGCATAATATTTTTGCACCAGAAATACTCTCTGGCAAAGATTTTTTTTTTTAAATTGGGCTATCAGAAGCAGAGATATTGACAAAAATAAGATATACATCTATGCCCCTGGCAGAAATACTATGCATTATTTTAAGCAGAAGGTATTCTAAAAAGGTTTATTGTGGGGAGTGGTATCTGACCACAAAATAATTTTTTAAATCGAGTTTTCAGAAACGCAGATATTGCTGCAAATTCAACAGAAACAAAAATATACACTTATGCTCCCTAGTGTTGTAACCATTCTTTACCAAAAATCCAAATTTATATGCAAAACGTTTACCATCAGGATCTCTATCCGATGCAAATTTTTTTTTTTTTTCAAATCGAACTTTTAGAAGCAGGGATTTTGGAAAAATCACAATTTAACTTTATGCTCCCTTTCAAAAAAAATATGCGTCACTCGAAAAAGAAACTTTACTAAAAATAATCTTCATTAAATGGTATAAAAACCATTTACAATGAAGATTATTAAAGCTTAATGTAACAAATCTTTGCATCAATGAAAGACCACATGGATGCAAAAGGCTTTTCATTAAGCTTTATCATGATCTATGCAAAGGCCAGAATTTCTTTGCACACTCATTAAGGAAAAGCACCAAAATGTATCCCAAACATTCATGACTAATATTGGTTGGTTCAATCATTTAAAAAATTGTGCTGGTCTTCATAATGTGGAAGTGAAGATGAGCCTGCTAACTGAGTGGAATGCTGAATCAGCACAAATGTTTCCTGATGTGCTGAAAAACAATATCATTGAAGGTGTTTATATGGTGCAAGTGCTTAATGTACATGAGACTGGATTATTTTGGAAGAAAATGTCAGATTGTGCACATTTCTAGAGAAGAAAAGGCAATGCCACAGTTTAAATTGGCAACATGGATATATTCTGTTGCTGGAAAAGTGGGTAATACATTTGGTAAATATCAGCCCAAAACATTGCTTGTTTTCCATTTTGAGAATCTATATGCCTTAGGATATCAGTAATGCAACTCTTCCGGTTTATTATTGTTTGAATCAAAAAGCTTGGATTACTACTACAAGGGTAATAACAAAAGTTCGGGGCATGTTAATTTAAAACAGAATCGGATGATGCAATCGGGAAATGATTGTGTCATGTTACAGTCAGACTCTCAGCAAAGCAGTGGTGTCAGAATGAAGCGCTATCATTTGCTGTGTGGACATGGGAGGGTTTGAAAATGGAAGCATTCAGCTCCTCAGTTGAAAATACTCCAAATACGTGGCGACAGTTAATAAATAAACACATCGCTCTTTCCACGTTCCAGAAACACACAGCTGTGTGTTTCTGGAACGTGGAAAGAGCGATGTATTTATTTATCAGCTCCTCAGGTTGAGTCACAGCATTAGACCAGCACTCTTTCATGGAAATAGAAACTCTGGAGGGAAAAACTCCGACACAGATCCACACTGCCTTGCAAGAAGTTTGTGGGGAAGGAACTCGTGATCGAAGCACAATTTCTCGCTGGGCATAGCCTTTCAGGAGGGCCGAAGCAGCATCGAAGATGATCACTGCTCAGACCAACCTCAAACAGCAACAGACATCTGTAGCAGATGTTTTGTCTGTTGACAGTCGAGAAGATTGCTCATCAGGCAAATTTGTTCACCATGTCTGTTTACCAGATTTTGACCGACTCACTGGGAAAAAGAAAAATCGCCACATGCTGGGTGCCCCATCAACTCACCCCCGAGCAAAAGGCAGTCAGAGTGAGCACCTCACAGGATCACCTCCACACGTTCGAAAGGGAGGGTGACAACTTCCTCAACAGAATTGTTGCAATTGATGAGACTTGGAGCTGTGTGAATTCAGTTCTAGCTCAAAATCAATCAGTGTAATGGAGGCATCCAAGTTCCCCACGACCCTCAAAGTGTCATCAGCAACAATCCAAAGTGAAGCAAATGATGATTTTTGCATACGATGCCCAGGGTGTTGTGATCTCTTATCAAGTGCCAGTAGGGCAAAATGTCAATGCACAATATTATCATGACTTTCTGAGGACAAAGTTGAGACCGAAAATTCGTCAAAATCGCCTCAACTTGTTGGAAGCGGAAGCAGTCTTGCTGCATGACAACGCACCGTGTCATGGTGCAGCGTCGGTACGGGGACTTTTGTTGAAATATGGCTGGGAAACTTTATCCCACCCACCATACAGCCCTGATCTCAGTCCAACCGACTTTGATCTTTTCCCAAAGTTAAAAAAACAGCTCCGTGGCATCCGCTTTAAATCTCTGGACAAACTATCATTGTACGTGACCCGAGTAATACAACAGCTGAACAAAGATGGTGTACTACAGGGTATCCAGGACCTACCTCACTGCTGGCAAGCTGTCAATAGCAGCAGAGGGGACTACACTGAATGGCAATGAGGTAAGTTTTCTCTGTTACTTCACCCTTTTCTCAAAAATGGACAGGTTGCAGAACTTTTATTAAGACCCCAGTATTCCTCCTTTTGAAGACTGGTTCATGAACCATTTCTTTCAGAAGGTCATAGATATTGTCAAAAAAGTGACATTCCTTTTAAGGTTTTGCTGATATCCCTGGACACCCTGCCCATTATTATTTTCTTTTTTTTATTTCTACAGTACTTACATTGACTTTTTTCCCCTAGGTTTATTTCATACCAAAGTAACCTAACACTATATCAAGTTTTCTGATTTGTTGTTATGTGGCTAACAGAAAACTAGAGCAATTCAGAGTTGTAATCTTGTTGGTGTGTGAATAAGTACAGTATATGCATAGTTTTTGTGATTTTTCTTCACTTTGTATTTCTTCTGTTATGCATGTTAAATAGCTGCACTAGAAAAAAAACCTGTTAAATTCATGTGTGTCTTTTTGTTGAAACCTTGATTATAATCATTCTTATAGGTTTCAGGGATTATCAAAGATAAACAGGGTAATGCTCAGTGGGTTTTACGTGGAACGTGGGATGAGAAAATTGATGCTCTGAAAGTTTCAGGTGTTGGTGATGAAGAAACCCCCAATAGTATTTGGAGGAGAACAAAAAGGTAAATGTGTGAGGTCTAATTTGATTTAATCATGTAACAATTTTATAATTAATACCTATTTCTTTCACTCTAATTTTTGTAGTTTTGTGATTTATGCAAGCACTTTTATACATGACATTTTAGAACTACAGTGTGTCCCACTCGCTACCAAACACGGCATTTCTTTAATAATATTAACATCAATTGAGATATTGCAATTAAATTTGAAATGGACTTACCTCATTTTGTCCGAAATGTGATGACATCACAACATGTGCTGGAAGTGGCCACCATTTGCGTCCAGTTGCCGTCCACCAGCCAGCCAGAGTGCCCTTAGTGGCAGACACATTCCTAAGTGTGACGCCACTGAAGAGCAGTCAGCCAGCCAGCCTGGCGTGCCTCTCTGCTGCTTTGTTATGCGATTTCGCTGAGCATGTCTACACAATACGGTTGTTGATAGCGAGTACTCGTGCTCGTGGCTTACATGTGAAAATGTATTGGTATACTCTGGAGGAGCGAGTGTTTATTGTTCGCCCTTATTGGAAAACAGAATCGATAAAGTCTTGTCAACAGCAATTCCTGGAGAGGTTTACAGGCAGAAATCTGCCGAGCAAGTCCACCATTTGGGCATTGTTGAAGAAATTGGAAACCAATGGGACTTTATTAGACGACCATGCAGGAGGCCATCCACAAATGTCCGAGGAAATGATCCAGAATGTAAAGGGACTGACTACTTGTGTCTCCCAGGAAATCACTTTGCCGACCGTCACAGGAAGCAGGGTTGTCCAAAAGCACTTGTCAACGTGCTGTGAAAAAACGAAGTTTCGTGCGTACCGTATCTCCGTGGTCCACGAACTGAAAGAGCCTGACCACGTGAAACGAGTGACATACTGTCGATAGTTTCAGACATTTCTTCAGGAAAATCTGGGCATTCTGGACTACACATGGTTTTTGGACGAGGCGTGGTTTCACCTGTCTGGATACATCAATTCCCAAAATTCCCGTATTTGGGCCAGTGAAAATCCCAACGCGATGCATGAAGAACCCCTTCATTCACAGAAAATTGGTGTTTGGTGTGGGATGGTGCGGCACCACATAATTGGTTTCATCTTCTTCAATACAACCATCACAACAGCTGCATATAGGAAATCTTCAACACCTTTGTAAATCAATTGAATGACGAAGAACTCTCTATTGGATGTTACCAGCATGATGGAGCGACATCACGCACATCACACACCAGTATGGCCGAAATTCAGTCCTTTTTCAGTGACCGTGTCATTTCTAAGGGTCTATGGCCACCGCGCTCACCCTATCTGACGTTACTTTTTATGGGGATATCTAAAAGGGAGAGTTTACTAAAAGAAACCATGAACCATAGATGCATTGAAAGCAAACATCACCGAAGAAATTCAGACAGTGATGGTGGACGTACTGGCAAGGACTTTTCGCAATATCGTGGGCCGGGTTCAATGCAGTCTGGAGGCAAATGGTGGCCACTTCCAGCACATGTTGTGATGTCATCACGTTTTGCACGAGATGAAGTAAGTCCTCCTCAAATTTCGTTGCAATATCTTCATTGGTGTTAATATTATTAAAGAAATGCCATATTCAGTAGCGAGTGGGACACCCTGTGCATGCTAAATTTATACCTGACATTTTTTAAATTATTCTAAATTATTTTTAATTGTGACACATTTTTCTTTAAAGATCAGCATATGTTGACTTCTGAGATGATTTCTGAAGTAAACTGTTTTCTTTATTGCACTTTCCATTTCAGTGAAGAAAAAAGGCCATACAATATGTCAGTCTTTGCTTGTCAGTTAAATGAACCAGAAAAAGGTGTTGCACCAACTGATAGTCGATTCCGTCCTGACCAGCTTTTGATGGAAGAAGGGAAATGGGATGAAGCCAACTTGCTTAAATCTCAATTAGAGGAAAAGCAGCGGCAAAGAAGACTTCTTCAAGAGGAGGAAGCAGAAAAAGCTGTTGAGAAAGGTAATCCTATTTTGGTAGATTTCTAACTTGTGTGTATACTTGATAACAATAGAAAAATGAAAGCTTCTCATCTCTTTTCATCAATCATGATAAATACCTCATCAGTCTGAAAATATCTTGAAACTCATCTTTTGACTTGCAGATATTTGTCAGATTCAACCAGCTGCTGTGAGGTCTTAATAAAAATGTGTGAATAATCTGAAATTTATATTTTTATTATGTTTTATTAACAGTAACAGCAAGTTATTCTATTCAATTTCTCCAGTGTTATTTTTCTTATTCATGGATTCAGTGATAATGTCACCATTTTCATCACTGTTCCTTACCAGTTATTAACTTTGGTCATTTTTTTAATCTTAGTCTTTTGCTTTTAATCTGAATTTTTTAACTTCCTTCATAGCTTTTATGGCAAGGTTTTTTTTTTACTCTTCATTGGTTTTTATGCTCTGTATTTGTAACTTCATTTATCAAAATGTTTTGTTACATAGGTCATCCAAGAAGTAATGAGACTGATGTTATAGCAACAAAACAAACCCACACAGAAAAATGCAGCTGCCTGTGTCAGAACACCTGAAAGGTCAGTCATGTGGTGATGCATCATTACAGATGGGTTTGTCTCTCGGGGCACTCCATGGGAACAATGGCACACAGAACAGCAACAAGGGCCTCTGTGAATCTCGGAGAGGTGCCAGCTAGTTCTGTGTGGCATTGGCGAAAAGACCCCAACTCACTGGGTTTTGTTCCAATATCCTTAGGTTGAATGGCCAACTGGAGCCATCAGCTGTGGGCTAGTCCCCCACACTGATGTACTTACCTGAATTAAAAAGACACAAAGAAATATAAAAACTGACAAGTGTGGGATATGGTGGACCTACCACACTTGAGAAGGATGGTCCACCATGGAATCAACCTGGACTTTCTAAACAGCATATGAAAAAGAGATCTCAGCTGAGTAAGATTGTTGTATGAAATACCAGAAGTATAAATGGCAAGATGAATGAGGTGATTGAAGAGATGAATAAGTATAGATTGAAGGTGTTGTGTGTAAGTGAAACCAAAAAGAAGGAAATTGGGATAGAAGAAGTAAGTGGAACAGTGAGTGTGTGGTCTGGAATATTGGATAATGTGAGAGGGTAGGCTGGTTTAGGTGTGATTTTAAATGAAAAGATGAACAGTTTGGTTTACTATAGCTGCATAAGTGAGAGAATTCTTAGGATTCGTTTGAAAGTGAAACTTCACATAATAGTAATTGTTGTAGTGTATGCTCCTCATGACTCGGAACCTTCTGATAGGAAGAAAGATTTCTTGTATGAGCTAAGAGCTGTTTTGAGCCTGTGTTGTGCTAAAGAGAAGGTTGTACTAGGAGGGGATTTCAATGCTAGAGTAGGTGTGCAGAATGCAATTTCTGACAGTGTTCTGGGTAAGTATAATGATCCTTGTGTAAATGATAACGGTGAAAGATTAATTGAACTCTGCATTGAGAATGGTTTGTGTGTATCTAATACGTTTTTCAACCACAATTATATCTACACATATACACTGAAGAGCAATTGAATTAGAGATACCTGTCTAGTAACGTGTAGCATCACCTTTTGACCTGATGATGGCGGCAATTCGTCTCGGCATGGACTCAACAAGACACCGGAAGCGTTGGGAAGCCATATGGATCCACGACCCCTGAACAAGCTCCCACAGTTCACGAAGATTTGATGGAGGGGGTCAGAGCCTCGAACATATCTCTCTCTGGTATCCCAGATGTGTTCGATGGGATTCAGGTTAGGTGACCTAGCTGGCCAAGGAAGCGAGGTCAACGTCAGTGTAGTGTTCATCCAACCATTTGGATACAATTTGGGAGCGACGGCACAGTGCATTGCCTTGTTATAGGATGAGGTCCCCAGTGGGATGTTGAAGACGCACAAACGGGAGCAAATGGTCGTCCAGGATATCCCAGTAATGTTGACCTGTGAGGAATGATGTCACACGTACCAGGGGTCCCATTTCAGTCCAGGCAAACAGTCTCCAGACAAGAATACCACCCCCACCAGCTTGAAGAGTACCCTGCTGGCAAGAAGGATCCATCGCTTCATGTGGTTTGCACCGTACTCGTATCCTGCTATCCGCACGTGAATCTCGACTCACCAGTCCAGGCAACATTTTCCCACATGTCTAGGGTCCAGTGGCGATGTTCCTGCGCCCATGCTAATCTTTGCACCCTGTGATGTGCGGTCAGCAGCGGTACTCTCATGGGACAATGGCTTCTGCACCCCATAGCGAGCAGATGGTTCTGGATGGTGTGGCTGCTTATACGTTTTTGTGCACCAGCGTTAAATTGCTGAGTGATTTCTTGCACTGTGGCCCGTCTATCCGCTGTTACAATATGAGCTAGCCAACGATGACCCCGCTCATCCACACACTGTTGTCCACAGCAGTTGGCCCTTGCAAGGATGGTTTTACTGGATTCGATGTACTCACGGTGCACCCGTGACACAGTGGCTCATGAAAATCTCAGTGCCCGCACAACTTCCGAGATGGAGTGACCCATCCGTCGGGCCCCGACAATTTGCCCACAATCAAATGCGCTTAGATCCTTCATCTTACCCATACTGCATCCGACTCTTATTGATTCCCATTGCATCACTCCTTATATTGTCAGATTGCTGCATACATCATATCATTTCTGTATACAGGGCTGCCTACAGCACCACATTTGCATAACGCCAGCTGTCTCTAATTCAATTGCTCTTCAGTGTACTTGGGAAAATCGTACTCTTGGTCAAAAAAGTGTGGTAGGTTTTGTTGTCAACAATCAGTGTCTGACACACTTAGTTGTTGACACTCATGTGGTGAGAGATGCAGATGTTGGTTCTGATCATTACTTGGTAGTGTCACGAGTGAAACTGAATGTTGGTTGGAGGAAAAATAATAGGAAATGGCCCAGGATGGAAAGAATAAAGGTTGAAAGGCTCCTTGAAGACCATCAGTGTTATTCTGACGTACTCAGAGAATGACTGAAGGAGCTGAAGTCTTGTGAAAGGGATGTAGAAAAGAAGTGGGAATGTTTTAAGAACTGTGTTATCACTGCTGCTGAAGAGGTCTGTGGCACCACAATAGTAGGTAACAATAGGTGTGATGCTGGGTGGAATAGTGAGATTGAAGAAGCAGTAAAGAGAAAAAAGGAAGCCTCTTTGGGGATTGTAAGGTAGAGTTTCTGTGGATGAATATCACTGTAAGAAGTGTGAACCCGCTAAGCTGGTTCACCAGAGTAAGGCAAGAGATAGGAAGGAGAGGGTGGAAGAAGAAGGTGGAAAGGCATGAATTGGCTTTTTTGGAAATATAGGAAGGCTTTTTGGAAGTACATAAGACTCAGGAAAAATAGGGGAAACAAAGTTGTAAATTGTGTGAAGAATAGGATCGGGGAAATGATATGTGAGCCCACTCAGTTAAGTGAAAGATGGGGTGAATACCTCTGTGAGTTAGTAGATCAGGAAAAAAAGGTGATTCTGATGCAGAAGCAGATGATGTCACAGTGAAGGATGGAAGCACAGCAGAGATCTCAAGAGAAGTGGTGTGTAAATCTCTAAAATCTCTTCAGAATGGTAAGGCTCCGAGAGTTGATGACATAACTGCCGAGATGTCGAAATATGGTGGTGACTGTAATTGACTGGTTAACTGAAATTTGCCAGTTGTGTTGGGAGTTAAGAATGGTCCCTCGGGATTGGGAAGGACGCTGTCAATGTTCCCTTGTATAAGAGGAAAAGCTGATCAGACTGACTGCAAGAACTATCGTGGTATTAGCCTACTGAGTGTGCCAGGGAACACAACGACAGAGCACCCAATGGAAAAAAAGGTCATTATTGAAAAAGTACGAGGTCTTACATCAGAGAAAGTGGGATGTTCAGAGTGGTTTTAGGCTGCACTAACCAAATTTTTGCGTTATGTGTAATGATTGAAAAGTATCTCGCTGTTGGTAAGAAATTTTTCGCTGCTTTCACAGATTTAGAGAAAGCTTACGACCGAGTAAGTAGGACACTTTTGTGGAAGGTATTGAATAAATATGGTGTTACTGGGAATCTACTTAACATTGTAAAAACTATGCATGCTGGCAGTAGAGCTTGTGTATGAGTGAATCGTGTTTTATCAAAATGGTTTTCTATTGGTGCAGGAGTCAGACAAGGTTGTGTAACATCACCATGGCTGTTTAATATGTTTATGGATGCGTGCATGCATGATGCTAAAATAGATAATACTGGTTTATGTCTTGGTGATATCCATGTGTGTGGATTGCTGTATGCCAATGACACTGTCCTATTGGCAGAGAATAAAAGTGAGTTGCAGAGTATGTTGTCCCGGATGTACGAAGTTTGCATGTAATTCAAACTGAGTGTAAATAAGGTAAAACCCAAAGTTATCGTTTTTGAGAGAGGAACTGGTAGTACTGAATGTAATGTAAGTCTAAATAGCACAGTGATTGACCAGGTGAGTGAGTTTGTGTATTTAGGAAGCATATATTTTACAGAGAGAAAAAATTGGATGGTGAAATTAGTAGGCGAGTGAATTCTTCATTGAAAGCCATGGCTGCTTTGGGAGGTTTTCACAGGAATGATGGGTTGTCAAGAGAGTCCTGCATGGCTGTGTATGAAAGTGTAATTGTTCCTACTTTGATGTATGGCAGTGAAACCTGGGTACTACAGAAGAAACATAGGAGTTGTTTGTGTGCTGGAGAAATGCATTACTTATGGGGGGAGGGAGGGGGTTGTGGCAAGACACGTTCTGATTGTGTGAGGAATGAAGATGTGTTGCAGTTGTGTAATGTGAAGCAAAATGTTGTTAGCAAGGTGGAGTCTAATATGCTAAGGTGGTTTGGCCATGTTGAAAAAATGAGTGATGAGATGCTTACTAATAAAATCTTTTTAACCCAAGTGGCAGGAAGGAAAGGCAGAGGACGGCCAAGGATGTCATGGGAGGATCAGATTCAGGAGTGTCTGCATGAGAAAAAGATTATGAGTATGAAGTATAGAAGATCTTTTGTATGGCGTGTGATGGAAGCCAGTGAAGCCTGAGCTGTATGTCAAGATCGCTGTAAATGGAAAAGTTTGATACGACAACAGTAAGTACAAATTATCTGGTAGTTTGTATTTCTTTGTGGAGCTAAGCTTTGAATCTCAGAGAACAGCTTAGTGATATCTTTGTATATATGTACTAGTTCATTCTTGTAGTAGACTACGTAGAGTTCAGACATGTTTCTGTAACCCAGTATAGATTTAAAAATTGAGCAAAAAGTGGCCATAAAATGTTACATGCATTTGAATAAAACCGCCACAGAAATGTGCGAAATGATTAACACAACCTATAAGAAAGATACTTTGTCCCATGCAAGAGCTTTTGAGTGGCACAAGAAATTTGTGAATGCTGAAGAGTGTGTGGAAGATGCACCACGCTCCGGTAGGCTTTCGATATTGACTGTGGAGGTTAATGTCAATACCATCGAGCACTCCTGCATGGAGATGGCTGAATGACCATTACGGGAATTGCTAATGTGATGCAGATGTCCATTAGTTCCATTGATGACATTGTGTGAAACCGGTTGGGGTCCCGAAAAGTCGCTGCAAAGTGGATTCCCCCACTTGCTGACAGATGAACACGAGGCAAATTGTGTTATCTCTTGTCACGAATAGAAGTGCTGGCTACGACATAAGCCACACAGTTTGGATCAAGTCATCACGTGTGATGAAACATTTGTTCACCATTTTGATCCAGAAACACAATGACAGAGCACTCAATGGAAACAGTCAGAGAGTCCCTGATTCAAGAAAGCAAAGGTTCAAGCAAGTGCGGAGGAGGTCATGCACCTGGTTTACTTTGATAAAAAGGGAATTGTGTATGACCATGTGTTTGCACAAGGGAAAATTGTTACCGGTGTCTAGTAGTCTCAAGTTCTGAAAGGTCCTCTAAAGAAAAAGACTAAAATGCCCAGAAAATGCACAAACTGTTTGGAATTTGCATTAAGCACATCGTGCTTTTTTCTGCACATTGTGCTTTGCTTAGTGAGCAGGTTATCCAAAATCTAGGCATCAAAATAATGGCGCACCCTCCATATTACCGGACCTGGTGTCATGTGACTTCAACTTCTTTCCTGGAGTGCAAAAACAACTTCATGGGCGTCAGTTTGCATCAGATACTGAACTGAACAATGCTGTGATGGATATTCTGAACTGCATGTCGAGAAAAGGCTTTGAACACACCTTCCAGAAGTGGATAGAACAGTGGGACTAGTGCATTCAGGTAGAGGGAGAATACTTCAAAAGTATGTAAGTGTAAGTATGTTTACTACATTACACTTCTGCTCCATGTAAAATCAGTCTCATTACTTTTTGAATGATCCTCATACACATCAGGGTTCTCTATTGCAGGTATAGCTTGCCTTCAGCAATTGCTGCTGGGACACTCACTGTCTATTAGATTTTACAATGTGCAATTACAGAAATTTTTGTTGTTGTTGTTATATTCATTTTGCTAAAGTTCAACTGTTTTCTCATAACATTTTATTATTCTGTTGTGTTGAACAGGGCTATGCTGAAAAGTAATTTTTCCAAAGTTTAATATACAGAAAGTTTCAATTGTTGGAACATTCAAATAAGAAGTTTTCAAACAGTACGAAATTTGACAAGTTATACATTATTTAATCAGATAATTTGCAGTTCCTGATTGCTTTGTAGAAGCCCTGTAATGTTTTCTAATGTTGGTTTAAATTTTTCTCATTGTGAGAAAAATTCAAAGTCCCAGACTCATATACTGTAGCAAGGTATGTACATAGAGCTGTGCTTGTGATTGATATGCTTGTTCATTTCTTCTTCCCTCTGTGATTCTTCTTGTCGATTCGTAGCAGTAGTAGCGATACTTGTGTGACTCATATGTTATTCTCCTCCTCATTCACATGAAACACTTTGCAGCCACTCCTAGAGATTTTCGTTGTTGTCACTTTCAACTTTCTAAATTCTTCATTTACTTCATTATAAGGGTCGCCCAAATGAAAGTGAGACTCCTGTAATAGCGGTGTCGTATAATTACACAGAGCCGTCATTTGCGCTGGTAGATGGCGTTTCATGTCAGGAAGCACACTGTTATTAGCGGCATGTGTCAGTGTGCTGGTTGCACGTGTAGCAGCAAGTTGACTGCATAGGGTTGTGACATGGATTCATCCAAACAGGCCCAGCGGCAGGGTTGGCAAGGTAATTTACTCGTTACGTATTTTACGTAAATCATGCGTAATATACAGGTAATTTACTTGGCGTAGAAAACTAGTTTTTTACACAGACGTAAAAAACTAATTTTCTTTCATGTTTGTGTATAAATAATATAATATTAAAACCACTTTAAATTTATTACATTTTAAACTTAAAATTTCTTGTATATTTCACTACGAAATCATTATTCTCTTAAGATTGTTCATACAGCTCAGCCACCTATTAACATATTTCTTTTTAGAAATTATAATGTATCTGTTCTTTCTTGTATATTAAAAATGGAGAAAATAATCTACCTCTTTGCACTAGCATCGATAAAAATCACAATGTAGTATTGAATAGAATTCAAGATTTTATTAACAGCTTCAAATTCTTCGAGTGTATTTTAATATTTATGTAATTCTATAAAATAAACAATTTTATGTTCAGTTTGTTCACCAAAGATAATATTTTGACATGAATGTCAATGGAATGTCTATAATGCAAAATATTGTACATTTTCATTTAATAATATTTGTGTTTTACATGTTATCTAGGAGTACACTTCAAAACCATAATTTTACCCTTTTAAAACTCTAAACGTTTTTCATATTGACTGTGCTATACTTATACCCTTAAAGGAAAAAAACTGTAGATTTGATAAAACATTAAACTACTTGTTTTAAATGTAACTCTTTAAATGTTTATAATTGTCACTCTCAGTTCTCACACACCCTTAATCACACTAATAATCCTCACTGTTATGATATTGTAACTTAAGAGTATAATAAATTTGAACCAATTTCTTCGAACGTTTGATTAACTTCAAAGCAACTGCTGACAACTCTTTATGGTGCCGACTGGCGAAGTACCAGAATGTCCGTGGTGATTTAACACCCTTCTTCATAAGCGCTCCAAACTTTCCAGATTTTTCTCGATACTGATAGCAAGTTAATTAACAGCACAAAGATTGCATAGCAAGTCAATTAACAGCACAAAGCCATGGTTTATTTTAATTTTGTTACCTATTTTACACGTTTTTTACTTATTTTACGTTTTCTACGTATTTTATGCGTAATTTATGTGTCACGTAGAAAACCTTTTTTACACCTAATTGCACAACCCTGCCCAGCGGGCAGTCATGCAGTTTTTGATGGCAGAAGGTGTTAGTGAAGTCGAAATTTATCGTCGTATGAAGGATGTGTATGGGAATGAGTGTCAGTCACAGTGTACAGTGTTCTACTGTTGTAGTGAATTCCGTAAAGGACGTGTGAGCACAGAGGACATGCCGAGACCTGGGCAAGCACACATGGCTATCACCATGGAATTGATTGCTGCCATAGACAACGTTGTGAAGGAGAATCGCTGAATCACCACCCACGAGCTTGCGACAACATTGTCCGTGAGTAAGGGAACTGTTAATACCATTCTCCGTTGTGGATTGGGATACAGCAAGGTTTGCACACAATGGGTCCCCAAACATCTCCAGGAGGAGCAGAAGACTCGGCGAATGGGTGCCTGATTGGAACATCTGCATCATTACCCCGCAGAGGGGAGACAATTTCTTTCCAAGATTGTGGCTGCAGATGAAACTTGGTGCCACCACTTCGATCCGGCCACAAAACGGACGAGTATGGAATGGTGGCATCCCAACTCTCCACGCCCCAAAAAAGCTCAGTCCTCCTTAAGAGGTGGAAAATTGATGCTCACGGTTTTCTTTAATGAGAATGGCCCATTGGAGTTGGATTTAAATGGAGAAGTTTGATACAGCAACGGTAAGTAAAAATTAGCTGGTTGTTTATATATATTTTTTTGGAGCTAACCTCTGAATCTCAGAGAACAGCTTAGTGATGTGTGTGTGTGTTAATGTAGTAACTGCTTGATGCATTGACTGAATTATGGATGTAACATTTACAAAATTTTGGAAGCAATCAGTGCACTTGGATATGAAACAGCATTGTCTAACAGTAATACTGCTTCTTGTGTGGTAATCCTTTATGTTTTAAGGAAATGTATTCACCTTCAGAGGGCATCAACTATCAGTGTGATCCACATTCCCATGTATGTACTCTTCAATTATCGAAAGTAGTGCACTACAGGTAGCACTGCTACTATAGCATGCTATTTTTACAGTATGCATCACTGCTACAAATAGGAAAACATTGTTGTAGCAGTAGCATGCTACAAAATAAAGTAGTTTGTAGCGGAAAATTATGCTACAAATTACACTACTTTAAAAGCAAAAGGTTAAAAAAAAATCATATCACGTGACATTTTCAGATTCCCTGGTTGAACAGGGGCTAAAACCTGCGTCCAATCCTGTTGCTTGACTTACATTGTGAAAGTCAGCCAAACCATTTTTTTTTTTTTACTGTACTCCTCTTTGAATGCTGAACATATATATTTGCTATTTAAAAAAAAAATTCCATCTACAAGTAGTGTGATAAAGCATTGGTGTATAATGTTTTATTACACCACTTTTGAGGAGAGAATGAAATGATTATCTTCCCTATTTGCATTTCTACACTGAGACACTCAAGAAGATTAGTAGAACCATAAGGAGGAAGAAACCAAGCAAGAATCTGAAAACGATCGACATTCACCATGACAGTGCGAGACCACACACATCTTTAGCAACAAATCAGGCGATCAGCAAGTTAGGCTGGTCAGTGGTCCCCCATCCACTGTACAGTCCAGATTTGGCACCTTTTGACTTCCACCTGTTCGATCCAACGAAGGACAGCTCTCTGGGGACAACAATTCGATGACACAGACGAGGTGAAAGTGGCTGTGAAGAAGTGGGTGCAAATAATTCACACCTGAATTTTTTCAAAGAGGATTCGAGAGTTGGGTTAAACGATTGCACAAATGCATCACTTGTGATGGATACTATGTTGAGTAGTATCTTTGCATAGAAGAAGAGTTACTCTACCAACATGTGCAATTTGAACACCCTCTGTCAGTTAAGAAAAAAGTTATGCCCACTTTTGCATTACTTTCAGTACAACCCTCGTATATATGTACATGCATTATTACCATGTCACATTTAGTATTATGATTAGTCATTCCTGTTTTCCTCTCATGCTATTCCATTATGTTGTTATTTTCTAACTATATAATT
Source organism: Macrothele yani (assembly GCA_039090855.1). Taxonomy (NCBI): domain Eukaryota; kingdom Metazoa; phylum Arthropoda; class Arachnida; order Araneae; family Macrothelidae; genus Macrothele; species Macrothele yani. Next base: position 8,828,610 of record CM077005.1, read on the forward strand.
TAAATACATTTAGAATCTGTATTCTGTTTATTTGTATTCTTGATAAAGCCACCCAGATAGTTGGCAAAAGCATGGAATTAAACCTGTTTTATTGAACACTGTATACAGAGTCTTAAGACCTACTCTTCTGTGCATCTTTTCATACTTTAGGTGTTGTTACTTAGTTAGATTTATGATAAATTCTTTTACGACAAAAGACCAACGCAGGTAGAACAAAAATGTGCACTGAAGTTTTTGGAAGAGTAAATTAAAACATAATAATCCAACATTTCTGAAATAGTAAGCACTGTTAGGTTATGCTTAAAACTTATTAAGTGCCCCACAAACAGTGCAAGTGGAAAACATTGATCTCTTTGTTAGCATATTGAGAGTGTTGCATGAAAAAAATTGCATATTTCCTTAGCACCAATACTTTGCTCTAATGCATCTTGTGATGTTCCAGTTATGTGGAAATCTCTTTGGTCTGCAGCTTTAGAAATTAATTCGAGCAAAAATCCTTTTCAAGATTTATGTTATTAGTTTTTGCGTCTATTCATCTTTTGTAAGCAACATATTTCTTAATAAGTCTGTTACAAGTCTTGTCATTGACAAGACTTGTAACAGACTTATTAAGTCTTGTCATTGACAAGACTTGTAATAGACTTATTTGTAATAGACTTACAAGTCTTGTAATAGACTTACAAGTCTTGTAATAGACTTACAAGTCTTACTTGTAATAGACTTACAAGTCTTGTCATTGACAAGACTTGTAATAGACTTATTTTGTAATATTTAGTTTTCAGAAAGTTGTGTGATGTATCGTCAATATTTAAATGAAAATACGGCTTCAGTGTATGGTGCTGTTGAGCTGTCATACAGCTTATGATAAGTATGTAACTTTCAGATAGAAAGGTTAAGAAATGGGATAAACCTTGATCTACTAGATTCCTGTGATGTAAACAAATCATTATGATCGCGCATTTTTTCACATTTTTCATGTTCACTATCTAAAACTATGTGAATCCTAACTGCTGTCATTAAAAAACTACATTTCCCTCAGTTGGTATACATCATTTGCATTGTTTTTAGGTGAAGAGTATCCAGATTACAGTCCTGCTTGGTTCAGGATGAAATTAGATCCTATTACCAAGAACCCTATACATAGGTTTACAGGGGAATACTGGAACTGTAAGGCCATTCAAGACTGGACAAGATGTCCTGAGCTCTATTTATGAAATAGTAAGATTTTAGTGTTGTAGCAACTTACAGAGTTTACTTCAGTACAAAAGCATTTTACATATATATTTATATGTTGTATTATCTCAGTTGAGGAACATTAAATTGTCTTATTTTAAGAAATACGAGTGTTCAATTTTTCTGCGTTTATCAGCAATACAATGTAGAAAAATAGGCACACTATTTCAAAAAGAGGGGGAAATATTTATTAAAAATGTAATCTGTAGGTATCTAACACTCCTAAAATTATGTATGGAGAGGTGTAAAAAACTATATATATCTGAAATATCCAGTGTTTAAACTTTCTCTCATACTTATGTTGTGTAGAATGTTGTCTTGGTAAACTTTTTCTTACTAAGTATGTACTGCTGTACAAGAGTAATGTAAAGCATGAGATTTGCCTCCTGTATATAGATTAATATAATTCTATATCAACACATAAAAGAAAAGAAGCTATATAAATTTGATTATAGTTTTAAATTTGTATTTTGAAACTAATCAACTACATTTGCTCCATTTGTGCAATTTAAATTTTCTTGTGGTTTTCACTTACTAGAATTTCCTTGTTTACATGGACAGTGTTGTCCGTTATCTGTTATAATTATACTTACTGTTGTTTCCCTGCGCTAGAAGCATAGTTGTCTAAAATCAGTTGAGCAAAATAATGTGTGATAGAATTTGTTTATTGGAAAAGAGGTGATCTGTTGTTTTTAAGATGAAAAACAATACACAGGTCGTGGTATATTACCGAATAAAATAATCAAATTCCATAAGTATACATAATGCAAAGTTAGCATTATTTTAATTGATTTTTTTAGGAAATATTGCTAATTTTCTTGAGTATTTTTAACTCTTACCACATTTTTTCACTAGGGCAAGGCCACCAGTAGATCCTTTCTCTTCTGCGATAACAGCATTTCAGTTGTGTAAGGTTTCCACAGTTATGCTCTTCTTCTTGCAGAGAACTTGCATGAAGAAAATTATCATCTTGAAACATCTGTGCTGTACTAGTAGATTTGCTCTAGTGAACAAATATGGTAATAGGTTAAAACATTTAAATCTGCCCCAGTGGAGCAGTGGTCTAAGCGATGGCTTCTGATCATTCGTCCGAGATGGGTCCGGGTTCAAATCCCAGTGAGGCATGGATGTTGGGTGTTTGTCTTAGAGCGCTGGCTCTCTCCCTTCCCTGGAACCAGTGGTGCTAAATTAGGGATGGGCTACTGCTTATAGCCCATTGAGTTGCTCACTGTGGTTGTTAAACCCCCAATCCACAAAAAAAAAAAAAAAAAAATTAATATCATTATATCACATTTGTGTGCCTTTATAGCTTTCCAGCATATGTTTAGCACAGACCTCATCTTCCTCTTTCTCTCTTTCACACACATACATAAAAAAAAAAATGAAAAAAGAAAAAAAAATAAGAATCTTTTTTTTTTAATGGCTTATTTTGCACTTCCAATATACTTTATTCTAGATCTGTAATGTGTACCTAACAATTTAACTCCTTTGACTGTCATTCACCTCCCATACCATCTCAGTATGTTCTCATTAACTTTGTCTTCTACTGAGGAATTATCCAGCCCAGTTCTAAGGTCAATTCTGTTCTCCCTTTCCCGCAGATCCAACTATTTTTAAAACATATTCTTCTTTTTAACGCTCTCATGTGTGCAGCTTCTAACCTCCTAGAGAACCGTTTAGACACAATTCTTGTTGCCATAAAAGATGAGACATCCAAATACTGCATTGTAAAAAGCATATTCACAAAGTAAGTACCATTTGGCTGTTTAAGTTAACCCTTTAAGCGACCAGTGTACCTGAACCAAAAGTTGCCCAAATTTTTCTGCGCTGCTCAAACAGAAGTGTTGCCATAGTGACCAGCTTATGCCAAAAGCTACGGCAAAACAATTTTTTCCGTTTCTTTGATCTCAGGAGTATTGACTATAAATCTGTCGATGGTTTAAGTGTTCCCTTACAGTCCTTAGTCTTACAGTATGTAGTCTGATTCCCATATAGTCCTTTATTCTCTGTTCTATTACCCAAGGAATGATTCGGAAGCAGTAGACCCCCAGACACGGACATAATGCCACTGAGCAGAAACAAGTCACTCAAACATCTTTTCTCTTCTTTCTTAGTTTTTCCCCGTTTTCTTAACATCTTTAGCGTAAAAGTTCATCAGGCAGAAAGGATTAATGATAATCATGCCCCCCTAAATAACCACTTAGAATGATAAACATGAGGTAAAAACAGTGTTTCTGATGCGCAGGTTCACTCGTTCCTGTCGCGTTTGGACCACTTCTCAGACAGCGAATACATTCGTTCAAGCTGATTTCGGTGTATTTTGTTAACCCCGAGTTAATTTGTTCCAGCCAGTTAAAGGATTAAATAAGATTATATTTACAAAAATGTTGCTTTTATCTGATTTGCCTTACCTTAAACTACTTTTCTATGCAGTTCCCACCATTATTGAGGTGTTTATCATAACGGGCTCCAGATTTTATATCCACTCATTGTAGAATGAGGCTGCTTGTGAAGACAGCCACTTCTGCACTGCTTCTCTGACCTCATCATGATGGAAGAAATGCCGATCACCAAGGAACTTCTTCAGATTCAAGGACAGGTGATAGTCACCTGGTGCTAAGTCTAGGCTGTAGGGGGGATGTGTGTGATCGATTTGTTTCCAGCCAAATGAAGTGATGATTGCTTTAGTCTGTGCAGAAATGTGAAGCTGAGCATTGCCATGAAGCAAGTCAATGCAGCAAGTAAGCAAGTCACACCTTTTGTTTTAGATCACATGACACAGTTTCTCCAGGGTCTCACAATAGGATGATAAGTTTACTGTTCTGCCTTTATGTGAAAATTCAGCAAGCAAATTCCTTGCCTGTCCTACAAAATTGTGCACATCATCTTGCGACTTGAAATTGTCTGCTTGAATTTCTTCCTCTTTGTTTTGTTGATGAGGTTTACCACCACTCCGTGGATTGCTTCTTTGATTCTGGAGTCACATGGGACACCCATATCTCATATCACCTGTTACAATATTGCTCAAGAGCCGATCACCTTGTACACTCTATTGTGTAAGAGAGGTCAACTCACCGTCTGCCCGCTTGCTTTTGTGCACCTTAGAGAGCATCTTTAGTATCCAGCTCGAGCACAATTTCTGAAACCCCATATGATCTGTCACAATGTCGTAGAGAACAGTCCCTGAAGTTTGAGGGAAATGCAAAGAAGGTGCCAAAATTGTGAAACATCTACCTTCGTAAACTTTTGCATTGACCGCGTGCACCAAATCATCATTGACCCTAAATGGCAGTCCACTCTGCTCCTCATTGTTCATATTCTCACAACCTGCATTGAACTGTCGGACCCATTTCTTCACCATTCCATCACACATGGCAGTTTGACCATAGATCTCACAAAACTGACAATGAATGTCAGCCGGTTTCACAGTTCTTGCATTCAGAAATCAAATTACGAACCTTATTTCACAGTCGGTGCGCCACTTGATCTTCTTAAAGATGCTAAATGCGCAAAACAACATGCAAACACGATCTGATGTTCCCGTAATGGTATCTGTGGCTTGCCCTCAAATGAGGAAAGTCAGCGTGCACACACAATATCATGACCACAGCGCTGCAGAAAAAATATTTGCAACCTGTACTTACTTTCCGAATATGCTTCATATTTGAGCATGTTTAGTTTTCTGGCTAGTTTCTGTTTTGGTGAAACTATTTTTATACAGCTGATAAGGGACTGTCCCAGTTTTTCAAGTTCTGTTATATAGCTCTTATCAAGCTTTCCAGTCTCATCAATTATCATGTTGATAACTGCAATCCATTACTTGTTTCACAGTCTTCCTGTGTAGCACAAAATAAAAATTTTTTGGAGTTGACAACCTTTAATTTAGTTACTAATCTAAAACAACTATTATGGAAATTTTACTAGGAATTTTTTCATTTAAATTGCAAATTTTTGGAGAAAACTCCTTCTTCAGGCTGTCTTGTTGTTGTCACTTATTCCTGTCACTATCGCGGTTGCGGTTAACCTTGACGGTTTAGGTTATTTTTCAACAAATCCTGCCAGATGTTAGGCAGGGAAAATCCTTTGCAGTCATTGATGATGGAATTTTTATTTTTCTCAATCTCTATTCCTTCTTTCAGCTTTCTTTTTTGAAAATTGCTTTGGAAACTGATGACTTTAAGGGAATTCCAATCCATGCTGTGCCCAGTTTCTCTAACATGTCTATCTAATCCAGTCTTGTTGGAGCCATTTTTTATAGCTGCTTTATGCTCTGCTATACGAGTTTCTAGTCTGCGACCTGTTTCACCGACCTGTGCTATCTTACATAGGTGAAACAGGTCGCAGACTAGAAACTCGTATAGCAGAGCATAAAGCAGCTATAAAAAATGGCTCCAACAAGACTGGATTAGATAGACATGTTAGAGAAACTGGGCACAGCATGGATTGGAATTCCCTTAAAGTCATCAGTTTCCAAAGCAATTTTCAAAAAGAAAGCTGAAAGAAGGAATAGAGATTGAGAAAAATAAAAATTCCATCATCAATGACTGCAAAGGATTTTCCCTGCCTAACATCTGGCAGGATTTGTTGAAAAATAACCTAAACCATCAAGGTTAACCGTAACCGCGATAGTGACAGGAATAAGTGACAACAACAAGACAGCCTGAAGAAGGAGAAGAGTTTTCTCCGAAAATTTGCAATTTAAATGAAAAAATTTCCTAGTAAAATTCCCATAATAGTTGTTTTAGATTAGTAATTGAATTAAGAAACTAGGAAGCCATTTCTCAACATGAGCTTTAATTTAGATTTATCAACAGTGATCTTCAAGTAGGTTGTTTTACAGGTCTTGCTCAGCTGATTCAGATTGTGTTGTAATTCATTAACACTGTTAAAAGTTGGACTAGGTCATCAGCATACAGTAAACTGCTGATGTTAGAATCATCCATTTCAACATCTGAAACCAGTTTACTTTCCTTGAATGGTTTATCAATACACATCACCAACAAAAATGAGGAAAGCTTATATCTGCATCTTACTTCAACGTTATTTTTGAACCACTTGCCTGTTTTACCTTTCATTCTTGCTCTCACAAGGCTCTTCAATTATTTCATGTAATGAAAGTCCTTGAACATATATTTAAATGCTTCAAGAAAGAGGCATGAAAGGCAAAAGCAATGGGAATCAAACAAAATAAATGTGGAACTTTGGGTATAATAGCAGAAAATTTATTATGGAATGAGATCTGTTGGTACTGCTTCTAATGTTTCTTCTTCACTAAGAGATAACGTTTATGGTATCTTAGTGATATGGTTTCCAACTTTTTTTTTTCGTTGTGACCCCAGAAACAGTGGAAATAGGAAACAGGAAAAAACGTGCTATACAAAAATGAGAAATTGCTGTACTAAAGATTATTCCATAGCAGATTTGTTAAGTAAAATTTTTGGAACAAATTTCAGCTTGGAATGCACACACAGTGTACATGTGCATTGCCTCTTTATTCTGAAGCACATACGGGCACTTTTAAGATCAATTCTTTAAGAGTTGCTTGCTGTCGTAAATACAGTTCCACGTCATTAGTGTGCATGTGTGTGCATGTGTCTGTGTCCAAATTCAAGCAAGGTATTAATAATGAGATATGTGAGCCACTGTGTATTAAAACAGTTGTGGCTCATTTCAAAAATAGGTTATTGTTTATGACACATCTACTACTTGTGAATGGCCCACAGTGTGTTCTGTAGGTATCAGTGTGTGGGGAGGCATCAAGTTTTATAGTTTATTATCTCTGATGTGTGAAATGGGAAATTCAGACCCCAAGTAGTGTGTCTAAAACATACTGTCAAAAGAAATTCATCTTAAGTGAAAACGTAAAATAATAGGTTTAATAAACCACATTGAGTGCTCACTGGATTACAACTATATATGTAGGCTATTCTGAAAGTATGTGAACTGGCAGCACTATGTTGTTGCTATGGAAACAAGTCATGTTTCTGGTAGGAGAAGATTTTCCCATCTGTGCTGCTTATACTATCCCTTTGAAAGACACTTCTTGGTTAGATTAATTTTCTTATCAGAGCTCTGTTATTTGCAAGGACACACCACAGACATGCTGAATAAACACTACATATCTTGGATATCTTGGTGTAATTACGAATTTATTAACTTGCTGAGCTTTTGCTCCTCGCCAGAGGGCTTTTTCAAGGCTTATGCAACTTTAGAGAATATGTTACATGATTTAAACACAAAAAATAAACCGAAAAAAATTTATATACTGTGTCAAATGTCATAAAGTAAATCACGTATAGTATTCACTCATGCTTAAGTGCAGTGTACACTCGTGCTTAAGTGCAGTATACATTTGTGCTTAAGTATAGTATACATTCATGTTGTGTTCTTAGGAGCAAGAACCCAAATGAACCTTATTCCTTGTAAAGTGCCAATGTTGAGAAGATAAAGTTCAAGCTCATCCATAGAAAGTGAAGATGAAACATATCACAGTTTTATTATTAAATCTTCACCAAAGACATCAGAGGGTCGCAAAAAGCTTAAACTTTGTTCACCTAATATGATGGCTGCATCGGACAGAGCAAAAATATCAGATTGAAATGCTACATTTTCAATTGTAGCTGCAGCCCAAACACTTGGATTACATGTTAGCGATATTACGCTTTCAAGAAGCACACTTCACTGACAGAAAGCAGATTTCTGTTGTTATCAACAAAAATTATCAACAGAATTGAAACAAAGCTTCAAACCGGATGGTTCGTTTGTAGTCCAATGGGATGGGAAATCGTTTGCCGATAGTTCTGGAGGAAAGAATGAAGTTGGCCGCCTTCCTATTCTTGTCAGTGGCAATGATGTAGAGGAATTACTTCGCATACCAAAACTTCCAGTTGGTACAAGTCATGCAATGACAAAAGCAGTATTCAATATACTTAATGATTGGGAGATTACAGATGAAATTCAAGGAATGTGCTTTTTCACTACATCAAGTAACACAAGGGTGCATATAAAATTTTAGAACTGAAGATGGGAAGATAGCTTCTTAGTTTGGCTTACAGGCACCACATTTATGATATTATTATTGATGATGTGTTCAGTGTAGTATTTGGACCATTTAGTGGACCTTGTGTGCTCGTATTCAAGAGATTTTAAAGTCATTGGGACTTTATAGATAAATGTTCTTTCAAATGTCAAAAAGAAACCATAGAATTTTTGGAAAATTTCAAAATATTAAAAGAAAATGCTATTAAATTTGTGACATTATCTTATCTTAGAAAAAGAAAAACTGCCAAGGAACGACTACAGGGAATTCTTGGAACTGACTTTGATTTATCTGGGAGAAGTGCCACCACGTGGAGTAAATTTTGCAGCCCCAGGAGCTTTCATCATACTAGATGGATTGCCAAAATTATTTACTGTTTAAAGATATATGTATCAACACAATAGTGTACCCGGGGAGGTGTGTGTGCAAAGTCATATGACAAATATTTTTCGATATGATTTAGCTGTTATGTTATTTATACTTATTATTACTTGAGTTGTATTTTCAGCCTTCTGAGGTTTTTTGCTAGTTCATCTAAAACTGCTTCAGATTTGGGTGTTTATTCTCGATGAATGTGAGTAATGCTAACCATTTGAGTCTCACTTCTGATATGGTATTACGTAGATACGATTTTAAGAGACAGTGTTGAAACCAAAAGTTCACTTTCAAGTTTTCACCGATAGACTAAACTAGTATGTGAAACAATGTTTTTATATGTATTAAGTAACACCTCACTGTAGCACAGGTTTAAAGCACTTAATATATCTTTTGGCCAGTGCTCCTCTTCTTTGCTGGTGATCCTATGGTACCACAGTTTTAATTCTGCGATTAGTCCTTGTGAGCCATTCAAGTTATCAGTATAAAATTCAGTTAAAGTTTTGAAAACCATCAATATCTTCAGAAGATGGTGTCACATTGGGATTTGTTCAGGAAAGTGACTGGAATCCTGTTAAGACCGATTTGTGTGCGAGAAATCTGTTTTCCAAAGCACTAATAAACATGTCTTAAAAGTGGTACATAAATTGAAATCCTGAAATAGTTTTCTGTGTTTGTGGCGCAGCTTTGGTTTTGTTTTGATGTGATTTGTGGTATTTTAATCAAAACTCCTTGCTTTTCAGAGTGTATTAGAGTAAACTGAAATAAGTCACAAAACTCAAATTTGGCATTACCTCGTCGCAACAGAAATTTTCAGTATACCCATGAATTGGATTTTCATTGCAATGGGGCATTCCGGTCCTTGGATCATTGCCGCTTCCTCATTTTCTTGAAGAAAAAACGTTCAATTCTTGCCATGAGGCATAAAAATTTCGAATACTAACAAATCCTTGCCTTTCCAAATCACGTTTTTGAAATATCGAAAGTTTCCAGATTTTGGAGGAGGGTTAACCACCCACCCTCCCTTAGGTATGCCACTGAGCGTAGACAAATTCATTTTTGAAAAATATTTCTAGAAAAAATGTGTTTTGAAAACCTTTCCTCTTTTACAAAGATTTTAGAAACAAAAAACTCTGACATGTATTTAACATTTTGTAGAAAAGCAGTCAAAACATGTCAGAAGGCATTCTGGGTCGGTAGGGCACCCAGAAATTTTCCAAGGGGGGTGGGGGCCATGGTGCAGAGAATTTTCCCAAGGTGGGAATGGTTCCCTACTAAATTTATAGGGGGAAATAGTCAGGTGCCATAACAATGCAGGAGGTTGACTTTTGTACATTTATTTTTATCCAGTTACTACGAGGATAGATCCAAAAAAAAAAAAGGTTACAAGCAGCAGCATTGGGAAAGTAATTAGTGTGGAGGGTACATTTGTTGCCCAGAGTGGAGACCGATGGTGCTAGTTGTCTGACAGCGGTTGTTTGAGAAGTTAGTGCAAGTTTGCAGACGCGTGAGATCGATTGAAATGGCAAGACATTTAGAAAAGTGGTCCCGCTTGGAGGTGCGAGCCGTAATTCGGTTCTTATTGGCAAAGAATGTGTCCACATCTGCAATTCACAGTCAAATAGTGGAAGTTTATGGTGAAGAAGCAATCAGCCGACAACATGTAGCAAAATGGTGTCGCTCTTTTCAATCGGGCAGAGAGGATGTGGAAAACCGCAACTGGGCAGCAGGCGGCCGTCCAAGTTCGTCAACGACAGAAATCAACACGGCACAAGTTGACGAAATGATTCAAAATGAGCGACGAGTAACTGTGCGTGCAATGGTGTCAGAGCTGGGACTTAGCTATGGTACCGTTCAGCGTATCGTTTCTGATGTTTTGGGATATTCCAAGGTTTGTGCCCGCTGGGTACCACGTGTGTTATCCGAGGAGCAGAAAGCCACACGAATGATGTGCAGACTCACGTTTCTGCAGCGTTACCATGCCGACGGCCAGCAGTTCATTGATCACATCGCTACTGGGGACGAAACTTGGCTTCATCACTTCGTACCCACAACCAAAAGAGCCAGTATGGAGTGGAAACACTCTGGATCACCAACGAAAAAGAAGTTTAAGGTTACACCCTCTGCCAGTTAAATTATGTCAACCATATTCTGGGATGCATGCGGTGTTATCCCTTTTGGAGTATCTGGAGTGTGGCCATACCGTTAATGCCGATCGTTATTGTACCACTTTGACAAGGTTACGTGAAGCCATCCGACGCAAACGGCCTGGCATGTTGAGTGATGGTGTCATCTTCCTGCATGACAATGCCTGGCCCCATACTGCACGCAAAACTCAAGAATTGCTGCAAAAGTTCAAGTGGGAAGTCTGGAGCTACCCCCCATACAGCCCAGATTTGGCACCCAGTGACTACTTCCTTTATCCGAAATTGAAGGAACATTTATCTGGAGAAGGTTCTCTTCCGACAGTGATGTGAAAACAGCTGCCGAGAACTGGATCAATGGGCAGGGACGTGATTTCTACCGAGTCGAGTTAAACAAGTTGGTCATGCGTTCCGATAAATGCCTGAACAGATTTGGTGATTATGTGGAAAAGTGATTGGCAAGTATGCCTCATAATTCCCTTTGGAATTTTCTGTCTATTGTTAATCAGTCATTTTTTATGAACCTTGTAACCTTTTTTTTTTTTGGATCTAGCCTCGTAGTAATGTTACAGTACAAGAAAGTTAAATGATTAGAAGTAGTAGTAGATAAAATTCCTTTTCTGGTTAGGTTTTTCTAAATTTATTTAACAGAACTTCTCTCTTATAATTCTTGTACATGTGTATGTTATAATTATACGGTTCATGATTAAAGTATATGTGGCTCGCATATCGCGATTTTTTGTTACGAACTTAGACATAATAATTTTTTGCTCTGTCAGCCCGGGGGAGGGGGTGCATCGGCCTCCTGTGGGTGCGCCACTGTTGAGGTTGGCCTCCTTGTTATTGCTGAGAACAAAATCAAACTGGTGGTCTCTGAAGAGTTGTATCTGTGGACTAATGATTACTACCACCTTAATCTCCTTCACATTAAACCTTGGAAATTTCTCATACAAGTACGTAAATGTCAGTTCAATGCCTTTCTGAAATTTTTTATGAGACCCAGTGAAATATGAAGAGGTGGGAGCAAAACTTTACCAGCAACTCAAAAGCTACATTCTTTGTTCCAGGTCTAAGTGCTCTTCAGTGGGTCTTTTTCTTGTAATGAATGACATTATACAACTATCCCATTCACATGAAAAGCAACAGAACTTTGTATAACCCTTTTTCAGTTCCAACAAAATGGTGCTTACCCTTCTTTAGACATGTTTCCTTTGTGTAGATGGATCGCATTGCCAACAGGGATTGAAGGCAGCAGCACATTTTCTTTCTACAACAATGCAGCTTTTATTCTAACTTTAGAAAAATCTATGAATAGTTGCTGTTTCCCCTGAGTGTGACTCATGTTCATTGCAACCATCAGGCCATCGGCATTCTTACAAACAGTGTATTGACATTCTGCTTTGAAGAACTGCTGCATATCGTTTTGTTGGAAGCAAAATGCAGTTCCTTTCACTATGTCCTCAAGAAGGTTTCGCTGCTGCAGTCTTGAAGCCAACAGTTTTTATTATTTGACAGTTCGAGGTCCCTGGTTCAGCAGAGGTCACATTAGGACATAATTCTTGATCTCTTAAAGTAGATAGTTGCTGTGTTTCTTGGAGTACCTTGTGCTGTTTCTTATCACAACCTATGTGAAAATTGTTGGGAAATGGGCAGTCCAGGTGCTGGGTGCAGAGCAGATGGTATATTTCCATTTTTTCTACTTGGTAATCCTTTTCCCATAAGAGGCACTATACAGAAGTAACAATATGTGACATGATTTCCATATCAGGGTCATTGGAAAAGGCATGGAATGTCCCATGCAGTTCACCCACTTGCACGTTGACATTAGCAGGACTTAGCAGCCTTGGTCAAGATCGCAGATGAAATGAAATCTTCGTCTCCATCTTGTTTGTTTGCGATGGGCTTGCGATGTGATGTAGGATCTCAAGACAAGTCCCAGATGAGATGTGTATAGTACGTTTGTTTTACCAAATCAGCGATGAGAGACTGCTTTTAGCACTTAGTATCTCAGTGGTCATTAAATCCCATACGAAACAAAACTTCTTTTGGACATTTGAATTTGCAAACTGGCCATTAGGAGCACTGGTCTGTCAGATAATCTGCTCAAGGCCACGACTGCTTTGGTAGTAGCTACCACTGGTCATATGAAAACTCATCAGTCATTCTTGTACCTGTGGTTGCCTGTTCATGTATCTTTGAACTGTGACTTTTAAAAATATACACATCTCCAAAACTTAAACGAAAGGGATTTTTCCTATCAAATGGAAAAATTGACTGTGTACCACACAAATACTCAACCAGATGAATGTCAGCATCCCTGCCGATTAACTCCAAACTGAAATGGTATATTCCAACATAGATGGCACACGAAACAGTTAGTGAATAGTCGGTGAATGTTTGTTGTGAGTAGTTGCTCTGCTAGTTCACTTTGTGATTTCAATGGTGTTTTAAGATGTAGCAGAAACATACTAGGAAGTTGAAATAAATGGCACAAAGACATCATTTGAGTGAGTTTGAACGTGGTCGAATCATCAGTAAACTGGAAGAAATATGTACTGTGGCCAGTGTTGCAAATGAATTGGGAATCGTTCACACCTTTGTGTCGCAAGGTTGTGGTCAAGGTACAAGACAACTGGAAATGCCTTGCTAAATATGTTGCAGGAGCTCATTCATGATGCATCTCAGCATCAGAAGACCGTTATTTGGTGCTATCTACAAATCAGAATCGTCTAAGTCCTGCTGGTCAATTAATGAGTAATAAACTGTTTTCCAGTACTGGAACATGTGTGTCGCATCAAACCATGACAAGATGGTTGAATGCAGGATGGCTTTATGCATGTAAACCTCTTAAATATGTATCTTTTAAACTGCAACACAAACAGGCACATTCGTGATGGTGTCGGGAACACAGTGGTTGGAAGAATGGCGTAGCATTTTATTCACAGATGAAAGCAAATTCAGTTTAACGTCCAATTCTGGGTTTCAGTACATCTGGTGGGAACATGGTACGCAGTACCATCGAGAACATCATGGAAAAGGATAAAAATTGTGTTGGGGCTATAATGGTCTGGGCTGGCATTATGGTCAATGGCCATACCAAGTTGCAGCTGGTAGAACGGGGGTCTATGACTGGTGAACGGTAGTGTAATGATGTCATCCTCCATCATGTTATCTATGATGTTATCATGTTTACTATCAGAGCAGAGTTTGTTTTTATTGACAATAATGCTTGCACCCTTCATTCAGCAGCTGGGGCTGAACTCCTTGAGGAAGAAGATACCATTGAATGGAGTGGCCAACATACTCCCTCTGATCTCAACCCAATATAGTATGCTTGGGATGCTTTGGGGAGACATCTATCTGAAAAGACACCGCCACCAGTAACAATTCCAGAGCTCCGAAGAGCACTGATAGAAGAGTGGCAAGCTCTACCACAGAAACTTGTTCAAATACCTTGTTCTGAGTATGCCACACCATGGTCAAACATGCGTATCTGTTAGAGAAAGTCATACCCCACACTGATTTATTTATAGGTGTTCCTGGACAGCACATCTCTGTGTTACTCTGGACTTAAGCTTTACATGTGGTTGTACCAGCTTTGCATACTCAGGATATTGGGAACTCTGTATCAGGACTTCAGCTTTAAATGCAGTTGTACCAGCTTTGCATACTCAGGATATTGGGAACTCTGTATCAGGACTTCAGCTTTAAATGCGGTTGTACCAGCTTTGCATACTCAGGATATTGGGAACTCTGTATCAGGACTTCAGCTTTAAATGCGGTTGTACCAGCTTTGCATACTCAGGATATTGGGAACTCTGTATCAGGACTTCAGCTTTACATGCGGTTGTACCAGCTTTGCATACTCAGGATATTGGGAACTCTGTATCAGGACTTCAGCTTTACATGCGGTTACACCAGCTTTGCATACTCAGGATATTGGGAACTCTGTATCAGTGTCAGATGCATGGTAACTATGTTATACACAGTCGAGTCACATTATTGTGACCAGCACCTACCTTTGACGTCAACAGAGCATAGCCAATAAAAGAAGGCATGTGTCGTGAGCTGGCTTGGAGGATATATAAGGTGTGCTGTAGGCGTTCTGAAAACATGTCCCGCATTGCTGTCATGGATAAAAGGGCCAATTTATCAGATTTGCAAAAAAGGATGATTGGCTTTCGGGCCAAGTGTGGCAGTATTTCTGAAACAGCACAGTTTGTGAACTGTTTGCGTGCTGTTGTGGTTAAAGTGTATCGTGATTGGGGAACCATTGCTAATAAGTGATGTGGAAACTGCGGAGTACCACGTGCCATTGATGTGAGAGGTGAACATCGGCTTCGAAGGTGCGTGAGGACCGAATAACATGCTACAGTGGAACAACTCACTGGCTGAATGAACCAGGAGGCTACTTACTGGTAGTGTGTCTAAACGAAAGTTCAGCAAACCCTGCTGCATCTGAGCCCCACACGCAGCAGGATTCGCTGAACTATCATTTAAGACACACCGCACCTATGCTAATGAAGGTGCATTGGCAGAAACGGCTTACATTTGCATGGCACCATTGGAATTGGACCTCCGCTGATTGACAAAGGATTGCCGAGACTGATGATGCAGGTTTTCTGCTTCATCGAACGGATGGACATTGGCGTATTAGGCTAGAAACATCGGAGAACAAACACTCTTCAGCCATTGCTGAAAGAACACAAGCTGGTGGGGGCAACGTTATGGTCTGGGGAATGTTTTCGTGGCATTCTTTATGTCTACTCATACCTGTGGAAGGCACTATGGACCAAATTCATTATGAATCCATCCTTGTAGACCACATACACCCATACATGCTGATTCTCTTCCCTGGGGTGGATGGGATCTTCCAGCACAACAATGCGATGTATGACACAGCTAGAAATGTCCAAGAGTGGTTGGAAGAGCATGATGAAGACTTCAAAGTACTTCCCTGGCCCCCCAATTCCCCAGATTTAAACCCAATTGAGCATATGTGGGACCACCTCGATCGTGTTGTTTGCTCTATGGATCCTCCATCATGCACCCTCCAGCAGCTGTCAGATGCACTGCAGTCAGCATGGCTCCACATACCTGTGAACATCTTCCAGAACCTTATTGAGTCACTCCCAGCTCATCAGCTGCTGTGCACGCTGCACACTACGGTTACTTTGTGGATATTAGCTGGTGGTCACAATAATGTGACTCGACCATGTATACATGTTGTGTTCTTAAATGACATGTATTAGTGTATGTAAAATTAGTAATTAAACTACATATATGTATGCAACCTGTGAAAATGTTCTTCCTTAAGTTTTGGACATGTGTGTACATGTCCAAACTTAAGCACGAACAACACTGTACTTCATGCTCACAATCTTTTTTCATGCAGACATTCCTGAACCTGGTCCGCCTATGATTTCTTTGGCATTCCTCTACCTTTCCTGTTACTTTGGCTGAAAAAAATTCTTTTAGTAAGCACCTCATCACTCATTCTTTTAACATGGCCAAATCCCGTAAGAATACTCTCCACCTTAAGAACAACATTTTGCCTCCCATTACACATTTGCAACACAACTTCATTTTTCACTTAATCAGAGTATATTCCCCCATTATTCACATTAAATTTGCTTTTCCTGTGCTTTTGAAATTTATACATTTTCTCTATTATTATTATGCTACTGATGTTCAAAATTTTACTTAACGACTTTAGTATTCATTGAGTTGTGTACAATTTATACGTAAAAATCGTCAGTTTCATTAGTTGTATTCCTTTCTTCAAAAACAATTTCGTGCTAAACATGAGAATTATTTCAGAAAGATTGGCCTTATATACTCAAAGCTATTGAAGAAGAGAAGTCAAGCTAATCATTTCAGAATGAAATATTAAAATAAGTTTATCTGTGATGCCCTACAGTCAAAAAAAGGGATTAATACGGAAATCAGTCCATCTAGCTCTATTCGTGTTTGGCGATCAGTGTACTAGTAACGTTTTTTTTAATTAATATCCTCTTTGGTTCACTAGTTTAGTATACATTTCTTACAACCCATAAACACTGGTTGCAGGCTTATCCCTCTTTCATAACAAGGGAAAAAGAGAGAAACCTTCAATGCCCACTTAAGAGACAACAAAGAAACGTACCTTACGCACTATATTCTATAAACTAGACAAACGAAAGGGTGGGAGAGAATAGAATATAAGGGAAAAGGTAACGAAAGATAAAGTACAGGAATGACAATGATGTGAAATACTTAAGTGCTTGGATTAAGAGTACTTAATCCTAATCCAAGCACTTAAATGTTTAAAGACTTTTCTTCAACTTAAGTCTTTACCTTCATGAAAGGGTGTCGGCCATTTCGATACAAAACCCATAAGGTAAAGCAAGCACAGAAAGTAAAACAATTCTTTCTGTAAAAAACAAGGAAATGTTCCACAAAAATTGCAATTGTTGCAGTATTCCACGAAATTGGATATAATCGCTATGTCTGCAACTCTGAACCTGTAGTCTGAAGCATTCAAGACTCAATTTATGATTCAAACATTTTTTTCGAGTTAGGGCTTCTGCTGTGTCTTCGGCTTGACGTCACCTATCAATATATTCCAATAGGTGGCGCTGTGACAGAGTCGTTGAGTATATTGCATGTCAAGTCAAGTAAAGTGCGATGAAAACAATGAAAGAAACCATAACGGAAGGACAGTTCTGATCTAGCAGTGCAAGAAGTGAGTTTTGAAAGAGTGAGTCAGTGGTGGAAGTTTTCTAGAATCCAGGTAATGAAGGGAGCCAGCTCCAAAGTCAGTCATGTAATGGAAACAGACAGAAAAATGTTGTGAACGCATTTCAACAGAAAGACAGTCAGAAGTGAGTTTCGAAGTTAGTTTTTTATTGATAGGATTTATGTAAAATTATATGGAACATTCAATTTAGTCGAACATTAGTCCAAGAGATGTAATCAATATTCATCATAGAAATTAAACTGTAAATAAATTGCAAATTCTTGGATCATATAAAATAATTAAATCGAATCAGTGTTGGAAATTATTTATGATATTGGGTTTTCTGGTAATTAAAGTTGTTGAGGTCAGCCCATATATCAATATTCCAATTTCAGTAAAGGCACCAGTTTTCTCCATCCTTCATTTTGTTGACAATGTCTTGAAACTTCCAACTAAATTCCTTTCTACCAGTTAAATCGCATCCCACTGACACAATGACACTGTGCGCAATTTTTCCTTTTCCAAACTTGATTTTGAGCACATAGCTTGGTTATACTGTATTTCTGAAAACTCAGGTCACATTCCAAAAGGAAAATGAATATCATTTGCTTGTAAGAAGTCTAAGGAGGTATTAAAAAATAGGTTATTATTTCTCTTCAACTTTCCTAAAAACATGTATTGCCAAAAGTTTTTTTGTTTAAAATCCATTAAAACTAGCTTAATTTTTCTGATGCCCATATATAGCTATGTGAATGTCCTTAAAATAAAAAAAGCTTCCTCACTATGGAAAAATGAGGTCATTGGCTTCAGCGAAGACTAATCGTGCCTATTTATCTTTATAACAACAATGAAAAAGCTACATTATTGCCTCACGATTGCAAAAACAATATTAAGTGTCATCAGTAATGGAAATTTATTGTTGCAGCACTAATACCGAAGTTTGCTTATTGGCTGGCCTCAGCCACTCGCTTCTGACCATTCGCCTGAGCTTAGCCCAAGTGCAAGTCCTGGATGAGGTATGTGTTAAAATGAAAAAAGCTTCCTCACTATAGAAAAAGGAGGTCATATGCTTCAGCATGGACCAATTGTGTCTATTTATCTTTATAACAACAATGAGAAAGCTAGATTATTGCATCACGATTGCGAAAACAATATTAAGTGTCATCAATAATGGAGGTTGATTGTTGCGGCACTAATAATGAGGTCTGCTGATTGGCCTCAGGCACTGGCTTCTCACCGTTCGTCCAAGTGCAAGTCCTGGATGAGCTATGTGTGGTGTGCTTATCCGAATATGCAGGCGCTCCGCTTTTCCTGCAGCCAGTAGACCCAAATTAAAGGTGATTACTTATTTCTCTTAGAGTTGCTTATTTCTATTAAATCACACAAAAAAAGTTTTAGTTTATGCTGTAACTTCTTATTAATATACACACATTAAAAAGAATGATCAAGAAAGTTTTAGAACGAAGAATATAAAGATTGTTTAGCAATTTCCCACACCAGTGGTCAATACAAAACGAATGTAGTTTCTTGTTTTTAATGTAAATGCGTATTTTAATTTGATGCCGGACAAAGTCAAAAGGATTGCCTCAGAGTTCGTTGTCTATATTACATTGAGAAAGCCATCCATCACACTGACTGAAAGGTAGTTTCATGCAAAACAAAACACTCATAAAGAGTGCCTAAAAACGAATTGCGGCAGGAAGGTACCACAAAACAATTTTTGAAAGAAAGTGGCTTTTATCTCTTCCTTGCATAGCACCAGCTATAGATATTTCAGTTGTGGAAATGATCTACATCATAGATGGTTAAGGTGTATGTCTCTTTCTTCACGATGTTTGTGCAGAAGAAAAAGCTTCTTATCTTTCTTCTGCTTGTCCAAATAAAGGCTGGTTAACAATTCAGTAAGAATTTCAGAAATCTCATATGTCTTGTCAATCAGAAAAGCCAAACACTTACCTAAAAATTGAGTTGAAATTCGTACGTAATAACTTAATGGTCAATGTATAGCTGTCTCACCATACGATAAAACACCATGTCTCCAAGTTGCAAAAATAAAACATTTATTTATATCTACAAATTAAAAACCTAGTTGAAAGCTAGTACTTTCGGAGATCGCAAGTCTCCATCTACAGGCTCCAGCGCCACAAGACAAGACCGTGTATCAGACATATATATGCACTCCCCCATACCCACAATGCATCACTCACTCCACCATCGGCAAATGGCGTTCGCCGACCCTGGGGTACAAATAAAAGTGAAAAAATTATATAGGTGTAATAAAAACCACTTATAACCAAAATAGGGAACAATAACTAAACTAAAGAATAAGAAAGCAAAGCAAAACAAGTTCATTTACGAAATCAGGAACCTTCATCAGTGTGGAACTCATGTGAAGTGGCCAGTCTTCTTATCTTTCTTGCAGAAAGTCTGTGCATAATTCACCATAGTGACTCTTGCTGTAACTTGGAATTTCCTGCATATGTTCCTAGCCCTTGGAGAACACTGGCCACTTCACATGAGTTCCACGCTAATGAAGGATCCTGATTTCGTAAATGAACTTGTTTTACTTTGCTTTCTTATTATTTAGTTCCCCATTTTGGTTATAAGTGGTTTTTATTACACTATATAATTTTTTCACTTTTATTTGTACCCCAGCATCGGCAAACGCCATTTGCCGATGGTGGAGTGAGTGATGCATTGTGGGTATAGGGGGTAGTGCATATACATGTCTGATACACGGTCTTGTCTTGTGGCGCTGGAGCCTGTAGATGGAGACTTGAGATCTCCGAAAGTACTGGCTTTCTACTAGGTTTTTAATTTGTAGATATAAATAAATGTTTTATTTTTGCAACTTGGAGACACGGTGTTTTTTCGTACGGTGAGACAGCTATACATTGACCATTAACTTACCTAAAAGCTCTTGGCTACTTTCTTGCTATACACTTCATGCACGTCAATTAGAACATCCTGTTATGTAGCAGGCTTTCAAAGGTTGAAACTTTCAGCTATAGGGCGTTGTTTTATATACATTCTTCCGGTCATGGAACGTATTTTTATTCACAGGACAAAAAATGCTGACTTCTGTCTGCTGTCTGACATGTAACATAGTTCGTCATCATTCGGTATATATATACTCACTTTTGCATTTTTGAACTTCACTTTTTAGTTGGTAAAGTTCGATGAACACTTACCGCACGTGGGGCTTGGCTTTCAATTCATATTTCCGTTATGTGGATGCGGCACGGGGGTTTTTCATTTGGCCACGGGTCCGCTTCTTTTTTTTTCCCCGTTGGAATTTATTTTGTCTCATCACCAAATAAGTTTTTTCTTTGCTGCATCCTCATTTACTTCAATATTTATTCATACCCTAGTACTTTCAGTAAAACTCCTTTACCGTCTTCGAGGGGACGTTTTGCTCCGACTAGCACGGACCGTGTCAGCTGGGCTTTTCGGTGGTTCTCGCGGGCTGCTTCTGTCATCGGCTATCGCTTCTTCTTGGGCGTTGTGGCGCCATCTCTTGTTGGTTAGTGATCTCATTTTTCGAACTTTTTCATTTTTTTGCTCAATTTTAATTAAATTTTTCCAGCTGTTTCTCAAATTATTAGGGTCATTATGGTTGCAAACTTTTGTCCTATTTTTTCAATCATTACCACCTCAGAATAGCAGAGTCGGTAATGATTGAAAAAATGAAAAAGTTCGAAAAATGAGATCACTGACCAACAAGAGATGGCGCCACAACGCCCAAGAAGAAGCGATAGCCGATGACAGAAGCAGCCCGCGAGAACCACCGAAAAGCCCAGCTGACACGGTCCGTGCTAGTCGGAGCAAAACGTCCCCTCGAAGACGGTAAAGGAGTTTTACTGAAAGTACTAGGGTATGAATAAATATTGAAGTAAATGAGGATGCAGCAAAGAAAAACTTATTTGGTGATGAGACAAAATAAATTCCAACGGGGGAAAAAAAAGAAGCGGACCCGTGGCCAAATGAAAAACCCCCGTGCCGCATCCACATAACGGAAATATGAATTGAAAGCCAAGCCCCACGTGCGGTAAGTGTTCATCGAACTTTACCAACTAAAAAGTGAAGTTCAAAAATGCAAATGCATTAATGCACGTTAAATAATATAACCTCCAATATCGGAAGTAAATTGAAAATATATACTCACTATTAAGCCTATTTTTTTATCTTATTTCTCTTTCATTCCCCCATATGCAACATGGCCTTAAAATTCACAATTCAACAAATCGAAAACACACATTCACCCACCCAATAAATACTCATATATAGCACTCTCAACAATTTACATTCCCCATACAACCGCGGAGTGTAAATTGTCCTGGATAAAAGGAGCGCAAGTTTTTCATACAGCACACCATGGTGTAGAGTAACCTACTCTGAGGTGTGGACCCATCATATGTATGCCCAAAAGGAATTGTCCAAAAGTGCAAAGAGATGTATACACAACAATATGCATAACCTCAGTGATCTTTCCGAGTACGCCATAGGGATGAAACAACTGCTTGGTCATCTATCTTCTGTCACAGAAAACTATTAGACATTGCTAAAATGGCATTTTTTTCAAGAAATTCCCAGAAAAAATGTTCCTATTGTTATGTTCACTAACAGATACTAATTTTTTCTGTCTGGATTCATTTCCGATTCTGCATTTCTGTGGAGTTGAAGGAGTTTGCCTAACTTTTACATGATATTTACAACCATTGGCTTTTTTAGGTATTTACCTAGTTTTCACATTTTTAAGTAAAAATATGTTAGAACCCAGAAGTGGCAGTTTTGAGCAATAATACTCTCCTATAACGTAAGTATGAGAAAGTCAAAACTGTGTACTCTTTAGGTAAAAATGGGGAGCTTTTGAACTTGAAAGGGCATAATTCTTCAAGTCTCGCTTCCCCAAATAAAAAATAAAAAAACTCCTTTCCTGTGCGCAGGAACACGTGACCTGAAACCAAGAAATCAATCGATGTGAGAAAACATTAAGAGAAGGAAAGCGGTTCGTATAAACGACTCCATCTTTGTAGGGAAGATGGGGCTTTGCAAGATTCCAGAGTTTTCTAAATCACATCAACCTGAATCCTAGAATGATTTACAGAATAGCTCCTTTTGTTTGATAGTCACGCTAAAAAATCCCACACGGACGCTCGAAGTAATTTTGGAGCATTGTGAACAAGACTTCTTGGAGAGAGGAAATATTTTGCCCTTTGATCTTCTGAAGTAGAGCCAAGCAACTGAATGAAATTTGTTTGATTTTAGTACTTTTTCCTTTTCATTTTCTTAAACTTTGATTTCGGATAGGTAGTTTTCCTTCTTATGAGCTCAATGTGTATCACAAAGATAAGAAAAGTTGTCATTAATGCACGATGTATTTATTACCTAAGACTCAAGGTAAAAATTTATTACGTTTAAAATACAGAATGACATGAGATCTTTCGGACCTTTAAAAGGTCCATCACCAGATGTAAAACCCATTGCATGGAACACAAGCTGTTATAAGTACGTGGAATGACGTAAGCCTTGATGTAATCAGGTAATGCCCAATAAGCAGACTTGGTAAGATAGTTCATGTTAGATTAAGTGTCCTGGTGGGAAAGGTATTGTTCCTCGGAATACTCCTGGGAAACTCCAGAGAAAATAGTCCTCCAGGGAATTGGAACACACTCAGGAAGGATATTATTACAAACCCTATCTCCACAACTATGCATGTAGGCAGTTTCTGTGAACCGTAACATAGATCTGGAGGTTGGGGTATTCAAAATAGTAGTATCTGCCCATACTGGAAAATAAGATCCCTGGTTTACAAGATGAGAGAGAGTGTTGTTGGCAGCAATTTCGACACTATATTTGTACTCTGCCAATCGGGTCTGTAAAGTTCTATCGTGAATTAATAGCAACTCTTCTTACCTTTGTGATTCATTCGCATGACGTTTTTAATACTTCAGTGTGTATCTACAAATTTGACATTCCTTCTTCAAAGCATTCATATAAGAACAACTGGTTAAAACTTACATTTTAGCTCGAAGTTTTTGTATTAGAAAAAAGTTTACCAAACTTCGACTGATTCAAAAAATTTTTATTTTCATCCTTTGACTAAGTGAATCTTATATCAATAAATAAATTCCATCGGTACATCTATAATTATTATCCATTTAGTACGCAGTACGACGCTACATTCTAATTCTGTTAGTTCCATTAAATGTCTCAGATACAATGACACTTCCTTGTCGCTTTTGAGGCAAAGAACATTACGATGCATCTCATAAAATCTGCTACAGTTGATTTTTACATTTTGTGATACTCTCTTTTCAAAAAAATAAAATGAAGCACCCTGAGAAAGTTGTTCGATCTTGATGAAACTCTGCAAGCAATTACCTCTGGGCCGAATATGCAAATGCTGAAAAAATAGCGACCAATGACTAAATACAGGGCAGCCACAGACCCACTATTTCCCATACGCTGCTGCGCTCCACTTTTATTAATAGTGGTCCGCCACAGCGCCCGGGAACAGCTCATCGAGGAGAGTATATCAAGAGTAAAGCTCGTACGCAAGGATAATTGTGACTGTCTATCCCTCCCTCGATTCACGAACTGTCAGGATGCATCGACGCCGGATCCGTGCATAATATGAGCAGTTGAGTGATTTTGAGAGAGGATGTATAATTGGACTGAGAGAGGTCGGTTGGGGTTAGTCGCCATATCGGCGGACATTTGGGGCGAAGCGACGCATCAGTCATACGATGTTGGCACCAATGGGTCAAGAAGGGCACAACCCAGCGCCACGTAGGCAGTGGACAGCCAATGACAACAACAGAACGCGAGGATGGAGCGATTGTGAGAGCCGCAGAAAAACAACTGATTTCGTGGTTAACTATCTGTGGCCGAGTTGCGTCATCTACAGGTACCGAAGTGGCCATCTGGACCGTTGCCATACGAACTTGCAGCTCGTTGACTACATTCGAGGAAGCCACTCCGCCGCTTAACACTGACAAGCGAGCATCACTAGCACCGATTGAAGTGAATTGGCCCGATCAAAGCGGGATAGTGTCCAGTGGCGTCGTGTTGTCTTCGGTGATGAGTCACGGTTTGCACTTGGAGCTGATGACCAGCGCATTTATGTCTAGAGACGAGCTGGCCTATGTACGGATTCTACCTTTACCGTGGAACGGCTCACACACACAAGGAGTGTCTGTCTGAGAAGCCATTTCTTACGATAGCGGGACACCCTTGATAGTCCTCTGCATCACCCTCGCGGCTCAGCAGTACGTCGACGACATTTTACGACCTGTTGTGCTGCCTTTTCTATTGCAGCATCACTGAGCAGTTTTTAAACAGGGTAATGCCCGGTCACGCACGGCATGCCTCTCTCAGGCTTGCCTTCGTAATGTTGACACCCTCCATGCCAGCCCGATCGTACATGATGGGACAGCACCTACGCCCATCCCGGAGTGTTGGTGAACTGGCCAGCAATTTGGACACCATTTGGCATGCTATACCTCAGAACAATATCTGTGAATGTATGTATGTTTCTTTGCCACGCCAGGTAACCGCTTGTTTCCAAGCCAGAGGTGGCGCTACAACGTATTGACTTGTTCCACTCGTGTAGTTGTTTTATCCGAATAAATGGCCCAACTGCCCTTGAATTGCAATAATTTCCTACACATGTGCATTTCGCATACCAATTTTCATCTCAATTGGATGATTTTTTCTGGGTGCTTCGTTTTTTTTGTTTTTTTTTGCCACGAGTGTATTTGCATTCTTATTGTTATGGGCTTCCTGTGGTGGAATATTTTGGAAAAATTCATGTTATGTTCGTTCCTCTTGCCTTCGAACACATGCATGTTATCCAAAAATGCTGGTACTTATTGAGAAATAAGGAAATGCTCTCCTATTTAGTAAAATTCTTGTATTAGTTGTGTGGGTTCACACAACTCATATGAGAATTTTTTGAAAATTTTCCGACATGTGACCTGATTTCTCAAAGAAAGTGCTTATCTGTGTTGGACTGTCTTAGAAAAGGGCTCCTTACATTAGCTGCTGATTTCTGGTTTAGTTGAGTAACATATGCATACAATGGAGAGCCAGAACATTATGACCAACCGTCTTTATGTAAATCGAAGCAACTTCAGGTAAACGACAGGACGTATAAAAGCAATTAATCCGTATAAATAACACCTGATACTGAGCTTTGTTAATTGGCGTTTTTCTTGTTATTTAGATGGGAAAGGCACCGGACTTGTGCGAGTTTGACAAAGGTCAAATTGTGGTGACCAGACAACTGTGTAGGAACATTTTCGAGGCGGCAAGGCTTGTCCGGTGCTCATAATCAGCCGTGGTTAGTACCTTCAAGCAGTGGTCCGAGGAGGAGAAAACCACAAACCACCGGAAAGGTGTGAGCTGACCACGCCTGACCGATGTTAGAGGTGAGCGAAGCCTATCCTGTATAGTACGAGCCAACAGAAGGGATACTGTGGCGCAACTCGCTAGTAATTTTAATGCTGGTGATGAGAGTAATGGGTCACAACACACAGTACATCATTCCCTGTTGAAAATCGGGCTGAGAAGCCTCAGACCCCTCTGAGGGCCCATGCTATTCTCTGTTCATCATCGAAAGTACCTACACGGGCGCTTGAGCAACAAAACCTGACCTCAAATGAAAGGATGAAGGTCGTCGGGTCCGGCGAATCTCGTTTCTTGTTGCACCATTTTGATGGCCTGGTACATGTGTATCATTTACCTTGGAAAGGAGTGGAATGAAAACAAGCTGGTGGAGGAAGTATAATGCTTTGAGTAACGTTCCGCTGGGAAACTCTGGTTCCAGTCATTCATATGCAGGAAACTGTAGTTCTTTTTTTTTTTTTTTGATTGGAGGTTTAACGACCACCGTGAGCAACTCAATGGACTATAAGCAGTCGCCCGTCCCTAATTTAGGGTCACTGGTTCCAGGGAAGGGAGAGAGCCAGTGCCGTAAGACAAACACAACATCCATGCCTGACCGGGACTCGAACCCGGACCCCTTACGGACGAATGATCATAGGCCAGCGCCTTAGACCACTGCGCCACCGGGGCGGCGAAACTGTAGTTTACCACCTGCCAAAACATCATTGCAGACCAGGTACATGGCAACAGTATTACCCTCTAGTAGTACATTTTTTCAGCAGGATGATACGCTATGCCACACTTTCCGGATCGTTCGAGAATGGTTCACGGAAGATGAAGATATCCAGGTATGGCCATGGTCTCCAAATTCCCCAGATATCTATCCAATCAAGCATCAGTTTGTGTTGGAGCAGCAAATCCGATCTGCAGCGATCTGCAGCGTCTCAACCACGTAACTTACAAGAGTTAAAGGATCTGCTGGTAACGTGTTGATACCAGATACCACAAGACACCTTTAAAAATACTGTGGCATCTATACCTCGCTGGATAACAGCTGCTTATGTAGCAGATGGAGGACCAACCTCATATTAGGTAAGTGATCATAATGTGTTTTTCCTTCCGTGTATACTCAGAGAGTTTGAACACATCAGGAAGTATGGTAGTGTGTTCCATGTTAAAAAACGTTCATAGCTTCAACGGCATATGCCGTATAATAATACTGTTACTCACGTTGATTCATAACTGTGTCGATAATGACCAGCCGAAAGTATCATATTGTTTCACTATTTATTCGCAATACTCCAGTGCATATTTGCATTTAACTCAATTCTATTTGTTATTTAATGAAAATGCTGCAATAATGATCCTGTAAGCCATTACAACATTGCCATTCAAATTGTCATCAGTGAACTAAGTGTATAACAACACTAAGACTCAATATCCTCAAAGTCTATCACAATATTACATAAAAGTCTGACTACAGAAATGTGTCAAAAATTATTATAAGACACATATAGTCATTAATTGTTCCTTATCCACTGAATTCAAAAAGATACTTTAATCAACTGTAGCTTGCGTTCACTATTTCACCTCCCGATAATTAGTTGAGATGTAGACACAGTGCAAGCAGTACTTCACTAAAACCGATTCCACACAATAAACAGTTGAGGTCAAATAGAAATATGTACACTTTAAAAGTCTTATAATTAAATATTAATTTCCTTAATCAAACCTTATCAACTAGTCACCATCCACCACAGTCTTCCGTACAAAAGCTACGGAAGACTGTGCTCCGAAACGTACTGAAAGATTGTGGTGGATGGTGACTGGTTGATAAGGTTTGATTAAGGAAATTAATATTTAATTATAAGACTTTTTAAAGTGTACATATTTCTATTTGACCTTTCAACTGTTTATTGTGTGGAATCGGTTTTAGTGAAGTACTGCTTGCACTGTGTCTACATCTCAACTAATTATCGGGAGGTGAAATAGTGAACGCAAGCTACAGTTGATTAAGTATCTTTTTGAATTCAGTGGATAAGGAACAATTAATGACTATATGTGTCTTATAATAATTTCGACACATTTCTGTAGTCAGACTTTTATGTAATATTGTGATAGACTTTGAGGATATTGAGTCTTAGTGTTGTTATACACTTAGTTCACTGATGACAATTTGAATGGCAATGTTGTAATGGCTTACGAGATCATTATTGCAACATTTTCATTAAGTAACAAATAGAATTGAGTTAAATGCAAATATGCACTGGAGTATTGCGAATAAATAGTGAAACAATATGATACTTTATCGTGCTGGTCATTATCGACACAGTTATGAATCAACGTGAGTAACAGTATTATTATATGGCATACGCCGTTGAAGCTATGTATAAGTCACCACATATGTATATACTTTCATGTGTTTGCCTTATTGTGAGGTAAACTTTATGAAATGTAAATAAGAATTTTGAAAAAAAGTTATTTTACATTGGCTATGGCTGTTTGCTATTTTCAATTAAATATTGTATTCATATCACTTTCTTGGGGAAATGTGTGTTACCGCTATGTGAGCAGTAAAAGGTTTACAGATTTCTTCACTGATTTCTGTAGGTTTTCTTTTTTAGCTGCCCTAGAAAGGAATGACACCCAAGTAAATCTACTTTACACTTAGGGCAGACATATATATATAATTCATCTGTCGGCTAATTACGTTACTCATATTAAGACTTTCCAACCTGATGAAATATGTCATGCTGATCCACCCTCAAATAATCATCACGTGATGTTAAAATGCTTGTTTACATCTTTCAAACTAGTGCAAGTATTTCTGTAAAAAGGGCGAGTTACAAATTTGCTTCTACGAAAATTAATATAGAAAAAGTGAAATGACGCAAACCGAAAAATAATTTGATTATATGATGATGATGATGATGATGAACACCGATGAGCCATTACATTATGGCCACCCCAGCTTAGAGTAATGAACGCGCCTGGAGACCGAACGGTGGCGCAGATGAAGTTCACAGGCCAATATATATGCAACCCAAACACTCTACTAATCACGCCGGCTTTCGGTTAGTAGAGTGTTCGAGTCAGAATGGGAAAAGCTGCCGATTTATCGGAGTTCGATAAAGGAGAAATTGTGATGACACGGCGCCTTGGAACTACGATCTCGGAAACGGAGCGGCTTGTGCACTGTTCGGTCTCCAGGCGTGTTCATTCATGTACCACTGTAGTGCGTACGTATCAAAAGCGGTGCACAGATGGCCAAACGACGAACCATCGTCCGGCCGTGTGTCGACCGTAGTTCATTGATTCTAGAGTCGCCCATTGTTCACAGTGCGACAGATCCCCCGCAGCTAAAACAGTGGTGATCAGGGCAATGTGTCACAGCCCACAGTTCATCGCAGCCTTCTGCGCATGAGCCTGCGTAGCCGAAGACCCAGGAGGGTCTCCATGCTCACTGCACGTCATCACCAACAACGCACGAAATGGGGCCAAGATCTTCGAGATTCGACTGTGGTTAACTGGAAGAAAGTGGTCTAGTCTGACGAATCAAGATTCCTGGTGCATCACATAGACGGCTGAGCGCGATACGACGATTACCAACGGAGGGTATGGCACCTGGATCCACTGTTGGGTGGAAACAGGCCGGCGGTGTTATTCTGTGGGCGATGTTTTCTTGGGACACCGTAGGCCCCATTATCCCAATAGTACAATCTGTGACAGCTGTCAGGCATCTGAACATCGTAACGGAACAAGTTCACCCATTCATGGCAACTGTGTTCCCTGCTGGTGATGGCCATTACCAACAGGATAATGCGCCATGCCAGAATGCCAAATTCGTCAAGGATTGGTTCGAGGAACATGCTGGCGACTTTCTGTTAATGTCCTGCCCTACAAATTCACCTGACATGAACCCAATCGAACATTTGTGGTTCGACTTGGAAAAGCGGGTTCGCGCTAAATCACCATCACCCTGAAATTTACGGGAACTGGAGGACCTGCTGTTGACATTATGATACCAGATACCCCCGGATACCTATCGCCACCTCAACGTATGAATGCCTCGCCAAGTGGTCACTGTTTTGTGGGCTAAAGGGGATCCTACAACTTATTAGATACGTGATCGTAATGTAATAGCTCATCGGTTTATATACAGGGTTACAAGGAAAGTCCGTGATCAGGCCAATATCTCACAAACTATGGCAGTTAGCGATTTACTTCTTGTGCAATTGTATTGGAAACCCCATATGGCACACACAATAACACCACGAGGGCTCCCCTTGCCTCCTTTATGGGGGGTGATGGGGCACAGCGGTTTCCCAATGCCACACATCCGGATTATAAGACCATCAGACATGTAGTCCAACACCTGAGTGACACGGGTAGTGTCAGCTACCCCTCACGTACAGGCAGACCAAAGCGGGACGATACGAATATTCTGGCATACGTATTTGCACATCCCCACAGCAGCACAAATGAAGTTGCCCGGGAAAGTGGATTAAGCCAACAGCGTGTACTAGAAATTTTGCACAAGAAACATGCATCCATATTCGTTTGATTTACAACAGGCACTGTGGCCTGGAGATGCAAAGAAAAGACTTGATTTTTGTAATGTCATTTTGAATGCTTTAGAAGAGGACCCAAAGTTTCTGTCAAACATTTTATGGACATAATACATAGAGATTCAGTATCTCGTTTAAAACTGCTATTACGCACGTTAAAATACGGACATGTGATTATGGTGGTGCAGTTATTTATGACGTTTATTACTGAAAAAATAAAGACTAAAATGGATCAAGAGCAATTACTCACATATATTCGTCCAGAGGTCGTTTTTGTTCGCATATCACCGTAGTTCCGCAAGTTGTTTGGTCTCAGGTGTTCAGCGGCTATGCATAGCCGCAGGACAAAAACATTTATGTACTATTTTTACCTCGCTGAACAAGTTTGTAATTAACTTTTTTGCCCTATCTGCAAAGGGGACGCGATAGCCCCTCACCCGCCAAAAAGGGAGCGATGGGATCCCTCGTGGTGTTATTGTGTGCGCCATGGGGGCCTTCTACTGCACAAGAAGTAAATCGCTAACTGCCATAGTTCGTGAGATATTGGTTTGATCACGGACTTTCCTTGTAACCCTGTATAACCAATTTTGGATTTTATATACACATGCACGTATATACTGTATATTGGATGCATGATCAAGAGATGCGTGATGCACATCCTTTCCTTGACAAATGTCAACCCCCACCTCCAAGCACTGCATCCTGTTCCTACTGAACTGATTAATATCAGTATAACTATTTCACTTGAATTAGAGTAAATGATATCCCACACTCACCAACCCTCTTGGCCAGTGTAGTGAGTTATGGACGAACTTTCCCCAAATTACTGCACAAGTTACTCAATGGCTCTCAGTCTCTGGAGATTGGAATGTGCTTGGCCAAGGGAGTGTGCCATGAAGGCGGAGGTTGCTAAGAATCACCGGAAGACTGCATTTAGTCTGTCATCTGAGGCTTACCCTGGCAACGTACAAAGGGCGAACTCAGTATTCTGATTCAAGACTCCTTGAATTGAAGGTGGAAATCCAGAGGATCAGGTGAGATGTCATCTGGTTGAGTGAAATTAGGAGAAAAGAAGACCTCATTGAATTGAAAAGTGAATATCTCTTTTACTACTAGGGAACAGGTAGTGGCAGGATTAGTGGTGTTAGATTTATAATTAACAAAAAGTTGAAGAACAAAGTTCTAGAAGTCGGAATTTCCGCAGACAGAGCTGCGCGACTCATTGTCCAACTCTTAAAAGGATACCAGATTCAGATCATTCAAGCTCACGCACCCACCACTAGTCATCCTGATGAAGAAATTGAAGAGATTTGTGAGGAAATGCGAACTAAAGGGGACAATCATAATAATACGTTATACTGAATACTTCAATGTATGCGGAATGGTTGAATATGTAGATCTCGATACAAATGTTTTGCATGCAAATATTACAGAACAGTAGTTATTTCACAGCAGATGGTTCTAAGATTTTGTAAACATTGATCCTCATTTATTTTCTTGTATTTTAAGTGATAAAAAAATATAAACTATTGTGCTCGTAATTTTTTTATGCAGGCAATAAATCTGTTAGCTTTGTCCTTTATTTATACACTATCTACCAACAAGTAATTGGACACCCCTGCAATTGACGATATCTGCGGTCCTGATACACGTCACGGCCGCCACCGTTAAATATCGTGTGGGAAACAACAACGCAACCGGTCGCATGCAAGATGTTACGCAGTTCGGAGCTCTCTGATTTCGAGAAAGGTGTAATCGTCGGATATCACAGAAATGGCCGATTCATACGTGACATATCCAGCGAGTTGTACCCAAAATCGACAGTGGCCTACGTGATTGGCAAGTGCAAGATGAGAGGTGACTGTCGGAATGTGCCCCGACCCGGCAGACCCACAAAACTGGGAGTTAGAGACCGACGGATGCTGGCCAGAGAAATTCGGAAGAACCGCACCAAATTGATGGGCCACATCCGCGAGGAGTTTCAACAGTATCCGGAAGTGTTCTTTTGATGAATACCATCCGTAAGGGAAGCCCATCTGCTTGGTTATCATGGACATGCTGCCTCCCACAAGCCTTTGATCACAAAGTCCAATAGCGCTGCTCGGCTAACGTGGTGCAAATAACGTCGACAGTGGACCGTTGAACAGTGGAAACAGGTTCTCTAGAGCGACGAATCAAGGTTCACCCTCTACCGTTCGGATGGCAGGATCTGGGTTTGGCGTCTGCCGGAGAATGCCTCCTGCCGGAATGTATTGTACCAACTGTGAAGTTCGGCGGGCGGAGGAATTATGCTATGCGGGTGTTTCTCTTGGTATGGCACGGGACTCTTGGTCGTAATTCCTGGTAGACTCAACGCCGAGACCTACTGCACCATTTTGGATGACCATGCGCTTCCTACGTTGTGGCAGTTTTATGGGGTGGACACATGTTACTTTCAGGATTACAATGCCACCTGTCATGTTGCGAAGTCCACCATGGCTTGGTATGGTGACAATGGGGTTAATCGAATGGCCGGACCTTAACACTATCGAATACCTCTGGGACGAGTTGGAGCGTCAAGTAGGTGCCCCCACCGTCCGAAATCGGTGAAGGAACTGACCTGTCTTCTCCAAGCCGAGTGGAAGAAAATACCGCTAGCCGTCGTACAACTCCTGGTTGAGAGTATGCCCCGGAGGGTCGCAGCTGTAATCGCCGCTCGTGGAGGCTCCACCAACTATTGAAGGTGAATAAACTTCGTTTTCTTTTGCTATCACAGATGTCCAATTACTTGTTGGTAGATAGTGTATTTGATGCTTGTAATGTTTTTTCTTCTTGAATTTTACTAAGAAAACTTTGTCCACTACCATCAATAGCCTAACAATACCACTGCTGCAAGTGCTTGTCGGTTACGTGTTGAAGTTGTCAATATCCCAGAGAAAGCATTTCCGGAGACAGAATCCTCCCCACTTGTAGTCTTAGGGTTCTATCTGGCCATGAATAGGATTAACTTTGCTGCTGGCATTTTATTCGAAAGTTATCCATTTTAAATCATTTGTTCCTGATCTTGAATAGCACGGTTTTGAAGTCTTAGGTGCTGTGTTGCAGTTAAAGATCAGATTTTGTTCAGCGGAACTGAGAGCATCAAATGTTTAATATCTTTATTATGAAAATTGTGTGGAAGAAATATTCTTCTCATAATACGTAAAAACAAGGCAGAATTTTTAATACAGCAATCAGATATCTCTGAATTGCCTGTATTTACTGTTTGTCACGTAACATGAATCACATGAGAAAACTTGAAAATCACATCGCTTTGGATTTGGAATCGAACCCACTTCTCCTGATTTCTGTTCGAGCATGATATTCATTACAGCACCCAGGATAGTGAAGTCCCAAGTAAAAATCGGAACATTGTCACATTTTCGTTAGTCGAAGCAAATTCTGCTTCCGCATAACGTAGTTGATGTTACATGATCAACAATAAATACAGGCAATGCAGAGATGCCTGATTACTGTGTTAATAGTTCTGGCGTACTTTCACCTATTACGAGAAGAATATTTCTTCCACAGAAGTTACTTAAGAGACAGGTTATTTACCTAACTACCCTACGGGGAAGCAGAATTTGATTCGACTGGCGAAAAATAAGAGAATGTTCTGATTCTCAACACTCAGATACTTGGGACTTCATCGTCCTATGTGGTGTAACGGATAGCATGCTCCAGCGGATATTGGGAGATGCTGGTTCTATTTTCACTTCCAGGTGGTGTAATGTTAAAGTTTTCTGATGTAATTGGTGCTACATAATGAACAGTAAATACAGGCAGCTCAGAGATGTGTGATTGCTGTGTTTGTAATTCTGACGTGCATTATGGCTGCTACGTTTTATTCAATATAGCCTTCCTTCTTCCTATATTTTAATAGAATTTGCATGGTGACTTTCTGAAGTTGGATAAAGGGAATATGTATTCGTGTTCGATACAAACGGGTTTGAGTGTGTGACTTTACAAGAAGCTATTCAAAATACCACTGGCCGCCTCCGTGTCGCAGGGGTCTAAGCGATGGCCTCTGATCATTCGTCCGTAAGGGGTCCGGGTTCGAAACCCGGTGAGGCACAGATGTTGTGTTTGTCTTACGGCACTGGCTCTTTCCCTTCCCTGGAACCAGTGACCCTAAATTAGGGACGGGCGACTGCTTATAGCCCATTGAGTTGCTCACGGTGGTCGTTAACCTCCAATAAAAAAAACAACAACAACATACCACTGATTGGCTACCTATAAGCCACACTTAAGAATCCAGAGGTGGATAATTTAACTCTCTTTCTTGTAATACTGCTTATTGAACTGGGATGTAGGTTGATTGTAGCAATCCTGGAGATTGGAATTACTTAATAAATAACAAGGAACTGTACACCAAATATATTTAAATAGTATAACTATACTAGTAATCCGAATTTCTTGGCGTAGATTATATCAGGTCACCCCAGAAGTAATGTCGTTTTGCGCAAGCCAAATAGTAGTGAGTATCCTGGTGCTCAGACTATGACTTCGACTACGATGAGTATAATAGGGATCATGCTAGCAGACCTTCAATTCTCTTGAGACCGCAAACGGGAGTTTTAGGTGCAGTTGTTGTGTACTTAAACCGCATGGGAAATGGCAGTGTCAGAAGTCCACATTAGGCACATTATGCTGTATGACTTCCGCCATCGACATTCAGCGGCGGTAGCAACACGAAACATCAATGCCGTATATGGGCCGGGTACCCTGGAGGTCAGGAAATGTCAATGCTGGTTCTAGAAATTCCGAAGGGGGGGACACCAGCCTCAAGGATATTCAGCGACCTGGTGAGCTGGATAACGACGTGCTGAAAGATGCTCTTGAGGGAAATCCGCATGCAACAGTCGAGGAATTGTCCACACTTGTTCATTCAACCTATTCCACTGTTACCCGGCATCTGCAGGACCTCGCTTATGTGTCGAAACTAGATAAGTGGGTACCCAGGATCTCATTTCACAACAGCTGCAACAGCGTGTGGACATTTGCTCTTCTTTGTTCTCCCGTTAACAAAGGGAGCCGTTTTTGCACAGGATTGTCACGGGCGATGAAAAATGGATTGTTTATCACAACATTAAGTGTAAACGGCAGTGGCTTCCCAAACGGAATGTGCCTGCAGCAGTGGTGAAACCAGGACGTTTCCCACAAAAGGTTTTGATGTCTGTGTGGTGGGATATGCAAGGCATAATCCATTACGAGCTGCTGCCATCCAACAAAACCATTACAGGGGAAGTCTACTGTCAGCATCTGCAGCGTCTACGCACTGCTTTGCAGGATAAACGTCCAGCACTCGTGAATCGTAAAGGCGTGCTGCTGCAGCAGGACAACGCAAAACCACACACAGGGGAAATGACCAGTGCCACGTTGCAGGACCTCTGATGGGAAAAACGTCCGCATCCAGCATATTTCCTTGACATCGCCTCATCCGATTATCACCTCTTGCGCAGCCTGCAAGACCATCTTGCTGGGACTACACTTCGAAATGTTGAGGAGGTACGGCGAACCCTTTCTGTCTTTTTTGCATCGAAACCCATGGAATTCTACAAGACTGGGATTCAAAACCTTGTCGATCGATGGGAGTAGGTTGTAACTACAGGGGGCACTTATTATATGGATTAAAACATCTGTTCCATGTACGTTTTTCTTTCTTCTCTTCACACGATGAAAAAACGACAGTTTTTCTTTTTGGATGACCTGATAAATCAAAGTCTCCACGCTTTCGCACATCAACCAGATGGCTTTTTCAAGGAACGTAGACCAGCTAATTGCAAACTAGATAATAGAACACTTCAACAATTTTATCGCGGTGACTTGACTAGACAACAAATGAATAGGCGCGAATATGATCAGCCATTCGAAGAAATGAGGTCACGTTGGTTGGGCACACAGTGCCGTAGTAGAAAACGCAGCATTATTTGAAGAATTGATTCCGAATGCGTGGCAACTCTAGAGAGACGCTATCATTGCAAGCCCCTCTGATGGTCAAGATTCGCGAATGGCAGTAGATTTGTGTGTGGAGTATGAAGCTATAATTTCTTTATACACTGGTGTGCAAAAAGTACGGACAAAGAGGAGAAATTAGCATAACAGCGGAACGAGCAGGCAGAACGGACCGAAAGACCACTTAGGAGATAGATTAGGATCCGGTACGGTAGGGCATGCGCATATATGCAGCATGAGGTAAGGGGGAGTGTCGGAAGGTTATAAAGCACACGGGCAGTGTACGCTCAGCAATTCGGTGAAAGCTATTGCACGGTGTACATCGGTTTGAACGACGTCGAGTTGCTGCCACCGTGTGATATGGCCAACAAGCAATCCAGTAGACGGCATCTGGATGACTTTACCCGAGGTCGCGTCATTGGGAAGTTGGAAGAAGGTCGAAGTGTGACTAGTGTGGCCGAGAAGTTCGGGATCGCTCACAGCATCGTTTCACGAGCTTGGAGAGCATTTCAAACGACAGAAACAGCTGTACGAAAGTTTAGCAGTGGTCGTCCACGAGCAACCACGGCGGCGGTCGACCGGTATATTGTCCTACAGGCAAGAAGAGACAGACTGCAGACAGTGGGAGAAATCGCAAGGCACATGCAACAGACAACTGGACGTCCGTTGTGAATTTTACCGTGGCCAGGAGGCTGCACAAAAGTGGTCTATTTGCACGACGACCAATACGGTGTGTGCCATTAACGCCTGCTCATCGGAGACGGCGGTTTTTGTGGTGCCAGGAACACAAGAACTGGACACATCAGCAATGGGGTCGAGTTTTCTTTACGGATGAGAGCCGATTTAGTCTGACGACCGATTCTGGACGTATACACATCTGGAGAGAGCAGGGAACACGCAACCACACCTCCAACATCATCGAAAGGGACCGGTTTGGAGTGGCGGAGTTCTCGTTTGTGGCGTATCATGCTTGGTAGCCGTACTGACCTCCACATCTTCCAAGGAGGTTCAGTCACTGGTGTCCGCTATTTTACCGAGGTTCTCCTGCCTCACGTGCGTCTGTTTAGAGGTGCTGTGGATCCTGAGTTCCTCTTCATGGACGACAACGCTACACCTCATCGTACAGTGGCTGTCGCAGAGCTGTTGGAGAATGGAGATATTCAACGCATGGATTGGCCCGCAAGGTCCCCGGACCTAGATCCAATCGAACACGTGTAGGACCTTCTCAGAAGACGCTTGGCAGCACGTCACCAGCCGCCAGCAACGTTTCCGCTGCTGCGATTGGCGCTACAAGATGAATGGGCCGCGATGCTTCAACAGCTCCTTGACAACCTCGTCCTCAGCATGGACAGACGTTGTAAATCCTGCAACGCAGTCAGGGGTGATCATATCCCCTACTAAACGTCCATGTGACAGGCGGCTTCCAAGAAAAAAAAGACTGGATTTCTCTTGGAAGCCGCCTGTCACATGGACGTTTCTGTCTTCTGTCCAGTTGTGCTCGAATCTACCTTTTTCAATAAAATACCATTGTATTCCTTGTTTGGACGGTTTTGCTCACTTGTCCCATATTCTTACATCTTGGGGATCTTATGGTATGATTTGAGTCAATGTGGAGCACTTCTGCACGACGTTACATTCGAAAAACCGTCTCGTCCTTAATTTTTGCACGCCAATGTATTATCCAGTTTGCAGTAAGCTCTCAACCTTTCTTGAAAAAGCCATCTGGTTGATGTGCGAAAGCTTGGTGGCTGATTTATAATCTTCGCCAAGAAATTCGGATTACTAGTATAGTTATTTGAGTGGAATTACATATTTAGGAAATCTCATTTTGAAAGAAATACCTACAGTTCTGAGTTTAGAATGCATGACATGATAAGTTTTATAAGTTGTTTTGTAAAATTTTGATAAATTTTGCTGTTACTATGTATTTTTGCATAGGAGGATTGCTGCATATATTTAAAATACGAGGTGTATGGTGACTGGTTATTTTATTTGAATTCCAGATATAAAACCATGGTTTCTGTTTGTTGTGGGTTTAACAGCCACTGTGAGTAACTCAATGGGCTGTAAGCAGTCGCACGTTCCTAATTTAGGGGCACTGGTTCCAGGGAAGGGATAGAGCCAGTGCCGTAAGACAATCGCAACATCCATACTTTAACGAGATTCGAGCCTGGACCTATCTCGGACGGATGATCAGAAGCCAGCGCTTTGACCACTGTGCCTCCAGGGAATGGTTTCTGGAAGTTATATTAATTAAAACCAATCCTTTTAAAATGGATTGCGTGAATGGATTTTTGTATAATTTAAGAATAAGAAACATATATAATATATTCAACTGAAGAAAAGATATGTATTCGAAAACATTTATTCATTCATTTTTGTCTTAAGTTGAAAAACTGCTTTATATTTCTGCCTTTATTTTCATTCAACCAAAATGTAAGGATCAAAATTTGTTCCTAATTAATCACAAAACAATGGCCAAATGTTAGATGCTTTTTTCTTATCAATTGAGAATGATTGCTTGTTTTGTTTTATAATACAAAACAAAGTACGTTCGGTAAAGTAAAAATAACGTTTCAAATATTTGTATTTATCTACAAAGAACACAATTAAGAGCAGAAAAAAATCAAAAAATCAAATCGTGTTCTAAACAAAGAAAACACTTGCATTTTGGAAGATAACGTTCTTCTGAAAGCCGAGAAAACACTTCATAATTATGGAAAACAAGTGAGTGTTCTTCCTGTTATTGGCAAAAGTGGGAATCCTTCACGCTTGATACCTGAGTTATCTGAAACAGTAAATAAATAAATGTTTTCCTCCATTTAACAGTAACATTTCAAATTGAAATTTCCTTTTAATAAAAATACAGTATATTGAATACTATGAAAACAGATGTCATAGGTAATCTCGAAGGAGACCCACAGTCTTAAAAATATAGAAATACTAAGAATATGATTAATTTTGTTTTGTGTTAAAATAAAAGACAATATGGACAGTTATGTTTATTTTCCGTTGTTTTTAAATATGTCTACCCACATACGCTCTGTCATCAAATTACTATAACGGGTACATTCCATTCTTCTTGTCACTAATTTAAATAAAGTTATGCAGTGTTGAAAGACCACGGAAAATGTGTGGAAGGCGTTTATGTAAATATGGTTGCATATAGTGTGTGTTAAGTATATACACTGAAGTAGCAAAATTATTAGGAACCCCAAACCAATAACGTGTCAGGCAGCCTTTGGCCTTCAGAAACAGCCTCGTGTCGATGTGGCATAGATTCGACGAGGTGCTGACACCGTTTCACAGATATGTTCAGCAAAGCGGTGTCTGCTGATTGCTGAATGTTCTCTGAGGGAATACGTCTGTGAATTGCTCTCTGAATTCCATTCCACAAATGTTCAGTCGTGCTCCAGGAATCACTGTGTGACGATGAAGAGTAACCCTCTCCATCGGGAAGTACCAAGAAAGATTGGAAAAGGAACTCATGTATCAGGAAAATGGCTAGAGTTGATAACATCAAGGTATCAATGGGGTGGACATATTTTGATTTCTAAAAGAACTGATCATTGTTGGGCAACTGAAATACCAGCCTGGATACAAGAGGCTGGAAAAGAACCAGAATAAGACTACCAGGGAGGTGGACGGATAAAATTCAGAAACATGTTGGATTGATATGGAAGGGAATTTCTCAAGAAGAGTTGTGGAAGATACTTGGGGAGACCTTCGTCTATCAGTAAACTGAGAATAGTTAATGATGATATACATATAAATCAGTTTTTACATAAATTGGTAAATTCGTATGTACGAGGGTTGTACCGATAGTAATGAAAAAGTGGGCATTGCTTTTATGTTAACTGACAGAGGACGTTCAAATTGCCTATGTTGGTAGAGATACTTGTCCTCGACACAAAGGTACTACTCAACCTAGTTTCCAGCACAAGCAATGCATTTGCGCCATCGTTGAACTAAATTCTCGAATCCTCTTTGAAAAAAATCAGGTGTGGACTCTTGTACCCATTTCTTCACAGCCACTTTCACCTCGTCTGTGTCTTCAAATCGTTGTCCTCGGAAACTGTCCTTCATTGGAACGAACTGGTGGAAGTCGGAGGGGGCAAGATCTGGGCTGTACGGTGGTGGGGGACCACCGACCAGCCTAATTTGTGGCCAAATATGTGTGTGATCTCGCATTGTCATGATGAGTGTGGATCCTTTTCAGATTCTTGTTCGGTCTTGTTTTTCTTATGGCTTACCTAAGCTTCTTGAGTGTCTCAGTGTACTGCTCGCTGGTCAAAGTACGGCCACATTACAAAAAATCAAGGAGAATGACACCACTGTCGTCCCATAAAAACAGTCACCATGGCTTTCTGTGCTGATTCCTGGCTCTTGAACTTCTTAAGCCATGGTGAAGAGCTGTGAAGCCATTCCACGGATTGATTCTTCGTTTCCGGATCGTAAAGATACTTCCACGTTTCATGCCCTGTCACCAGATTGAAATAAAACGTGTCTTCATTGGCTTCAAACGCTTCCAGCAGATCACAGCAGACTTCCACTCTTCTCTCCTTCAAATTGGGTGTCAACTGCCGAGTTACTCACTCTTT
This sequence comes from Macrothele yani, assembly GCA_039090855.1. Classification (NCBI taxonomy): domain Eukaryota; kingdom Metazoa; phylum Arthropoda; class Arachnida; order Araneae; family Macrothelidae; genus Macrothele; species Macrothele yani. The sequence goes on from CM077005.1 coordinate 8,869,649, forward strand.
ACACACTTTCCGATATCCTAAATCTTCCATCATTTTCTGTATGTCATTGTGACCACAGTCCAATTGTACAACAAACTTACGGATTGTGACTCGTCTCTCCGCGGGAATCAATTCATTCACTCGCTGACGATTCGTGTCAGCGGTTCAAAATGATGATCTCCCACTGCGGAATTTGTCTTCAATGCTGGTCCCTTCTTTAAACTTCTTCGTCCATCTGTGCACACTGCTCTTGTCAATAGTGGCATCTCCATGAACATTCTGTAGCCTTCTGTGGATGTCGGTGAGCCTGCACCCTTTCTTCGTCAAGAACTCAATGACGGCACGTTGCTTCTGTTTGGAATCCATTATTTACCTGCAATGAAGAAGAAGGGTTGCCAATAGAGGAAGAGTTACTCTACTAACATGTGCACTTTGAACGACCTCTGTCAGTTAATAAAAAAAGTTATGCCCACTTTTGCATTACTTTCTTACTTTCGGTACAACCCTCGTATATACACTGTTAAAAATTTGGGGATCGGTTGCACCAAGAAGAGGTGTTACACCAGCTGCACCACTTTCTCAGAAAAGACACACCATTATGTGGTGCAAACAAAACTCAACAATATGGTGCAACCTTACACCCCTTTAGGAGACAAGTTTGCACCATTTTATGAGGTAAGGGTGCACCAGAATATGGTTTATTGTTGCACTAAAATGGTGCAACTTACACCATCAAATGTAAGGCTGCACCATTTTACAGTGGAACGCTATTCTATAATATGATGCGAAGTTGCACCATTTGTTGATGCAATTTTTCCAAAATGTGGTGGCCGCCCCGGTGGCGCAGTGGTCTAAGGCGTTGGCCTCTGATCATTCGTCCGTAAGGGGTCCGGGTTCGAATCCCGGTCAGGCATGGATGTTGTGTTTGTCTTACGGCACTGGCTCTCTCCCTTCCCTGGAACCAGTGATCTTAAATTAGGGACGGGCGACTGCTTATAGCCCATTGAGTTGCTCACGGCGGTCGTTAAACCTCCAATCAAAAAAAAAAAAAAAAAAAAATATCACCAAAATTAAGTGTAGTCTTTTTACATCACTGCTTTATGGATACAATATTTTAAAAATAGGGTTTCTGTGTACAGTTCTAAAAAGTTTGTGTTTATTTCATCAATTTAGGGGAATAAAAGGTTCTTTTCTTTTTTTTTCTTTTTAAATTTTTTCTCGTATATTCGAAAGATTGTAATCTTCATTGCTTATGTTAGCACATTTAGTCTCAATTTCAAGATCAATACACTAGGCCAATTAATGCCGCAATTTAAGCTTGTTATACTACATTTGAAGGTACTTCCATGGGAACAACCTCCTCAGAAAAATAAAATTGTATTGTCCTACACGTGGCTAGGTACAAATATAACATCAGAAAGTTCAACGTGAAAATAATTGTCAGAAACACCAGACATATATGTACTACAAGAATTATTTTTATCACTTACCTTATTAACTTCAGTGAAGACTGCTTTAAAATTTTCCAAACTCACATTCACTGTGACAACAAAACCAACATGACGGCACAACACAACATCTGTCTCCTTCAGATGACTTGATGACGAAAACGCATGTGCCGTTTCCTTCACTGCACCAAAATGTGGTGCAAGGTAACGCTGCATTTGGTAATTTGCACGAAAACTTGGTGCAAGTCATACGTTTTCATGCACCACTTTACGGTGTAAATGTGAAAATCGCATCAGATCATGGTGTAAGTGTCAGATGCTGCACGATTTTGTGGTGCAACGTTGAACTGAAACTTTTATCAGTGTACGTATGTACAGTATCTACCAACAAGTAATTGGACACCTGTGATAGCAAAGGAAAACAAAGTTTATTCACCTTCAATAGTTGGTGGAGCCTCCACGAGCGGCGATTTCAGCTGCGACCCTCCGGGGCATACTCTCGACCAGGCGTTGTACGACGGCTAGCGGTATTTTCTTCCACTCGGCTTGGAGAAGACAAGTCAGTTCCTTCACCGATTTCGGACGGAGCACCCCTTACGTTGAAGCTCCATGGTGCTCGATAGGGTTAAGGTCCGGGCTCTGCGCAGGCCAGTCTATTCGATTAACCCCATTGTCACCATACCAAGCCATGGTGGACCTCGCAATATGACAGGTGGCATTGTCATCCTAGAAGTAACATGGGTCCACCCCATAAAACTGCCACAACGTAGGAAGTGCATGGTCATCCAAAATGGGGCAGTAGGTCTCGGCGTTGAGTCTACCAGGAATTGCGACCAAGAGTCCCGTGCCATACACGGAGAAACACCCCTATAGCATAATTCTACCGCCGCCGAACTTCACAGTTGGCACAATACATTCCGGCAGGAGGCGTGCTCCAGGCAGACGCCAAACATAGACCCTGCCATCCGAACGGTAGAGGGTGAACCTTCATTCGTCGCTCCAGAGAACATGTTTCCACTGTTCAACGGTCCACTGTCGACGTTCTTTGCACCACGTTAGCCGAGCAGCGCTATTGGACTTGGTGATCAAAGGCTTGTGGGCGGCAGCACGTCCATGATAATAGAGCAGATGGGCTTCCTTACGGGTGGTATTCATCGACAGAACACTCCCGGCTGCCTGTTGAAACTCCTCGCGGATGTGGCTCATCGATTTGGTGCGGTTCTTCCGAATTTCTTTGGCCAGCACCCGTCGGTCTCTAACTCCCAGTTTTGTGTGTCTGCCGGTTCGGGGCACAATCCGACAGTCACCTCTGATCTTCCACTTGCCAATTACGTAGGCCACTGTCGATTTTGGGTACTTCAACTCGCTGGATATGTCACGTATGAATCGGCCATTTCTGTGATATCCGACGATTACACCTTTCTCGAAATTAGAGAGCTCCGAACTGCGTAACATCTTGCATGCGACCGGTTGCGTTGTTATTTCCCACACGATATTTAACGGTGGCGGCCGTGACGTGTATCAGGACCGCAGATATCGTCGATTGCAGGGGTGTCCAATTACTTGTTGGTAGATAGTGTATATACATGTGCTGCATGCTATTTCCAGGGTTTGCAAGGTTTTCCCTGGAATGCCGGAAAAGTCAGAGAATTTGATTTCTCTTTTTTCCAGGCTTCGAAAGTCCTTGATTTTTCACATTTTTGTGAAAGTTCTCGGCATAGTCTTGGAATATTTTCTTGCAATGAATAAAAAATGTCAAAATGTTTGGAATGATTGCTTTACTTCATTCTAACTCGGTGTGGTGTCTGCTCGGGGTGACATCACTTTCTCCTATGGAGTGTGGGAATGTGATGTCATCTCTTTCATCTCATGTGTCGCTGCAGTACAAGACATTTGAGTGCTGTATTTCTAGCGACTTTAATTTGTGATATACCAGTTGCGTGCAGTTGGGAGTCACAACAGCTGTGGAAACCTTCCCGTGAGGCCGTTCCTTCTAGTACGCGCTTTCCTCTCTGATGGAGATTGATATCTGCCCTCTCTGCCGCCAATGTACATGGGAATAGATGACTCTAAAATAGGGAATCTTCGGTGCCATAGCATTTGGGGGGGGGGATTATTATTGTCCTAGGTTCCAGATTGCTTCATATAAGTTTTATACAAAGCAATTTTTACACTTCTCAGAAGATTTAATACATACTGAAGAACACTTTGGAACAGAGTCCATACAATTTCACAAGAATTCTAAACGCATCGTAAATTTCACTTCAGTTTGCAAACTATGAAGCAGAGGACTACGATTCTGGCAAAAATGTATGCTTCTGTAATTTTTTAGTAAACTCCTTGAGCCCCTCGTAAAATTCCTGGAACCTATTTTCTGTAATGTGTACAAACCCTGTATTCCCACTGAAGGGGCTCTGACAACTGACTAATATCGGTATCATCTAAATAAACGGGATCAGATGATATGCTATCCCACAATCACCTATCCGCTTGGTTCCAGATTGCTTTATATATTAAAATTCCTATCTAAACCAACCCCTGGCCACCAGTTTTCCACCGTGCCCGAGCGGGTTGGTGAATGTGGGATAGCATATCATTTAATCCCAGTTGATTTAGTTGATATCGCTATTAGTCGCTTGTCAGAGCCCCTTCAATGGGAATACAGGGTTTGTACACATCATTGAAGAACTCTCTTCTGATTCAAGACTCTTTAAATTGGAAAAGGAACTCCAGATGATCAAGTAAACTGCGAAGAAAAAGAGAAAATCTCATAGGGCTGAAACGCGGTTTGCTCTTCTACTACAGTGGGACAGATACTGGCAGAACTAGCGGTGCTGAATTTATAATTAATAGAAAACTGAAGGACAGTGTTCTAGAAATCGAAAGTTCCTGAGACAGAGCTTCACGACTCGTTATCCAACTATCAAAAAGATACCAGATTCATATCAAGCTTCCGCACCCGCCACTAGCCATCCTGATGAAGTCGAAGAATTTTGCAAATGAATTCGGCTTCTAAATAACACGGATATACAGTACCTGAAGCTCATCATGGGTGATTTCAGTACGAAAACAGGGCAACAGCACGGGAACGAATTTTATTTTGGCAAATTCGGTTAGGGTAATAGAAACCAGCTTTACTCTTCTAGAGTTCGCACTGGCAGAAAGGTTTTTTTAATATGAACTATTTTTTCACGAGAAAGCCTGATTGGAAATGAGAATGGAGGCATTCCAGTGGAGTGAAAAAAGAAATTTGTTTTATTATGTGTAACAAGAAAGTTTTCATTGAGGACTGCAGTATGCTTAACAGGTTTCATTCAGGAAGTGGTGATAGAATGGTAAGATGTACCTTAATGCAAAACTAGAACATCACAAGCTAATAAAGCAAATTAAATATATTGACGTCACAAGAGTTAAAAAAATTATCATAAAATTTTCAAATTAGAACTGAGAAATCGATTCTCTGCACTACTAGAAGGTCTAACAGAAGAAGAAGTCGACATCTCTGGAGTTCACAGGAACCTTAGCAAAACTGTTCTGGAAACAACGACAAAAATAGGTAGTACTAAGAGCAAATTGCATATGCAGAAAATATCAAAGCAAACAAAATTGCTCATGCAAAAAGGAAGGGAAGTTTTTTTTTTAATTTTAATGACCACCGTGAACAACTCAGTCGTCCGTCCCTAATTTAGGACAACTTAGTCTATCGCCAAACTAAACATCCATGCCCAACCGGGATTCGACCCCGGATCCATCACGGACGAATGAGGAGAAGTCACCGCTTAGGCCACTATGCCACCGTTGTGGCAGGATGGGAGGTGAAGACAAACAAAGTAAAGACCGGAAGAAGACTATGTGGGACGAATGAGATTCGGACGTACGTTGGAGTGATATGGAGGAGTGTGTCCCGGGACAGAAAATTGTAGAAGAAACTTGAGGAGACCTTGTAATAATAATTTTGTAATTCTTAAAAAATCCATCCTATATGTGTGACTCATTAACTAAATCATTTTGATAGATACAGCACAGGAGAAATTGCAGAGGCGCAGTGGTCTAAACGCTGGCTTCTGATCATTCGCCCGAACTGAGTCACTGTTTGAATCCCGGTGAGGCATGGATGTGGTGTTTGTCTTATGACACTTGCTCTTCCCCTTTCTTGGGACCAGTGGCCTTAGATCACGGACAGGCGACTGCTTATAGCCCATTGAGTTGCTCACGGTGGTCGTTAAACATCCAAACAAGCAAACAAAAATGATATATCTAAAAACACCTTATTATAAGTAGCGTCATACCTTCGAAGTGATTCAAACAGCCGAAGACCTTGGGACGTGCCTGCACCGCTGGACGCACATGAGATAAAGACAGATAGCAACGGAAGCATACATCTGCGTAGTTCAGTTGGGAGAGCGACTTACTCCGGAGTGAGGGAACCCGGTTTCGATGCCCGGTGAGGACAAAGATGATGGAGAAATTTACTTCGTTTTATTGGCGCCCGAACTTAAAGGACGACTTGGATCTTAAGTTTCTCGCAATGGTGTGATGTTATTTCCACACCGCGAGGTAGGAAAAATTAAAATCCCTTCTTCAGCGCTTCGAAAAATGTGTGTGATGTTGCGTCCCACACACCAAATTGACTGGGATTTCTCAAATGCACGTTCTTCGTGGGATGACTGCCTACAGCAACACATGGTCCCGTGGGACATGCCCCCGGCCCTCTTTTGGGGAGGGGAGATGTGACGTTCCTGCACCGCAGGTCACACATGAGATAAAGGCAGATAGCAAAAGCATACGTCCACGTAGCTCAGTTGGGAGAGCGACTTACGTTCCTGCACCGCAGGACGCACATGAGATAAAGGCAGATAGCAGCAAGAGCATACGTCTACGTAGCTCAGTTGGGAGAGCGACTTACTCCAGAGTGAGGGGGAACCGGATTCGATGCCCGGCCTGGACAAAAATGATGGAGAAATTTACTTCGTCATAACCTTTTAAAAAGTATTCTGTTTGTGTTTGTTGTTGAACTTACTTACGTCGAAAGACATGTATGAAAAATAAAGTATGTGTTAGGTACATGATAGTTGCAAAATTAAAGAGATGTGGTTACTTACCGCAGTAAGGGCAAAAGAAGGCAGTGTTCAGATAGTACGAGTTATTTCCTTCTCGCCTTGGGTATTCTTCCCAGTCCATTCCCATTACTTCGCAGTTGGATCCGTCTGCTCCGCATGATCTGCACGTTCCTGTCTTAAATTCCTCGTAGTTTTTGCACCGCACACCAATGAACTGACAGTCACAAGCATTAATTGATGTTTTGAAATACTGAACGCTTTGTTTATGAGAGCAGATTGGTACTAGCAGAGACAGTACCGCTATTGGAAGAAAATTTATTCATGAAGGTCTTCTTAACAGATAAATTTGCTTTTTACTCTAACATAAATTCAGTAAAATTACAACAATTTTCTCTTTTAGTAGATTTGCAAGTGACATGAGTATCAAAGGCTAAGAGGAGACACGCGTCTCTGTTGTCAGATTTAAAGAACAAAATACCTAAAGTCATACACATACACATACACTTACAGGACAAATCTGCCGCATCGACTAAGTGCAGCATACAGCATATCATCAAAGATCTCCGGGGGGACCGGATGTAGAGAGACAAGAACAGGACGCTGGGCGATGTATTGGGCTAAGAGGTGACGATCGCCAATTGATAGGCCCCGAGACAAGACAAGCTCGGCATATTCTTTCTTCGAAAAACAAACACAGTTCGTGGCTTTCGGGTGAGGTGGGTGATGGCACCAGAAGGAAGCATCTTCTTGAGAGCGGAGCTGTACTGTTTCAAAGAAGTGTTGAGCAGCGCATCAAAACATACCCCCAACTCGAGGGTCGAATGAAGACGTTGACCAGCAGGAGAGTTCTCGGGAATGTCTAATAAGATGGTGTCACCGTTGAGAGTAACGTAAGAATCCATAGGGCGCAGACGAGACAAGGAGGAAACCGGTGGAATACCAGAAGCAGCCGCAGAATACGTGTGTGTAGAAGCACCTCCTCTGGAAGGCATTGATGCAGCATAAGACAATGTACTGGAAGCAGAGGCAGTAGAAACTGTAGAGGACAGATTAGCGACTCCATCAGAGACGTCCATGAATTCATCATCGTCAGCAGAGACCAGGGACGTCACATCCACGTTCTCAATGGCAGAGTCGGAGACCTGAGCAGGAAAAGACGTGCAAATGACAGGAGGAAAATTAAGAAGCTCTCCAGTAGCAAGCGAAGATGATTGATCGGCTGCGTCTGTCGTTGAAGAGGCGATGCGAGGAGCTGCAGCGATGCGGGCGGGAACAGCGCCCTAATCGGCAAATGCCATAATCAATGGCAAAGGTTAACGAAGAAAAGGAGCAGCTCGGTGTGGGAATTAAAATACTGATAATGAAAAAAAATAAGCACTCACCAACTCGTGAGGGATCTTAAACGAAAGCACAGACCTTTAACTTCGGCACACACACAGAACAACAATGATGGGACACACAAAACACGTACGTGAAGCACTCAAACACGGAGCTCGTGAAGACACGTGTAGGCCAAAGGTGAACCGACACCATGCTAATGAATGTCAATAAATGCTATGTTGTTTTTCTCTTCTAGGTGTCAGGTGACTTATGTCAATGTAGTGTGTATGAACTCAGACCTGTACTTCCAAAACGAGAGCCAGTCACCAATGTTTAATAACGTAATCGTGTTTAGTGCTTGGAAATTAATAAAAACAAACTGGCTGTTTTCATTTCAGAAATTGTGTCACCTAGGCGCTTTGTACAGCGCCCGGATGACTCAAACTTGTGTATACTGTACATGGAAGCAGCCTGCTACATATTCAAAATAATAACCAATCACTAGTTTTTAATATCATAATCGTGCTTAGCGCGTCATATACTGTACATCATGTACAGTATATGCCGCTTTTATATATAAACATTATAGCCCAGTAAAAAACTGCTGTTTTCATTTCCGAAACGTTTTCAGTTTTAATCAAGTAGCACAACACGGTGCTTTTGAGGCACCCTTAATGCGATTCGTTCAAAATTCAAACCAAGTCTGTTCCTTGGCCGTTTCTCAGAATCATCTCTGAGAACGGTAAAGGAACAGACGGTACATCTTCGAAATTTTCATATTTGAGACTAAAGCTTGGCATGTTTGTACCTTGAACGAACATTGCAGTGCATAAAGGGCAAGCAATGTCAGTTTATTTCTATTCCTATTCAGAGTCTATATGTTTTTGCAAGTTAAATGGTTTTTCATACTGTCGAATATTCAGTGGTAGCGAAGTAAGGAGAGCAGACAGAAAACAAGGAAATGCCGACCGGCGAGCTCTTTCTGTCCGGAGCTCCATGTTTAACAAGGGCGTAATGTTCTCTGCAATGCGTGTATGTTGCATATGGGAGCTTTTAGATGCTATTCTGCTATCATTTACGGTCACTGGCTCCAAGTGAGGGAGAAAGCCAATGTCTTACCTCACTGACTATCTCCCTAACCTGCGATTCGTACCCGAACCCATCCTAGACGATTGGTCAGAAGCCAACGTCTGGGATGGGTCCGGGTTCGAATTGACCATGGCGCCACCGGTAAGACCTGTCATGGTTGCACATGGTACTCTTACAAGGATCAAGCCAGCGCACTCTTGTGTTCTTCCGATTGCCTGTTTTTCTAATTCTATCGCCTGCAGATACAAAGTTTTTGACAAAGTCTAAACACTCAATTCAGAAAACAACAAAGTTTTTCCAACAGCAGGTAGCTGCACTAAACAGTGACTTCTGATTATTCGCCTAGCGAGGGGTCTGGGTTCAAATCCCGGGTAAGGCTGAATGTTTGTGTTAGTTTTTCGGCACTTGCTCTTAATGTGTAACTTGATCAGCACTGGCTCTCTTTGTGTTACTTGATCATTTGGCATAACTTATACCATGCTCGCAATGTACATCGTTGATGTAAAATGAATACTGTTTATGTCTGTCTGACAATACTATACATCTGTGCCTGTTTATCCTGTCACAGCATCTGTACCACCAGGTCAAATAAATAATTTCTAAAAACCAAAAAAAAAAAAAAAAAAATAGCAGGTCTGAAATGCTTGTCTTTTTTTGCACTGCAGTAGCTCATAAAACCTTTTTTTTTTTTTTAGATTGGAGGTTTAACGACCACCGTGAGCAACTCAATGGGCTATAAGCAGTCGCCCGTCCCTAATTTAGTGTCACTCGTTCCAGGGAAGGGAGAGAGCCAGTGCCGTTAGACGAACACAACATCCATGCCTGACCGGGATTCGAACCCGGACCTCTTACGGACGAAATGATCAGAGGCCAGCGCCGTAGACCACTGCGCCACCGGGGCGGTCTCATGCAACCTTGCAAACATGCTCATATTTATCTCAAACAAGAGGAAACTCGAGGGATCCTAAGTTCGTTCCTTGACTCTTTTCAGGAATGATCAAAGAAAGGGTACAGTGTAAAAATCTCATTAATCTGCTCTCCGAGGCACGTAACAATTTTGCCGAAATATGATTTTCGCTTGCGAAGAGAGCTGCTGATATGAGGAATTGAACAATGATATTGGGCGCGTTTAACCGCTCATGTCTCCAATGCCTCTATTTGCTATTCAATAAATGTCCTACGGTAAGGTAAGAAAGTTTTTTTTGCTCTTGGCGACGGTAGACGAATCGTAGGGATCGGCTAATTAAAAAAAAAATCTGCGCAACCAATGCTTTGAACGACTAAATATATGCTCCTGCCGACGAATGTGTGATAGTACGGATATTTCTTCATTGCTTTTGGATGCGTCCTTTGGAGTTATTCGAGCACCGCGAATTCCAACGAAAACAGTGAGACCATATCCACTACTTTTGGCCTCTTTCACGTGCGGCGAATCAGAGGTGTGACCTATAATGTAATTCTTTACGTTTGGAAACCAGCATGTTTAGGATTAATAGAAGTGTAAATGTAATTCATTTACTGAGAAATTAACAGAACGAATGCCAATACGGTATCAGGAAAACTTAACAGCCCTACTAGGACATGCCCTTTTGTCCAACGTATAGGAAATTACGTTAGGTAAACCATGAGATGTCTTCATGGCCAGCGGCTTACTATCGTGTGGCAGAGCCTTATAGACAAACGGGCCAGCAAATCTTACCTTTAGTTTTCATTTTGCTTTGAGATCAACATGCTTCTAAATGTTTTGTTTAACAGCATTTTAGTGCTTTTAAGGCAGCTTCTTCAACAACAATAGTACGTAAAATATGTATGAGGCAATTAGGCATAGGCAAGTCATTAGTTAGTGGTCAGCTGAAAAAAGGAATGATGCATAGTTTTAACCAGTGAATCACTTCTTATATTACATTGAGTTAACATTGTGCCACTGTTGGTGTACTTCCTGGAAGAATATGTGCTGCCATTCAAATGAAAAAATAAACTTTATGCCATTCAAATGAAAAAATAAACTTTATTTATTAATTTGTTCATTATGGTGACCCATATTATCGATTTCCTGATATTCTACCAGTTTCTTGCTGCGCATCGTTTCTGATGGGCAAATCGTGAATATATTTCAAATACGTGGAGATAGTGTAAATAGACAATGGCATCGTTCTGTCCATGTTATTTGATATACAACGCATAGCAACTGAAAAGTTGTCCTTCCGACACCGCTGGGACCGAACCCAGATCTCTCTATAACTAGCCGAATGCTACAGTGCCGACAATTCACAGCGCTATGCATGGTTTATCAGTCAGCATCTGACAGAGCATCTTTCCTTCTTTATTTCACAGTATGGTTTCACTGTGACTTTTTTTTTTGACCTTTTTTTCTGCGCTTTATATATTTTGTTTCGTTTCAATCATATGCTTGTGTTTTGTTGTTGTTGACCAACTTTTAATCATTTTTGTTTATATGTCATAGCATTGCCCACCACTTTTATAACACGCTATGATTACTTACATGCTGATGTTCAAGTATATTGTTTATTCTTATGCTGTATATTGAAGTACAACTCACAACAATAAGAAAAACATGTGATAATCATTCACCTGTTTAGTGTATATTCTCAAGTGTTTCCTTTACGCAATAATGATATTATCTGTTTACCTAATGTACTTGCTTTCTTTATCTTTGTTGCTATCCTCCCCTTTTGCAGTTTGTTTGAATACCTGCGCAGATTGTTTAATTCCCTGACTAACAGTTGAACCAGTTTTATTTTGTCTATTTATCTTTTGTTCATTTTTCTTTTTCTGCTGTACCTACAATATTTCCATGAAAGTTTCATTTTAAATTGCTGAATCTGTTTGCATGTTGTAGTGATTTTATATTTACTATTATTTGGTGGTATGGTTCTATGTGGTTGGAATTTGTTGATATTGTACTCATGTTTTGTGTTTCCATTAGGTCCCATGGAACTGTATTGACAGCATTTGTTACAAGAGCAGATTGTTTGACGTTTCATTCCTTTCCTTTAACTTTGCTTTGTATATTGTTGTAGTTTTTTAACTCTTTCTCTGTTTATTTATTTCCTCATAGTGCTGGTATGTCAATAGTACCCACAGGTATTGGTTTTTAATGTATTATTGTTATATTATTGTTCATTGTGACGCCGGAGGTATGTTTTTCCCGGTGGTTTTACTTGTTGTATGTTTTTTTACCTGCAAGAAAGATCTTCTGATTTGACTAAACAACTGATGTGTCGCCACCTGGTGGCATTCAACAGAGCAAAATATTTAATTTACAGCTGATAAATCTAAAGGGCGATTGGAATGATGAATATATTTCAAATACGTGGAGATTATATAACTGGAGATGGTGCACTCGGTTAGTTATCGAGAGATCTGGTGTTCGATCCCAGCGGTGTCGGAAGGACAATTTTTCAGTTGCTATCCGTTGTTTATAAAATAGCGTGGACAGAGCGATGACATCGTCTATTTAGATGGGCAAATCTTTTTCGAGTTTCTACTGAGAACTGATCCAGTTCTGTTTCGTCAGAAATATTTTTAATGGCACTTCTGTGCTTCATAATGGCGGCCTTTGGTTGCCAGGCATGTCTTTCCCGAGTCCGCATGATGTACTGACATTTGAAACAACCCTCTTGAAGCAGTATATCGTCTTTTTGTTTAACATTGGGAATTTTTTTCCGTTTTGTGAAATATTCTTGGAGTGAATCTAGTTACTTACTATTTATTCTCAGGCGAGTACTTGAAATGCCTTGCTTTTTCTGGTACGTATCATTCTAGGTATAGAGCGTATTCAATTTGTCTCTTATTCTTCAACATTGTTTTAATTTGTACATTCAAGCGTTCATGTACATGTAGCAGTAATTAATTAGAAATAAAATATTCTGTATCTTTGTGGTGATTGATTTTCTAGGTAAAATCTTATATATTTTTATAACCTGTATTTTTTCTCTACTATTGAGAGTTTTTTTAATAATTGGAGATGGAGAGTTTTTATGAACAAAAACACCTTTCAGATTTTTAGCATGTGCAATTTTTAGTTGGTGTCTCAGAAATTCAAATAATGTTTTTCTTCAAAGAATATTTTTCCTCATATTGGATTTTGTGTAACGGATGTGAGACTGATTATCTAAATATGTACGTTGTTAGATTTTCGTTTTCACAAATTTGGGTAAATATTACATTTCTTTCAACAGCGAAAGTCACGTCTCTCAATCTTTTCCACGTGAATGACACCATTTACTTTGTTGGCAATTTTTCCGAGGAACAGACTGGTGTTTAATCTGAAAATACGACGGTAAGTGGATTAGCCCTGCACTAATTTCTTCGTGAACTATTTTCCGAAAGTTGCAGTTTATCTTGTTCTTTATCATCTACACAGTGCGTCAAAGAATATTTAAGACTGGCGCTATATTTCAGCCTACAGTGGCGCCACCAGTGTAATCGCGAATGCATTATAAACCGTGACCATCTGCTTGCTTTCTGCCAAAAGTACTGCGCAATTGTTAAAATAACTCAAACAAAACGGGCGTTCATTAGAGAAGTAAAATTTTTTTCATGTTGAATTATTAAGATGGAACAAAGGGCTGTTATTAAATTTAACGCAAAACTTGGTAACAGTGCCTCGGAAACGTACCAAATGATGAAACAAGTTTATGGTGAGTTTGTTTTAAGTAGATCAAATGTTTTCCTGTGGCACAAACGTTTTTTGGACGGAAGAGAGACGCTAGAAGATGATAAGCATACCGGAAGACCAAGTTCATCTATAGGACACCTGAGATTATTGAAAAAGTGCGTGATTTCGTGGCAAACAATCGATGTGCGTCACTAAGAATGACGGAAGAGTCTTTAAACATCAACAAAGAAACTATTAGAACCATCCTGCAGGAAGATTTGGGCAAAACAAAAGTCTGTGCTAAATCTGTTCCACGCACGTTAACCAATGAACAAAAATCAAGGAGAAGTGCACATTGCAGATACATCATTTCAGCCGCTGAAAATGATCCAAACTTCTTAAAATCAATTGTTACTGGTGGTGAAACATGCTGTTTTCAATATGATCCTAAAACAAAGCGACAAAGTGTGGAATGGAAGTCAAAAAACTCGCCACAAGCCAAAAAAACAAGAAAAGTTTCATCGAAAATCAAAACAAAGCTCATTACGTTCTTCGATAGCAAGGGTATTATCCACAGAGAATTTGTTCCAAGTGGACATACAATTGCTGGTGAGTTTTATTTAAATGTTTTGAGGCATTTGATGGGCAGATTTTGTCGCATTCGTCCAGAATATCGAGATGAAAACAGTTGGTGTTTGTTGCACGATAATGCACCCAGTCACACCTCACTTCTTGTTCGTACATTTTTCGCAAAAAATAACATCTGTGTGTTGAATCATCCACCGTATTCGCCTGATTTAGCACCCTGCTACTTTTCTTTGTTCCCATAAATTAAAATGACGTTAAAAGGGTGTTATTTTGATGATATTTCGACCATACAAACAGCTTCGACGCGTGCTTTAGAGGCAATTTCCGCAAAGTGAACTGGAACAAGCATTCGAATCATTATTAAATCGCTGTAACAAGTGTATTGAAGCCGGAGGGAGTTATTTTGAATAACAAACCAAAACAAATTATAATTTCTTGTTTCTATTTCATTTTACAGACCCAGTTTTAAAAATTCTTTGACGCACTGTGTATATCCAAATTTGGACAAAAGCTCCTAAAAGTATCAACAGCCATGCAGGGAATGTCTTAAAAGTTTATGATGATACCAAAATATATAAAATTTATTTAATTATTTGCCCTTACCATTTAAAATATCGCCTTTTAGAAATGAAATCAAAATATTTGGTAGACAGGTCAACTGTGTGCTGCCTCCATTAGGATAAAAGTCCGCGTCTCCTGTAGGTCCAAAGTGTCCGAAATCTGAAAATAAATAAAAGAGTCCTTATTGAATGAATTCCCTTGTACATGTACATTGTACATTTTCCTATATAGAATACTGCATGAAAAATAGAGGGCAATATATTAGTAGAATAATAATACAAAAGTTTTGAAATCTCATGTCTTTCCAGCTGTAAAGCCTCCCTCCTCAATTGATATTTTATTAAATGTACCTATGTGTCCTTGCTGATCCGACACATCATGTTGCTGTCACTGCCGATTCATTTGCTTTGATTCATTTAGTAACAGACACTGCTTTTCAAAATATCTGTATTAACAAAACCTTAGTTACAAACATTCACTTTACGAATAAAGTATCAATTGTGAAAATACTCCAAATACGTGGCGACAGTTAATAAATAAATACATCGCTCTTTCTACGTTCCAGAAACACACAGCATCCGAAAAATTGTTTTACAGCCGCCGCTGTGGAAATGAATCAACAGAACTCTCGATATCTAGCCGAGAATACGCTCTGTACCTAGAATCGGCTAGATATCGAGAGTTCTGTTGGTTCATTTCCACAGCGGCGGCTGTAAAACAATTTTTGGATGCTGTGTGTTTCTGGAACGTGGAAAGAGCGATGTATTTATTTATTAAAGTATCAATTGATTATGATGTGTATTTAAAAGTGAATACGAGTATTGATTCTCCTCGAAAACGGAAGTTGTTCAGACTTCTTACCCAGTAAGAAAAAAAAAGACGTAATTGGAATTTGGTTTACTATTTTGTATCAACAATTATAACAAGTGTTTTGTTTTCAGTAGGAGACATCTATAATTAAAGAAAAAAATATGTATGCAAGTGCAGTGTCTTTTAAAATACACAGGGTGAGCCGAAAGTTGTGCAATATCTGCATAAACACATGTGCTGCGGTGGGTATGTCACGTATTTAAACTAGTTCAAATCGCGCACTGCAGTCAATCGAAAGGGATATAAAGTCATAGGCGTTGCTGTGAACAGCATTGCATGTCGTCTTTCTGTCTGTGGTTGGGACGCCTAAAAGATGAACAGCCACAGCGGGCTAATTAGGAAACTTTTGTTTTACGAGTTGGAACTCGGCCATAATGCTCTTCAAGCAACACGAAACATTTGCCATGCAAAAGGGGAAGATTTCGTGGACCACAGCCCCGCAACCAGATGGTTCAAGGAACGTCGCTCAGGTGACAAACCTCGACGATCAGCCAAGGTCAGGTAGACCGTGAACCGTGAATTCGGAGGCCGTGGCAATCCAACAAACAGCATTCAGAGATTTCCAGTCGAGCTGGGCATATCATAGACCACCGGGGTTCGTCGCCTTCAAGACCTCGGCAGGATCTACAGGAGCTGCCGCCAGCTGAAGCAAACCACCCTGTGAAATTGTGCACGAAACTTCTGGAAAACCCTCGCGATATACCTTTCATCAAGAGAATTCTTACGTGCAATGAAAAGTGGGTCTATTTCCGTAATCCTAACACACAATGTCAGTTGTTGAGCCCAGGCCAGTTTCCTGAATCTGCTGCCAAACGTGCGCACTTCGAGCACAAGGTGGTGGGATCTCTGCTCTCTGCGTCTGGGGGAATTTCGAGGGGATAATCCATTACGAATTTGTTCCAGAAGGTCGAGCCACCAACGCCAACCTCTACTCTGAAGAGCTGTAGCAGATGTATGCCGTTTGGAGGAGAAGTGCCCTGCAATGGTGAATAGAAAGCGCTCTCTCCTACAGCAGGACAACATTTTGCATCATACCGTGAGAACGACCCGGAAAAAACTCCCGGAACTTGAGGGCATAGAACTGATGCCACACCCAGCATATAGTCCGGATCTTGCCCCGTCAGATTATTACTTGTTCCGGTCCATGGCCCACTTCCTTCGCGGGCGGCACTTCAACAACCAGGAGGAAGTGGCAGCTGGGCTGAAGAAGTCTTGCTAGAAAATCGAAGAATGACGCGAAAGAGGTTTGAAGACAGCAGCGTCAACTAATATTTCTAAAAACGTCGGCATTCCGTATTCTACGTGACAAAAAACTACTGCATCGTGTGGTTTCCAGATGGGTACCTCATCACCTGACGAGAGAACAATTGTTAGCTAGAGTTCAGGTGTGTCATGTGTGGAAACAAATGATTGCTAAGGATCCAAACTTTCTAAACACAGTAATAACTGCCGATGAAACCTGGGTTCACTGTTTCGACCCGCTCACGAAGCGCGCAACGAGTGTCTGGCAACACACAGGCTTGCCTCCTCCGATAAAAGTCCTCCAAACCAAATCAGATGGGAAGGAATAATTTTCTTTGATCATAAAGGTGTAGTCTTTATTTCATTACCAGTATGCCGTTCCTCCACAAATTACTGTCAATGATGAGTATTACATTTCAGTCTTGAAGCGTCTACGACGACACATATCGATATATATATATATCTTTTTGATTGAAGGTTGAACGACTACTGTGAGCAATTCAATGGGCTATAAGTAGTCGCCCGTCCCTAATTTAGAGCCACTGGTTCCAAGGAAGGGACAGAGCCAGTGCCGTAAGACAAACGCAACACCCATGCCTCACCGGGATTCCAACCCGGACCCATCACGGACGAAGGGTCACAAGCCAGCGCTTAGACCACTGCGCCACCGGGGCAGCACATATATGGATTAAGCAACCGGAACTGGTGGGCAAATAGACACTACACCATGATAACGCCCGCCCAAATGTGAGTGCTTGAGTTCAACAGTTTCTGACGAAGTGCAGTATTGAAATCATGCCACAGCCTGCATGCAGCCCAGACCTCGCCCCGTGCGATTTCTAATTATTTCCAACAATGAAGGAGAAGTTCCGTGGCGCAACATTCAACACTCATGCAGACGTTATTCAAGCTGTACAGGTGTCGCTAAAGCAGCTTCCACAAAATGCCTTAGCCCCATGCTTTGAAAAGTGGACTGAACAATGGGACCATTACATAGCATCCGAGGAAAGATGCTTTGAGAGAGAATAACATATATTTTACTGAACCTATATTTCTTCATCTTGTGTGATTTTACTCTCAGTTTTTGTGGAACAGCAGTTGTATAATCCGCGTCAATGTTCGTCTATCCCTATCTGATATGTTCGCATGGTATCCACAGTTGCACGTTTGAAGGCAACGCTGTGCCCTTTTTTGATAGGTAGTCATTCAGTTCCTCATTACATATACAATTTCATTCATCCGTTCTAGTTACTGAAATTCCTGCAAGACGCGTACCAATGATTATGTCTTTTTGAGGTTACTGAGATCTGATATTGATGACTATTGCTCGACAACAGCTGTTTCACCTGCGACTGTGGCACTGCTTTGTGATATCCTACTGGGATATTTATGCAGAAGATTTTAGGAATGGAATGTCTGATCCCAAGTATTAAACAACTCTTTGAAATAGGCAGCCAGGAGGACTGGGTTGGAGTGCCCGACAGGAAAGTCACACGGAAGTGAGGTAGAAAGGGGGAGGAACAGACACCGTTAATTTTATTTCCGGGAGACCAGCACCCGAGATTCATAGGCTTAACGTACTCGTCCGAGGCACGGCGTATATTCAATCACTCGAACATTTCTACCAGCTCAGGAGTGATAGGCCATATCGTACTGCACACAAGATTCTTTAAGATACATAGACTGGAAAACCATAAGTTAACCATGCGACATTTGAAGTTCAGTATTGTACGGAAAGAATCTGTCACATATCGTTGTTTATTAAAGACGTTCGAGTGTTTATATCAGTTACATCCATATATATATAACCAGTAAGATTTATTATTTTTTGTTTTTATAATAGTATGTGTATATTGTAAAGTATTTCAGAAAATAATATAGCCAGATTTAATTAGCTATGCGAATTTTCAATTAAACGAAACTTTTTATGAGCTACAATTTTAATTTAAACAATTCTCTTTTCCGAGACTTTCAATCCCAGAGATTTGAAATTGTCTAAACTCTGAATCATGTGAACAGGGCATTTCTTTCTATCATATTTAATTTTTTATTTATATCCCATTGAGTAGTTATCATACGAACTCATAATACTGCGGGAAAAGCTTTCAACTAAAAGGTTTGTTCTCGGCAACTTCTCTTAAGATTAAACAAATGGCCACATAAAAATGATTTTTGACATTACTTAGAGTGTGAAATACGAATTTCATGCAACTAGATCACGCCGTTTGCAAACAGCTGAAGCAGAAATATATTTTACACGTAGGACAAGCGACGTTTCCCTTCAGTTATTTCACATTCCCCAAAAATTACGATAATGAGGTTTTTTGTAATCGCTGGTTAAAAGGTGCAAAGTACAATTTATCCACCATTAAAAAGAAAGTGATACGCAGTATTATAACAACGTAAAATTATTTCTTCCGCGCAGTTAAAAGAGTTTAATTAACATTGTTTACATTGGACTCATGCCGTTTTGCCGTACAAGCTCTGCAATCAAAATGTCTCTAGCTGCTGCCACTCATTTACTCGAGAACTTCCAGTCTATGTATCTTAAAGGCCTTTGACTGTACCTCTTTATGTTAGGTGCGCAACTTAATTCTCGGCCCCTAACCGCAAGCGATCATAGAACGTCGGCAAATGAAAATAGCTGTGTGCTATAATGGCTGATTGCAGCGCCATCCAACAGCTTTCCAGACAATCGTAACCGCTCACAGCTGTAGTGACAGAAGGGACGAAAGTTGAAGGTGTTCGCGTTTCAGCTGAAAAAAAAAGTGTCGCGGAAGCACAGAAAATGTTCTGTGCTGCTTTGGGTGAAGCTGCTGTGTCCTACAGTACGTGTAAAAGGTGGTTCCAGCGGTTTAAGCAGGGAAATGTTGATCTCCGTGATGCAGAACGTCCGGGATAGCCACATAAAGTTGACGATGAGGAACTGGAACAACTGTTGGACGCGGATCCCTGTCGCACACAGTCAGGGCTCGCCCAGGAACTCGGAGTAACACGGCAAGCCATTGCAAAGCGCCAGCACAAGCTTGGACGGATTCACAAGGAGGGCCATTGGGTGCCCCACCAACTAACAGCTGCGAAAAAGTCTTGGCGCTACGATGTTGATGTGTCCTTGCTCTGCTGATTCAAGGAGAAGGATTTCCTCCACAAGATTTTGACCTGTGATGAGAAGTGGATCCTCTACGATAATCCTAAGCCGCGCAAATCGTGGGTTTATCCAGGCCAGCCTACCACCAGTACCGCCAAACCGAATATCCATGCCAGGAAGTTGCTGCTGTGCATGTGGTGGGATCAGCGCGGTGTCGTACACTATGAGTTGCTCAAACCTGTTGAAACGGTCAATGCTGAGCGTTATTTTCAGCAACTCATTCGCGTGAGTGACGCAATGGAGGCGAAAAGGCTGTACACCGGCAAGAGCAGAAGGTTGGTCCTGTTGCTTCAGGATAACGGGCGTCCGCACACCGCGAAAACGACTATAAACACGATCACCGACCTGGGATGGGAGATTTTGTCCCGCCCGGCGAATTCTCCAGACTTCATATCGTCAGATTATCTCCTCTTTCGCTCCCTGAAACATCACCTGAGTGATACGCACTTCACTTCTGTCGAGGAGGTCCACACAAGTATTGATGACTTCATCAACTCGGAACAGCCCTCTTTTTTTCCGCAGTGACATTCGGCAGCTCCCTGACCGATGGCTCAAATGTATCCAACACGACGGGGATTATTTCCCTGATTAGGTACGTATTCGATTTGCTATAATTTGCTGCCAACGTGTCGTGCCTGTGGCCGAGAATTAATTTGCACACCTAATATATCTCACATAGCAGGTGACGTAGTCCCTGTGTTTACATACGGCGCACTGCTTGTTCTGCAGTCGGAATCGGTGTTTCCAATATTTTGATAAACCTTTATAAAAAGGTTAAAGCAAATCAATACAAGGTGGAAAAAGTTTTGTGCAGAAATCATTCTTTTTCAATACATAAAATTTATAAATATGGATAAAATGGGATGAATTTAAAAATGAGTGGGAAAAAAGCCCAAGTAGGTTTAATTGTTTTATTGAAACCTAGATATCGTTTTTTTTAATTATTTCAAGGCGATTGCGATAATTTTTTATAAGAGTGCTATGAGTTAATGTTCTTTAGCAAATAGCATTGTACAAATTTAAATTTTTGACTAATTTTTTTTTTTTTTTTTTTTTTTGGAGGTTTAACGACCACCGTGAGCAACTCAATGGGCTATAAGCAGTCGCCCGTCCCTAATTTAGGGTCACTGGTTCCAGGGAAGGGAGAGAGCCAGTGCCGTAAGACAAACACAACATCCATGCCTCACCGGGATTCGAACCCGGACCCCTTTCGGACGAATGATCAGAGGCCAACGCCTTAGACCACTGCGCCACCGGGGCGGCTCGACTAATTTCATCTCATTCCATTGATTGGAGGTTTAGCGACCACCGTTAACAACTCAGTGGACTATAAGCAGTCACCCGTCCCTAATTTAGGGTCACTGGTTCCAGGGAAGGGAGAGAGGCAGTGCCGTAAGACAAACACAGCATCCATGCCTCACTAGGATTCGAACCCAGACCCATCTCGACCGAATGATCAGAAGCCATTGCTTAAACCACTGCGCCCCCGGGGAGGCCATTCCACATTTCAATCCCAGAAATAGCGCAAATTTCCCCGTCATGCTCCTTGATCGGACATGGGAAGAAATGATTCTTTAAATAGCAGTCATTCAAACACCGCCTGCCGCCCCGCTTCCGACCATTCGTGCGAGATTGGTCTGGGTTCAAATCCCGGTGATGCATGGTTGTTGGATGTCGTGTTTGTCTTACGGCGCTGGCTCTCTCCTTTCCCTGGAACCAGTGACCCTAAATTAGGGACGGACGACTGCTTACGGCCCACTGACTTGCTCATGCTGGTCGTTAAACTCACAATAAAAAAAAACTCCCCCCTTCATAGAAGTATTTCAAACTCCGCGTCCTCACAGCATTCATTCAGACTCTTCCTCATGATAGTCTTTCAAACTTTCTCTGAAGTGAGAATTGAACATCTAATTTTTAGGCCGAACTGTAGCAGAGAAGGAACACTTAAGACCCGTACTATTCAATTCCTTTCATCGTCATTGTTTTTTTTTTTTTTGTTGTTGTTCTGTTCTGTTCAGTTTTCATTGAAGGTTTAAGATCATAAAGGTGTAGTCTTTATTTCATTACCAGCATGCCGTTCCTCCACAAAATACTGTCAATGCTGATTATTACATTTCAGTCTTGAAGCGTCTGCGACGACACATACCGGTTTTTTTAATTTTTCATTGAAGGTTTAACGACCAGCGTGAGCAACTCAGCGGGCTATAAGCAGTCGTCCGTCCGTAATTTAGGACCACTGGTTCCAAGGAAGGGAGAAAGCCAGAGCTGTAAGACAAGCACGACATCGATATCTCACCAGATTCGAACTCGAACCCTTCTCGAGCGAATCGTCGCTTAGACCACTGCGCCATCGGAGAGACCATCATAGTTTTCAAAGACTTTATTAAAATATGTCAAAAGTGGTCAATAAGCGAAATTTGTTCGGAAATCTAGTTATTAAAATTACGAAACAATTTTGGCGCAGTGGTCTAAGCGCTGGCTCATAACCATTCGTCCGAGATTGGTTCGGGTTCGAGTCCTGGTGATGCATGGATGTTGTGTTTGTCTTACGGCACTGGCCCTCTTTCTTCCCTGGAGCCAGTGGCCCTAAGGTACGATGGGGCCACTGCTTATAACCCATTGAGTTGCTCATGGTGGCCATTAAATCCTCAATCCAAAAAAAAAAAAAAAAGAAAAAAAATGGTGTTCTAGTATGCAGTCTAACTGACAGCTTTGAAGTTTAATGTTGCCTTCCCGCTGGAGCCGTGGTCTAGCGCTGGTCTCCGACCATTCGTGCAATATAGGCCCGGGTTCGAATGCCGGTGAGACATGGACGTTTTGTTCGTCTTACGGCACTGTTTTTTTTTCCTAATGTGGAACCAGTTAACCTAAATAAGGGATGTGCGGCTTAGGGAAGAGCTGCAGTTTTCAATTATAGGAAACTGACTACCCTTTGTCTTTCTAACTACCTTTTCCCTGTCTAACTACCCTTTGCCTGTTTAAGGTGTGAGAAGAGATAGTTTCTTCACACCGATTCCGTATAACTGCGGAAAGAGTTTCAATAGCCCCCAATCTTCAAATTCAAATGCTATTATGTTCTAATGCTATTAGTTCTAATGCTACTAATGTTCTACTGCTACAGTTTGGAAACAGCTGACTTTTCTTTACGGCGTTCACTACCAGTATATAACAGAAACAAAAAAAACTGACTTCTACTCACAGAATGGTACACAAGAGCCTCCGTTGGTATGGATGATATCCACCATTTCCGCATCGCTTCTGTCTAGTCCTACATTTTTCTGATATGCAGGGCCAGCTGGATCTAATCCTGTAAAGGAAATCTATGTTATTCTATTGTCAAGGAAGGACAACTGAAAGGGCATTTGTTACAGAAAAAATATAAGCAAGTAAAGTATTTATTGTTTGTAGACAAAGGTTAAGGCAAACCAAAGCGTTTTTTATTTCTTAGAAAATGATAAAAGAAATTAGCTAAAATTTGGCCGGGAGTTACTTTCATCCACTTAAATCATCAATACTATTTTTCTAAATGGTCTCATGTCTTCCTGAGTTGCAACACCTCTTCCAGAGGAAAGCATCATTCATTGAAGTTAAAACCTTTCTTGTGACTGTCAATGACGCTTTTTCAGTACGTAGATAGCCACCCCATTACACCGCTGAGCCATTACATTATGACCTAATAAGCTGTAACACCACCTATAGCCCGCAGAGCAAGGCATCGATTAGGTGAGGGGACCATAGGTATCCTGGGGTATCTGGTACAATAATGCCAACAGCAGGTCATCCAGTTCCCGTACATTTCGGGGTGGTGGTGATTTAGGGTGAACCCGCTTTTCCAAGCCGAACAACAAATGTTGGATTTGGTTCATGCCAGGTGAATTTGGAGGACAGGGATTTAACTGAAAGTCACCAGCATGTTCCTCGAATCACTCCTTGACTATTCTGGCAGTATCGCATGGCGTATTATCCTGTTGATAATGGATATCACCAGCAGAGAACACAGTTGTATAATGAATTAGCTTTATTTTCTTTCTGGCTAAGCTAATTAATATGAATGATTCTCTTCCTACCAGCTAGCTAATGATATACTTGTACTAAGCTTCAAAATAGTGAATTCAAAAGGGTGTTGTTACTAATTAATAACGAACGTAAACAAAGTCTTAACGCTGGTTATTTATGGTAATGAATAAATGTTATAAACCTAACAGCCAGACAGAGGTCTGACAAAAACTATGAATTGAGAAAGACTAACTTACGGTAACTTCTTTATTCTAAGACTCTTGGTCAACTAAAGCACACACACAACTTATTTTACAATAATGAAGAATCTCTCCTCGTATTATAAACGCTCTCCGTAAACAACAACGCTCTCTCATAACAACAACAAAAGCTCTCTCTAAGTCTCGATGAACGCGCCTATATACTAGCTACCACCACGTCATGACTTACACTCATTGCCAGATCTCATTCAGCGGGTGAAATAATATTTCGTTCAGTAAGAAGATAATTTACATAGTAAAATAAAATAACCAGAGATAGTAAAATCAAAAGGAAAGTGAATATAGAGTATACGTTACAGTTGCAATGAGTGGGTGAACTTGGTCTGAAAAGATGTTCAGATACTTGACAGCTGTCAAGGATTGTGCGTTTGAGATAATGGGGCCTAAAGTGTCCCAAGAAAACAAATATCCCCCACAGCATTACACCACTGCCATCGGCCTGTTTCCGCCTAACAGTGCATCCAGGTGCCATAGCCTCAGTTGGTAATCGGCGCATCCGCGCTCGGCCGCCTACGTGATGCACCAGGAATCTTGATTCGTCAGATTAGGCCACTTTCTTCCAATCTCGATGATCTTCGGCTCATTTTATGCGTTGTTGGCGATGACGTGCAGTGAGCATGGGGAGCCGGCTGGGTCTTCGGCTACACAGGCTCATGTGAAGAAGGCTGCGTTGAACTGTATGCTGTGACGCATTGCCCCGATCACCACTGTTTCAGCTGCGGGTGATTTGTCTCACTGTGGCCCTGCGGTCGCTGTGAACAATGCGCGACAGTCTTCGCTCCCCTCTGGCATCAATGAGCTGCGGACGACAAACGGCTGGACGACGGTTCGTCGTTTGCCCATCTGTGCACCACTTTTGATATGTACTCCCTAGAGCCACACGTTAACATTCCACAAGCCGCACCGTTTCCGAGATCGTAGTTCCGAGGCGCGGGGCATTCACAATTTGTCCTTTATCAAACTCCGATAAATCGACAGCTTTTCCTATTCTGACTCCGAACACTTTACTAACCGAAAACCGGTCCCCGGGTTGTATATATACTGCTCTGTGATATTTCACCTGCGCCACCATTCGGTATCCAGGCGCGCTCATTTGTCTTGTCTGGGGGTGGTCGTAATGTAATGTCTGATTGGTGTATATCCATGCTTGCGGTTTTTTGTCTTGATTGTAAGTGTTGAATCCACGTTTGTTTATCAGTTCCGTTTTGTGAAATTCATCGCCCATCAATCAATAAACCTGAAATTTATACTCAAGTTATTCTCATCTTTAAAATAAAGTTACCAGAAATTCGGATTCCTTGAAATTCCTTATAAGACCCATCATAATTTTTCCGTTGTGTGTCTTGTCCCAAAGAATGTAATGCAGTAATTCAGAAAACCGAGTAACCTTATTTCAGTACATCATTTCAATTTCTAATTGTACCTTAAAATTAATGCAAAATCTTACAAACCTTAAAGCAGTAAAATTTCATCCATTAACCATTTATTATTACTGGACGACAGGTTTTCCAGTAAAGACGCGCACGTCCTTCTCCACATCCATCGCTGCACACACAGTTATCTCTTTTAAAGTTTCGTCTTTTGTTCTGCTAAAAGTTACACGGGGAGTGTTTGTCAAAGCACACACAAAATATTATTCGTTAAGAGCTACCCTTAGATTGGCTTTGATCACATGGACAGTGATGTACCTCCAAATGGTGAAAACGTTGAGAATCGCGCTTGAAGCGCGTGGCATCAGTTCATTCCTGAAGTCGAATAGCGGGTGAAGAGCGGCAGGTGTGAAACAACGTACTTCAACTACTGCCCCTTGCCACGTTTTTTTTGCAGTGATACACATTTTTTAACAGCGGTCACATCTTAGAGGTCAATTTGTGAAATGTAATTAACCTCAGTGCTTAGCGATCACATCTCAAGAATGAATTTATTTCCGCGTGCAATAATGATCGCATATGAGGGGGGGGGTCAGTTTGTCTCAGATCCAATAGCAATGCCATCTCAGAAGCCAGCTTCTCTCAGAGTCCAAAAATGATCACATCTTAGGGGCTAATTAGTAAAACTTCATTAGCCTGAGTACTAATATACAGGGTGATTCAGCTAAGCGTGTACAAACTTCTGGAAGGGGTAGGTTTCACAAAGACAAATCGGAGTCACATAGCAATGCAGGGTCGGAAGCACCATCTTCATGCGGTAGATGGCGTTGTTCGACCGCGAGACTGCTCATGCGTCCTTTCAGGATACCGTCATTTACACGGGAAGGTTGCTTCTTTTTTCTTTTTTATTATTGATTGGATTTTTAACGACTACCGTGAGCAACTCAATGTGCTATAAGCAGTCGCCCGTCCCTAATTTAGGGTCACTGATTCCAGGGAAGGGAGAGAGCAAGTGCCGTAAGACAAACACAACATCCATGCCTCACCGGGATTTGAACCCGGACCCCGTTCGGACGAGAAGGTTGCTTCAATGCACATAACGCGCATGTATGGGCGGTGGAGAACCCCCATGCTGTACGACCACGTGCAGAACAAAACCGTTTTGCTGTGAATTTTTGGGCCGGCATTGTTGGGGACCACTTAATTGTCCTATACCTCATGCCTCCTCGTCTGGACGGAAGGAGTTACCGGATATTTCTGGAGGACGCTTTGCCAGAGCTATTGAACGAACAACAGGTCCCTCAGTCGCTGCGCCGTGCAATGTGGTTCCAGCACGATGATGCCCCCGCCCATTTCAGTAATGACGTTCGTCATCACTTAAACATAACATTTGGACATCAGTGGATCGGGCGTGGTTGCCCCGTTCATTGGCCTGCAAGGCACTTAACATGCCTTGATTACTTCTTCTGGGAATACATCAAACGACTGGTGTACGACACCCCCGTTGAAAGTGATGAGTACCTTGTAGCACGCACCACTGTAGCTGCTTCGGAAGTCCGAGGTACGCCAGAAATTTACCAAAATGTACGTGATTCCATGAGCCGACGTCGTCAAGCGCGTGTTACAGCTCATGGTCGCAACTTCGAACACCTTCTGTAACCTCTATGCATTTCGCAAATGTCTTGTGACTAATAAAAAGCATTTTGTTCTCTTACGTGCTGCTCTTTCATTTCTCGTCCTCTCTGTACACTAGCACATGAAGTTGGCGTTTCCAACCCTTCATTGCTATGTGATTCCGATTTGTCTTTGTGCAACCAACCCCTACCAGAAGTTTGTACACGCTTAGCTGAATCACCCTGTATAGTGTGGAAGAAATATTCTCATAATACATGGAAAATACATCATGATAATTAACACAGCAATCAGACATGTCTGGATTGACTGTATTTACTGTTCATCACGTAATATCCATCACATCAGAAAACTTGAAAATTTCATCGTCCCGGAGCGGGAATCGAACTCGCGTCTCTCGAATACCGTTAGAGCATGATACTTGAGACTTTGTCGGCCTGGGTATTGTAACGGTTAGTATGCTCGAAGGGTAAATGGGAGATACGGGTGCAATATAATGTACATTACATTGCACCCGTCTGCATGCTCGAATGGTAAATGGGAGATACGGGTGCAATATAATGAACATTACATTGCACCCGTATGCATGCTCGAAGGGTAAATGGGAGATACGGGTGCAACATAATGCACATTACATTGCACCCGTCTGCATGCTCGAAGGGTAAATGGGAGATACGGATGCAATATAATGAACATTACATTGCACCTGTATGCATGCTCGAAGGGTAAATGGGAGATACGGGTGCAACATAATGCGCATTACATTGCACCCGTATGCATGTTCGAAAGGTTAATGGGAGATACGGGTGCAATATAATGTACATTACATTGCACCCGTATGCGTGCTCGAAGGGTAAATGGGAGATACGGGTCCAATATAATGTGCATTACATTGCACCCGTATGCATGCTCGAATGGTAAATGGGAGATACGGGTGCAATATAATGTACATTACATTGCACCCGTATGCATGCTTGAAGGGTAATCGGGAGATAACTGTGTAATGTAATGTACATTACATTGCATAGTTTAATGTTGACTTAGAAATAAGAATGCGCTTGCCTGTTATTCTTCGGATTTTCTTTCCCACGGTTTTTTGCACAATTTGACCAATGGATCCGGCAATCTGTGCACCCAGGCTATATCCAATGACATGAATTTTCTGTGGACTAATACCAGTCTTCTCCTGAGAGCAGAAATATAATAACACACACTACATTTTAAAGATACATAAAAACGCATAAAACGTAATAAAAGCATTTATCATGAAAGAACTGACCAACCACAAGACGGCGTGAAGATCTGAGACTTACGGAGATGAATTAATTATGTTCGCTATTTCATCATTTGGTGCGATAGCGAAAACTTGATACCATGATATAAATTACCATCATTTTAAGAAATTAGTTACGATTTTTTTAGCAATTTTTAAGTGCAATGAGAAAACGAAAAAAATTTTGAATGAGTAAACCATATGAAAATTTTCAATGGCAAATTTAAAAAAAAAATTCTTCCTACAAAGACTTTTTGCTTGTCTTTCAGAAGATCGCAGATGCGAAGCGCTAATGCGACCGTTGCACTGCAGAAGTCAGATTTGCTCATCGATGCCAGAAAGCTCTGGAAGTTTGGCATCTTTGCTGATGCACATATGCCGGACAAAGGATATCATAATACTTAGTTTATAAACATTGTGAAGTAAATGAGATGGTGAAATCAAAGTTTAGTCATAACATTAATTGTGCCTGAAATTTTATTTCTACAACTTTATGTTGCTCGAAGTTTGCCGCCGGTAGACTGAGAAGTTTATTGGAAGGTTTGTACAATCCCACAACATAACACAGCTGCTTTTGCCGTTCCAATGCAGCCATTGTATTTAAAATGACAGAAAAGATCATGTCTTGAGCTCGTGGGACTCTGAATGTGTAAAAGCGAATGTTAAGTAACTGCACTTTTTCGCTGGGAAATGTTTTTCTTCATACGATGTCCATAGCTTCTTATCTACATTCTATGACCAAGATTTTCAGTATATCAATTTCTACATCTTTTCTGTATCAACAGAAAAGTTAGATGCACTGAGAATAAGCTTTCGCTGTTATACTGTATCCATATGTAGCGCATAGACTGGAAAATTTAGCACAGTAGTAAACATAATTTTATAATTTAAATGCATAGCCGTCTGCGCACGATATACAATAGAACTATTGAAAACTAGTATTAAACGTACGATTGTTAAAATCTTTAATACTAAAAAGCATGGCTAACTGCGCAAGATCTTTCGAAGTGCTCGGCACGACATTATCAGGCCGAGTGATCAACTTGTGCTGCAGGAACCTCGTTTTTATATACAAGAATCCGTCAGGTGTCTATGACGTAATCTGATCGAAGGTAACAGGCGCATCAAAATCAACGTCAGGAACCCCGAAGTCATACAAAGGCTACATCAACGCCAAATTACAATACATTATTAGATAGAACTGTGCATCCATCCATTTTTCACGTGTCAGAACAGGTTTGTCCATGGCATTGGTATTAGAAAGGGGTTTTCATCGTTGCAGCACTTTTTCCCAAATGATTGAAGGAACAGTCTTTCAGTTAAAAATAAGGATCATCTGGATTCGGCCGTAGCCAAAATACTGACAGCGTTCTATTCCGGATAGTGTGTTCCATGGTTAACTGCTCTTAAAAGTGCTGTAGACTCCATTTTATTCTTAACAGTGTACTTGTGCTCCGAAATCCTTTTCGATACAGTTCGTGTCGTGTAGCCGATATACACTAAACTGGCAAAAGTCACTGGACACGACTTCAAAAGCAAATGAATGGATCTGCTGCGTTGTTAAGAAGCGCGGTACAGCTGCAAACGGGTATAAAAACAAGCCTGCAGCTGACCGCGATCATATCGCACTGTGAGGTGGAATGAAAATGTCGCAGCGGGAGAGAACTGACTTTGAGAAAGGAAAGATTGTTGGGTGTTATATTAGTGGGTTGTCCATAACGGAAACCGAGAGGCATTTAAACATACCATACTATACCACAATATTTAAACATACCAAAGTCAACTGTTTTGCATGTACTGAATAAGTGGAAGAAACATGGCTTGCCTGAAATAGTAAAACGTACCGGTAGACCGAAGAAAATCAGTGAGAGAGGACGTCGAATCTTCAAGAGAGTTATTACAACTAATCGACGGAATAATGCACAAGAGCTCAGCGTACAGGTGAGTAAAAATGCTGGAATCTCGGTATGTGCACGTACCATTCGCAGAGCACTTCGTTCCATGGGTTACCGTGGTTGTGCGGCTGCTTATAAGCTTTTCATCTCCACTCTGAATGCTACTCGTCGTTTAGCATGGTGTAAAGAACATTTATCGTGGACCGTAGATGAATGGAAACGGGTCCTATGGACTGATGAATACAGATACACGATCCATCAGTCTGATGGCCGTGTGTGGGTATTGCGGCAGCCGGGGAACGCGATTTACTACAGTGTACTGTTCCTACGGTCAAGTTTGGAGCTGGCAGTGTACTCGTGTGGGGGTGTTTTTCGTGGTATGGTCCGGGCCCATTGGTTATCGTGGACAAACCTGTTAACTAGCACGTCTACCTCGATATTCTGAACAATTATGCACTACCAACTCTGCGGCAATACTATGAAACCGAGCCTTGTTGGTACCAGCAGGATAATGCACCGAGCCATAAAGCAAGGACTGTTACGACGTGGTTTGAAGATACTTACGCATCGTGTGTGAACTGGCCAGCACAGAGCCCTGATCTTAATCCCATACAGCACCTATGGGATGAATTAGAGCGCGCATAAGAAATTTGGAACCAAGGCCTACTACTAAGCAACAGTTAGCGGCAGAATTATGTACTGAATGGAAGCGCATACCTTTCGCTGTGTTTCAAAACCTTGTCGAAAGTATGTCTCGAAAGGTTAGTGCATGCATTAAGGCCAAAGGCGGACCGACACCGTACTAATATATGTCAATAAATGCTATGTTGTGTTTCTCTTCTAGGTGTCCGGTGACGTTTGTCAATATAGTGTATACCAGATCCCTATTTTGGTTTTCATGGGCTTTCAGCGGAATACAATAAACTCCGTGTCTATTTGCCAGTGAGACGGGAGGGATCGCGGTCCTTCTTGATGATTGAGAAATATTTCGTGTATTGACCTCGAAGTCCATATGATGGTTCTTGCATATGTTTTTTAGAACAAATGTGGCATGTGGTAGGTACTGCATTCATCCTATGTATTTCGTTATAACCGTGTCTCTTTCGAGAGTAGAGAAATCAGCTTGCAGTAACCTCTCGAGTATTTTATTTACCACCATCCCGGAATATCCATTGGCCTCGGCAATTCTGTGTATATAACTAATTTCACTGCGTCTGGGCTGCAAACTGGTAGACTGTGATATCACTAGTCTCACAAGGTAGCGGAGGAAGACTGATATAATGGATGTGCTGAAGAACTTGGAATAATAGCCTCGTTATTTGTTGGTTTTCGGTTAACTGAGTAGGTGACTGTATTTGAGTCACTATTTCGGTTAAGGGTGAAGTCTAAAAATTGGAGGGAATTACCTAGTTCGGGGGGGGTGTGCTAACTTTGAGGAACCAAAATCTACCTTAAGCTATAATTCCCTACTGTGATCTACCATAGTCATATTTAAATAGGAATAAGCCTATATCACGAGTGTTTTTAGTGCTTTTGGTTTTGTAAGTTTGGAAACAAATACAGAAACATAATATTTAAAGCATTTTTATTTCTGAAACACTATTTTTCAAACAAATTATATAACTTTTCTTATAGATTCTTTATTTACTGTATTTAATTCTTAGATGTACACATGTGTATATCCTCACAGAGTTTAGAATAATCAGGAAATATTCGGTGAGGCACAGTCCGAGACACGCTTCTAAATGAGGCAGCTCCTGTACTGACTTCATTATTTTCACTTCTGAAAAAACTATTACAAAGAGATATGTGGATCCAAAGAAAGCAGTCAGCCGCAATGCAACAGATCTCAAGCAGGGATATTTTTCTTCTGACGATAGAGTCCAAAATGTGTTATCTGACCCTCTTGCCTTCAGTACTATGTCGGATTGAAGTTTCACAATTTCTGATACTAAATCTGAAGAGTCGAAGAGGAAAGTAAAGGAATGTTTGTCATGAAACTTCAGATTTGCCAAAAGGGTATGACATGATGCTCAAAATGTGCTGAAAGTTTTTAGGTCTGTGAATTCTCTGCCAAATTCTGCTATCAGAACTTCTATCTCAGTGACATATTCATCAAAATTGCAATCAGTTTGATGTGCTGTGTGTTTTTCCAGATTGGGAAAGTTTTTTCAAATTTCCTTTACCAAGTTGACATTTTAGCAAGCCTAGGTTTGATTCGAAAGTATTCAGCGAGCTCACTAAATCTACAACACTCTTTCCTTTCCCTTGCAGCTCGAGGCTGAACGTGTTGTGGTGTGGCCTGTGAGATCAGTTACAAAAGCCAAATTTTGTAGCCAAGTAGCGTCTTGTAGCTGAGCATACTTTTCTCCCATTGCGTCTAGGAATTCGATTATTTCTGGCAAGATACTAAAATATCTTTCAAGAAACTTTCCGTTACTAAGCCACCTAAAATTCGTGAAAAACAGCAGGCCTTCGTTATCAGTTTCATTTTCTTCTAGTTGGCTTCAAAAAAGCCTCCTACGTAAACTTCGTGCCCGAATAGAATTAGCCATTTTGGCAGTTAGTCGGTAATTTCTTTCACATTTAAAACTTTGATGCGTAGTGCATTTTGGTGGATAATGCAGTCAAAAAAGGTTAAGCCTGGAAAATCGTCATTTTTCCTACAAAGTGCAAGGAACCCAATAGTTTGGCCTACCATCGAAGGTGCCCCGTCAGTAGTGATACAAACAAGCTTTCATAATGGCAGATTTATTTTTTGGGCGAATTCCGTAAATACACTGCCGGAAAGTGAAGTAAGAACACCAAGAAGGAATTGGCAGACGGACATGAAATTTACATATGTTAATGGGGTCTAGTTTACGTAGGTGTGATGGTAATTTCGGGACCAACCGGTGAGCTCTTATGCCACAGCACGGCATAATACGCAAATTGTCTTCGGTGGTATTTAAGGAGTACGGCGAAGTGAATGTAATCAGTCGTCAGCATACGGACACGTGCGAAAACCCTGAAGAAGCTGCAATGCCTGGACATGGAAGACGTGTACGATTTCAGCAGTTATAGGACATTGAGCGAGGTCATCTAGTCGGACTCCGCAAGGCCGGGTGGTCGTATCGTCGTATTGCGGAGCGAATTGGACAGGAAGTATCGGGGGTGGTACGATGGTGGCGTAGATGGTCCGAGGAACATTCCCACAAGAGAAGACGTGGAACTAATGAGCAGACCAATCGACGCATAAGAAGAGCGGCGTTGTCAAGCAGAACATCCACTGCGACGCAAATCCGAGCTGCCGATGCACCTGGGGTGACTGTGCGAACAATCCGCAACCGTCCACTGGATGCAGGACTACGTACAGGTGTGCCTCTGGCATGTGTACCTCTGACTCCAGCCCACCGTCAGGAACGGCTGCAGTGGTGTTGCCAACGTCTGCACTGGAGAACGCAATGGCGATCTGTCGTGTTCAGTGATGAAAGCAGATTCTGCTTGGGAGCCTCCGATGGCCGTATGCGTGTTCACAGACGCACAGGGGAGCGTCTCCACCCTTTTTGCATCCGCCAGCGACATACAGGGCTTACACCTGGTCTCCTGGTGCGGGGAGCGATCAGCTATCACTCCCGTACACAACTAGTGTTTGTACCGGGTACGGTAAACAGCACCTCCTACATCAACAACATCATTCAGCCCGTTGTTGTGCCATTTGTAAGGTCGGTCCATCGTGGTGTTTTCCAGCAAGATAACGCACGCCCACACACGGCACGTGCAAAGCAACATGCACTTCAGGGTGTGAGACAACTTCCATGGCCTGCACGTTCATCAGATTCGTCCCCCATTGCGCACGTGTGGGGTTTTATGGGACAACGACTTATGCGGTCTCCACGGCCAGCCACGACCATCCCCTATTTACGCGTCCAGGTTGAGGATGCTTGGAACTCAATACCCCAAACTTACATCCAACATCTGTACGACAGACTCCATGCCAGAATTGCACAATGTGCCGCAGTTCATGGCGGTTGAACCTCGTACTAACCATGTTACATGTAAATGTTATTTTTCAGTTTACCAGCAAATACAGCTGTACTTTGCCATAATGTTTTGATCACGTTATCCTGTGTATTCCGTTATTATGCTGTATAGATTTCGTTGGTATCAGACGTCTCCTTCTTGGTGTTCTTTTTCACTTTCCACCAGTGTATATTAAAAATATCTTGACCCCGAGTTGGTTAGGGTTGGGGAGAGAAATCTGGTTAATTCATTCTATTATTTGGTCTCAGGCAGTTTTTATGGAACAATATACGCCTGCCTAATAAAACAAACGATCGACCGTTTGCCCACCCCATGGTAAATTGTATGGAGAGAAATTTGGAAGTCAGTAAGTCTGCAAAGTGTGGGATTAATTTCTTTTTGATTGGGCCAGAATATTAAAATATCGTCTACGTAACGTATGTATAGGCTCGATTTAAGATGACATATATTTAGTGTATATTCCTCCAACTCCTGCAGAACAATTTCACCCAAACTAAAAAAATTTGGCGAGTAAGTAACACCATCCGTTTTTCTTCGAAATTAATTTTTCGGCATTCCTCTGCTCACTACGCTCGTCAATTTCCTAATAAAAATTTATTCAACTGAAATTCGCTAGAATCTGTGATTTTGAACAAAATACTTGTAGAATATTGAGGTATAAATTATTTTAAAACAGCGGAAATTATTTAAAACCCTGAGGATGGGGTGGATGACGCTGCTCAAATCTTTGTTATAGCAAACAATGAAAAAGTTTCCAAATTTAAACTATTCAGTTGTCGCGTGCATTCTGGGAAATTCCGAAACAAAGGCGCTATCATGTCCACAAGCAAACGATATCGTTCCTCTTTTCAAGTATGTACGCATTGCTATCCAAGTAGAAGTAACGTTTGTTAAGAAGACGCAAAAAATTTATGTCGGGAATGTTTCTATACCAAGAAACTTATTTGGTATGATAGACTTGACTTAATCCACAATCGACAAGCACTAATTAAAGAAAATGCTAATTAGAACATTTTAACAACTGTCATATTATAAAACATCATGATTACAGCTAGCGCACAGCTGTAATTTTTCTTTATTTGCTAGTGCGTACATAAACATCTAAACTAAAAATCAGTTCGTTTTAGAACTACTGCTGCTTTGTGAGGAAAAAACAAGAAACATGCACTCGTGTTCTGTTCATTACGAGACTTATAGGTATGATATTGATCTACAATAGGTTAATATGTGAGTCAAGCTGCTTTTCTGAAGTCTCCTCGAATGCTGCCTAACAAACCAGTGCTGTCTATCAATCAATGTATCACACTCTTGTTTGCAAGATATTCTTTTGAGTCAGTACAGATATTCTGTGATATCCAGACTATGAAGACAGGCATCTGAAACTATTGTTCATTGTTGAAAGTATTGTTCATTCTCCTTTCTTCTCTATTTTTTTTTTATTCATCATCTCTATTTCACTATGCAATTCTTACGAGCTACAGCAAGTTTAGTGCTGTTGGTTATTTATGGAATTAAACAAATTCTTTATAACATCCAAAGTACTCCTTTATTTTTCAGGGTTTAATTACCACCCTGTGTATCTAGAGCTATAAACAGTCGCCCTTTCCTAATTTTGGACACTGGTTTCAGGGAAATGAAAGACCGGCTTTGTGATGCCGCTCGCTCTTCATTTATGCCTCATACGGGGCTTTTGCCCATTTGCTGATTATCCAGAAGCCCACGTTTCTGACCATTACGGGGGAACAACTTCTAGTCTTTTAGTAACTAAAAAATTCACAGTTACGATTGACAATGTACACTTGTTGACATCAGACAAACTGCGAAGAAAAATGTTATCTTTGCGGTATGTCTCCTTACGATATTGTAGACAGATGACCATTTTCACGGAAAAGTCTGTGTTCCGCTATACTAAAGAGAAGTACACTGAAGTAGGAAATTATAAGCAGCACCCTACAGTAAAGAAATACGTGCCATACTTACTTATGTACAAAATTATGACGTTGAGATGGCTTTCTAAACGATTACACGACAAAAAAGAAGAAGCTTCAAAAGAGCGACATGGCAAAGGGGAGAAAGCGACGAAAGAGCACACGACAAAAGGGCAATACGATGAAAGGGTGATGCAACAAAAGGGCGATACGACGCCCGCGGG
Source organism: Macrothele yani (assembly GCA_039090855.1). Lineage (NCBI taxonomy): Eukaryota > Metazoa > Arthropoda > Arachnida > Araneae > Macrothelidae > Macrothele > Macrothele yani. The sequence goes on from CM077005.1 coordinate 8,906,197, forward strand.
GTATTTTTGGAAGTAGCATCGTTTAGTAAGCCTGCTATATAAATTTTACTTGGAATATAAACGATGACACGTCTGATTTCAGGTGGATTATTTGAATACACAAAGAAACATTGAATTTACTCAAAGGGCCCCGGGCTTTTTTGGAAATAAGCGTTTAGAAAGCCTTCTACACTGGCGGAAAGTGAAAAAAGAACACCAAGAAGGAATTGACGGACGATCATGAAATTTACATATGTTAATGGGGTCGAGTTCACGTAGGTGTGATGTTAATTTCGGGACCAACCAGTGAGCGCTTAATCCACAGCACGGCATAATATGCAAATTATCGTCGGGGGTATTTAAAGAGTACGGCGAAGTGAATGTAATCAGTTTTCGGCGTACGGACACGTGCGAAGACCCTGAAGAAGCTGCAATGCCTGGACATGGAAGACGTGTACGATTTCAGCAGCTATCGTACTTTGAGCGAGGTCATCTAGTCGGACTCCGGGAGGCAGGGTGGTCGGATCGTCGTATTGCGGAGAGAATTGGACGGGAAGTATCGGTGGTGGTACGATGGTGGCGTAGATGGTCCGAGGAACATTCCCACACGAGAAGACGTGGAACCGGGAGTCACAGACGGACTGATAAGCGGACCGATTGACGCATAAGAAGAGCGGCGTTGTCAAGCACAATATCCACTGCGACGCAAATCCGAGCTGCCGTTGTACCTGAGGTGACTGTGCGAACAAACCGCAAGCGTCTACTGTATGCAGGACTACGTGCACGTGTGCCTCTGGCATGTGTAGCTCTGACTCCAGCCCACCGTCAGGAACGGCTGCAGTGGTGTCCCCAACGTCTGCACTGGAGAACGCAATGGCGATCTGTCGTGTTCAGCGATGAAAACAGATTCTGCTTGGGAGCATCCGATGGCCGTATGCGTGTTCGCAGATGCACAGGAGAGCGTCTCCACCCTTCTTACATCCGCCAGCGACACCCAGGGCCCACACCTGGTCTCCTGGCGTGGGGAGCGATCAGCTATCACTGCCGTACACAACTAGTGTTTGTACCGGGTATGTTAAACAGCACGTTCTACATCAACAACATCATTCAGCCTGTTGTGCTATTTGTAAGGTCGGTCCATCGTGGTGTTTTCCAGCAAGATAATGCACGCCCACACACGGCACGTGCAACGAAACATGCACTTCAGGGTGTGAGACAACTTCCATGGCCTGCACGTTCACCGGATTCGTCCCCCATTGAGCACGTGTGGGATTTTATGGGACAACGACTTATCCGGTCTCCACGGCCAGCCACGACCATTCCCGATTTACGCGTCCAGGTTGAGGATGCTTGGAACTCAATACCCCAAATTTACATCCAACATCTGTACGACAGACTCCATGCCAGAATTGCACAGTGTGACGCGGTTCATGGCGGTTCAACCTCGTACTAACCATGTTACATGGAAATGTTATTTTTCAGTTTACCAGGAAATACAGCTGTATCTTGCCATAATGTTTTGATCACGTTATCCTCTGTATTCCGTTATTATGCTGTATAAATTTCGTTGGTATCAGAAGTCTCCTTCTTGGTGTTCTTTCTTCACTTTCCGCTGGTGTATATAAATTTCACTTAGAGTACAAAAGATGGTACGTCTGATTTCAGTCGGGATTATTTGAATGCACAAAGAAATACTGAATTTACGGAAAGGGCCCTGGGGCCTTTTTAATAAATAACATCGTTTAGAAAGTGTTCAATATAAGGTGAGACGTCTGATTTCAGTTGGGATTTGAATACACAAAGAAATATGTAATTTGCTGAAAGAGACCCCGCTGCCGTTTTTGGAAAAAAATAATTTTGAACTCTTGCAGTTGAAGTAGAAAATCATCACCACCTTTTATCGTGAGCTTTTTTGTCGTATCGCCCCTTTGTTGCACCGCCCTTTTGTTGCATCGCCCTTTTGCTTTGCGCTCTTTTTTCGTGTGCCCTTTTGATGTTTGCCCGTTGTCGTGGGCCCTTTTGCCGTGACACGTTCTAAACAGCTCACAAGAAAATGAACTATTGTCGATGAATTCCGAAGCCGATTGGGTGTCGGTACCATACTGCAGCTCCGATAGTACTAGTAGTGTAGTACACCTGAACGCACTCTTGATCCTTTCTTTGCCCTTCAGGCCGACGACGTAATCTCATGTCGGTATAGTCGTAATAGCCATAGTCACAGTGTCGACATCATGATGTCGAAAAGTTGAAAATGTGCAGAGTCGAAATGCTAACAATCATTATGTCGCCAAGTTCATGACTATAAACAAAGTAATAATACTGTAAAATCTGTATTCTTTCTCTCTTGAGATTATGTTCTCAATACGGATGTATTTCGCACTTTCTATCAAGCTGGAGAGATCCATAAAAGTGTGCTTTCTGCCATGCAAAACAAAGGTGTTCAAATCGGCCACTCGTGGTAGGCGCATTGAAATCGTATTGTTATCTAAACTTGGTAAATGTATTCAAATCCTGTAGTCTTTCATACGGAGCGGACGCATTTAACACGAGTTTCCTCTCACAAGCAAAAGAGAAGCATTAAAATCTTACGTTTTTCCAAACCGGCAGAAACTTTTCGATCGTGCTGTCTGCCAAATAGATCAGGAGCCTGCAAATCGTACTGTTTGCCATTGGAAAGAAACGATCTCAAATAGTAATTTCCACAGAACAAAACCTCTGATGTTCTGTTTTCCAACAAACTGAAACATGTAAATCAAAATTACTGGTATTAAAGCTTTCGGAACGTCATCAACATCAACCGTTATCAATCCACTGCTGGATGAAGGTCTCCCCAAATTTCTTCCACAATTGTCTGTCTTGGGCTTGTCTCCTCCATGTCACTCCAGCAAACTTTCAAATTTCATCCATCCATCTCCCTTGGGGTCTTCTTCTGGGTCTTTTCCTATCCCTTGGAATCCAGTCTAAAATGTTGGTTGTCTATCAGTGATCCGTTCTTCTGGCAACAAGTCCAGCCCATTGCCATTTCAGTGATTTCACTTTGGTCATGATGTCGTCCACTCCTGTCATTTTCCTTATCCACAAGTTCCTCTTCTTATCTTTCCTGGTTACACCAAGCATGCATATCTCCAAGCTTCTTTGAGTTGTCTGCAGACTTTGTATGACTTTTTTAGTTAAGGTCCATGTCTCTGCTCCACAAGGTCAGATGATGCGCAACATATCGCCTCTCCTTGACAAATATCAGCCCGCCTTCTCGTGGTGCATCCTCTTCCCACTAAATAGGCTCTGACGACTACCAGTAGCGGTATAATAATACCATCGGGATTAGAGGAAATGCTATCCCACACTCACCAACCCGCTTGGCCAGCGTGGTGAGTTATATCCAAAACCCCTCAAATATGCTTACACAATTTCGGAACGTACTGTCTGCTAAATCAAGTAGACACCAAAATAAATAAATAAATCTGTAGATCATTCTATGTGTAAAACATAGTAATGACTTCAAATCTTACTCTCTGCCACGCAGGACAAACTCTCCTAAATCTCGATCTCAGTATAATGCGAGACAGACGTCTAAATTCGTGCTGTCTGTCAAATGGGACAGGCTCAATCGAAATGCACTGTCTCGAAACTCGAACCTACTTCATCAAATCATGGTGTCTTCCGAACGATAGTGAAGGATTGTAATTGTTCTTTCTTTCAAGCGGGACAAATGCTCGCTAAGCGCGTTTTCTTGCAGACCAGATAAACGCATTCAAACCCGAACGGAAATCCCATAACTCATTTTGAAAGTGATATAGTAATTTACCACCAGGAATGAAGTCATTCTTTGTGAGTATTGAAGTTTGTTATATCCCACAATTTTTTTCAGAACAACTAAAATGTCAATATCAAATAATTGTAATAATATGATTAGTTTGTTTACAAGTAACTAGTAGTTAATTCATATTGACGTTTTCATCTAAAATAATAAGTGTCAAAGAGCCCTTTACGAGGAACTTCATAAATTTCTTACCACTATGTTCTGTAACAGCAGCCCTGTTTGCTTTGCAACCACATCTGCATTTTTCACAGCATTATAATAATCAATCTGATTTCCCCAGCTGAAGTCAAGTAATATGACATTATATTTGGCTCTGATCAGCAGCTGATCTTTCATTTCCTAAAGGAAGGGAAGAAAAACTGAGTATAAAATGACCAGAGTATAAAATGTGACACAGAAGTTTCTCCAACAGTCCAACAGTCACACGCGCTTGCACATCGGTAGGTGAAAGATGGCAAGAGATACTGCAATTATTCGACACTGCATTCGTTACAAATTTCATCAAGGAAAAAGTGCTGCCAAAGCAAGTGCAATGATCTGTTCTGTTCTGGGGGAGAATATTGTATCGAAAAGCACGTGCGAGTTTTGGTTTAGACGGTTTAAAGCAGGTGATTTTGATGTTAGCGATCGAAAACGTAGGAGCGCCCCGCAGAAAGTTGCACATGAGGAACTGCAAGCATTGCTGGATAAAGATTCGTCTCAAAAGCAAAACGAACTAGCTGAACAACTGGGATAACTTAAAAAAACATTTCCAATCGTTTACGCGCAATGGGAAGATCCAGAAGGAAGGTAATGGGTGCCACATGATCTGAGCCAGAGGAACAAGGAAGAGCGTGTCATGAAGTGTTTGAACCTGTTGAATAAACAACACAGAAAGTATTTCCTGTGGAAAATCGTTACGAGGGATGAAAAGGGGATATGGTACGACAATCACAACCGCTATTCACTCCAAGAAAGCTCTGTTGTGCATCTGGTGGGATATGAAGAGTGTGCTCTATTATGAACTATTGGAATAGGGCCAAACTGTTACTGCGATTGAACCAGGAAATCTGTCGGAAACGTCCATTGACAGGCAAAGGATTGTGTCCCGTGAAATTACTGCATGACAACGCTAAACCGCATGTCGCGAAATCTGTCAAGGAAACGTTATTGGTGCTTGGCTGGGAAGTTCTGGAGCACCCGGTGTATAGTCTCGACATAGCCCCTTCAGACTATCATTTGTTTCGATCGATGTGACATGGTTTGGCTGCTGTACGATTCCGGACTTGTGACGAAGTGCAAAACTGGGTTGATGACTTCATCGCGTCACACGACGAAGTATTATCCATGGCTGGAATCCGTCAGCTGCCCGATCGATTGCGGAAGGTGATAGATAATGACGGCACAAGTTTTGATTCGTAAAGATATTGTTGTTTTCTCTCAAATTACATGTTGCGTTGTCTTAAAACGCTTTAAAACTTATTTGTACACCTAATACATGCACAGGTTCAGTGTTGATCTGGAATTTTGTTGTACAAAAGAAACAAAAATGAATACACTTACCAAACTATGTGTCCTCCTCTAGATAGTCTTCTTCTAACATAACAAATTTACCCGATCTCAGAGGAAGACCCTGTATTCCAGCCAAGTAGAAGGATTTGGATTGCTGCTGTAATCATTGTAGAAGACACTCCTAAAGTTTTTTTTTATCGGTATAGCGAATTTCTTCCTTCTTAAATACACTCTTTGACAAAAAAAGAAAAAAAAACACGCACCAAGGAGGAAATATCCAATTTAGACAAAATGAGGTACATTTAATGTACATGTACAGAAAACGAAATTATTAGGATTTCAGAACAATTGGATGATTTACAGGAGCTACAGAAAGTGAGCAAGTCAATATGGCGTTGGTCGACCTGTGGCCTGGATACAAGCTGTTACCCGACGTGGCATTGAATCGTAAAGTTGGTGGATGGTGTTCTGAGGGATGTCTTGCCAAATGGCCTCCAATTGGCGAGCTAATCCGTCGACATTCTGGGAAGGTCGCAGGCGACGCCCCATCACATCCGAAATGTGCTCAGTAGAAGAGAGATCTGGCGAGCCAAGGAATTGTGTCGCAAACACTAAGACAATCCATGGACAGGCGCGACGGGTTGTCGAATTTCGTCAACGTACCACTGTGCTGTGAGAGTGCCACGGAGGACTACCAATAGGGTCCGGCTATCAAACGAAATGGTACCCCAGGCCATAACTCCTTGTCGGCGAGCTGTGTGGCGTGCGACAGTCAGAGCGGGATCCTAACGATATCCGGCCAGTCTGCAGACACATCTGCGCTGGTCGCCGGGGCTGAATTCGAAACGGGACTCATCACTGAAGAAAATTGGTCCCAAATCGGAACAATTCCACGTTGATGTGGCCCGACACTATTGAAATCTCTCTCGACGGTGCGTAGTGGTCAGTGATAGGCGGCGTAATGGGCGTCGTGAGCGTCGATTCCACTCCCGTAGTCTTCTACTAATGGTTCGGGCGGTCACTTCAGTATTGGTCACACGTTGGATGGTTGATAGCGACGATTCTGGTGCTGTAACAGCTGCTCTGATTATCACTGTATCTTCCTATGCTGCCGTCGCCTTAGGCCGTCCTCTTCCCTCTTAGCGCTGAAATCTGCCGTTCAGGACCCATTTCTGGCATCATCATCGTTTAATTGCCTCATCGCACCGACTCAAATGTCGAGCGATTCATCGGTTACTCCATCCGGTCCGATGGCACATCTTCTTTCAAACTCCGTTAAATGGTCATAGCGGCCGCGAATTTGCCAGCGGGGCATAGTTACAGTCAAGGTAGGAACACTCAGTTCGAATCCACTGGAAGATTTGTTCCTGCAAGCGAGATTCGCCTCTTTATATACACCATCACGATGCGCAGTTCCGATGCGATGTAGCTGCGGTTATTCATTCATTGGGTGCGAATTTTTTATTATTTGCATATTCGGTGGACAGGTTTTTGCATGTAAAGTTTCATTCCTGCCGGAGTATTTTTTAAGTGGGACGAACAAGTGGAAAATTCCTGGAGCCAAGTCATGACTGTACAGGGTGGGATGAACACATCTGGCATTGTCACATGAGCAGCGTGAGGCCTTACGTTTTAATGCACCTGTGTCGACAACTTTCCTGGCTTGTTGCGCATGGCGGTTCGAAACTTTTCTTTTACGAGAGTAGCGATAATACTGTGTGCATTTATTGCTGTTCTCCGCGCAAGATATTCCACCAGGAGTACCAAGTACTGGAGATGGGTCGTTCGCGACTGATCCGTTCCAAGTGACCCGGTCGCCTGAATGAACGAAAAGATCCGTTCACTAGTTCTAGCAGATCTCATTCGCTCTTCTCTTCGGCTCTCGAGTCCAGGATCCGAAAGATCCAAAAGATCCGTTCACTAGTTCTAGCAGATCTCATTCGCTCTTCTCTTCGGCTCTCGAGTCCAGGATCCGAAAGATCCAAATCGTTCACCGTTTGCTTTGGTCGTTTCGTTCGTCAGTCGGAGCTCGCACTTCATTGCCCGTTGATTAGTTACTGGATCGAAACATTTTTCATGTTGCTAAAACCATCTCATAACCATTTTATCTTCGGTTTCATCTAATAGTTTGCAGTGCAATGAACATTTTTATATCACATTTTCTAAATTCCATGTTTTTCATATTTTGATTTTTTCATTACGGTTTCACTCACAAGACGGAAACACCAGCTTAGAACTCCGACTGCACTGCTGTTCTGTAATATGTAGCTCGTATTAGTTGATATTTATCTTGGAAATGTATATTAATAAATACGAAATGGAGTATTTGTACTGCCACAGAATAAAATAATTAATTATAAAAATCGTCACACCTCACTCTAAAGCGTTTAATTTATGGACGACTGCTAACTTTAACGTACACCAACCGTCACCAACACACACACACTACTTCCTCACACTACTTACTGTTTCGACCTCACACTACTTACTGTTTCGACCTCACACTACTAGCTGTTTCGACCTCACACTACTTACTGTTTCGACCTCACACTACTAGCTGTTTCGACCTCACACTACTTCCTGTTTCGACCTCACACTACTTACTGGTTTGACCTCACACTACTTTCTGTTTCGACCTCATATTACTTACTGTTTCGACCTCACACTACTAACTGTTTCGACCTCACACTACTAACTGTTTCGACGTCACACTACTTATTGTTTCGACCTCACACTACTTACTGTTTCGACCTCACACTACTTACTGTTTCGACCTCACACTTCTTACTGTTTCGACCTCACACTACTAACTGTTTCGACCTCATGCTACTAACTGTTTCGACCTCACTCTACGTACTGTTTCGACATCACACTACTAATTGTTTTGACCTCACACTACTTCCTGTTTTCCACGAACGGAACGAACGGGTCTTTTAAACGGATCACTTTAATGACCCGATCTGAAAGATCCGGATCGCGTAAACGACCAAATCTGCCCACCACTACTCAGTATACATTCCAGAATACCGTAGCCTTCCAGCAGACGGTACTGTCTTATACTGTCTTAATTTTTTTATAAACGGTTCAAATACACCAAGGATCATTACATGTGAACACCTACCTAATAAGCTGTAGGATGCCCTTTATCCCGCAACACAGCGGCCACTCGACGAGGCATCGATTCGATGAGGTGGCAACAGGTCCTCCAATTCCCGTACATTTCGGGGTGGTGGTTATTTAGCGCGAACCCGGTTTTCCAAGTCGAACTACAAATGTTGGATTGGGTTTCATGTCAGGTGAATTTGGAGGCCAGGGCATTAACAAAAAATCACCGGCATGTTCCTCTAACCAATCATTGACGATTCTGGCAGTGTGGCATGGCGCATTATCCTGTTGGTAATGGCCATCACCCGCAGGGAACACAGTTACCATGAATGGGCGAACTTGGTCTGCAACGATGTTCAGATACCTACCAGCTGTCAGGTATTGTGCTATTGGGATAATGGGTCCTAGAGTTTCCCAAGAAAACATCTCCCACGGCATAACACCACCGCCGCCGGCTTGTTTCTTCACAACAGTATATCCAGGTGCCATAACCTCCGTTGGTAATCCTCACGGTCCGCTGCAGTAATATCTCTACTACGAACTCAAAACAATGCACAATTTCTGTGCTGATGCCGAACTAAACGACTTCTGATGAAATTTCAACGCTTTTGGCACCCGACGTGCACACACACTCTTCGGAACAGCGGGTGCTGATGGAGGATTTTTTCCACATTACCAACACTGATGTTGAATAAAACTAGGTAATGTCTCTTCCCCTTACTTTCCTGTTTACCAATCAATAAATACTAATTGCAGACGATTGATATTCACTTCTGTTACAGTAGTAGCAGACAGGTGTCTGTGGGGTCATTTGAGATTTCTCAGCCATCAAAACACTTGTTGCGCCGATCGTAGACGCTGCTTGTGACATTGTTTTATGTTTTATCTCCACACTGTGCTTGCAATCTTCGCAAAACTACCTCTGGTTTCATTTTCTCTTTTACAAGAAATTTAATAACAGGACGCTGCCCTACACTCACGGACACGTCTACAGATTCCATGCTTTCCACGATACCTGTCCCATGCACCACGTGGACGAAACCAGTGCTGCCGTGAAGGTGAGGCTCAAACATTCATTTACAGTACGAATTATGTCGCAATTGGCACAGAACTTGGGGAGTTACAATAAATGTTCAGATCAGCCTTGAACCATCCTCGTGTGTACCGAAGATTGCAGTGGACTTACTTAACAGGTTCAACACAGGAAACGACCGTAGAATGAGAAGACGTAAGGTGCAACTTGTCACAATACTTGATTGACGCAAGCTCATAAAGAAAATGAACAGTATGGGCGTAAGAAATCCTAAAGAACATCGTAAAACTTTCAAATTGGAAGAGACAAACCGATACTTTGCACTGAAAGTTCTGACAACAGAAGAAATAGATATCTCAGAAGTTACTGAAAACTTTTAAATGCCCTAACCGAAACAGAAACAAAAATCAAAACTTTAAAAATAAAATTGGAGGTAGGACTAAAGCCCCAACCCTACATGAACAAAATATCATGAAAAAAACAAAAACTCAAAGTGGAATATGTAGAACTATGCAAGACAGCCCGAAGGAGTATCACGAAAAGCGTAAGGAAATTCAGTTGTGAGCTATTAATTACGTCAGTTGAAAAATAATCAAAGCGTAAAGGAAACAAAAGGTCACACACATCTAAGTAATAGAAAAAAACAGATTATGGCACCCAAAAAAAGAAAGTACAGTGTGATTCATAATTATTGTCGGGGTTTCTGTAACCTGGCATGGTCAAACCGTAATTCACCAAATAACTGCCTACAGCAAGAGCAAGTTCACTGCGAAAAGTTTTATGCGGCAAGGTAGTACCCGTTGAATTGGCGTCATACTTCCAAATTGCGACTGTTCAAGAAAAAGCAAAGTGCGTTCTCTGGTTCTTGGAAACAAAGTCAGTTATCACAACTCAACGTCATTACAGAACGCAATATGTCAGAGCTCCACCTTCCGATTATGCTATGCGACGTTGGTTAAAGCAGTTCCGACATACTGCTAGTGTGCAGCATCAAAAAGGAGCGGGAAGACCGAGCTCTTCGCAGGAGGGTGTTGCTCGCGTCCAGGAGGCCTTTTCTCGAAACCCTAAGAAATCAATCAGACGAGCTGTGTCGCAGTTAGGTATGCTACAAACGACTGTTTGGAGGGTTCTTCATAACCGCCTACAACTCTGTGAGTACAAACTGCAGATTGCACAGCCTTTACAGCGGCACGATAAACCCCGCCGTTTCCAATTTGCCCAAGACATTTTGTCCAAAGTCGAAACTGATGAACATTACCTGCGGACATGGATATTTAGTAATGAAGCAACGTTTTTCGTCTCAGGAAGGGTATATCGGTATAACAGCAGAATGTGGGGCTCTGAAAACTCTCACGCCATTTGAGAAGTCGAACGAGATAGTCCAAATGTGAACGTCTACTGCGCTTTGTCATGTTCGGAAGTGTTGAGGCCCCTTTTTCTTTGTGGAGAAAATAGGGAAGATTAGTGACAGCGGTGACCTATGTGGACGTGCTGCAGCTGCGTTTCTTGCCTCAGTTGGAAGATCGGCAGCTCAATGTGGTGTTCAGCACGATGGCGCACCGCCGCATTGGGCTGTTATTGTCCGAGAATTTCTTGACCTGCATTTTCCTGGGCGCTTGGTTGAGAGCGGTGGACCCATTTCGTGACTTCCGCGCTCACCCGATATTACGCCGCTGGATTTCTCCCTGTCGGAAGTACGAGAAAAACATCGTTTGCCAGAACCCTGTGACCTCCCTCGATGACCTGAAGATAAGAATTAGTGCAGCGATAGCAACAGTAATGCCGCAAATGTTGGCAAACACTTGGCAGAAAATTGATTATCGTTTGGATATCTTGCGTGCTGCGAAAGGCGCGCAAATCGAAGTGGTTTAGCTATCTGGTGTATTGATTAGCTATCTGGTGTATCGATTCTGCAGGTGTTAAAGAAATGGGTCAACCTATCGCCATAATCTATTCTACAGGTGTATCTATTAGCTATCTGGTGTATCGATTCTACAAGTGTTAAAGAGATTGGTCAACCTATCGCCATAACTATCTGGTGTATCGATTCTGCAGGTGTTAAAGAGATGGGTCAACCTATCGCCATAACTATCTGGTGTATCTATTGGCTATCTGGTGTATCGATTCTACAGGTGTTAAAGAGATTGGTCAACCTATCGCCATAACTATCTGGTGTATCTATTAGCTATCTGGTGTATCGATTCTGCAGGTGTTAAAGAGATTGGTCAACCTATCGCCATAACTATCTGGTGTATCTATTAGCTATCTGGTGTATCGATTCTGCAGGTGTTAAAGAGATGGGTCAACCTATCGCCATAACTATCTGGTGTATCTATTAGCTATCTGGTGTATCGATTCTGCAGGTGTTAAAGAGATTGGTCAACCTATCGCCATAACTATCTGGTGTATCTATTAGCTATCTGGTGTATCGATTCTACAGGTGTTAAAGAGATTGGTCAACCTATCGCCATAATCGATTCTACAGGTGTTAAAGAGATGTATCGATTATACAGGTGTTAAAGAGATGGGTCAACCTACCGCCATAATACCTGGTGTATCTTTTTAGCTATCTGGTGTATTGATTCTACAGGTAATAAAACTTTTACTTGTCATCTGTCATATTCAATTTGCGGTTTTTGTTTGTTTTTTCCCGTTTTTCGATTATATGCCACTGAAAAGACGGCACTAATTATGAATCACCCTGTAGTGTAAAAAAAAGTTAAGGCGAAGTTTTGAGGATAGTTAAAGAGTTCTATGTGAATTTATATGAAACAGGCAAAGTTTGGAAGATAGGTAAAGAGTTCTATGTGAATTTATATGAAAGAGGTTCTGCGCTTAATACATTGTGTGAAAGAGGTTATACATTTAATACATTGTACGAAAGAGGTTGTACATTTTATACAAGCACAAAGAAATCTGCAGAGACCAAAGTCCTTTATGTCCTCCCGGCAGATGTTTCCCGTGCGAAAGAACATGAAACGTGGAAGAGCTCCAGGGAAAGATGAAGGTACCGTGGACGTGTAGTATAGAAAGCCAGTAAAGAAATAAAAATTTCACTTCCCAAGTTTTCCATACAAACCTCAAAGAAAGGGTAGACACATGGTGACTGAAACGATGATACAGTGATCCTATTACAGAAAAGAGAGAACCCTGCGGATCTTTCGGGAAAAGCAGACCCATCAGCTGTTTACGATATCTTCACTAACGTATTATCACAGCGCTTGAAGGAAATGCTGGTAGTGGCCCAATCAAGAGCCCAACAAGCAGTGTTCAGGCAAAGCTACAGCGCTGTAGATCGCATCCATGTACTGAGATAACTCATTGAAAGACTAATGAGTACAATTTCTCCTATGTATAGCTTTTATTGATTATTAAAAAAGGCTTTTGATTCAGTGAAGCCATTACTGGTTGTAATGTATTTGCTGTCTCGAGCTGCTGTGAGGATGTATACATTAATTTTACAAATTCAAAGGCTCGACTGTTTGAGAAAACAACATCTGTGAAAATTAAAAGGTGATTGAGACAGTATAACACTGTATCTTCGAAGCTCTTCAATACCACGTTATATATTACCTTTCAATCATTGAACTGGGAAAACAAGAGTCTAAGATTAATAGTTTAACTCACCTTCATATTGCTGATGACATACTCATTTTTGTAAGTTTCCTCTCAGAGCTCCATACTATGATCCAGGAACTTGCTGACAACGTTAAAGAAGTGGGATTAAAAATAAACTTTCAGAAATGAAAATTGATGTAGAATGCTTTTACAAGAACTTTAGATTTAGCAATTGATGGAGAAAATTTAAAGTAATCGATACCTTCATTTATAATGGGCAACAGATACCAATCGAGGGCCACATGGAAGAAGAAGATATTAATCGGCGTATAAACGTTGATTGGAGAACATTTGGAAGACAGTATAATTTTCAAGAACAGTTTATCTGTATTTATAAAGCTAAGTAGGAAAATGCGAGTGTTTCCGTCTGCCAGTTGTTCGACCACATCTAAATTACCGAGATCTGAAAATTGGCATACTGATATGTCTTAAGGTTTTAAAACCTAAAAAAGTACGAAAACTAAAAAATCAAAATGGAGATTTTGGAACATTGTCTGCTTGATTTTTTTGCGCTTTGTTCGACCACTTCTAAATGATCTAGAGATCTGAAAATTATCATGCCGACAGGCCTTTTAAAGTCCGGATAGCTAGAAAAGTTCGAAAACCAAAACATTCAATAGGGTGACTTAGCTTTACTGTTCAAAATGCATATAGGTTTCAAAATAATTATGATGTTCAAAAAATGCTTTTATAGACTCACAGTTTGGAGAACGGATATGACTGCTAGTTATACTAGGACACGCCGCCAACTGTAACCGATAACTCGGTTACAGTTGGAAAATTTTGAGCGAAGCTACTGCAACATCTAAACTCATTAAGGCGTCTATTATAACAAATTATAAAATACGAACGAGCAAAATTTATGACTTTCAGAACAAAAGTACGAAACATTCTAAAAAAGAAATGGCTAAAATTTATCATGAACTACTTTCCTTCACGCCTTCACGTTGATTGTGATCAGGTTGCATGTAAACAAAGCGGAAAGACACACTCAGATCGGGAACCACGTTTTTCATTTTGTATCGCGAAAGGCAGACACACGCACATGCACAAACTTACTTTTATTATTATAGATTAGGCAAGTGTTGAGCTAACAAAGTCTTTCCATTTCTTTGTTTTTCAATTCAAACATTTTTTTTAATTTATGTTAGTGAGCCGACTTTCGTGAAACGGTTCAAGTAAAAGGCCATCAGTTTTAATTGAAATTCCTCAATGACACGGAATTTCGGGAATCGGAAGACGTCAAAACCTGACCATGGATGATGTCCAATCGCATGCTAAAAATCACGGTGATCGGATGTATCATGTCGTAGCTATGTCCGAACAATTAATTGTCCCGAGTCTCGTATAGAGAGCTGACTTTTTCAATTATTATTAAAATTGGTCAGTTTTTTAATGGTCATTATTTGTATACAACACGACCAATCACCATGATACCAACCCCATGTCACTCAACATGTCCTTCCCTTTCTCTGTGGCAAGTGTCACCGCGATCGGCTGAAGATCTTTGGAGGAGATAGGTAACAAAAGAACCCTTCTCAAAATCCGGAAAACTCCTAAAATGCAAGTTTTGGGACGGTTATTTCTCAATGACACGAAATTTTGGAAATCGGGAGGCGTCAAAACCTGACCATGGACAATATAAAATAGCTTGCAAAAAATCCCTGTGATTGGATGTGTCATCTCGTTCCTATGCCCGAACAACTAATTGTCTCGTATCTCGTAAAGAGAGCTCCACTCGGCCTTCGGCCTCGCTTCGCTCAATTATTAAAAAATAAATATATTTATACAGTGCATTCTTCCAGATCTTGGGTTCTTAACTAAAAAGGACATACAGAAGCTACAGACAACTTTAAAAGAACGTGAATACATGCAGGTTTGATGTAACCAAGAAAGATAAGAAAAGGAAGTCGTGGATCAGGAAAAGGATATGAATGGGTTGGAAAACATAATGATCAAAGTTGAATCCCTTCTTTTAGCTACGCTACATGGGAATAAATTGGCTTCAACTGACGGAAATCCGAGGATATTCACATTCTTCATACACAAACGCTCAGCTTCATTGTCCTGGGTAGGCTGACGGATAGCATGCTCGAACGGGAATCGGGAGATGCGAGTTCGATTTCCGCTCCAGGGAGATATAATTTTCAAGTTTTCTGATGTGATGTATGTCACGTATAGAACAGTCAAAACTGGCGATTCAGGCATATCTGATTGCTAGGTAAATAATCTTGACCTTTGTTATACGTATTAAGTGAAGAATGCTTCTTACACAGGATCCATATACGAGATGCTTTACAGTACACGTATTAGAGATCCTCTATATGCAGGATATTCCTGAAAGGTCTAGTCAAATTTTGATAAAATATTCTTTACTGCCTATAGTGATGTATGTAAAAAGATCCTATGTGGATTGAAACGGGAATGTTTACATTCCGAGTTATAGGACCCTGTGAGAGGAAGCCTGTGAAAGGATTGTTGCAAGGTAAGATTTGCATCATTTTCATGTCTGGCGTCATAGCACATGTACGAAAATGCTGAACAAAAGGATGCAATACTCCTGGGTAATGTGTTACATAAAGTGAATCAGCAGGTGTTATGTTAATTAGTTTTCAGAAGTTCCGTGTGAAGTGAATCAGCAATTTTGTTGATCATATGTAATTAGTTCTCCGACGCTAAAATGGCAGACATTCATTACATTCATAAAGCAGAGAACGGAAATAGGAGTAAAGATCTGTACCTCTACAGGATAGCTTTTCCTCAGAGACGATTTCCATCCAAATATGCATTCGCTGCTATTCCTCGGCGTCTTTGGAAATCAGGCACCTTTTCTCTGGCAGTGAGCTGGACATGGTCGCAGAAGTTCCGGGAACTAACATGAGAACAATAGCAGCAGACGTAGGATTTTGACATTTAATTGTATAGAGAGTTTGCCATTTGGGGGAGGGGATGACAAAATTCTACCTAAATCACGTGACACATACCATATCACCAGCAGATTGTGATCCAAGGGTAGTTTTATGCAATGTCTTTTGATTTACCTAGTTTTCTCCATTATATGCCTTTCACCGATCGCACTTCACAAAAGGTGGCATTGTAAATTTTTATAACGTTCACAAATGGGCTCGCAAAAATTCTCATAAAATAATCAAGTCTTGGCATCACCAGAGGTTTTATTCAAGTGTTTGGGCTGACGTCGCTGATGACTGCCTAAGATGTGCCACCAAACGCTCAGTGACCGAAAGATACACTCATTTCTTTTAGGAAGAACTAACTGCAGGATCTTCCATGAGGAACATGTTGTCGCATATGGTTCATGCATGATGTAACCCCAGCAAATTTTAGGCCCACTGCAAGAAAACAAACCAATCAGGCATACCTTGCCACTTGGATTGATTCTGGGCGACAAAAAAGACATGGCTTACACGCCCTCCAGATTTGGATCACCGGAGTTCTTATGAAGAAACGTTAAATCTGATGCTTACACTACCCGCCGTCTAAACCAAAATCGTTTCGAGAACAGATTCCGATTGGTTGTCAAGCAATTCAGAAAACTCCAGGAATTTTCGAACGTGTTCGACAATCGATAAGAAGACGCCACTAAATGTAGTGTTCCTCAGGAAAACCATTTCGAGTAGTTCTTATGTTAACTTACATAGTTGTTTTAATCGACCACTCACACTGTGCAGTAGTAATAACAGAAATGAAAACTATAATAACTTACTTACTACCAAAGTTTAGACAAACATTTATATCTAGTAATTGAAATGTGTGTACATATCGTTTGCTTGTTTGCAGCCCTCGAAATGTTAAGATGAAGGTACTTACTCGCATCCAAGTACTTTGGCACACGCCTTCAAGGTATCCGTGTACGATGACCACTGTGTTTGCTGCAGCGTTAAAATAAGTGTTCTGTGGAAGTCTTGCCCCACATTCGTCGAGATACTCAGGGTTATTTTTATTCTTTCGGGTAAAAAGCATCATATACGTTTCCGGTTCGTTGAAGTTCTGGTCTGATCCCGAGAGATTTGAGTTTTTATAGGCTTCGAGGAGAGTCTCGTTGCATCCTTCTAGGATTCTACCTTTTAGGCACTTCAGTCTCGGCAAAGCTCCTTCGAAAGGATTGTATGCTGCGAAATTAAATGCAGAGTATGAGTACATGTAATTTTGTTACTAGTTTCTAACATGCTAGTTCAGAAAAAAATTCAAATCTGGTTTTCTCTTGCTCCGCATGCAACACTTGAATCGTTCAGGTGGTATTTCATAGGAACGTAATGTTAATAAATAATAAAAATATTTCGAAATCAGTAAACTACGTTCACTCAGAACATGCCACCGGATTCTCGGGTGCAATGAGAAATCTCTCTCAAGAAAAAAGTCTCAGCTTGAGAACACTAGAGCTCAGGGCTTTAGAAATCGAAATAAAGATGCTAATCCGGAGGTACTGAAGAATAAAACTTTTACCGCTCTTCTCAAATATTTTTTGTTTCTTTGTTTGCTTGTTTCGGAGTTGAAAAAAACCACACGAGGCTGACAAAAGTTCGCCATTCTTAATTTTGGTCCATTGTTTCTACGGAAGAGATAGTATCATACATGGGGATGCTGAAAAGTTCTCGGCTTATCCCACTTCCTGTAATTGTAGCATTATTTTGTCACTGCAGCTCGAAAAAGTGTTCTTTTGTTGTGTATTATAAAGTGCCAATTTTCAGACTATTATCTCTTTTTGTTTTTGCAGATGTTTGACGTCCTGAACTGAATCATGTCAATGCAAAGTGTTGAATTTTCGAATGTAGCGTTCATGGCTGTCATGAATTTTTGTTCGTGCAGAAGAAAACTATACAAAGGAAATCTATGAGTGTATGATGCAAACATAAAGTGACAAGTGCCCTTCACATTCCACTGCGAAGAATATGGTGTGCCAACTTTCAGCGTGGAAACTTTGAGACCGAAGATGCCACAACATCTTGGAGGCTTTCAACGGTGACAACACCCGAAATTGTTAATCGTGTTCATTACTTGATTTTGTCAGATCGGCGAAACTCGGATAAAACGATAGCTGACTCACTGGAGATATCCAGGGCACGTGTTGTGTTCATAATTCATGAGCACTTGGATATACAGAAGATGTCAGCGAAGTGGGTGTCCAAACGTTTGAACGCCGATGAGAAACGATCATTAATGGACATTTCTAAATCAGTTTTGTAGCATTTTGAGCGATCTGGTGATAATTCTCTGCAGCGACTTGTCACTGTTGATGAAACGTGGTTATATCACTACGATCCAGAGACTAGACAACAGTCCCTGAAGTGGTGGCATTCGGGTTCTCCATGGCCAAAGAAATTCAAGACTCAAAGGTCTGCAGGAAATGTCATGGCAACGGTTTTTTGGGATTCGGAAGGTGTTTTACTGACTGACGATCTTTCGAAAGGCCAAACAAAAATGTTGAATAATATTCGAAATCTGCTGTACCGATTAAAGGAGGCGTTGAAGATAAAAATGCAAGGAAAACTGCGGAAAGATGTTCTCTTTTTGCAGGACAATGGATGTCTTGAGGGATCTGGGATTTAAGTGCATAGATCATTCACCCTACTCACCAGACTTTTGTCCATTGGACTATTTCCTGTTCCCAAACCTTAAAAAAGTTTGATAGCGAAGCATTTTTCGAATAATTCGGAGGTGATATCAGCGTTAGGGAAGTATTTGAGTGTTCAGGCTTCAGAATGTTTTTTGGAAGGCTTAAGGAAACTCCTGAAACGCTGTGCCAAGTGTGTTGAACTGCGGGGTGAATATGTGGAAGATTCTAAGTTTCATGGCTTTAACCCATTTCCTTCATGATGAGGCCGAGAACTTATCCGCATCCTCTCGTAGCTATGGGACAAACACAACGCACATCCGGGAATTTGATTAGGTCTCAACTTGAACTAATAGCCAGAACCCCATACCTAGGATCACCATATACACTGAAAGTACGGTTTATTATACACACCGCACCCATCGATAAAATTTTCCTACTCTGTCACAATAATGCGTCCTGCCGAAACCTGCAGGATATTTCGAAGAGCAAAAACATTATGACCACTAAAAAATACACCGAAGAGCCAAAACTTTATGACCACCTGCCTAATATGATGTTAGTCCTTCACTTACCGCTAAAGCAGCTACAAGATTTCTTGTGATATCTAGTACCAGCAGATCCTTTCTTGTAAGTTACGTGGTTGAGCCGCCATAGATCGGCATTACTTTTCTAACACAAACTATAGATGCTTGATTGGATTGATGTCTGGTGAATGTGGAGGCCAAGGCAATACCAGGAAGTCTTCGTCATGTTTCCCGAACCATTCTCGAACGATCAGGGAGTGTGGCATGGTGCATTATTCTGCTGAAAGAAGGTACTACTAGAGGGGAATACTGTTGCCACGAACGAATGCACCTAGTCGGCAACGATACTTATGTAGGTCATAGTTTCCTGCCCATTAATGACGACGGAAGATTTCCCTGCAGAACCTTGTCCAAAGCATCACACTCTCTCTACCAGCTTGTGTTTCGTCCCACGGTGCGTTCTGATGCTAACATTTCCCTAGGTAAACGACACGCACGTACCAGGCCGTTCACATGGTGCTTTAACAAATGAGATTAACAGACCATACGACATTCGAATCATAGACGATCCAGATTTGTTGCTAGTGTGCACACTGTAGGCGCTTCCAATTGTGAACCAATGTTAGCATGGGCACTCTGAGCGGCCTACGGCTACGCAGCCCCATCTTCAGCAGAGTTTTTTAAGGTACTGTGTGTTGTAACACATTATACTCTCGTCACCATCATTCAAATTACAGGCAAGTTGCGCTACAGTATCCCTTCTGTTTGCCCGTAATATACGGAACAGCCTTCGCTCACCTCTAGCATTGATGAGTCGTGGTTGGCCTATACCTTGTTGGAGGTTCGTGCCCCCCTTCTCCCCCGGGACCACTCTTTTAAGCTACTAACCACTGTTGAACATTAGCACCAACCCCTGCTGATACGAAAATGCTCTGCTCCAGCTGCTTGGTTACCATTTGGCCTTTATCAAACTGGCTTATGTCCTCTGACTTACCCATCTGCAGAATTAACAGAGATCAGTATCAGATAATATTTATACCGTTTCATGACCTCATGACTTTCACACGCGCTACCGTTTCCCTACAGGAGCTTCGATCTTTATAAGGACGCGTTGGTCATAATATTTTGGCTCTGGTGTGTGTCTTATATCTACCTGTCGTATAATGTACCTTTGAATGTGATGCTGGGTAAACACGGTGATCTAAGCAAATTCCATTGTGGTAAGATAGTAAGTATGAGAGATTCGGGTTGCTCTATCTCTGAGACTGCAGTAAGTCATGGATTTTTGCAATCGAGTGTTGTAGAATTGCATAAGGGCGGCCCAAGATTCCGTTTTTTTTTCGTGCCAGTTGATATACACCAAAACTCAATGCTGTCGAGACACGATACAAAAAAGTTCCCACACGTGCTCAATGGGGGACAAATCCGGTAAACGTGCAGGCCATGGAAGTTGTCTCACACCCTGAAGTGCATGTTGCGTTGCACGTGCCATGTGTGGGCGTGCGTTATCTTGCTGGAAAACACCAGGATGGACCGACCTTACAAATGGCACAACAACGGGCTAAATGATGTTGTTGATGTAGGAGGTGCTGTTTAACGTACACGGTACAAACACTAGTTGTGTACGGGTGTGATAGTTGATCGCTCCCCACACCAGGAGACCAGGTGTAGGCCCTGTGTGTCGCTGGCGGATGCAAAAAGGGCGGAGACGCTCCCCTGTGCGTCTGCGAACACGCATACAACCATCGGAGGCTTCCAAGCAGAATCTGCTTTCATCGCTGAACACGACAGATCGCCATTGCGTTCTCCAGTGCAGACGTTGGCGACACCACTGCAGCCGTTCCTGACGGTGGGCTGGAGTCAGAGGCACACGTGCACGTAGTCCTGCATCCAGTAGACGGTTGCGGATTGTTCGCACAGTCACCTCAGAACGCCGCTCTTTTTATGCGTCGATCGGTCCGCTCATCAATCCGTCTGTGACTCCCGGTTCCACGTCTTCTCGCGTGGGAATGTTCCTCGGACAATCTACGCCACCATCGTACCACCACCGATACTTCCCGTCCAATTCGCTCCACAATACGACGGTACGACCACCCGGGTTCGCGAAGTCCACGGCCAGCAACGACCATCCCCGATTTACGCGTCGAGGTTGAGGATGCTTCGAACTCAATAACCCAAACTTAGATCCAACATCTGTACGACAGACTCCATGCCAGAATTGCACAGTGTGACGCAGTTCATGGCGGTTAAACCTCGTACTAACCATGTTACATGGAAATGTTATTTTTCAGTTTACCAGCAAATACAGCTGTATTTTGCCATAATGTTTTGATCACGTTGTCCTCTGTATTCCATTATTATGCTGTATAAATTTCGTTGGTACCAGACGTCTCCTTCTTGGTGTTCTTTTTTCTCTTTCCACCAGTGTATTTGCATCCAACGATGGAGCAAGTACGAAAGTTTGTGTAAAGACCATTCGATAATAGAGACATTACGCTCACCTCGTTAAACCTCCAATAAAAAAAAGACAATAACAATAATAACTGACTCAAAACGAATTTTTCCAATTCCATCTAAACATGGAATATATCATCTATATCCACATCTGGGGAGTCGGCTGAATGTCTGCCAATTTAAAAAAAAATGCCATTTATTGGAATGCATGCGAATACTAAACAACCCGAAAAGATGTCTGAATTAATTTGCGCAGCACTATATGATCTATGAACTCGCACGTACGCACCGTATATTTTGCTGCCCACCATAGAGTTGAAAATTACTTCTGATCTGATCTGATCATATGTACAGGCTTTTAGGAAGGGAGTATCTGACCCCAAGTCTTAAACAACCCTTAGAAATACGAAGCTAGAAGATTTGGGCTAGAGTGCCCGATAGGAAAGTGACACGGAAGCGAAGTAGAAAGGGGGAGGAAGACCCCCTTATTTATTACCGGGGTCCAGTACCTGGGGTCAGACGGTTTAACGCGCCTATCCAACGCATGGCGGCTATTTAGTGGATCGAGCGTTCGTACCTGCCTGGGATCGAACCTGAGGTCCTTTCCGTGGCAGTCCCCGATAACAGTAGAGTGAACACGCTTGGGTGTCCGGAGTCGACGCTGCGTCAAGACGCCGATGTTAACCCTGGTCCATCGGCAACGACGACTGCAGTTCGTATGGGACTACCGTCATTGGACAGTGAAAGAGTGGGAAAAGGTTGCCTTTTTCGACGAATCGAGGTTTCTAAACCACGGAAGTGAGAGATACGGCGTCAGACACACTAGAACCAATACCAGACACGCTTGTCGGTCAAGCACAGGCCGGCGGTGGCAGTGTGCATGCCTAGGGGATGTTTTCCTGGTACCGTCTGGGACCGCTGGTACCACTGGAAGGGTCCCTGAACGCAATGGCTACCTCTCCATCCTCGCTGACCACATGCATCCCTTCATGTTGGACGTTTACCCTGGTGGTGATGGTGTCTACCAACAGGACAGTGCGCCATGCCACGTCGCTAAGGGGTGCCTGACTGGTTCCAGGAACACGACAGCGATGTCTCCGTTCTCCCTTGGCGGGCGAAATCGCCCGACCTCAATCCCATAGAGCACTTGTGGTCCTATTTGGATCGACAGGTTCGACATGCAGACCCACAACCACGTCATCTCCGAGACATCCGTGCTCTGCTGCAGTAAGAATGGGCACGTGTGCCTCGGGAAACCTTCCAGGGCGTCATTGTGTCCATGCCACGCCGTCTCGCCGCTGTCATCCGGGCCAAGGGTGGTTATTCCGATTATTAGGCAGGTAGTCATATTATTCTAAAACGACTGTGTATACTGAACGACTGTGATTAAAGAAAGTGTTTTTTTTTTCGGAGTTTAAAGACCACTGTGAGTAACTCGATGGGCTACAAGCAGTTCCCCGACCCTAATTTAGGGACACTGGTTCCAATGAAGGGCGACAGTCAGTGGCGTAAGACAAATACAACATCCATGCTCCATCATGATTCCAATCAAGACGCATCTTGTTCGAATGATCAGAACCCAACGCTTAGACCACTGCCCAACCAGGGCGGCGAAAACTTTTATGCCTAGGAAAAGGACGGAAAGTAAATATTTACGTTGATGAGGGATGACGGGAAATAAAAAGGATGGATACGCAGACGCAATACCTTTCCCTTCGTTAACTCCCTTCCTTCAAGCCAACGAATTTGTCTCGCACTCATCTCTTTCAAAACAGTTCTATCCACCATATTCATTTGCCGCTGGCCATACTGACATGAACAAGAAAGATGACACCGGATTGTCGAGTGTAATGAGCTTTAGAATCCGTTCTGAATGTCGGGTGTAATGAGCTTTAGAATCCGTTCTGACCCGAATTAAATTTATCAAAGCTTTTCAAATTCAATGGAATCGCTTGGAAAACGGTAGTATCTCTCCGAAGAAAGGATATTTTCAATCGGGCTTTTAATCCGGCAGATATTGTTGCAAACGGAATCGTGAACTTACGCCCTCTGGTTGCAGACTTGTGCGTGAAGAAAAATTTTAAATTTTATGAGAAACATTTCGCAGCGAAAGCGCTCTTCAACTAAGAAAGAATTTTTCAAATCGGACGCTTAGAAGCAGAGATATCGACAAATATAGAATATGCATCTACTCCCCCTGGCGGGGAAAACATCCATTTTTTAAAAAGAAAGTGTTCTCCAAAAGTTATTCTATGTGAGCTGTATCGGTTCAGGAAAGAATTTTTTCAGTCGAGTTTTCAGGAGCTCAGATTTTGCTGCAAATACATCAGAAGCTGATATCGCTTACGCCTCTAGGTGGCCAAACCATTCTTTAATAAATATTAGAAATTATATGAAAAACATTTCCCATCAGGAGCTATATGCGATAAACGAAGAAGTTTTCAAATCGGAGTTTTAGAAACATAAATATTGGGGAAAACGCAATTTACCTTAACGCCCCCTAGTGTAAGTCTATTAACTACTTGAGAACTTTTTATTATATGAAGAGCATTTCGCACAAGAATCGCTATGCAAGAAAGGAGGAATTTTTAAAATCTTAATATCAGAAGCAGATATATTGACATAAATAAGGAACGCATCTACTCCCCTGGCGGAGAAACCATGCGTCTCATAAGGGTATATGTGTGCCACTAGCTACCTGTCGAGCTAGTGCTGTTGAGTGTGAGCCCGTTCTCACATCACGCAAGTGTTCAGAAAAGCGGATTTTTAAGGTCCGTAATGTTGAGCGTATATACACTTGGTCGGTTTCTGTAGGGTTCGAAGCTTTTACGGGTATAAGATAGACACCACATTTGTGTTCGGTTTCGCCGGAATCCCTGTCGCGTTTAATCAGCGTGTACAAATTGCGTGTTTTTAAACCAAAGTTCAAATTAAACTTGGCACATGTACTTTTTAGAACACTAGAGCATCCAGGATAGTAACTCAAAGATCCCACGTACCTGGTGGCAGAATAAGTTCGCTTTAAAGTAGTTAACGCAAAGCGTCGATGCCTACAGATAATTGTGAGTACTGTCTCTCTCGGGTACCCAAACTCGCTAGCAACTGCATGAATTCGATTTAATTCGATACGTCGTAGGAGTACAAAGGAAGAGTGCGTGGCCGCCCCGGTGGCGCAGTGGTCTAAGCGATGGCCTCTGATCATTCGTCCGAATGGGGTCCGGGTTCGAATCCCGGTGAGGCATGGATGTTGTGTTTGTCTTACGGCACTGGCTCTCTCCCTTCCCTGGAACCAGTGACCCTAAATCAGGGACGGGCGACTGCTAATAGACCTTTGAGTTGCTCACGGTGGTCGTTGAACCTCCAATAAAAAAAAAAAAAGAGTGCGTGAACGTCCTTCGTACAAGGCATCGCAGGCAAGCAATCTTAACCGACAGGGGTTGAGCCGAGTTATATGGAGCTATATTTATGTGGGATAAAGTTTTTCTGTATACAGAATATTTTAATATAAAGTTTTGAGTGCCCCGTTCTATGAGTAAATCTAAGAACGGGAGTTTCAAATTATTCTCCAACTCCAAGGTGAGATTTATGGATGGGTATTTAGAGTTTAACATGCTGAGAAAATGTAATAGGTTAGACGGTAGATGTGGCCAAAGGACAAGGATATCATCCACATAACGGATGTAAAGGAGATATTTAAAGGCGCATAGCCTAAGTACCTCATTCTCAAAGGTTTGCATGACAACCTCGGCAAGTACCACTGAAAGGGGTGAACCCATGGTGGGGCCTTCTTTTTGTTGATAAATAACATCATTGTGTTTAAAATACGATCTAGAAGCTACAAGGTTTAAAGCCGGGAGAACTGCATCAATTTCCAAAGAAGAGAGAGGTGGGATGAGATTGTGCAATTTCTCGTAAATAATGCCATGTGCCTCGTCGAGGGGGATACTAGGGTAGAAGGACTGCATCCAGGAAGGCCATTACAAACGGCACACCATGGGAACTGAAGGATTTAACGTGGTTGACGGCCTGTAGGAAACTAGTGATTGAGAACCGGGAGTTATTTAAAATAGGCGAAAGGAATTTTGCAACTGCTTTTTCAAGCGGACGAGTAGAGGAGGCGTAAGAGGAAACCAGAAGGCGAAGAGGGTTTTTTTTTTTATGAAGCTAGATCTCCCAGAAGATTTCCGGGACCCTTGAGCCCTTGGTAGGGTTCGTGTTGTCCGAAATTTCTTTAGGCAAGTGGCTGTGGTTCTTGAGCTTGGCAATGGACGCAATTGCTGCTGTCGTGGGATCAAACCTTATAATTTTATGCGGTATTGCTTCAATAGTTTCTTGCATCTTTAACTCATATGCATCACGGTCCAAAATTACGATCCTATTGGACTTGTCATCCGATATGATAGATAAGTTAGTATTTTGCTGAAGTTCACGCAGTTGGTGATTCTCATCTCTAAAGATATGATTTTGGTTCAACATCATGGTAGCTCCGAGGTGTTTGATCTGCGTCTGGTTCATTTGCCCGACGTTTACTTCACCGAAGGATCACTTGACCGAAAATCACTTCACCGAAAAGATTGTTTCACCGAAAGATCACTTGATCGAAACGTTCATTTCACCGAAGGGTAAGTTTATCGAAAACTTTGGATTTCGTTACAGGATCTGTTGAAGCATGGTGCCAGTTCGAAAGACAGACCACCGGAAATTTTAGTGAATCATACTAAACTTGCAGTTTTGATTTCTCCGTGTCACAAAGAGCGCAAAGATTTAGTTTTAAAACAAAAATAATTAATTTTAAGTTTTGCCTCAGCTTAAGCCTTTTTAGCAAATTTTAATCGGGCGTGCTCATGTTCATAAGGTTTACGAAAAAAGTCAAGTTAAAAATGATGCACATTTATTCAGGCAAAAACAATCAATTTTAATTCCCTAGGCCTCGGCTTAGTTCTTTTCCGCATATTTTAACCGTGCGTGCATAAGATTTACATAAAACCGTACGAACATTAAAAATTCCCAGATCTAAGTCTTAGGCCTTAAAATTAATGTTTTAGGTTTGAGAAAGAGTGCAACATATTTTACTTTAAATATTATGTAACGCTTATGAATATGAGTAGGGTTAAAATCTGTTAAAATAGCCTGTATCTAGGCCTACGGCCAAAAAAATAATGTTTTGTTGTTGAGTAAGAGATAGAACATTATTTACTTGACTTGCTATGCAACCCTTATGAACATGAACTCGGAGGATTAAAATTTGATAAAAAGGCCCAAATCTAGGCCTTGTAATTAATGTTATATTTCGAAAAACCTACTTATGGAGAGGTGTTTCATAGAAATTAAAAGTGCATTTTTTATACACTCCCATAACGTTTAGGTGGCCAGTTTTTCAAAAACCCGCATAACACTCCAACATATCTCTAACAACTAAATTCTAAGTTTTCGATAAACTGACCATTCGGTGAAATGATCTTTCGATGTAATGAAGTTTTGGTGAAGTAATTCTTTGGTGAAATAACTTTTCTATCAAACGACCTTTCGATGAGATGAACTTTTAGGTGAAGTGAGCTTTCGGTGAAATGAGGTTTTCGGTCAAGTGACCCTACGGCGAAATGTACCTTTCGATCAAGTGATTTTCGGTCAAATGATCTTTCGATGAAGTGAACGATACCCGTTTGATCTGAGAGTTCAATATAGAACACTGTTGGCGTGGGGCAGACTTTTGTCGAAGCAATTTGGCAAAGATGATTCTTGCATCGTCCTGGTGTTCAGAGGGAGTGCACGGATGATGTTTTCAGCCTGTGGCACAAGTTGAAAAAGTTCGGTCTAGTATTCGGGTAACAAAACTTATACTCCCGGTTCAAAGCATTCTTCTGGACATCCGAGATTTCAATAGAGCTTAAATTAACATACATTCTGGAGTCATGTCTAGATGGTTGGTTGGATCTTTCAGTTCGAATGGGGCAAGATTGAATCTCTGAAGCCACAAGGCTACCAAGTTTAGCAATATGACGAATGTTCAGTGCTTCAGTTTCACTTTTTATAATAGCATGTAAAATAATCAAAGAATGATCAACAATGATCGGGTGATATTTTCTTGTAAATTGCCTATAGGACGAATAGGTTCTACGTGCAAGAGAATCTATATATCAATATTTGTTGTAATGATGACATACCATCTCTCCTTCAACGTGTATGGACTACTCTAATGGAACATAGTGCAAATAATAATAACTATAGTGGGATCGTTACTAACTCATCTGTTATCATCTTGATTTAGCTTACCCACTGTATTTACTCGTTTTGCCTCTCCGTTTCTCAACAATCTTTGTGAGCATGCGCTCTAATTATATTTTCAGGTAATCGAATCGTATATATGGTGGATGTCGTTTGAGCCTTATGCCATTGTGTGTGTAGCCTGATGAAGATAACTAGTGTGATCGAAAGATCTCGCGTTTTAACTATCGTATGCTTTCAAACTTGTACATACCTTTTAAAATCAGATTAAATGTGTAAACTCAGTGTTTCATCATTTGGTCAAACGTGGTTGTTGTTCAAGTTGATTTTCGCGTTTTGTGTGACAGAACCTTCATCTTTATTAGCATCCGATTTCAGAAGTTTTTCCTGTACCGCATACAGCTTCAGATGGGAAATGCTTTTCATATAATTTCTAACATGTGGTAAAGAATAGTTTGGCCACCAGGTGGCATAAGTGTTAATATCTGCTTCTGGTATATTTGCAGCACATTCTGAACTTCTGGAAACTCGACTGAAAAAATTATTTCCTCGACCGATACAGCTCACATCGAAAAGCCTTTGGAGAACACTCTCTTTTTAAAAAATGCATGTTTTCCCCGCCAGGGGGCGTAGATGCATATCCTATATTTGTCGATATCTCTGCTTCTAAGCGTCCGATTAAAAAAATTCTTTCTTTGTTGAAGAGCGTTTCCACTGCTAAATGTTTCTCACATATTTCACATTTTTCTTAACTCACAAGTCTGCAAACATAGGACGTAAGTTCAGAATTCTTTTTACAGCAATATCTGTGGATTAAAAAGCCGATTGAAAACCTTCTTTTTTCTGTCAGATAAGAGTGTTTTCCATACTGTTTCCATTGACTTTGAATAGCTTTGATAAATTTAATTCGCGTCGGAGCCAATTCAAAAGACCTGCTCATTACACCCGAAAATTCGGTGTCACCTTTCTTGTTGTTATGAGGCATTAAATATGTGCTATTTTTCACATTAGCGCTTGTAGGCATGTAAAAGGACACTAGATCTTTGTATTGTCATGTTTTGCCCCCGGACATGTTATTGGTGGCAAAACTGATTTTTTTCTTTTTGATTGGAGGTTTAACGACCACCGTGAGCAATTCAATGGGCTATAAGCAGTCGTCCGTCCATAATTTAGGGTCACTGGTTCCAGGGAAGGGAGGAAGCCAGTGCCGTAAGACAAACACAGCATCCATGCCTCACCGAGATTCGAACTCGGGCCCCTTTCGGACAAATGATCAGAGGCCATCGCTTAGACCACTGCGCCACAGGGGCGGCACTGATTTTTTCACAGGTAGACAATGTGTAACCGTAACCAAACCACTATTGCTGTTTTTACTTTGAAAGAGAAACACGTGCTGCCAGCTTATGAGCAAAATTTGGCAGAATGGAGAAAAGGGGTCGTCGTGGATTCAATAATGTTCCGGTTTAAGTTTTGCTATGTGTGTGGACAGAATTGTATGTTGTAAAATTGCAGAGTCGTCCGTTGACAAAGACTAAGGAAAGCCTACTATTTGTACTTTGAAAGTCATGGTGGAGGTCAAAATAAATCGTGGGCTTCACATGTCTGCTGCATTTCCTGCTTTGTTGGCCTTAGTGAATGGTTGAAAGGTAAGCTGAAATACATGCCTTTCGCAGTTCCGATGATTTGGCGTGAGCGAACTGATCACCTGGAAGATTGTTATTTTTGTTTAAATAAAGTGAGTGGCTTTCCAAAGAAGAAAAAAAGTGAAATACAGTATCTAAATTTGCCCTCAGCCTTAAGGTCCGCTCTGCATGGGGAAGATCTTCCTATAACAAAACCTCCATTGAACTGTGAAGAGATAGATTCAAATTCATCCAATGAAGATATGGATTCACATGAGGAGCCAAATCCTACATACACTCCCAAATACTTAGACGAGCCCCACTTGATTAAGCAAAATGAACTGAATGATCTCGTTCCAGACTTACAACTCTCCAAACAACAAGCTGAACTTTCAGGTTCCCGACTGTAAGAGTGGAACTTGCTAGTGAAAAGCACACGTCTGTCTGTGTTCAGAAATAGAAATTTGGGTCTATGTTCTTTCTATGAAATGCAGGATGGTATATGCTTTTGTTCAGATATTCCGATGCTAATGACAGAATTAGGAATATCTCACGATCCTAAGGAATGGTGTCTATTTATCGACTCATTCAAGGTTAGTTTAAAAGTTGTCCTTTTATCCAACGGAAACAAAAAGCCTTTCATTCAAGTGACACATGCTGCAGGAATGAAGGACACGCATGGACAAAATTATCAGGGCAGTAAAATATGACCAGTTTAGGTGATCTGAGACTGATATCACTCTTGCTCGGGCTTCAAAGTGGCTTCACCACTTTGAAGCCCGAGCAAGAGTGATATCAACTGACAGACTGGCCTAAACGAGATGTTTTAATTCCTGGAGAGAGTAACGTTCGTCATAAGGCCCTCAGATGTGCTGCTTTCACCACTTCATATCCCACTGGGGCTGATGAAGAACTGTAAAGGATATGGATAAATCTGGCCCGGGTTTCTTGCACTTAAAGCAACCATTTCCGCAATTAAGTGATGCAAAACTCAAAGAGGGCATCTTCATTGGTCCTCAGATACGGAAATTACTGCGTGATTCTGTTTGTACCGAAAAGCTAAACCGCGCGGGACTCGCCGCATGGCAATCTTTCACATTTGTGGTTAAGGATTTCTGGGTAACCACAAAGAGGGCACCTACAAACAGCTGATTCACAACCTTCTCAAGAACTATAAAAACTTTAGGTCCCGGATGTCTTTAGAAATACATTATCTCCATTTGCATGAGGTCTTCCTTTCTGACAACCTAAGAGCAGTCAGCAATGAATAAGGAGAAAGGTTCCACCAAGATATCCGAACGGTGGAGGAGAGGTATCAAAGCAGGTGGGATCCCTCAATGATGATTGATTACAGCTGGCTTTTGCAGAAGGAGGACAACGCGATACATAAGAGAAAAAAATGAACTACTTGTACGGGTATACGAATATGTGTGTATGCATTTAAATTTATGTTAATATTGTTTACCCATCTCTTGTTTCATTTGCTGTCATATATATATATATATCTTTTTTCATTTGCTGTCATATATATATATACATATATATTGACAAAAGTCACCGGACACCTAGAAGAGATACACAACATAGCATTTATTGACATACATTAGTACGATGTTTGTTCACCTTTGGCCTTAATGCATGCACTGACCCTTTGAGACATGCTTTCGACAAGGTTTTGGAACACAGCGATAAGTATGCGCTTCCATTCAGTACATAATGCTGCCACTAACTGTTGCTTAGTAGTAGTCCTTTGTTCCAAACTTCTTATGCGGCGCTCTAATTCATCCCATAGGTGATCTATGGGATTAAGATCAGGGCTCTGTGCTGGCCAGTCCACACACGATACGGAATTGCACGCCGTAACAGTCCTTGCTTTATGGTTCGGTGCATTATCCTTCTGGTACCAATAAGGCACAGTTGCATTGTATTGCTACAGAGTTGATAGCTCATAATTGTCCAGAATATCTAGGTAAATGTACTGGTTAACAGGGTTGTCCACTATAACCAATGGGCCGGGACCGTACCACGAAAAACACCCCCACACGAGTACACTGCCAGCTCCAAACTTGACCGTAGGAACAGTACAATGTGGTAAATAGCGTTCCCTCGGCTGCCGCCATACCCATACACGCCCATCAGACTGATGGATCGTGTATCTGGATTCATCAATCCATCGGACCCGTTTCCATTGATTTACGGTCTACGATAAATGTTCTTTAAACCATGCTAAACGACGAGTAGCATTCCGAGTGGAGATGAAAGGCATTGAGCAGCCGCGCGACCACGGTAACCCATGGAATGAAGTTCTCTGCGAATGGTACATGTACATCCGAGGTTCCAGCATTTTTAGTCACCTGTACACTGAGGTCTTGTACAGTACTTCGTCGATTAGCTATAACGACTCTCATGAGGCTTCGACGTCCTCTATCACTGATTTTATTTGGTCTGCCGGTACGTTTTGCTACTTCAGGCACGCAATGTGTCTTCCACTTATTCAGTACATCGAAAACAGTTGACTTGGGTATGTTTAAACACCTCTCGGTTTCTCTTATGGACAACCCACTAATATAACACCCAACAATCTTTCCTTTATCAAAGTCAATTCTCTCCCGCTGCGACCATTTCAATCAACCTCACAGTGCGATATGATCGCGGTCAGCTGCAGGCTAGTTTTTATATCGTTTGCAGCTGTACCGCGCATCTTAACAACGTTGCGGATCCGTTCATTTGCTTTTGAATGGGTTTCCGGTTACTTTTGTCAATATAGTGTCTATATATCTAGAAATATAGCAAACGTTTAGACACAAAAAACAGTACGCGATGGAAAATTTTGACAGTCATATTTGAACTCAGCAGCCGAAATTAGTTAAAAATAACTTATTTCATTCACACATGTTATGAATACAAATTTTAAAATTGTTGACTAGTGTGACCTTTCTACGAAGAAGTAAATAACGCACTCCCTGGGGAAACGTAGAGCTACACGATGAAATGCACGAGATTCATTATTACTTGAAAAAATCCAGATTACATTTAAAAGTAAAAAAAATTGAAAAAAGGCACATCTTGAATTGGGTGGGCGGCAGGGTGAGCAAAAGAAGTTTCATAGTGGGCTCCTGCTCGCATTCCTTTGGCGACGTTCCTGAATGGAAGAAAAGCCATGTCTTTCAATAGATGTTCGTTTTTCTTAATAATGGGCACGTGGCAAAGAATAACAGCCATTCCTTCTTCACATGCGGCTGATGACATTTATTGCAAAAACTTACCATCTGAATTGGCTCTTCTTAAAAACAAAAGT
This sequence comes from Macrothele yani, assembly GCA_039090855.1. Classification (NCBI taxonomy): domain Eukaryota; kingdom Metazoa; phylum Arthropoda; class Arachnida; order Araneae; family Macrothelidae; genus Macrothele; species Macrothele yani. The sequence goes on from CM077005.1 coordinate 8,938,941, forward strand.
TCAGTGTGATATGTATTAAAGCTTACCTTGCACAGTATAAAATACCAAAACCGTTGAGATACAAATCCGGAAATGCATGAGTCCTTTCTATTTCTCAGGCTTCGCAAGCAGTTCTTGAAATGTGTTCAAGCGGCTGTACGGAATTTGTCTGTATTCTCGTGAACGTGAAGCTACGATGTTCTTCTCTCTTTGTCCCAGACAAGTAGCTGATGAAAGTGTCTCAATTTCATCAGTCGTTTCTATAACATTAAACGATATCACAAGAGGAAAGGGACAGCGCAAATGTTTTGATTGTTCAGTAGCATGTGATGAAACATCGTATTCAGTTAGACAATCGTTTCTGTTTTCTTTCGTTTATGCCATAAAATGTCTGCGAAATGTCTTCCTTTATGCCCTGAAATATCGGTCATCTGCTGCTCGATGGCTGAAATTTTCATACGCAGATGAATTGGAATATTTTTTAATTGTGTTTGCTTTTTACTGCAGATGGGGATCCAAATAAAACAATTTTGACTTAGTAATCAGCGGAACTGTCGGAGTTCTGTTACAAACAAGTGTAAAAATATCCTTGCTTTTGATAAAATTAACTGGCAAAATGCAGCACATCTTTCCCTTTTTTTCACTAAGATGCAGAATATTTATGTAAATTTAGCATGAATAAATTCTTCTCACAATTACTTAATATGGAAAGGAATTCCGGACATAAGGGGATGGAGAACTGATCAGGAATGACTGTTTTAGCAGTCGCGGTTTCTGGGTGATTAGAGGAATACGTCATTATCTTGTACAGAAAGGAGGTTGGTGAGAAAAACCAACAATCAAAACATCATCTTAATTCATTGAAGATGAAAAGAGGGACAGTAGAGACTCAAGTTGTCAGAAAGAAAAGGTGAGCAATAAAATGTTCTGGATTTATGGCCATTGAAAATGATCGATAGCAAAATATTAAAAATAACAATGATTGGTGGATCTCCTTGTGATTGGACTCATTTAAAAATCACTTAATTTTTATTTCATGTTCTTCCCCCAGGGGTGGATCTACTGGGGATTGCTGACCTTAGTAAATCCAATCTACTTTATTTCTGACTGTGTTTTGGATTCACGGCCGTTGAAGATGATCGATGGCAAAATATTAGAAACTAATAGTGATTGGTGGTTCTCCTCGTGATTAAACTCATTCAAAAATCACCTAATTTTCAATTTCATGTTATTCCCCCCAGGGGTGAATCTACAGAGAATTGCTGACTTGAGTAAATCCAATCTACTTTATTACTGACCTTTCTTTTAGAAAATGTTAGCAATAAAAGGTTTTGGTTTTACGGCCGTTGAAACTGATCGATCGCAAAATATTAAAAACTAATAGTGATTGGTGGATCTCCTCGTGATCGGACTCGTTTAAAAATCACCTAATTTTCTATTTCATTTTCTTCCCCTCAGAGATGGATCTACAGGGAAGTTCACGAAGCCCAGGCGCTTCATGGACTTAGTAAAATATACGTAGATCTATATATTATTTGATGTTCATGTATCAAACGTCTCCATGTAGAGCAATCTCGGGACACAGCTCGAGAGTCTCAGACATCCATCACACGTCTCACACGAGACCTTTTGTATTTCATACTCATTATCTTTTTCTCATGCAGGCATTCCTGAATCTGGTCCCCCTTGATGATAGCGGGCCTCAAGAATATTGATTTCTTAATGCTAGAACACAGAAATAGGGGTGTTATTTCTGGCATATTTGCATAGAATGTAACTAACATTTTGGCTCTTTGAATAGTTCGATATTTACGGAACAGTTGAATATGTAGCACTCAATACAAATGTTTTGCATGCAAATATTACAGAACAGTAGTTATTTCACAGCAGATCTAAAATTGAGCTTTATTTATTTTCTTTTATTTTAAGTGCTATAAAAATGTAAACTATTGTGCTCGTAATGTGATACTAGTGGATGGAAGACTTTGTATTTTATGAAATTAGAGAAAAAGATTTATCACACTAAATTTTTATTCTTTTATGCTGACAGTAAATCAGTTATCTTTGTTCTCTATTTATATTTGATGCTTGTAATCTTTTTTATTGAATTTTACTAAGAAAGCTTTGCCCACTACCATCAATAGCCTAACAATACCACTGTTACAAGTGCTTGTCGGTTACGTGTTGAAGCTGTCAATATCCCAGAGAAAGCATTTTCGAAGACAGAATCCTCCCCACTTGTAGTCTTAGGGTTCTATCTGGCCATGAATAGGATTAACTTTGCTGCTGCCATTTTATTCGAAAGTTATCCATTTTAAATCATTTGTTCCTGATCTTGAATAGCACGGTTTTGAAGTCTTAGGTGCGGTGTTGCAGTTGAAGATCAGATTTTGTTCAGCGGAACTGAGAGCATCAAATGTTTAATATCTTTATTATGAAAATTGTGTGGAAGAAATATTCTTCTCATAATACGTGGAAACAAGGAAGAATTTTTAACACAGCAATCAGACATCTCTGAATTGCCTGTATTTACTGTTTGTCACGTAACATGAAAATCACATAAGAAAACTTGAAAATCACATCGCTTTGGATTTGGAATCGAACCCACTTCTCCTGATTTCTGTTCGAGCATGATATTCATTACACCACCCAGGATAGTGAAGTCCCAAGTAAAAATCGGAACATTGTCATATTTTCGTTAGTCGAAGCAAATTCTGCTTCCGCATAACGTAGTTGATGTTACATGATCAACAATAAATACAGGCAATGCAGAGATGCCTGATTACTGTGTTAATAATTCTGGCGTACTTTCACCTATTACGAGAAGAATATTTCTTCCACAGAAGTTACTTAAGAGACAGGTTATTTACCTAACTACCCTACGAGGAAGCAGAATTTGATTCGACTGGCGAAAATAAGAGAATGTTCTGATTCTCAACACTCAGATACTTATGTGGTGTAACGGATAGCATGCTCCAGCGGATATTGGGAGATGCTGGTTCGATTTCCACTTCCAGGTGGTGTAATGTTAAAGTTTTCTGATGTAATTGGTGCTACATAATGAACAGTAAATACAGGCAGCTCAGAGATGTGTGATTGCTGTGTTTGTAATTCTGACGTACATTATGGCTGCTACGTTTTATTCAATATAGCCTTCCTTCTTCCTATATTTTTAATAGAATTGGCATGGTGACTTTCTGAAGTTCGATAACGGGAATATGTATCCGTGTTCGATACACAACTTTACAAGAAGCTATTCCAAATACCTTTGTCTGACTACCTGCAAGTCACATTTAAGAACCGAGAGGTGTATAATTTAACTGTTTTTCTTGATTTACTGCTTCCTGAACTGGGATGTAGGTTGATTGTAACAATCCTTGACATTGGAATTATTTAATAAATAGTAAGGCACTGTACACTAATTACACTTAAATAAAGTTTATTAATCTGAATTCCTCGGCGTAGATTATAAATCAAAGTCTCCAAGCTTTCGCACATCAACCAGACTGCTTTTTCAAGGAAAGTAGACAGCTAACTGCAAACTTGATAATAGAACACTTCAACAATTTGAAAGCGGTGACTTGACTAGACAAAAAATGAATAGGCGCGAATGTGATCAATCATTCGAATAAACGAGGTCACGTTAATTGGGTACGCGGTACCGTGGTAGAAAACGCAGCATTACTAGAAGAATTTATTCCAAATGCGTGGCAACTCTACAGAGACGCTATCATTGCAAGCCTCGCTGCTGGGCAAGGTTGCCAATGTTTCGCGAATGGCAGGATGGGAGTATGAAGTTAATTTCTTTATATCATTCCACATTGGATCAGCGGATTTGAACTTGACTTCTGTTGATAGGGCAGTGGTTATTTAACCGTCTTTTGTAACCCTTTCATGGTCGTTGATTTTAATTCCAAACGAACGTTTAGTCATTCCACTGTTGTATCGCCTGGAGCCGTCTGGATATTGTAGTGAGATGGCGTAAACACTTGCCTCATTGAGAAGAGAGGGCTTGTCAATATTTCTCTGAATCATCGTAAATAAAGATGCCGGAGACCTTATGACGACACAGAAGTTCATCATTCTGAGCGCGTTTTTGAGTTGACAGGAAATTTTTGGTATGTAGGTAATAGAGCCCAGGTAGCGAAGTGTTGGAGTGTTCTATTATACAGTTTGAAGTAAGCTGTCTACCTTCCTTGAAAAAGCAATCTAGTTGATGTGCAAAACCTTGGAGACTTTGATTTATAATATACGCTAAGAAATTAAGATTACTAGTATAGTTATTTAAGTGGAATTACTTGTTGAGGAAGTCTCATGTATAGAGAAATGCCTACAGTCCTGAGTTTAGAATGCATGACATGACATCATAAGTTTTATAAGTTGTTTCGGTAAAAGTTTGATCAATTTTGCTGTTACTATGTATTTTTGCATAGGAGGATGGCTGCATATACACTGCTGGCTACCCAAAATGCAACACCAAAAAGGACACAAGATGGCAAAGCCAGATTTATTAGACACATAACAACAGATACAAAGATGAAACGATTGAGCTTACAGGCCCGTGCGACTTGCGGAACACGCAGACATCAATAGTTCATGTGACCCCATGGCTGGCAATAACGGCCGCTACACGCCGCAGCATCGAACGAAAGAGGCTTTGGATGTGGGCTTTGGGGTATGTCGGTCCAGGCTGCTTCCACACGTTGCCACAGTTCATCAGGCGTAGCCGCGGGTGGTGCTTGTAGGGCCACTCGGTTGCCGATCAGCGACCAGACGTGTTTGATAGGCGACATATCGGGAGAACAGGCGGGTCACGGCAGCAGTGACACCTGGTGTGCCTTGAAGAATTGTTGCACGATGCGTGCCACGTGCGGGCGCGCATTGTCCTGCTGCAACGTGGCCGCTGACAGATCCTGCAGTTAAGGGAGGACTACAGGCTCCAAAACGTCAGAGATGTAGCGGTTGCTGTTGAGTGTACCGGCGATGCGGTGCCGCAACACGCGGATCCGACTATCGTGGTGTTGCAGGCAGAAGCGGGATTCGTCGGAGAAGACAATATCGTACCATTCCGTAGTCCAGGTGCGGCGTTCAACGGCCCACAGCCGCCGAACTTGCTGGTGGTGTAACGTCAATGGTAATCGGAGCAATGGGCGCCGTGCGACAAGTCCCCGCTCCTGCAGACGACGTCGAACGGTACGTGCTGACACAGGTTCTTGCGCAACACACCCTAATTTCTGCGCTAACGTTCGTGATGTGGCGGTGCGAGGCGTCAATGCCTGGAGCACAACATTCCGGTCCTCTCGTTCGGTGGTGTGCCGCGGCTGCGGCAATCGCTCACGTTGGTCCGTCCGTTCCTCCTGCACCCACCGAATCCATACTCGCCTCACTGTGGCTGGATGTCGTCCCACACAGGCGCCGATGTCTCGGTACGATAAACCGCTGTCGCGATAAGCCGCTATTCATACTCTGTTGAACTCCGAAACGTGCTGGAATGACTGCCGTATTCTGCGACGAGGCATCAGGAAGCTTCCTACACACAGGTTCGGCAGCACAACACACTTTTACTACTTACACCCCGCTTTCTGTACACCTTTCTTATAGTGCTTCTCGGTGGCGTGCCGGGCGCACATGATTTGCATATGCCCTGCAATGCTAATCGTTTGCATGTCCTCTCGCGGGCGATGCATGCTGCGAATTTCAGGCCAATCAGACGCTTCCTTCTTAGTGTTGCATTTTGAGTGGCCAGCAGTGTATTTAAAAACACAAGGTGTGTGGTGACTGGTTATTTTATTGCAATCCCAGATATTAAACCATGGTTTCTCTTTGTTGTGAGTATAACAAACACGTGTAAGCAACTCAATGGGCTATAAGCAGCCGCACGGCCCTACTTTAGGGGCACTTGTTCCAGGAATGGGACACAGCCAGTGCGGTAAGAAAAACACAACATCCTTGCTTCACTAGGATTCGAACCTGGACCCATCTCGAGCGAATGATCAGAAGCCAGCGCTTTGACCACTGCGCCACCAGGGAATGATTTCTGGAAGCTATACTATCTAATACCAATCCTTTTAGAATGGATTGCTTGAATGAATTTTTGTATTTTTTAAGAATAATAAACATATTTAATATACTCAACTGAAGAAAAGACATGTATTGCAGTACATTTATTTGTTCATATTTGTCTTAAGTTGAAAAACTGTTTTATATTTCTGCCTTTACTTTCATTCAACCAAAAAGTAAATATCAAAATTTTCTAGTTAATCACAAAACAATGGACAAATGTTAGATGCTTTTGCTCATTAATGTTAGATGGTTTTATAATACAAAACGAAATACGTTCGGTAATGTAAAAATAACGTTTGAAAATATTTGTGTTTATCTAGAAAGAACACAATTAAGAGTATAAAAAACAAACAATCTTATTCTAAACAAAGAAAACACTTGCATTTTAGAAGATAACGTTCATCTGAAAGCCGAGAAAACACTTCATAATTATGGAAAACAAGTTAGAGTTCTTCCAGTTGTTGGCAAAAGTGGGAATCCTTCACGCTTGATATCGGAGTTATCTGAAACAGTAAGTAAATAAATAAATAAATGGTTTCCCCATTTCACAGTAACATTTCAAATTGCAATTTCTTTTTAATAAAAATACAGATTATTGAATACTATAACAGATGTTATAGGTAATCTCAAGGGACACCCACCGTCTTAAAAATATAGTAAGGACATGGTAGGTGAGTGATTTTTTTTGTGAGTTAAAATAGAAAACAACATGGACAGCCGTGTTTATTTTTCCATTTTTTTAAATATGTCTACACACATACAATCTGTCATCAAATTACTATAACGGGTACATTCCATTCTTCTTGTCACCACTTTAAATAAAGTTATGCGGTACTGAAAGACCATAGGAAATGTGTGGAACGCGTTTATGTAAATATGGTTGCATGTAGTGTGTGTTAAGTATATACACTGAAGTAGCAAAATTATTAGGAACTGCAAACTAATAACGCGTCAGGCAGCCGTTGGTCTTCGAAACAACCTCCAGTCGATGGGTCATAGATTCGACGAGGTGCTGACATCGTTTCACAGATATATTCAGCAAAGCGGATATGATGGCGTCTGGTAATTCTCAATGTTCTCTGAAGGAGGACTTCTGTGAATGGCTGCCTCAATATCATTCCACAAATGTTCATTCATGCTCCAGGAACCACTGTGTGACGATCAGAGTTTTCAAGCGTGGCCCATTATCCTGATTAAAAGTAATCCTCTTCATTATCCTGATGAAAAGTAAATCTCTCCATCGGGAAGTACCAAGAAAGAAAGGAAAAGAAACTCATGTATCAGGAAAATGGCTACAGTTGATGACATCAAGGTATCAATGATATGAACATATTCGAATTGCTAAAAGAACTGATAATTGTTGAGCAACTGAAGTACCAGCCTGGATACAAGAGACAGGAAAAGACCCATAATAAGACTACCAGGAAGGTGGACGGATAAAATTAAAAAACATGCTGGAGTGACAAGGAAGGGAATTGCTCAATAAGAGTTATGGAAGATACTTGGGGAGATCTTCGTCTAGCAGTAAACTGAGAATGGTTAATGATGGATGATATACATATAAATCAATGTGTACATAAATTGGTGAATTCATATATACGAGTATTGTACCGAAAGTAATGCAAAAGTTGGCATAACTTTCATATTAACTGACAGAGGTAGTTCAAACATCACATGTTAGTATAGTTACATTTCTTCTATACTAAGGTACTAGCCAACATAGTCTCCATCGCAAGCAATGCATTTGCGCCATCGTTGAACCCAGCTTTCGAATCCTCATTGAAAAAATTCAGGTGTGGATTGTTGTACCCACTTCTTCACAGCCACTTTCCCCTTGTCTGTGTCATCAAACCTTTGTACTCGGAGACTGTCCTTTATTGAACCGAACTGGTGGAAGTTGGAGGGCTCCAGATCTGGGATGTACGGTAGATGGGGAAACCACCGACCAGCCTAATTTGCTGGTTGCCAAATATATGTGTGGTCTCGCATTGTCATGGTGAACGTGGATCCTTTTTGTTTAGATTATCTTCCTCTTTCTGGCTTCTTTAAGCTTCTTGAGTTTCTCAATGTACCTCTCGCTGGTCACGGTACGGCCACGTTCCTGAAAATCAAGGAGAATGACACCCCTTTCATCCCCCCCAAAAGCAGTTATCCTAACTTTCTGTGCTGATCGCTCGTTCTTGAACTTGTTGATGAAGAGGTGTGACACTATTCCATGGATTGATTCTTCGTTTCCGGAACATAAAGATACTCTAACGTTTCATTCCCTGTCACCAGGTTGAAAACAAATCATGTCTTAATTGGCTTGAAACGCTTCCAGCAGATCAGAGCCGTCTTCCACTCTTCTCTCCTTCAAATCGGGTGTTAACTGCCGAGGTACCCACTGTGCACACACTTTCCGATACCCTAAATCCTCCAGAATCTTCTGTATGGTATTGTGGCCATAGTCCAGTTGTGCAACAAGCTCACGGATTGTGACTCGTCTCTCCGCGCGAATCAATTCATCCACTCGCTGACGATTCGTGTCAGTTGTCGCAGATGATGGTCTCCCACTGCGTGGTTTGTCTTCAATGCTGGTTCCTGCTTCTTTAAACTTCTTCATCCATCTTTACACATTGCTCTTATCAATGGTGTCATCTCCGTGAACATCCTGTCGCCTTCTGTGGATGTCGGACTGCCTGCTCCTTTCCTTCGTCAAGAACTCAATGACGGCACGTTGCTTCTGCTTGGAACCCATTATTTACCTGCAATGAAAAAGAAGGATTACCATAGAGGAAGAGTTACTCTACCAACATGTGCAATTTGAACGACCTCTGTCAGTTAATAAAAAAACTATTCCCACTTTTGCATTACTTTCTTACTTTCGGCACAACCCTCGGATATAAGTATATACTTGTGCTGCATGCGATTTCCAAGGTTTGCAAGGCTTTCCCTGGAATTCCGGAAAAGTCAGAGAATTTTATTTCTCTTTTTTCTCCAGTCTTCGAAAGTCCTTGATTTTTCACATTTTTGTAAAAGTTCCCAGAATGGTTTTGGAATAATTTCTTGCAATGAAAAAAAATGTCAAAATATTTGGAATGATTGCTTTACTTCATTCTAACTCCGTATGGTGTAATCGGGATGACATCACTTTATATTATGGATTGTGGGGGTTTGATCTCATCTCTTTCATCCCACGTGTCGTTGCAGTACAAGACATTTGAGTGCGATATTTCTAGCTACTTTAATTTGTGATGTACCAGTTCTGTGCATTAGAAGTCACAACAGCTGGTGGAAACCTTCCCGTTAATTTAAGATTTGAAACCTTCCCGTGAATTTAAGATTCGAAACCTTCCCGTGAATTTAAGATTCGACACCTTCCCGTGAATTTAAGATTCGAAACCTTCCCGTGAGGCCGTTCCTTCTAGTACGCGCTTTTGTCACCGAAGGAAATTGATATATGCCCTCTATGCCGCCAATGTACATGGGAATAGATGACCCTGAAATAGGGAATATTTGGTGCCATAGAATATTTTTATGGGGGGGGGAGGGGTGTTATTATTGTCCTAGGTTCGAGATCGCTTCATAAAAGTTTTCTACAAAACAATTTTTACACGGGATAAGTTTTCCACTTCACTGGAGATTAACACATACTGAAAAACACTTTGTAACAGCAGAACCCATACAATTTCCTAAGAATTCTAAACGCATCGTACATTTTACCCTAATTTGCAAAATATGAAGCAGAGAACTGCGATTCTAGCAAAATTGTATGCTTCTGGGCTTTTTACTAAACTCCTTGAGACCCCCGTAAAATTCCTGGAACCTATTTTCTGTAACGTGTACAAACCCTGTATTCCCAGTGAAGGGGCTCTGACAACCGACTAATAGCGATATCATCTAAATCCACTGGGATTAGATGATATGCTATCCCACATTGACCAAACCGCTTGTACACTGTGGAAAACTGGTGGCCAGACGGGTTGGTTTAGACAGGAGTGTGTACATCATTGAAGAAGAACTCTCTTCTGATTCAAGACTCTTTAAATTAGAACAGGAACTCCAGAGAATCACGTAAAGTGCAAAGAAAAAGAGAGAATCGCATAGGGCTGAAACGCGGTTTGCTCTTCTACTACCGTGGAACAGATACTGGAAGAACCAACAGTGCTGAATTTATAATTAATAGAAAACTGAAAGACAATGTTCTAGAAATCGAAAGTTCCTCAGACAGATCCCTACTCATTATCCAACTATCAAAAAGATACCAGATTCAGATCAAGCTTTCGCGTCCACCACTAGTCATCCTGATGAAGTCAAAGAATTTTACAAATAAATTCGGCTTCAAATAACAAGGAAAAACATTAACTGAAGCTCATCATGGGTGATTTCAGTACGAAAACATGGCAACAGCACGGAAATGAAATTTTGTAGGCAAATTCGGTTAGGGTAACAGAAACCAGCGTTACTCTTCTAGAGTTTGCAATGGCAGAAGGTTTTTTTAATATGAACTAATTTTTCAAGAGAAATCAAAACCGGATAGCAAATGAGCATCTAGGCATTCCAATGGAATGAAAAAAGAAATTTGTTTTATTATGTGTAACAGGAAAGTTTTCATTGAGGACTGCAGCATACCTAACAGGTTCAACACAGGGAGTGATGATAGAATGGTAAGATGCACCTTAATGCAAAATTCTAACATCACGAGCTAATAAAGCAAACGAAATGTATTGGCATGACAAGAGTTAAAAATTATCATAAAACTTTCAAATTAGAATTGAGAAACCGATTCTGTGCACTAGAAGGTCTAACAGAGGAAGAAATCAACATCTCTGAAACTAACAGGAACCTTAGCAAAACTGTTATTGAAGCAACGACCAAAATAGGTGATACTAAGAGCAAATTACATATGAAGAAAATATCAAAACAAATAAACCTGTTCATGCAAAAAGGAAGGAAAGTTTTTTTGAGGTTTAGAGACCACCGTGAGCAACTCAGTGGGCTATAATCAGTCACCCTTCCCTAATTTAGTGCCACTGGTTCCAGAGAAAGGAGAGAGCGAGAGCCGTAAGACAAACACAACATCCATGCTTCACTGGGATTCTAACCCGGATCCATGTCGGACGAATGATCAAAAACCATCGTGAAGACAAACAAAGTAAAGACCAGAAGAAGACTATGTGAGACGAATGAGATTCGGACGTATGTTGGAGTGATATGGAGGAGAGTGGCTCAGGACCGAAAGTTGTAGAAGAAACTTGAGGAGACCTTGTAATAATAATTTTGTAATTGTTAAAAAATCCATCCCATGTGTGTGCCTCATTAACTAAATCATTTTCATAGACACAACACAGAAGAAATGACATAGTCGCAGTGGTCTAAACGCTGGTTTCTGATCATTCGCCCGAGCTGGGTCCGGGTTTGAATTCCGGTGAGGCATGGGTGTGGTGTTTGTTTTACGACACTTGCTCTTCCTCTTCCTTGGGAAAGTATTCTGTTTGTGTTTGTTGTTGAACTTACGTACGTCGAAAGACGAGCATGAAAAATTTAGTATGTACAGAAGCAATTGTTAGGTGCATAATAGTTGCAAAATTAAAGAGATGTGGTACTTACCGCAGTAAGGGCAAAAGAAGGCAGTGTTCAGATAGTACGAGTTATTTCCTTCTCGCCTTGGATATTCTTCCCAGTCCATTCCCATTACTTCGCAGTTGGACCCGTCTGCTCCACATGATCTGCACTTTCCTGTCTTAAATTCCTCGTAGTTTCTGCACCGCACACCAATGAACTGACAGTCACAAGCATTAATTGATGCTTTGAAATACTGAACGCTTTGTTTATGAGAGCACATTGGTAGTTGCAAAGACAGTACCGCTATTGGAAGAAAATTTATTCATGAAGGTCTTCTTAACAGATACATTTGCTTTTTAAACTTAACATGAATTCAATAAAATTACAACACAGTTTTAGATTTGCAAGTGACATGAGTATCAGACGCTAAGAGGAGGCACACATCTTTCATACAGTTTTATCAAATTTCAGGAAAAAAGAACTAATGATATCATACACGTACACTCATAGGTCAGATCATTATGACCGTCCCTCCTGTCTCGATGAGCGTACTTCAAATGAATAGACATTAATTATGTTGATCCGATTACATTGAACAACAAATTGTGAACTTTGGTATATGCAAACAGCCGTTCGTGTGCAAATCGATGTCCTAAACACGAAACTGATAACACAAATGCTTAAATGGCTACGATTTTCGAGTTGCAGTAACTTACATTCTGTCATTTATTGAAGGCTGCAAATCGGTCTGCATCAATTCGTGTGCCGCTTATATTCTAAATTTGAAGAATCTCGTATCACATTACATTCGCATGCTCAATATAAGGATACTGCTCGAAACATTGGAAAGCTGTAGCACTGGAATTTTAAGAGAAATACTCAATCCACCCAGAGGAATTAAGGATTTATCGACTCAGAAAATATAACTTTATTACAACATTCCAGAGACCCCTTTAATTAACATACGAATTTTATGAAAAACTGGATGAACACTCAAATAAGAAATTGCTTCATGCAATGTCATATGAATTTTCTAAAGACAGAGCAATCGAAAGACTGAGAGATACACCATATTTTTCCGTGTATAACACGACTCCTACTTTTTCGAACCGAAAATTAAGAAATCAATATTTTTATTACAAAAAAGAACACATTTGATATTTTTTAGAAATCAGGTAATATCATTGAAGTACATTTAGAAATTAGATAATATCACAAACACAGTCTGTGGTAATGTATATAAAAAACGAAGTTTGGAAATTTATATTATTTAGAAATTAGGTAATACACTGCCGGACAATTGCTAAGGACGGATGACCATAGCAACGATAGCAACCATAAAATGGAAGGCAGGAAAATGTGGAAATTAGCATAAGTGCGGGATACAGTAAGACGTGTTGTGCGTATGCAAATTTTGCATTGCCAAACTTGTTCGTGACGTCATAGCGCTGATAAGAGATGTAAAGGATTTGACGCGTATTGACCGTTGTTGTTCAAACGTAAAGTTGAAAGGGAAAGAATCAATTGACGAACTTGCAATTTTCAGTATGTCTTCCCGACATCACCTAGATGATTTTACGCGTGGCCGAATTATTGGCAAGATTGAAGAAGGGCGAAAAAATAACAGATGTTGCCAGGGAGTTCGACGTCAGCCACAGTGTTGTCTCAAGGCTTTGGGAATCATTTCAAACAAATGGAGAGTGTAGCAAACGTCACGGGGAAGGTCGTGTTCGCAGTACGACACCTGCAGAAGATCGGTACATAGTGCTATCAACAAAAAGACACCGGCGCAGCTTAGCTAGTGAGGTAGCAAATCAGTTTATGGCTGCTACTGGCAAGCGGATCTCCCGAAAAACTGTCGCCAGACGTTTGCATGAAGGAGGACTATACGCCCGCCGTCCTGTTGTGTGCATCCCATTGTCCAGACGTCACCGTACCGCCTGTTTGCAATGGTGCCATCAACATCGCAATTGGACTGATAACGACTGGTCTGCTGTCCTCTTCTCAGATGAGAGTAGATACAGTCTATCGTCTGATTGTCGACGACAACTGATCTGGCGTGATAATGGTACTGCATATTGTCCAGCAAACATGCATTAAAAGGACCGATATCCGACATGTAGTGTCATGGTATGGGCTGGCATCATGATCAATGGCCGTACGTCCCTCTATGTGCTTCCAACTGGGACTATGACTGGCCAACGATACATTAATGATGTTCTGCTACCTCATGTTCGCATGTTCCGTGGTGCTGTCGGTGATAGATTCATTTTCATGGACGACAACGCAACATGTCATCGAACAGTCGCTGTCCAGGAGTGTCTTGGGGATATTCAACGCCTCTTATGGCCAGCACGTTCTCCAGATCTGAATCCCATTGAAAATATGTGGGATGCTTTGGGGAAGAGTCTTGCTGGTCGCCAATGCCCTCCAATAAACAAGGACACCCTCATCCGTGCAGTGACAGAGGAATGGGATAAATTACCCCAACAGCTGCTTGATAATGTTGTGCAGAGCATGACACGACGTGTGGAATCTTGCATCGCCCTCCATGGTGGCCATATCCCGTATTGACATCTTACGCCGGAACGCCTGCGGACGGTAATTGCATTTTTTCACGTTTGCGTATTCTGCACAAAATGGCCTGTTTGTCCCTTGAACACGTTCCAAAAGCCTTCTGGATTTCAGAGCACAATAAATTGTCTTTCTTGTAATGTCCTGGCATTCTGACATTATTTTATTTCACTTGGCATCCAACCACACTTACTTTTTTATGCGCTATATAGCCGTTTATGATCCGTCCTTAGCAATTGTCCAGCAGTGTATTTTTAAGATACAAACTATGAAATTATGCATCACTTTCATCAGTAAGCTTAACAAAGATAGCTATGACTCAGTGCACCAGTGATTTAGTAGATTTGTAAGTCGTAGTGGGGAGAGATGATAATAGGTACTGGCAGTTTCACCGCGGTAACCGCAGGGTTCTCTCAACCTGTTAGCTCGTGTATAAGACAATCCCCAATTTTTGGTCAAACAATTTTGGAAAAAATATTGTCTTATACATGGAAAAATACGGTACATCTCTCGGAACTCTCTGGTAAAGAAAAATAGTATTATGTATATATATATAATACTATTTTTCTAATATATATATATATCATCATCATCATCATCATTGTCAACCATTATCAATCCACTGCTGGACGAAGGTCTCCCCAAGTTTCCTCCACAACGGTCTGTCTTGTGCCAGTCTCCTCGATGTCACTCCCACATACTTTCGAATTTCATCCACCCATCTCCCACGTGGTATTTTTCTGGGTCTTTTCCTGTCCCTTGGAATCCAATCTAAAATTTCGGCTGTCCATCGATGGTCTGTTCTTCTGGCAGTATGTCCAGCCCATTGCCATTTCAGGGATTTAACTCTGATCATGATGTCTTCCACTCTTGTCATTTTTCGGATCCAAGAGTTCCTTTTCTTATCTCTCCTGGTTACACCAAGCACGCACCTCTCCATGCTGCTTTGAGTTGTCTACAGCCTTTGTATGTCTCTTTTAGTTAAGGTCCACGTCTCTGCATTATACGTAAGCACTGGAAGGATGCATTGATCAAACACTTTTCTTTTAAGACATAATGGCATATTGCTCTTGAAAATTATGCTGTTTCTTCCAAAAGCTCTCCAGGCAAGTTTTGCACGATGATTAATTTCTTTATCAGTGTGACCCTCACTTGATATCTGCTGTCAAAGATAAACGTCCGTGTCTGTTATCTCCAGCTTTTCTCCATCAATTTATAAATCTTCATTTCTTGTAAAAGCATTAAAAATCACCTTTGTCATTGAAAGTTCATTTTTAATCCCACTTCTTTACTCGTGTCAGCAAGTTCCTGGATCATACTCTTCAGCTCTGAAGGGGTAGTTGCAAAAATGACTAGGTCATCAGCGAAACGAAGGTGGGTCAGAAAATCTCCATTAATCTTTATCCCTTTGTTTTTCCAGTTCAGTGATTGAAAGACATTTTCCAATGTGGCATTAAAGAGCTTCGGAGATATGGTGTCACCTTGTCTCACTCCCTTTCCAATTTTTATGTGTGTTGTATTTTCAAACAGCCGAATCTTTGCACTTGCATTTTCATAGATGTTATTAATAATGTTAATGTATGCATCTTCAATACCGCAGGATTTCAGAGCCATTGTAACTGCTGATGGTTTCACCGAATCAAAGGCTTTTTCATAATCGATAAAAGCCATGCACAATGGAAGTTCATATTCCCTCGCTCTTTCAATTAGTTCTCTCAGTACGTGGATATGATCTATTGTGCTGTAGCCACTCCTGAATCCAGCTTGTTCTCTCAGTTGAGCCATGTCCAGTGTTACCTTCAAGCGGTGTGAATGAACTTTAGTGAAGATTTTATAAACCACTGATAGGAGGCTGATATGTCTGTAGTTCCTGAGATCCTCAATGGCACTTTTTTATGTAGCAGGATCATTGTAGTGTTGTTCCAATCCTCATGAATCTTCCCTTCATTAAAGCATAAAGTGAAAATTTGGGCGAGTACTGTTTTGATTTCTCCACTTGCTTCTTGTATCATGTGTACAGTAATTCTATCTTCTCCTGGAGCTTTTCTCCGCTTCATGTTCTGTGACGTACCTGCCAGCAGGACGCACACGACATAAAGGCAGATAGGAATCAGAACAAATGTCTGCGTAGCTCAGTTGGTAGAGCGATTTGTTCCGGAATAAGCGGCATCGGGTTCGAATCCCGGCGTAGACCAAAATGACGGAGAAATTTACTTCGTTATAATGGCGCCCGAACTATCCGGATGTCCCGGCCGTTCAAAATCTCGCATTGGTGTGATGTTATTTCCACACCGCGATACAGGAAAAATCAGAGAATTCCTTCCCAGCGCTTCGAAAAATAAAAATGTGTGATGTTGCATTCCACACAGCAGATTGACTGGGAGTTCTCAAGTGCACGTTCTACAGTGGATGGCTGCCTGCAACGATTCGTGGTCACGGCTGACCCGTGGGCCATGCCCCGGCCCTCTTTCGGGGGTGGGGGAGATGTGACGTACCTGCCATCAGGACGCACACGACATAAAGGCAGATAGGAATCAGAACAAATGTCTGCGTAGCTCAGTTGGTTGAGCGACTTGTTCCGGAATAAGCGGCCTCGGGTTCGAATCCCGGCGTAGACCAAAAATGACGGAGAAATTTACTTCGTCATAGTTCTTGATTGCATGTGTAACTTCTGCTGGGAGGACTAGAATAACTCTGGTACTGGTACCTTTCAAGATGTCTGGAGTCCATGTATCATCCCTTTTGTATAATGTGGAGTAGAAATCTTTCACTCTTGTCAAAATTTCGTCTCTATTTCTTGTTACAGAACCATCTTCTTTTCGCAGTGCAATAATCTGTTTTCTTCCCTTACTGAGATGTCCCTTTGCTATCTTTAGGCTTTGGTTGTTTTCAATTGCTTTCCTCACTAGTTCACAGTTGAATTTCCTTACGTCTTCAGTGATACTTTTTCGTACTGTCTTGCATAGCTCTATATATTCCACTTTGGAAGTCACATCTTCTTTAGTTGTCCTCATCTCTCTTCTTTTTTGCATCAACATTTTGGTTTTTCCTGATAATTTGTTCACATGCAACTTATTCTTAGACCCAGCTAATTTTGTTGCTGTTTCCATAAGAGCTTTGGTTACTTTTCTGTTAACTTCAGAGATGTCCACTTCTTCCGATGTTAGGCCTTCTAAAGCAGAGAATCTGTTCTTCAGTTCCAACTTGAAGGTATTATGGTGTTTTTTAAGGTTGGTTATGTCAATACATTTTGTTTGTCTTATGAGCTTGCCACGTTCGAGTTTAGTGTTGAGGTGCATCTTACATCTCACCAATCTATGGTCACTACCTGTGTTGAACTTGTTTAGCACACTGCAGTCTTCTATGACGAATTTTTTGTTACACATAATAAAATCAATTTCACTTGTCGTCCCATTTGGGTATCTCCATGTACATTTCCTGTGTGGCTTTTTCTTGAAAAAGGAGTTCAAGGTGAAAAACCCTTCTGCCTCTGCACACTCTACGAGAGTATTTCCACGCTGGTTTCTGTTGCCGTGACCGAATTTACCTACTGAAGTTTCATTCTGTTGCCGTTGCCCTATTTTTCCATTGAAATCTCCCATAATTATTTTCAAGTGCTGCTCACCTTTATTATTTAGATGACCAATTTCCTCATAAAATTCTTCAATTTCTTCTTCAGGATGACTTGTGCTGGGTGCATAAGTTTGAATAATCTGAGCCTTGTATCTTCTCGAGAGTTGGATAACGAGTCGTGCAGCTCTGTCAGAGGAATTTTCAACTTCTAGAACTTTATCCTTCAGTTTCTTGTTCATTATAAATCAAACGCCACTAATTCTGCCAGTATATGTCCCACGATAGTAGAAGAGATGTCCACTTTTCAGTTCAATGAGATCTTCTCCTTTTCTCCTTACCTCACTTAGCCCGACGATGTCCCACTTGATCCTTTGTAGTTCCTCTTCCAATTCAAGAAGCCTTGAATCAGAAGATAGGGAGCGCCCTTTATACGTAGCCAAGGTCAGCATCAGATGGCAGCCTAGTCCGGTCTTGCGGGGATTCTTAGCACCCTCTGCCTTCATGTCGTACTGGCCGCTGCCTTGGCCAGGTACATTCCAGCTACCGGAGACTGAGGGCCAAGATTTAAGTTGTGGAGTCATTTTGGGGGGGGGGGGGTTGGCCATAACTCATCACGCTGGCCAAGCGGGTTGGTGAGTGTGGGATAACATTTTCTCTAATCCCGGTGGCTTAGTTAAACCGCTATTGGCTGTCGTCAGAGCCCCTTTGGTGGGAACAGGATGCACCACGAGAAGGCGGGGTTGACATTTGTCAAGGACAGGCTGTGATGTTACGCATCACCTGACCTTACATCCCATATACACTATCTACCAACAAGTAATTAGACACCCCTGCAATCGACGATATATGCGGTTTTGATACACGTCACGGCCGCCGCCGTTAAGAGAAAGGTGTAATCGTCGGGTATCACAGAAATGGCAGATCCATACGTGACATATCCAGCGAGTTGAAGTACCCAAAATCGACAGTGGCCTACGTGATTGGCAAGTGGAAGATCAGAGGTGACTGTCGGTATCTGCCCCGACCCGGAAGACCCACAAAACTGGGAGTTAGAGACCGACGGATGCTGGCCAGAGAAATTCGGAAGAACCGCACCAAATCGATGGGCCACATCCGCGAAGATTTTCAACAGGCATCCGGGAGTGTCCTTTCGATGAATACCATCCGTAAGGAAGGCCATCTGCTCGGTTATCATGGACGTGCTGCCGCCCACAAGCCTTTGATCACCAAGTTCAATAGCGCTGCTCGGCTAACGTGGTGCAAAGAACGTCGACAGTGGTCCGTTGTACAGTGGAAAAAGGTTCTCTGGAGCGACGAATAAAGGTTCACCCTCTACCGTTCGGATGGCAGGGTCTGGGTTTGGCGCCTCCTGTTCGGATGGCAGGGTCTGGAGAACGCCTCCTGCCGGAATGTATTGTGCCAACTGTGAAGTTCGGCGGCGGTGGAATTATGCTATGCGGGTGTTTCTCCTGGTACGGCACGGGACCCTTGGTCGCAATTCCTGGTAGGCTCAACGCCGAGACCTACTGCACCATTTTGGATGACCATGCGCTTCCTACGTTGTGGCAGTTTTACGGGGTGGGCCCATGTTACTTTCAGGATGACAATGCCACCTGTCATGTTGCGAGGTCCACCATGGCTTGGTATGGTGACAATGGGATTAATCGAATGGACTGGCCTGCGCAGAGCCCGGACCTTAACCCTATCGAGCACCTCTGGGACGAGTTGGAGCGTCGACTTAAGGGGTGCCCCCACCGTCTGAAATCGGTGATGGAACTGACCTGTCTTCTCCAAGCCGAGTGGAAGAAAATACCACTAGCCGTCGTACAACGCCTGGTTGAGAGTATGCCCTCGAGGGTCGCAGCTGTAATCGCCGCTCGTGGAGGCTCCACCAACTATTGAAAGTGAATAAACTTCGTTTTCCTTTGCTATCAGAGGTGTCCAATTACTTGTTGGTAGATAGTGTATATATATATATATATATGTATAAAATCGGGATGTAAGGTCAGGTGATGCGTAACATCACAGCCTCTCCTTGACAAATGTCAACCCCGCCTTCTCGTGGTGCATCCTGTTCCCACTAAAAGGGCTCTGACGACCGCAAATAGCGGTATAACTATACCATCGGGATCAGAGGAAATGCTATCCCACACTCACCAACCCGCTTGGCCAGCGTGGTGAGTTATGGCCAAACACCTCCAAAATGACTCTACAACTTAAATCTTGGCCCTCAGTCTCCGGCAGCTGGAATGTACCTGGCCAAGGCAGCGGCCAGTGCGACATGAAGGCAGAGGGTGCTAAGAATCCCCGGAGGACCGGACTAGGCTGCCATTTGATGCTGACCTTGGCTACCTACAACGGACGCTCCCTATCTTCTGATTCAAGGCTTCTTGAATTGGAAGAGGAACTACAAAGGATCAAGTGGGACATCGTCGGGCTAAGTGAGGTAAGGAGAAAAGGAGAAGATCTCATTGAACTGAAAAGTGGACATCTCTTCTATTATCGTGGGACAGATACTGGCAGAACTAGTGGTGTTGGATTTATAATAAACAAGAAACTGAAGGATAAAGTGGTAGAAGTTGAAAGTTCCTCTGACAGAGCTGCACGACTCGTTATCCAACTATCGAGAAGATACCAGGCTCAGATTATTCAAACTTATGCACCCACCACAAGTCATCCTGAAGAAGAAATTGAAGAATTTTATGAGGAAATTCGTCATCTAAATAATAAAGGTAAGCAGCACTTGAAGATAATTATGGGAGATTTCAATGCAAAAATAGGGCACCGGCAACAGAATGAAACTTCAGTAGGTAAATTCGGTCACGGCAACAGAAACCAGCGTGGAAATACTCTCGTTGAGTTTGCAGAGGCAGAAGGATTTTTCATCTTGAATTCCTTTTTCAAGAAAAAGCCACACAGGAAATGGACATGGAGACATCCAATTGGGACGACAAGTGAAATTGATTTTATTATGTGTAACAAAAAATTCGTCATCGAAGACTGCAGTGTGCTGAACAAGTTCAACACAGGTAGTGACCATAGATTGGTGAGATGTAAGATGCACCTCAACACTAAACTGGAACGTGGCAAGCTCATAAGACAAACAAAATGTATTGACATAACCAACCTTAAAAAACACCATAATACTTTCAAGTTGGAACTGAAGAACAGATTCACTGCTTTAGAAGGCCTAACATCGGAAGAAGTGGATATTTCGGAAGTTAACAGAAAAGTAACCAAAGCTCTTATGGAAACAGCAACAAAATTAGCTGGGTCTAAGAACAAGTTGCATGTAAACAAATTATCAGGAAAAACCAAAATGTTGATGCAAAAAAGAAGAGAGATGAGGACAACTAAAGAAGATGTGACTTCCAAAGTGGAATATATAGAGCTATGCAAGACAGCACGAAAAAGTATCACTGAAGACGTAAGGAAATTCAACTGTGAGCTAGTGAGGAAAGCAATTGAAAACAACCAAAGCCTAAAGATAGCAAAGGGACATCTCAGTAAGGGAAGAAAACAGATTATGGCTCTGAGAAAAAAGATGGTTCTATAACAAGAAATAAAGGCGAAATTTTGACAAGAGTGAAAGATTTCTACTCCAAATTATATGAAAGGGATGATACATGTACTCCAGACATCATGAAAGGTACCAGAGTTCTTCCAGTCCTCCCAGCAGAAGTTGCTCATGCAATCAAGAACATGAAGCGAGGGAAAGCTCCAGGAGAAGATGGAATTACTATAGACATCATACAAGAAGCAAGTGGAGAAATTGAAACAGTACTCGCCCAAATTTTCACTCGATGCCTTAATGAAGGGAAGATTCCTGAGGATTGGAACACCGCTACAATGATCCTGCTACATAAAAAAGGTGACATTGAGGATCTCAGGAACTACAGACCTATCAGCCTCCTATCAGTGGTTTATAAAATCTTCACTAAAGTTCTTTCACACCGTTTGAAGGTAACACTGGACATGGCTCAACCGAGAGAACAAGCTGGATTCAGGAGTGGCTACAGCACAATAGATCATATCCACGTACTGAGAGAACTAATTGAAAGAGCGAGGGAATATGAACTTCCATTGTGCATGGCTTTTATCGATTATGAAAAAGCCTTTGATTCGGTGAAACCATTAGCAGTTACCACGGCTCTGAAATCCTGCGGTATTGAAGATGCATACATTAATATTATTAATAACATCTATGAAAATGCAAGTGCAAAGATTCGGCTGTTTGAAAATACAACACACATAAAAATTGGAAAGGGAGTGAGACAAGGTGACACCATATCTCCGAAGCTCTTTAATGCCACATTGGAAAATGTCTTTCAATCACTGAACTGGGAAAACAAAGGGATAAAGATTAATGGAGATTTTCTAACCCACCTTCGTTTTGCTGATGACGTAGTCATTTTTGCAACTACCCCATCAGAGCTGCAGAGTATGATCCAGGAACTTGCTGACAAGAGTAAAGAAGTGGGATTAAAAATGAACTTTCAGAAGACAAAAGTGATGTTCAATGCTTTTACAAGAAATGAAGACTTATCGATTGATGGAGAAAAACTGGAGATAACAGATACGTATGTTTATCTTGGACAGCAGATATCAAGTGAGGGTCACATTGATGAAGAAATTAATCGGCGTACAAAACTTGCCTGGAGAGCTTTTGGAAGAAACAGCATAATTTTCAAGAGCAATATGCCATTATGTCTTAAAAGAAAAGTGTTTGATCAATGCATCCTTCCAGTGCTTACGTATGGTGCAGAGACGTGGACCTTAACTAAAAGAGACATACAAAGGCTGCAGACAACTCAAAGGAGCATGGAGAGGTGCATGCTTGGTATAACCAGGAGAGATAAGAAGAGGAACTCGTGGATCCGAAAAATGACGAGAGTGGAAGACATCATGATCAGAGTTAAATCCCTGAAATGGCAATGGGCTGGACATACTGCCAGAAGGACAGACCATAGATGGACAGCCGAAATTTTAGATTGGATTCCAAGGGACAGGAAAAGACCCAGGAAAAGACCACATGGGAGATGGGTGGATGAAATTCGTAAATATGCGGGAGTGACGTGGAGGAGACTGGCACAAGACAGACCGTTGTGGAGGAAACTTGGGGAGACCTTCGTCCAGCAGTGGATTGATAATGGTTGACAATGATGATGATGATGATGTATAAAATCTCTCATAAAAAGGAAAACAGAAAAAAAATGAAATGGAAGCACGTGATTGGATGTGGTTAGGAGAGCAGCACTCAGACAGTTTGAAGAGAGAGGTAGTATGTTGCTCTCGAGCAGTCAATTATGACAAACAAAACAAATCGACAGATCAAATCAAAAATAAAATAAATCAACAAAAATTAAGAGGACTCAGTTGTCAATGACCATGCGATGTATTCAGGCATCTTTATGGGGTGCTTAGCCCCCCCCCTCCGTAGGGTTTTGGGTGATCTCCCCTTATATTTAGTTTAATTGTTGTGTTCGTTTATAGCTGAATATTTGGAGAAATTAATTAAAATAAATTACGAAAATGAGGGAGCATGTTACAATAATAAAATAAAAAAATCCACATGTGGACTTCAGCCTGAAATTTTTAGCATCCTTGAACAAAACATTAAACAGTCCTCGCTGAAGGGTAATTTTTCAAGCACTGACAGTTCGGACTATTTCCGCAATAAAAACCTAATTTAACACAGTAGAAATGTCTTCACGGCAATACATCATCCTATTTTGGAAGTTGGCATTCAGTTTTATATCAGTCTTCTAGATGCCGACTTTCCATGTATACGATTAAGCCTCAGTGTAGTTAACGTGACGTTAGTGCTTCCAATACAACAAATTGTTTGCTTCCTCATTTTTAGCAATAGGAAATTATCAGAAATTGTTTCCATAATAAGGTGTGTTTTTTCCTGGCGTAGTAGTTTATCTCTCTGACAAAAAAAAAAAATATCGAAGCACCTCAAACTGGCATTCAAATGGTTAGTTAGTTTTTTTTTTTTTTTGTACTACAATACTATGTTCTAATCTAAATAATCTAAAACCAAAATAGCAGGGGAATGGTTTACACCATACGTTTTCAGATAACACTGTAATGATTCCTTAATAATCAGAAACACGCTTGTAGTAAGGCGAGGACATTTTTACCACTTCTAATGTCTTGGGGGATTTTCTCCAGCACAGCCTTACCTTACTAGCATCCCCAATATTTTACACTACCGCATGGTGAAATCGCTGGTCCATTACTGAAGTAACGCAAAGGTATATAGCATTTTTACATTTTTAATCACTTGCATGTGCAGATTTCTTGGAATTGGCTTTTGCGGTATGAGCATAAGAAAACTTTTGTGCTCTATTTAAAATGTTTATATATATTAATATAAATATAAATAAAAAAATTGTGATTATGTGTACATAATCAGTCAACAAGTTTTAGCCCCCTCGAAATTTGTAATTGCCCCGACCCCCGTAAGAAACTCTCTGAATGCAACACTAGGTAGGCCCTACCCTCCTTTCGTAATCTTAAAGGACTCGCTTGTAACAATTTTAATGGTAAATCATCTACACTCCCTTACCCTCGAACAGATATAGAACATAAAGCGACTCTACGGAAGATATGTTTCGAAATCCGTGTACCTTTTTCTTTATCAAAGGTTTAACGACCAGTGTGAGAAACTCAATGGGCTATAAGCAGTCGCCCGTCCCTAATTTAGGGCCACTGGTTCCAGGGAAGGGAGAGAGCCAGTGCCGTAAGACAAACACAACATCCATGTCTCACCGGGATTAGATTAAGTTATAGAACTAAATTTGTGCAGAACTTAATTTGTTTTACAAAGCATATTTCAACAATTCTCTTTCTTCATCATCCAGGATTTGAAAGAATTTTTTTCATGAGGAAATTTATGAGGTGTTCCCGTGTGGTTTTGTAGTGAACAACAGGACTTAAATACTCGGCCTGGTTCGTCCACCCAATAAGCCGCTGCTAATTGGATGCTTCGTGGTAGCTGTTATGCATTTAGGCAACAAATGTTCTCTATTTCTTCTTCTTACATACTTTGTTGTATTACTAACAAATATGGATATTCTGGTCTTATATATCCAGATGACCCTATCCCATTGTTCAACAGACCAATTAACATGGCTTTTAGCCAATTCTAATATCTTCCTTCTTTTCACGTTAATAAATGAGTCTCAGAAAAATATTCATCGTCCGCCACCGGGAATCGAACCCAGGGTCTTCCAGTTGCGCGCCGGACATGCTACCACTAAACCACAACGGCCTCACATATCTTTACCTACCAAACTACATGGCAAGTTGCTTCTTGGAGCCCCGCACAATGCTGGGGATTCAACAAGGATAGAAAGCAAGAACAGAACAAATAACTAGGAGGCGAATAGATATTTAATTCAAATACTCGACATGGATTAGGAACATTCAATATCATTCAATATGTTCCTGATCCGTGTCGAGTGTTTGAATTAATTATCCATTCGCCTCCTAGTTATTTGTTCTGTTGCTGCTTTCTATCCTTGTTGAATCCCCAGCATTGTGCGGGGCTCCATGAAGAAACCTGCCATGTAGTTTGGTAGTTAATCATATGTGAGTCTGGAGAATTCGAGGCCGTTGTGGTTTAGTGGTTGCATGTCCGGCGCGTAACTGGAAGACCCTGGGTTCGGTGGCGGTCGATGAGAATTTTTCCGAGACTCACTTATTAACGTGGAAAGACCGATGATTTCTGGTTGATGTTCCCAATCCACGTCGAGTGTTTGAATTAATCTTCCTTCTTTGTTTGAAAGATTGAAGTGGCTTTTTCGTTAGAATTCTTGAATTTAAACCAAAGTCTTTAAAGTCTGCGTCTAACAATCCTAGCACCCATTTTCAAAACACATTGAGACAATTCATTTTTCATTGACTCAGGTGACTTTTTTCTGTCACTTAAACACAGCCTCTTAATTTTTATATCATTCCATATTGCCGTGCACCTTTTCCTGCCTTTACCAGCTTGGTTTTTAATTGACTGGCTCTGCTGATAGCTTTTGCACAGTTTAGAAAGCGTTTGCGCAGTTTAGAAAGCTTTCGCACACATTGGTTAGATTTCCACCTACTTTTCTTATGATTTCCTCATAACTGTAGCCTTCTTCACGCAAAGTGTGTATTTTACGTCACTTTCTAGGTGGCCAGTCAACTGTTTTCACTCTGCTGCTTGTCACATTACTAAGTTACACAGCTTATAGGAAGTTATCACCTAATAGAAAAATCTGTGAGAAAAAACAGTGTCTAACTTGATTACACTCACGCAACTGAATAGGAGTTATATTTATCAGCTCTGATACCTGGAAAAGAGAGCTGATTCATACTAACACCTTACTGACTCCATGCTGTGTCATGACAACACCTGATTGGCTCTCTGCACAGTCAGTCTCATTGGCCAGTTTTGAGTTAAGAAAATCCTTTTTTGTTACATGAAGCAGTTGAGTTCTTTTTCTGGTTATTTGGCTACAACTTTAGCTAGAATAAAGATAATTCAACATAGCTTATTGTATCACGTTCTGCATTAAATTATCTTCCTAATGATGTATACTTTTATGGTATTATTCTAAAAAAGACATGTCAAGAGCCATTAAACCTTAGAAACACAACTTTTCCTATAGGTTTCCACAATTTCGCCCATTAGTGTATTTAGCAGGTAACTAAAATGTGTAAAACGTTAAAGGTTAAAGATGCAGGGCATCACTGTATCCATACCACGTGTTCACGGTTAGTTTACGCATGCGAAAAGCAGGTTCCTGCAAAATTGTTATAAGCCTTAGCGAGAAGACTCACGAGGCTCTTACACTGTACGCTCTCTTTGATCTTCTGAGATCATCCCTGAGAACGGTGGTTTTTTGTTGTTGTTGTTGTTGTTGTTGTTGAAGTTTAACGACCACCGTGAGCAATTCGATGGGCTATAAGCAGTCGCCCGTTCCTAATTTTGGGCCACTGGTTCCAGGGAAGGGAAAGAGTAAGTGCCGTAAAACAAACACGACATCTATGCCTCACTGGATTCCAACCGGTACCCTTTAAAGACGAATGGTCATAAGCCAGCGCTTAGACCACTGCAACACCGAGGCAGCATGAGAAAGGTAAAGGAACAGACTTGGTACATCGTAATCTTTCATATTTGACACCAAAGCTGGGCATATTTGAACTTTGAACGAACACTGCACTGCAAAAAGAGCAAGCAATCTCAGTCTATATCTACTCTTTAGAGTCTACACCGATGAGTCAATACATTATGACCACATACCTAATAAGCTGTAGGACCTCCTTTAGCTCGCAAAATAGCAGCCACTTGGCGAGTCATCGATTCGATGAGGTGGCAATAAGTATCCTGGGGTATCTGGTACCATAATGGCAAGAGCAGGTCCTCTAGCTCTCGTGCATTTCGGGGTCGTGGTGATTTAGAGCGAACCTGCTTTTCCAAATCGAACAACAAATGCTCGATTGGGTTCACGACAAGGGAATTTGGAGGCCAGGGCATTAACAGAAAATCACCAGCATGTTCCTCGAACCAGTCCTTGACGACTTTGGCAGTGTGGCATGGTGCATTATCTTGTTGGCAATAGCCATCACCAGCAGGCAATACAGTTGCTATGAATGGGTCAACTTGGACCGCAACGATGTTCAGATACTTGATAGCTGTCAGGGCTTGTGCTATTGGGATAATGGGGCCTAAAGTGTCTCAAGAAAACTTCGCTCACAGCATAACACCGGCGCCACCAGTTTATTTCCGCCCAACAGTGAATCCAGTTGTCATAGCCTCCGTTGGTAATTGACGTATGCACGCTCGACCGTCAACGTAATGCATCAGGAATCTTGATTCATCAGACCAGGCCACCCACTTTCTTCCAATCATCCACGGTCTAATCTCGATAATCTTGGGCCCATTTCATGCGTTGTTGGTGATGGCATGCAGTGAGCACGGGGATACGCCTGGATATTCGGTTACGCAGGTCCATGCGCAGAAGGCTGCGATGAACTGTGTGTTGTGACACATTGCACTGATCACCACTGTTGTAGGTGCGGGGGATTTGTCGCATTGTGGCTCTGCGGTCGCTGTGAACAACAGGCGATAGTCTCCGTACCCCTCTGACATCAATGAGCTGCGGACGACACACAGCTGGGCGACTGTTCGTCGTTTAGCCATGTGTTCACCACTTTTGATTCGTACTCACTACATCGGCACGTGAAAAACCAACAAACCGTTCCGTTTTCGAGATCGTAGTTCCGAGCGCTGTGCCATCACAATTTGTCCTTTATAAAATTCCGATAAATCAGCAGCTTTTCCCATTCTGACTCCGAACACTGTACTAACCAAAATCCGTTCCTCAGGTTGTATATACACTTCTGTGTGAACTTCATTTGCGCCACCGTTCGGTCTCCATGCGCACTCATCTTTTTCTAGACTGGGAGTGGTCATAATGTAATGGCTCATCGGTATATATGTTTTTGTGTATTAAATGCTTCTTCATACTGTCGAATATTCAGTATTCATTTGCAGCGAAGAAAGTAGAGCAGACAAAAAACAAGGAATTGAAGGGTGGTGAGCTTGCTCCCATCCGAAGCTGCATGTTTGACATGGGCGTAATCTTTCCTGCAGTTCATATATGTCATTTGCATATGGGGCTTGTAGATGCTTTTCTATTGTTATTTAGGGCCACTGGTTCAAAAAAAGGGAGATAGCCAGCGCCGTACCTGCGATTCGAACCCGAACTCATCCCAGACGATTGAGATCAGAACCAGTCGCCTGGGATGGGTGCGGATTCGAATCGACCATCGCGTCACCTGGGCGACCTGTCATGGGTGCACATGATACTCTTAGAAGGGTCAGTCCGTCACATTCTTGTGCTCTTCAGATTGCCTGTTTTTCCTAATTCTATCGCCTGCAGATAGTTTTTGAAACAGTTTGAACACTTAATTCATAAAACTTAGTTTTCTCAACAGCAGGTAAGAATAGTCTGAAATGCTTGTCCTTTGGGCACTGCAGTAGTTCATGCAACCTTACAAGATCCCAATATTTGTCTCAAACATGGGGAAACACGAGCAATTCTAAGTTCGTTCCTTGACCATTTTTAGGAATGCTCAAAGAGAGGGTACAGTATAAGAGCCTCATGAATCTTCTGTCTGAGGCACGTAATAATTTTGCCGAAATATGCTTTTTGCATGCAAAGACGTTTTCTGAGATGGGGAATTGAACCGTGATATTCTGCATGTTTGACCGCTCATGTCTCCAATGTTTCGATTTGCTATTCAATAAATATCCTACGGTGAGGTAAGAGAGGTCCTTGTTCTTTGAGATCGTAAATGAATTGTAAGGATCGGCTAGTTAGGAGAGAATATGCTCTCCTTGAATCAATGCTTTGAACGACATATCGCATGATCCTGCCGATGCATGTGTGGTGTAGTACGGATATAACTTCAATGTTCTTTGAAGTTATTCGAACACCGCGAATTCCAACGAAAACAGTGAGACCATATCCACTACTTTTGGCCTCTTTCACGTGCGGCGAATCAGAGGTGTGGCCTATAATGTAATTCTTTACGTTTGGAAACCAGCATGTTTAGGATTAATAGAAGTGTAATTCATTTACTGAGAAATTAACAGAACGAATGCCAATACGGTATCAGGAAAACTTAACAGCCCTACTATGACATGCCCTTTTGTCCAACGTATAGGAAATTACGTTAGGTAAACCATGAGATGTCTTCATGGCCAACGGCTTACTATTGTGTGGCAGAGCCTTATAGACAAACGGGCCAGCAAATCTTACCTTTAGTTTTCATTTTGCTTTGAGATCAACATGTTTCTAAATATTTTGTTTAACAGCATTTTAGTGCTTTTAAGGCAGCTTCTTCACCAACAATAGTACGTAAAATATGTATCCATTTGAGGCAATTCGGCATAGGCAAGTCATTAGTTAGTGGTCAGCTGAAAAAAGGAATGACGCATACTTTTAACAAGTGAATCACTTCTTATATTACATTGAGTTAACATTGCGCCACTGTTGGTGTACTTCCTGGAAGAATATGTGCTGCCATTCAAATGAAAAAATAAACTTCATATTTGTTCATTATGGTGACCCATATTATCGATTTCCAGATATTCTACCAGTTTCTTGCTGTACATCGTTTCTGATGGACAAATGTTTTTAGAGTTCCTACTAACTGCACGTCTTGTTGATTGCATGTGTTAATCCAGTTCTGTTTCGCCAGAAATATTTTTAATGGCACTTCTGTGCTTCATAATGGTATCTTTTGGTTACCAGGTATTTTTTTAATGGCACTTCTGTGCTTCATAATGGTATCTTTTGGTTGCCAGGCATGTCATTCCCGAGTCCGCATGTTGTACTGACATTCTAAATAACCTTCCCTGTTGAAGCAGTATATCGAACATTTGGACTTTTTTTCCGTTTTGTGAAATGGTCTAAAAGTGAATCTAGTTGCGTATTTACTACTTATGCTCAGAGGAATACTTGACATACCTTCTTTTTCCAGTACGAATCATTCTTGCTATAGAGAGTATTCAATTTGCCTCTTATTCTTTCGACATTGTTTTAACTTGTACATTCAAGCATTCATGTACGTGTAGCAATAATTAATTAGAAATACAATATTCTGTTTCTTTGTGGTAATTGATTTTCTAGGTAAAATCTTAGATATTTTTACCTAGAACAGACATCTTTCTCGCTACTATTGAGAGTTTCTTAGTAATTGCAGATTGAGAGTTCTTATCAACAAATATACCTTTCAGTTTTTTAGCATGTGAAATTTTTGTTGCAATCTTAGAATCTCAAGTATTTCTTTTTCTTCTAAGAATAGTTTTTCTCATATTGGATTTTGTGTAACGGATGGTGAGACTGACAATCTAAAAATGTGCGTTGTTACAATTTATTTTTCACAAATTTGGGTAAATATTGTATTTATTTCAACAGCGAAAGTCACGTCTGTCTGTATTTTCCACATGAATGACATCATTTACTTTGTTGGCAATTTTTCCGAGTGAGAGATTAGTGTTTAATCTGAAAATATGACAGTAAGTGGATTAGCTTTGCACTAATTATTGCGTAAACTATTTTCCAAAAGTTATAGTTTATCTTGTTCTTTATCATCTATAGCCAAATTTGGACAAAAGTTTCTAAAAGTATCAACAGCCATGCAAGAATGTCCTAAACGTTTATGATGATACCAAAATATATAACATTTATTTAATTTTTTGCTCTTACCAGTGAAAATATCGCCTTTTAGAAATGAACTCAAAATATTTGGTAGACAGCTCAACTGTGTGCTGCCTCCGTTAGGATAAAAGTCCGCGTGTCCTGTAGGTTCAAAATATCCGTAATCTGAAAATAATATAAAAAAGGAGAGTCCTTATTGAATGAAATTCCCTTGTACATGCACATTGTACATTTTTCAATATAGAACACTGCATGAAAAATTAAGAACAATATATTAGTAAAATAATGACACAAAGGTTTTGAAATCTCGTGTCTTTTCAGCTGTAAAGCCTCCCCTGGCAATTGATATTTTATTAAATGTACCAACGGTATGTAACCTTGCTTATCAGCAACATCATGTTGCCCTTACTGCCAATTCAATTACTTTGATTCCTTTAGTAACAGATATTGCCTTTCAAAATATCTTTATTAAAAAAAAATTAGTTACAAACATTGACTTTACAAATAAATTATAAACTGATTATGATGTGCACTTACAAGTGAATACGAGAATTGATTCTCTTCGAAAACGGAAATTGTTTACAGACCTCTGAACACAGGAGAAAATAAGAAAGATGACACCGAATTTTCGGGTGTAATAAGCACGTCTTTTGAATCCGTTCTGACGCAAATTAAATTTATCAAAGCTATTCAAAGTCAATGGAACCGGTATGGAAAACAGTAGTATCTGACGGAAGAAAGAAGTTTTTCAAGCGGGTTTTTAATCCCTCAGATATCGCTGTAAACGGAATCGTAAGCTTACGCCCTCTGGTTGCAGACTTGTGCCTTAAGAAAAACATGAATTTATATGAGAAATATTTCGCACAGGAAACGCTCTCCAACACAGAAAGAATTTTTCAAATCGGACTCTTAAAAGCAGATATATCGACAAAAATAAGATGTGACTTTACGTCCCCTGGTGGAAAAACCATGCATTATTTTAGGAAGAAAGTATTCTCAAAAGGTTTTTCCACATGAGCGGTATCATTCGGTTTGGGTCTGTCGCACTCTGCGCGGGGGATGCCCATGTCAACTACCCATCACCCCTATCTCTAATGTTTTGTCTATGGAGTGTAAATACTGTAAATACTCTACTTCGCTAATCTTCAAAGGTATACTTCGATGAGCCATTATATTATGACCACGAAGCGGTAGGATCCCATTCATCTAGCAAAACAGCGGCCACTCGGCGAGGCATCGATTCGATGAGGTGGCGATATGTATCTTGAGGTATCTGGTTTCATAATGTCAACAGCAGGTTCTCCAGTTCCCGTACATTCCGGGGTGACGGAAATTTAGCGCGAACCCGCTTTTCCAAGTCGAACCAGAAATGTTCGACTGAGTTCATGTTAGATGAATTTGGAGGCCATGGAATTAACAGAAAGTCACCGACATGTTCCTCAAGCCATTCCTTGACGATTCTGGCAGTGTGGCATGGCGGATTATCCTGTTGGTAATGTGCATCACCAGCAGGGAACATAGTTGCCATGAATGGGCGAACTTGGTCCGCAACGATGTTCAGATACCTAACATCAATGATTGTGGGTTTGTGCTATCGAGATAATGGGACCTAAAGTGTCCCAAGAAAACATCGCCCACAGCATAACGCCGCCGCTGCCGGCCTGTTTCCGCCCAAAATTGCATCCAGGTGCCATATCCTCCGTTGGTAATAGGCGTATCAGAGCTCGGTTGTCTAAGTGATGCACCAGGAATCTTGTTTCGTCAGACCAGACCACTTTCTTCCAATCATCCACTGTCCGATCGCGATGATCTTGGTCCCATTTCATGCGTTGTTGGCGATGACGTGCAGTGAGCATGGGGATCCGACTGGGTCTTCGGCTTCGCAGGCCTATCATCTCTTCACTCCATACCAAAAGATGACCTCTGCAAGTTCTCCTTTTCGCTGGCTGATCGTGCCATTTCTTGTATTAACACATGAGGAATGTACTTCGAATAAATATGAAGACATACAAAGAACTGTGACATCAGCTCTTCACTCCATACCAAAAGATGACCTCTGCAAGTCCCTTTCTTTCGTTGGCTGATCGTGCCGCTTCTTGTATTAACACAGGAGGAATGTGCTTCGAATAAATATGAACACCAACAAAGAACTGTGGCATCAGCTCTTCACTCCATACCAAAAGATGACCTCTGCAAGTCCTTCCCTTTCGTTGGCTGATCGTGCCACTTCTGGTATTAACACAGGAGGAATGTGCTTCGAATAAATATAAACACCAACAAAGAACTGTGGCATCAGCTCTTCACTCAATACCAAAAGATGACCTCTGCAAGTCCTCCCTTTCGTTGGCTGATCGTGCCACTTCTGGTATTAACACAGGAAGAATGTACTCCGAATAAATATGAAGGCATACAAAGAACTGTGACATCAGCTCTTCACTCTATACCAAAAGATGACCTCTGCAAGTCCTCACTTTCGTTGGCTGATCGTGCCACTTCTGGTATTAACACAGGAGGAATGTACTTCGAATAAATATGAAGACTTACAAAGAACTGTGGCATCAGCTCTTTACTCCATACCAAAAGATGACCTCTGCAAGTCCTTCCTTTCGTTGGCTGATCGTGCCAATTCTTGTATTAACGCAGGAGGAATGTACTTCGAATAAATATGAAGACATACAAAGAACTGTGACATCAGCTCTTCACTCCATACCAAAAGATGACCTCTGCAAGTCCTTCCTTTCGTTGGCTGATCGTGCCATTTCTTGTATTAACGCAGGAGGAATGTACTTCGAATAAAATATATTCACACAAGTTATCCTGCATTTTCGTTTTTTAAAAATCCAATCTCATTACTTAATCGCTGCATTGTGTACAAGTAATAATACTCTATTCAGTAATGGACTTTGGATTAGAAACAAATCATGCTTTGGAGCAAACACCTTCTGCAAAATGACTTTTTCTCTTACTTTAAGTGTCATTTCATTTTACAAAGGCCGTTCCATAAAACCTGAGAGTAATTTTTCTGAGTTGGCAACAGTGCGAAGGGAAAAACATAACCACGCAGACGACTGACTGAATTAAGGAAGTACCTATAGCAACACTTATTAGCCGTGGCAGACGATTCTGGTTTTGTTATTGCGCAGTTGTTTAGGGTACGTCTGCATTTCACCATACAGCTGTGGAGGTGAGTGATTCAGAGTTAAAAAGGGAAACGTGTTGTGAGATAAAACTTTGCTATCGTTTGTGTAAAACGGCTCCAGAAACAGTTGATTTAATGAAAAAGCTTACAAAGATAAATGTTTGGGCGAGTTGTAACGTACCAGGAGATGTGACGTACCTGCCAGAAGGACGCACACGACATAAAGGCAGATAGCAATTAGAATCAATGTCCGCGTAGCTTAATTGGTAGAGCAACTTATTCCGGAATGAGTGGACCCGGGTTCGAACCCCGGCGTAGACCAAAAATGACGGAGAAATTTCACATCGTTATAATGGCGCCCGAACTATCCGGATGACCCGACCGTTCAAAATCTCGCATTGGTGTGATGTTATTTCCACACCGCGAGATAGGAAAAATATGAGCAGCACTTCGAAAGAAAAAAAAAAAAAAAAGAAAAAGAAGGGGGAGATGATGTAACGTACCAGGAGATGTGACGTACCTGCCAGAAGGACGCACACGACATAAAGGCAGATAGCAATTAGAATCAATGTCCGCGTAGCTTAATTGGTAGAGCAACTTATTCCGGAATGAGTGGACCCGGGTTCGAACCCCGGCGTAGACCAAAAATGACGGAGAAATTTCACATCGTTATAATGGCGCCCGAACTATCCGGATGACCCGACCGTTCAAAATCTCGCATTGGTGTGATGTTATTTCCACACCGCGAGATAGGAAAAATATGAGCAGCACTTCGAAAGAAAAAAAAAAAAAAAGAAAAAGAAGGGGGAGATGATGTAACGTACCAGGAGATGTGACGTACCTGCCAGAAGGACGCACACGACATAAAGGCAGATAGCAATTAGAATCAATGTCCGCGTAGCTTAATTGGTAGAGCAACTTATTCCGGAATGAGTGGACCCGGGTTCGAACCCCGGCGTAGACCAAAAATGACGGAGAAATTTACTTCGTTATAGAGTCAACGATTTTTAGATAGCACCATCATTTCAAAAAAGGGCGTTTGTCGGCAGAACTTGCTCCTAGGCCTGGTCGACCTGATAGTGCTGTTCCGGAGCGTATTGTGAACAGCGTTTGGGCAATACTATGAGAAGATTGTCGAGTGACGTGTGAAGACATAACGACTTCAACTAATATTTCAAAAACGTCCGCATTGTACGCGACAAATTACTGCTGCATCATGCGTGCTCCAGATCGCTAGCTCATCACCTGATGAGAGAACAATTGTTAGCTAGAGTTCAGGTGTGTCATGAGTGGAAACAAATAATTGCAAAGGATCCAAACTTCCTAAACACAGTAATAACTGCCGATGAAACATGGGTTCACTATTTCGACCTCCTTACCAAGCGCGCACCGAGTGTCTGGAAACACACAGGCTCGCCTTCTCCGAAAAAGCTTTGCCAAACTAAATCATCTGGGAAAGTTATTATGATAATTTTCTTTGGTCATAAAGGTGTAGTCTACCAGCATGCCGTTCCTCCACAAATTACTGTCAATGCTGAGTATTACATTTCAGTTTTGAAACGTCTGCAACGACATATATCGAATAAGCGACCGAAACTGGTGGGCAAGTGGACCCTACACCGTGATAACGCCCGCCCGCATGTGACTGCTCTTGTTCAACAGTTTCTTACGAAATGCAATATTGAAATCATGCCACAGCCTGCCTACAGTCCAGATCTCGCCCCGTGCGATTTCTGGTTGTTTCCAACAATGAAGGAGAAGTTCCGTGGTGCAACATTCAACACAGATGCAGACGTCATTCAAGCTGTATAGGCGTCGCTAAAGCAGATTCAATAAACTACCTTCGCCACGTGCTTTGAAATGTAGACTGAACGATAGGACCGTTGCATATCATCCGAGGGAAGATACTTTGAGAGAGAATAATATATATTTTGCTGTACCTATATTCATTCATTTTGTGTGATTCTACTTTCAGTTTTTATGGAACAGCCGTTGTATAATCCGCGTCAACGTTCGTCTATCCCTATTTGATATCTTAGCATGGTGTCCAGAATTGCACGTTTGAAGGCAACGCTGTGCCCTTTTTTGATAGGTAGTCATTCAGTTCCTCATTACACATACAATTTCATCCGTTCTAGTTACTGAAGTTCCTTCAAGACGCGTACCAATGATTATGCCTTGTTGAGGTTACTGAGATCTGACACTGATGACTATTGCTCCACAACAGCTGTTTCACCTGCGACGGTGGCAATGCTGTGTAAAAGCTTACAGCAGTGGTGGCAAACCGTTATGGGAGCGGGCCAAAAGAAATGAACAAATACATGAGGTGGGCCAACATATTTTTTTTTCACTGAAATGCTAAAATGGTAAATATTACAGAACTGTTCTTGTATTGACAGGTATTTGCCTGTTATTTACGCAATGTAGGTAGTGTATATGAAGGAGTGTGGGATGAGTGGAACTGTGAATGTGCTTCTAACAACTTTTCATAGTCTGGTTGCAACTGGGACGAGGTGACCCTCGGGAATGAAGCCAAATAAATGTCTGTCAGTCGGTCTGTTTCGAACACCACGTTTTCGAAGTTTCAAAGTAGAAAACACTTGTTCACACATATACGAAGATGCAAACAAGCCGATAACCTTCGAGGATGAGAAATCAAATTTGGGAAAACTTGATTTCTGTAAGGACTTGTAGAAGTCAAATTTTGGGACGGAGATAAACAACTGATACAATTGAGTGTTACATTGCAACTCAACTAATTCTAGCTGAATGTCCGGTTTTACTGTTTCGCAGTACACACTAAACGGAATACTGAAAATATCCGAGTCTTGTTCAATGCTTTTGAAATCTTGAAACCTCCGTTCAAATTCACCATGGAGTCTTCTCACGCTAGTCTCATAGCTCACACGTTTGTATTCTGCCACTGGGGCTATTGATTTCAGCCTCTGGAAGTGGGACAATTCATTCTTTGCTAGGTGATTAGCAAAGAGCAGAAGCTGCAATTTAAACCCTTTCACGTGACCCCAGATATCATTAACAAATTGATTTCTTCCTTCAAACTTCACATTAAATTTGTTCATGTAGCAAAGAAGATCAGTGAAAAACGCAAAGTCCGAAAGCCATGCTGTGTCTTCCAACATTTGTTTTTCACACAAACATATGTTTTTCACGCATGAATGCGACTATTTCATCTTTCAGCTCCCAAACTCGTTCGAAAACGCGCCCTGCGCTGAGCCACCTTACTTTCGTGTAGTACAGTACATCAGAGTATTCAGCTTGCACTGAGTCAAGAAACTCTTGAAATTGTCTGTGAGCAAGCCTTCGCGATCGAATAGCATTAACAAGCTTGACAATAACGTCAAGCACATGTTTCATCTCTATGGAAGAATTACACAGAGCGGCTTGATGTATGATACAATGTAAAAATACAACATCGTTGTCAGGATATTCTTGGTTAAATATCCCGACGAACCCAGATTTTTTCCCTATCTTATTTGGTGCTCCGTCTGTCGTAATATTGCATATATTGGAAGTGGGTACTTTCAAAGCTGCGAGGCCTTTTTGAAATTTACGGTGCAGTATTTGCCATTTTCTTGTAGGACTTCCGTCCACAGTAAGTAGAGTTTAGGTCCCAGCCACTTACAGCGAGATCGCCTTTAGGGCAGGACACAGAAACGGAAGGAGTGAGAGCAAGTCTAGCGACTTTGACAGAACAGTTTGTAGTGAGATTAGAGTACAGTAGATGGCGCCACCATACAAGTACGATGTTGCACATAGAGGGGTGAGAGAATTTTCAAGGGGGCATAGGAAAGGATACCCATTTAACTAGTGGGTCCAGCCTGGGGGCATTCACTTAATGTGCTCGTCCGATGCACGGCGGATATTCAGCGATTGTTAGTAAATTACACCATCTCTGAAAGATCAGCCCAGGGTCGAACCTGTGGACCTTGCATTGATAGTCTGACCCGCTAACCACTAAGCCATCCGTGGCTCGCTGAAATTTACGAAAAATGGCTGACCCTTTTGTATTTCCCTTTAATGGTCGCATTCAAGTCAGTTCTTCAGTAACAGAAAAGTTTTCGTCAACACCTCTTATAAAAATTAGTAATTGAGCAGTATCGCTCCGGGAAATGTTGAATTCTTTGTAGACTGCCACATTTTCATTACAAATAAGACACAATGGCTTATCTTTAAAAGTTGCGAAAAAGTACTTCCAAGTCCATTCCTCTTTGAAAACACGGCATTCGGAATCAATTTTGCAATTTTTAGTTGTCATCTTGTGAACTAAGAAACGTTTCACAAATTTCACAGTAACTAGCAAATAATAATAAACTGACGAGTTAGACATGGGACACGTGATGTTCAGACTGAGAGTTATTGCATACTCGCCTACCCACAGCTAACGGCAAATGGAAGTGAGATGGGGCGTAGTTGAAGTTGCCAGTTTCACAACCTAAACTAGCGTAGTTGCCAGTTTTAAAACCTGAACCAGACTACACCAGTAAATGTCGGCTGCCAGGGCTTCCTATCAAAATCGTTACTCTCAACCAACTGTAGGTAACATTGGGTTGAGAGTAACAATTTTGATAACAAAGCATCCTTGCAAATTACATTAACACTGTTCATGATCATTAGTTAATCTGTTAATGCAACTTTCATGGATGGTTAGCGCATTAATTAGTGAGCAATCGAGTACGAAATGCATTTTTCCCCGTTTTCCAGATTAAAAACAATACAAAAATTATAGCATTTAGAATCCTGTCGGAAGCCGCATTGAACCTGTCCGAGGGCCGTACTTTGCCCATCACTAGCCTACAGGGATATTTATGTAGAGGATTTTAGGAATGGACTGTCTAATCCCAAGCCTTAAACAATCCTCTGAAGTAGGCAGCTAGGAGGACTAGGTTGGAGTGCCCGACATGAAAGTTACACGGAAGTGAGGTAGAAAGGGGGAGGAACAGACATCCTGAATTTCATTTTCATCAGAAGTGAGGTAGGAGGAACAGACACCTTTACTTTTAGTTCATCAGCCTAAAGTATTCGTCCGAGGCAAGGCGTACATTCAGTCGTTCGAACGTTTCTACCTGCTCAGAAGTGATAGCCAACATCGTACTGTACCCCTTTATATATCTCACATCTCAGGTGACGTAGTCCCTGTGATTTGCATACGGAGCACTGCTTGCACTGCAGTCGTAATCTGTGTTTCCATTATTTTGATAAACCTTTATAAAAAGGTTAAAGCAAATCAATACAAAGCGGGAAAAACTTTGTGCAGAAATCATTCTTTTTCAATACATAAAATTAATAAATAGGGATAAAATGGGATGAATTTAAAAATCAGTGGGAAAAAATCCCAAGTAGATTTCATTGTTTTATTGAAACCTAGATATCATTTTTTAAATTATTTCCAGGTGATTGCGATAATTGTTTATAAGAGTGGGATGAGTAAATGTTCTTTAGCAAATAGCATTGTACAAATTTAAAGTTTTGACTAATTTCATCTCATTCCATTGATTGGAGGTTTAGCGACCACCATGAGCAACTCAGTGGGCTTTAAGCTGTCACCCGTCCCTAATTCAGGGCCATTTGTTCCAGGGAAGGGAGAAAGCCAGTGCCGTAAGACCAACATAACATCCATTCCTCACCAGGATTCGAACCCAGACGCATCTCGATCGAATGATCAGAAGCAATCGCTTAGAACACTACGCCCCCGGGGAGGCCATTCCACATTTCAATCACAGAAATAGCTCAAACTGCCCCATCATGCGTCTTGGTCGGGCATGGGAAGAAACTGATCTTTAAAGAGCAGTCATTCAAACTCCGCCTGCCGCCCCGATGGCGCAGTGGCTTGAGCACTGGCTTCTGACCATTCGTGCAAGACTGTTCCGGGTTCGAATCCAGGTGATGCATGGATGTCGTGTTTGTCTTACGGCGCTGGGTCTTTCCTTTCCCTGGAACCAGTGGCCTTAAAGTAGAGAAGGGCGACTGCTTATAGCTCATTGACTTGCTCATGCAGCCTATCTAAGCTGTGAGAAGAAATAGTTTCTTGACACAGATTCCGTATAACTGCGGAGACAGTTTCAATAGCCCTCAGCCTTCAAGTGCTAATGACAGTACTGTGGACAACCAGTTTGGAAACAGCTGAACTTTCTTTACGGCTTCACTACGGAGTAATTAACAGAAACAAAAGAAACCTGAGATCTACTCACAGAATGGCACACAAGAGCCTCCGTTGGCATGGATGACATCCACCATTTCCGCATCGCTTCTGTCTAGTCCTACAGCTTTCTGATATCCAGGGCCAGCTGGATCTAGTCCTTTAAAAGAAATGTATGTTAATCTTCTGTCAAGGAAGGACAACTGAAAGGGTATTTGTTACAGAAAAAAATTAAGCAACTGAAGTATTTATTGTTTGTATACATAAAAGGTTAAGGCAAATCAAAACGTTTGTTATTTCTTAGAAGATGATAACAAAAATTAGCTAAACTTGGTCTGCAGTTGATTTCGTTCACTTTAATCATCAACATTATTTTTCTAAATGGTCTCATGTCTTTTTAAGTTGCAACACCTCTTCCAGAGGAAAACATCACTCATTGAAGTTGAAACTGCTCTTGTGACTGTCAATGACTCTTTTTCAGTACGTAGATAGCCACATCATTATATCCATGCTTGGGTGTTTTATCTCTGACTGAATACATGTTTCTTTATCAGTTCCGTTTTGTGAAATTCATCGCCCATCAATCAATAAACTTGAAATTTATATTCAAGTTAAACTCATCTTTAAAAAGAACGTTACAATAAATTCTAATTATTTGAAATTCCTTATAAAATTCATCATAATTTTTCCATAGTGTATCTTGTCCCACAAAATGTAATTCAATAACTAAGCAAACCGAGTAACCTTACTTCAGTATAACATTTCAATTTCTACCTCAAAATGAATGCAAACCCTTATAAATCTTAAAGCAATAGAATTTTATCCATTAACCATTTATTATTACTGGACGATAGGTTTCCCGGTAAAGAGAAGCATTTCCTTCTTCACCTGCATCGCTGCACACACAGTTATCTCTTTTAAAGTTTCTTCTTTTGTTCTGCTAAAAGTTACACGGACAGTATTTATCAAAGCACAGACAAAATATTATTGGTTAAGAGCTACCCGTAGACTGGATTTGATCACAATGACAGCGATATACCTCCAAATGATGAAAATGTGGAAAATCACGTTTGAAGCGCGTGGCATCAGTTGATTGCTGAAGTCGAATTGCGGGTGAAGAACGCGAGGTGTGAAACAGCGAACTTCAACCGGCCACTTGACAAAACAAACATTTTACACATTTTTTAACAGTGATCACATCTTAGGGATCAATTTTGTGAAATTTAATTAACCTCAGTGCTTAGCGATCACATCTCAAGAAGGAATTTATTTCCGCGTGCAATAATAATCGCATCTGAGGGGGTTTGTTTGTCTCAGATCCAATAGTAAACCCACCTCAGGGACCAGCTTCTCTCAGAGTCCAACTATGATCACATCATAGGGGCTAATTTGTCAAATTTCATTATCCTGAGTATTTAATATATAGTGTGGAAGAAATATTCTCATAATACGTTCAAAATACATCATGATAATTAACTCAACAATCACACATCTCTGGATTGACTGTATGTACTGTTCATCACGTAATATCGATCACATCAGAAAACTTGAAAATTTCATCTCCCCAGAGCGGGAATCGAACTCGCATCCCGCGCTTACTGTTCGAGCATGATGCTTGAGACTTTGTCGTCCTGGGTGGTGTAACGGTTAGCTTGCTGGAACGACAATCGGGAGATGCGGGTTCTATTCCCGCTTGGGGCCAATGAAATTTTCAAGTTTTCTGATGTGATTGATATTACGTGATGAACGGTACATACAGTCGATTCAGAGATGTCTCATTGCAGTGTTAAGACATCTCTGAATTGACTGTATTTCAGAGTTCAGTTTGTCTCAGGAGTCCAGTTGATTCTCGTGATGTGATAATATCACATCGCAGGGGTTCATTTACCTCACGGTAAAATAATGATCACATCTCAGTGGTAAATTTGTCGAACTTAATTAGCTTCAGCGCTTAGTGACCACATTTCAGGGGTTGACTTGTAGAATGTCTCGGTACTTAAAAATGTCCAATCATTCGGACGATCCTGTGACACGCTGATTAAAAATAATTCTTGTTCAGCGAAATTTTCGAGAAATTTTTTACAACTGCAGGCAAATGGCAACAGTTTTAGGTATTTCAGAAAGATTGTTGAAAAAATCAATTGGTTTGAGGTTTTCATTAAAGAAAATATTAAAGATTTTCTGCAGGGAATTGTTTCAACTTCTTTGTTGCGTCAAACAATTAAGTGCCAAGAACATTAGCGCCGTAAAATGAAATTTCTGTACAATCTGTACAATAGCAAGCAGCTTATTTTCTTCCATATCAAAGTACTTCCGCAGGAATTTTAATTTTTACGTGTATTCTTGATTGATTGATTGATTGATTGGAGGTTTAACGACCACCGTGAGCACCTCAATGGGCTATAAGCAGTCGCAAAAACTGCTTATAGCCCATTGAGTATTCTTGGCAGCTTCATGTCTGGCAGGTTCTGTAATAAGGGCATAAAAAACTGAGGTC
Organism: Macrothele yani; assembly: GCA_039090855.1. NCBI lineage: Eukaryota > Metazoa > Arthropoda > Arachnida > Araneae > Macrothelidae > Macrothele > Macrothele yani. Next base: position 8,981,681 of record CM077005.1, read on the forward strand.
CATAGTAATGCTTTCTTGGTACTTACACTGTTTTTCTAAACGAAAAGTGCGACTCATATTTTTCGCTGAAAACTTTTAGTTTGTGTACGGAAAAAAACCCATTTGTAATTTAGACATAAATAGCGGAGGTTGAATGAGGAGAAAGTGCAGTTATCCGTGGCAACTAAGAGCGTGATCCCAAATGTGACTGTCACAAACTGACTAAAGGACTTCTGGTACTGTGACGTATATTCTAAATTAACTTTCCTTTTTAGTTTCTTTCTCTATGTAAATCTTGAGTTTGTTCTCAGTTATACTTCACACTTAACGTAATATCTTATCTCTCAAACGAATACGTTTGGCAACATAACTGAGGTGGAATGCGCGTGACGTATGCCTGTTATTAGTTAAGAATCAGCTACGAGAAAACAGTTGCTCGGGTGGTGGATTGTGGAATGTTTATTGTGGCGTGGCGTGGTGAGTTGCTTGTAGAGCTGTGTGGAGCGTTTAATGTAGAGCTTGTATGGTATATTTAATGCGAAGTGCCATGTTATGTTACGATGTGTTGGAGAAAGCATCCTGAATAAAGCATATTTTCCGTAAGTTTGACCTGTTTTTTAAGTGTCTCGTCTGGCCGTTAAGGTTTAATTTAGGAACTTTTTCATCGTATGGTGATGTTTTAAAATAACGTAGAAGTAAGGAAAGACGTTTACGTTATAGTACATTAAAGCATTTTGATATTTTTACTTCTTCAGTAGTAATTATAATACAAACACTGAAGTGCAAAAAGTCATGGGATAGCAATATACAAATTTTTAACTGAAACTGCCGTCGTATAAAGGCTTCAACGCACGCCACAATTTTTATCAGTTGCGAGGGGTAATCTCATGTGTGAGGTTGAACAACCGCCAGTAGGATTATGGCAAGCCGACGTGAATCATCATAGTTTGAACGGGGCATGGTAGTGGGAGCCATATGGACAGGACATTCAATTTCCAAAATTGTGCGAACATTCAACATTCTTCGATCCACGTTGTCACGTGTGTACCGAGAACACCTCATCAAAGGCATTATCGCCCACCGTAGACAGCGCAGTAGCCGACCACGGGTTCTTCATGACCGTGACCAGCGGCGTCTGACTAGGATTGTCCATGCTAACAGACCAGCGACGCTAGTCCAAATAACATTCAATGCAGTAGGTACCAGAGACATATCCATCAGGTCAGTGCAGCGTAATTTAGCGTCTATGGGGTATGGGAGCAGACGACCCACCAGAGTGCCATTGTTAACACTACGACATCGGACACAGCGCCTCACCTAGGCTCGTGAACACGGTAATTGGACCCTGGAAGACCGGAAACATATAGCGTGGTCCAATGCGTCACGCTACCAGTTGTTACGAGCTGATGGTAGGGTTAGGGTGTGGCGCAGACCCCATGAGGTCATGGACCCAAGCTGTCAATAAGACAGTGTGCAAGCTGGTGGTGGTTCCGTACATGTGTGAGGTGTCTTTACGTGGACTGTTTGGGTCCTCTGGTCCTTGTAAACACATCATTAACCCCATGAGGCCATGGACCCAAGCTGTCAACAAGGCACTGTGCAAGCTGGTGGTGGTTCCATAGATGTGTGGGGTGTCTTTACGTGGTACTGTTGGGGTCCTCTGGTCCTCGTAAATACGTCAATAACCGATAATCGCTTCGTTGCTGTGCTGCGTGACCATTTTTAATCCCTTCGTGTACTTCATGTACTCCAGCAACGACAGATCTTCCATGCGGACAATGCACCATGATGTCATCGGGCTAGAGGAGGTCCTACACGATACTAAGTACGTATTCCATGAATTCTGGCACTTAAGTGTATAAGAAAATTCATAAAGAGAAATAAATAAAACAAGATAAACGCAAATAAAATGTAATGTTCAACATTACAATCTGAAAATTTGTCAGTTACCCAAGAATCTTGAGGACTGGTATACTATTTTTTATACCTTCTTTACCATCCTGGTTTCTTATCGTGCAATTTTGAAAAAGCACTTTAATTGAATCTTTACCTTTTGAGCTGCGTATTATTTCTCCCTCTCAAGCTGAGTCTATCTTTTATTTTATTTTATTTTACTTCTTTTCGTTTTCTTATTTTTTCTTTCAATTCAACAATCTCTGCGAGCATCTAAGACAGGGAAAGGTATCCTGTTCTTAAGTTTTGGGTCCTGGCTCCTAAGAAGGAAAAGAGCAAGACCCATAAAGACAGGAACTAAAATGTTCATGTTTTACCAGGATTCGCGAGCCTAAGCTCAACAGCACATGCAGCCGGAAGTACGAATCCAAGCCTGCTCTATCACTCTAAACCAGTGGTCGTCAACCTGGTCCCTACCGCCCACTAGTGGGTGATTCAAGCTTTCATAGTGGGCGGTGGGTTTTTTTTTTTTTCTATTGTTACAAATTTTGTTCTTCCACCATATGTCGAATACATTGCTAACAACTTCGCGGGTTTGACTTTTTTAGCACGTCTTTTGTTAAAAAAGATCGTGCTTCTGTTATCGGTATGTCCGTCCGTCCGTCTGTACCCACGGTATCTTTGTAACTATTAGTCCGATTTGAAAAATTCTTTTTGCATTCGGAAGCTTGAAATATGCGAATGCCGATCCTTTATTTCGTTTTTTTTTTCGATGCACAATTTTGCCGCTAGGGGGCGTAAATGCAGATGATGTCGAATTCAAAATTGCGTTTTAATCCACATATTTGCTTCTAAACGTCCGATTGAAAAAAATCTTTTATCTTTCGATTCCATTTATGTCGAAGAGTGTTTTAAATATAGTTTCATTTTCAAATTATGCATAGATTTTCCGCTAGGGGGCGTAAAAGTAAATTACATTTTTTCCGATAACTCTTCTCCTAAAACTCCGATTTGAAAAATCTTTTTTCAGCGGATACATCTCCTAATGGAAAATCTTTTGCGTATAATTTCGAATTTTTGGTAAAGAATACTTTGGCCACCAGGGGGCGTAAGTGTTAATTTTTGCTTCTGATGTATTTGCCATAAAATCTGAGCTTCTAAAATATCGATTGAAAAAATTCTTTCGTGGACTGATGTCACTCACATCGATAAACCTTTTCGGAATATTTTCTTCCTAAAATATAACACAGTTTCTCCGCCAGGAGGCGTAGATGTAATCTTATTTTTGTCAATATCTCTACTTCTAGGAGTCCGATTTGAAAAATTTCTTGTTTGTTGGATAGTGTTTTCCGTGTGATATGTTTTTCATATAATTTCAAAATTTTCAAGTAATTCATAGACTTTCCGCTAGGGGGCGTAAAGGTAAATTGCGTTTCTCCCTATATCTCTGCTTCTAAATCTCCGATTTAAAAAATTCTTTCTGCACCGGAAACAGCTCCTGATGGGAAATTGTTTGCCAATAATTTCTAAATTTTGTAAAAAAATGGTTTGGCCACCAGGAGGCGTAAATCTTAATTTCCGCTTCTCATGTATTTGCAGCAAAATATGAGCTTCTAAATTCTCGATTGAAAAAAACGTCGTTTGACGACCGATACTACTCATGTCGACAAACCTTTTAGGAACATTTTCTTCTTAAAATAGTGCATGGTTTCTACGCCAGGGGCGTAGATGTATATCTTATTTTTGTCAATATCTCTACTTCTAGGAGTTCGATCTGAAAAATTCCCTTTTTGTTGGATAGTGTTTCCAGTATGACATGTGCTTCATATAATTTCAAAATGTTCACGTAAATCATTTAAGACTTTCCGCTAGGGCGCATAAAGGTAAATTGCGTTTTGTGCTTCTAAAACTCCGATTTGAAAAATTCTTCCTGTATCGCATACAAGACCTGATGGAAAATATTTTTCACATAATTTCTAATGTTTGGTAAAGAATGGTTTGGCCACCAGGTGTCATAAGTGTTAATTTCTGTTTCTGATGTATTTGCAGTAAAATCTGGGCTCCTGAAAACTCGATTAATTTTTTTTTTTTTTTGGACTGATACCGCTCATATGGATAAACCTTTTGAGAATACTTTCTTCCTAAAATAATGCATGGTTTTCCCACCAAAGGACGTAAAGTCACATCTTATTTTTGTCGATAACTCTGTTTCTAAGAGTTCGTAAGCTCACGATTCCGTTTACAGCAATATCTGAGGGATTAAAACCCCGATTGAAAATCTTCTTTCTTTCGCCAGATCTATTGTTTTCCATACCGGTTCCATTGACTTTGAATAGCTTTGATAAATTTAATTTGTGTCAGAACGGATTTAAAAGACGTGCTTATTACACCCGAAAAATTCGGTTTCATCTTTCTTCTTAAATCTGCTTTTGCAATTTACTTTTGAATTCTACCTCTAAACTTTGAATATAGATAATAATTAAAACAAGGTAATCCATAAATACAGAATGTTGAGAATAACACAAACAACATTTTATTAATGATGTAGATCACGCACCGAATAATATAAGAAGAAATTAAATGCGAAAAATATTTTTCTCTTCTTGCAGAGAATGTTATCTGCAGAGCTGAAACACTACAAAATCAAACAAGAGAGCAAATATAATTTCAAAAATAATTTTTAATATAATATCACCGAAACAGGAGAATTTCGTTGGTTCCTTTCGAAAATCGAACCAGATATCAAATATTTAGTCTCGCAGCATCAGCCTCAGGGATCTCATTAATCATTAATTAAAGGTAATTTCAATAAACTTTATTGTTTTTACATTTGACTTTCATTTTCTACAATTTAACCAGCTACCGCACTAGTAGGCGCTGTATTGATGGAGATGCAGAAATTCTTTAAATTCAAATTATCTATGTATAAGCATACATAAAGTATAAATAAAATGATAACTTTAAGCACATATTTTTTTTCAAATCCTCTCCTCTAAAAATTACTTCCCACTTGCGCTAAATTGAGTTACTGCGGCATCGGTGGGCAGGCAGTAAGGAAATTATTTCAACAAAGATACAAAAGTGGGCAATAGGTATTAAAAGGTTGACGACCCCTGCTCTAAACATTACGATTGCTCATTTTCTTCTAACCCTTGAGAAGATGTATCTTCCACACTTTGTCGGCCCTCTGTGCAACATCATGAAATTTTGGCATTACGTCATGTATCTGAGAGAACCTTTACTCTCGAATCCTTGTATTTATCTTCTTAGCGATCGGTACATTACATTGCAGAGTTTAATGTTGACTTAGAAATGAGAATGTGCTTGCTTGCCTGTTATTCTTCCTATTTTCCTTCCCAGGATTCTTTGCACAATTTGACCAATGGATCCGGCAATCTGCGCACCCAGGCTATGTCCAATGACATGAATTTTCTGTGGACTAATAAGAGTCCGCTCCTGTGAACATAAATATATAATAACACACATTACATTTTAAAGATACCTGAAAAACGCATAAAACACAATGAAAGCATTTATCATCAAAGAACTGACCAATCACAGCCCGGCATGAAAATCTGGGACTTACGAAGATGAATTCATTACGTTTGCTATTTCATCATTTGGTGCGATAGCGAAAAATTAATACCATGATATAAATTACCATCATTTTAAGAAATTAGTTACGATTTTTTTAGCAATTTTTAAGTGCAATGAGAAAACGAAAAAAAATTTTGAATGAGTAAACCATATAAAAATTTTAAATGGCAAATTAAAAAAAAATCCTTCCTACAGGACTTTTTGTTAGTCTTTCAGAAGATCGCAGAGGCGAAGCGCTAACGCGACCGTTGCTCTGCAGAAGTCAGATTTGCTCATCGATGTCAGAACGTTCTGGAAGCTTGGCATCTTCACTGATGCACATACGTAGAGCAAAGAATATCATAAATCTTAGCCTACAAAACTTGTAAAGTAAATGAGACTGAAGAAATCAGAGTTTAATCATAAATTATTTCTGACTGAAATTTGATTTCTGTAACTTTATGTTAATCGAAGTTTGCCTCCGGTAGAAGAATCTCTCTTTTACTGTGAAGTTCATTGAGGAGTTTGGATAATCCCACAACATAACACAGCTGCTTTTGCCGTTCCAATGCAGCCATTGTACTTAAAATTACAGAAGAAATCATGTTTTGAACTAGGGACTTTGAATGTGTAAAAGTAAACATTAAGGAACTGCACTTTTTCGCTGTGAATTTTTTCCTTCATACGATGTTCAAAGGTCTTATTTACTTTCTATGACCAAGATTTTCAGTATATCAGTTTCTATATCTTTTTTGTATCCACAGAAAAGTTAGATGGACTGAGAATAAGCTTTCGCTGGTATACTGTATCCACATGTAGCGCACATACTGGAAAATTTAGCATAGTGGTAAACATAATTTTATATTTTAAATACACATATCATTATTATTATATTTTTTATTTCACCTGTTTTAATACAAATACATTTGAAAAAATTTACATTGTTATAATGATTAAATCAAACAGCTAGGAAAAGAGGGGAAATGCCCAACAAAAACGTGACACAGCCCCAGTCTCTTTGTATAGGCACATCAAGTCAAGACCCGCAGAAACAGCAATCTAAATTATTGAACGTAAAATTAAATTAACATTTATATCAACTAGAAAGGGGGGAAAAAGAAAGAAACAAACTGTAAGAACGGACACATTAACTAAGTTAATTAATATTAATGATGAACATTATGTTGCTTTTTCATGACGAAAGAATAACCACAAGCTCCAAAATAGCGACAGAAAGTTCGCAAACATTCTTTATTTTTTTTTGAAGTCGAGGACTGCAACAAAGGACTTAAGTTTTTCACGCCTTAGAAGGGCGAGGCCTTTTTTCGACGAACTAATAGTATCGTCAAGGACACTGCGACTTTCGCAGTACATTGTTAATATCGGCCAGTCGCCTACAAGTCTGGAAGACAGCCATCCATCTTTGTATGAACATAAAAAGGTGTATTGTTTCTTCTATACGGATGTACTTCGGCGGTAGGATTACTTTCTCAAAGGAGGCACTCACTAATGAATGAACTGAGGAGGACCGAGAAGACACGTAGGGTAGGATTAAAATCCATCAGCAAGAAACTATGCCAACGCCCATGGGTGTGGCCGGTGAAGGGCGCCAAAGGTGACCACGTAATCAGAGAGCCGAGCGACCTGAGCAGGTTAGCGTGAGGTCAAGGTCAGCGCCGATGTCCATGGGGCAGGCGCAGAGTGGAGGGGAGTCTAGCAGGTCCCTTGAAGAGGATCTGTGAGTTAGTCTGTTTTCGGTCAACGGAGAGAGCAGTACTCCGATAGAAGGAGACGCGACGCGTTTGCCTTTTTATCGCCCGAAGTTCACGGGGGAGTTAGCGAGCATCTATCCTAGAAGAGATAGATCGCCGCTGCAGCGGAATCGGCCCGTGTCAGGGATTCCGTTGGTGTAGTTGATGTTTCACAACGGAGAATACGAACTTAGCACCGTCTACTGGAACATCGGATACAGAAGAATGGCTGGAATACTATTCCTTAAGAGTCTACGAGATATAGACCTACCTAAGGTCAGGTAGACTCTATGCTAGGACTTCAGCGCTGAGCGAGATTCCCTCAGAAATTGATCATCCTAGCTTTCGCGTTTCACGATCCTTTTCAGGTCCAATCCTTAGTGAGGCCAGATGTTAAGGAGCAAGTAATCCGCCCCTGTCTAACTTCTAATTGGTGATGAAATAAATGTTTGTATGTTTTCTACATAGTTTCCTTTCCTCTTGATATTATTTTATCTAAAGGTGAATATTATTCCGTACGATCAGCTGATGTCACTCTGCCTTCCCGAATCACAGGTTTAATGTAAAAGTGGGGTAGGCTTCGTTTGTTCGCTCGGACAGAGTAAGAGAGAGAGAGTGTTTCTGAGAAGCATAAACAAATCTCTGTTGTTGTGAGAGACCATATAGCACGGACGCCTCAGATCCATAAGTAGGAGGCGGCGCTACGTCACGTGAAGGTACTTTCGCTCTTACACAAAAAAAAACCCAACAGAGATGTAAATACAAGGTCTTTCTTCACCCACTACCTATAGTGTTCACGCCATCGCTCACACATTCCCCACCGTCACATACTAACAATACCAACCCCCCACCCCTCCCCCTCACTTCGAATTATTATTTAACAAATAAAGCTTTAGTTTCCTCTTGAAAATATTCAAATTAGTAATCTCAAAAGGTAAAAAGGTAATGTAATTCATATTTTGGTCCCATGTAATTCATACTTTGCATTATACACTGACGGAAAAAAATCCCAACACCAAGAAGGGGTTGTGTTAGATAAACGACAGTTGGTAGGCGGTGAGAGTACATCTGTAAGATGACGTCTATGCAAATTTCGCGCTCGGCGCATACGTGTGGCGCTAGTAGCGCCCCTCGGAACATGCAAAGCAGGTTTGCTGTAAATACGCGCTGTAACGTTCGAGAGCGTTAGTTATCGTTGAGATTCGACGTAGTGTGTTGATGTTAGTCAAGAATACCTTTAAGAAGACGAAGAAGCCATTATCGACAGCTCACGGAGTTTGAACGAGGTCGTGTATAGGGTTACGTGAAGGTGGATTTTCATTCCGCAATATTGCAGAACGACTTGGCAGGAATGTAGCCACTGTGCATGATTGTTGGCAGCGGTGGACAAGGGAAGGTACTGCCTCAAGAACACCGGGTTCCGGCCGGTCACGTGACACTACTGAGAGGGAAGACCGTCCGTGTACGGCGTATGGCCGTAGCGCATCGTACCGCGTCTGCGGCAGCAATTCGAGCTGCAGTTGCCACCACATTGACACAACGAACTGTTACAAATCGGTTATTTGAAGGACAGCTGCGAGCCAGACGCCCAGTAGCGTGCATTCCACTTACTCCAAACCACTTCCGTTTGCGACGTCAGTGGTGTCAAGCTAGAGCTCATTGGATGACGGAGTGGAGATCTGTTGTGTTTTCTTGATGAAGGCCGGTTCTGCCTGGGTGCCAGTGACGGCCGTGTGTTGGTTAGAAGGAGGCCAGGTGAGCGCCTGCAACCAACCTGTCTGCGGCCGAGACACACTGGACCTACGCTTGGAGTTATGGTCTGAGGAGCAATTTCCTATGACAGCAGGAGCACTCTCGTGGTTATCCCACGCACCCTGACGGCACAGTTGTACGTCGGTCTGGTGAATCAACCTGTTGTGCTGCCATTCGTGAACAGCATTCCAGGGAGTGTTTTCCAAAAGGATAACGCTCGCCCGCATACCGCTGTTGTAACCCAAAATGCTCTACAGAATGTCGACATGTTGCCGTGGCCTGCTAGATCACCAGATCTTTCACCAATCGAGCACGTATGGGACATCATTGGACGACAGCTCCAGCGTCACCCCCAACCAGCATTAACCGTCCCTGTATTGACCGACCAAGTGCAACAGGCATGGAACTTTATCCCACAAACTGACATCCAGCACCTGTACGACACAATGCATGAACGTTTGCGTGCTTGCCTTCAACATTCTGGCGGTTACACCGGTTATTAATGTACCAGCATTTCACATTTAAAATGGCTCTTCTCGCGCTTACAATAAGCTGTGATCTTGAAACCTTAATCGATTAAATATGTTACCAATACAAATGTATTGCCGCCATTTCATTCCTCTACAACTATTTTTTCGTGGTGTTGGGATTTGTTTTCCGTCAGTGTATAATGACTTCTGGGAAAGACAGGTTTAACCAAGTCGTGAAATCTGTTACCGTAGCTATGTACAGACTTAAGTATTATTATCAATTCATTATTGACATTATTTTTAATCCTATTGCACATTATTTCACCTAAATGAAAACTATATTAACTGATTAAGAGTTTAAATACCATATTTCCCTGGATATACTCTAGGAAAATGTTTAAACTAAATTGAGATTCATCAGTTGGTGTGAAATTATTTTTTAATTCCAGGAGTCTGGCAAATTTTTTTTTGTAATACCTGAAGTCTGGATATATTGGTTAAAGTGATCTGTCCCCATGCCAGCATACAATATTCAAGGTGAGACTTTACCAATGAGTAGTATAATAATTTTAGAGCCCCACGTGACAAGGCTGAGACTATCGAACCAATTTTACGGAAATTTCTTGAAGTTTTAGCAAATTCGTAGTCGTCTGTGCACGATATACAATTGAATTATTAAATAACTAGTATTAAACGTACGGTTGTTAAAATCTTTAATACTAAAAAACATGACTAGCTGCGCAAGACCATTCGAAGTGCTCGGTACTTCATCATCAGGCCGAGTGATCAACTTGTGCTGTAGGAACTTCGTTTTTATATACAAGAATCCATCAAGTGTCTATGACGTAATCACTGGGAGGTCACAGACGCACTAAAATTAACGTCCGGAATCCCGAATTCATACAAATGGTATATCAACGTCAAATTACAATACATTATTGGATAGTTCGGTACATTCATCCATTTTTCACATGTCACAACAGGTTAGTCCACGGCATTGGTATCACAGAGGGGGTTTCATCGATACAGCACTTTTTCCGAAATTCTTGAATGAACAGGCTTTCAGTTAAAAGCAAGGATCGTCTGGATTTGGCCATAGCCAAAATACTGACGACGTTACATTTAGGATAGTGTGTTTCAGAGTGAACTTTTCTTGAAAGTGCTGTAGACTCCATTTTATTCATTCTTAACAGTGTACTTGAGCTCCGAAATCCTTTTTAATACATTTCGTGCCGTGGAGCACGAGATCACTATTTGGATTTTCATGGGCTTTCAGCGGAATACAATAAACTCCGAGTCTATTTGCCAGTGGGACGGGCTCACCGTCCTTCTTGATGATTGGGAAAATATTTCGTGTACTGACTCCGAAGTCTAAATATCGGTAATTTTGATTGAAATGTTTCGGTTTGTCGGAAAAACAACAACATCAGAGGTTTGGTTCTATGGAAATTACTATTTGAAATAGTTTCTTTCCATTGGCAAACAGTAAGATTTGTAGGTTTCTGATCCATTTCGCGGAAAGCACGATCGGGAAGTTTCTGCCGATTTGGCAAAACGTAAGATTTTAATGCTTCTCCTTTGCTTGTGGGAGGAAGCTCGAGTTAAATGCGTCGGTTCCGTATGAAAGACTACAGGATTTGAATACGTCTACCAAGTCTAGATAAAAACACGATTTGAATGTACCTACCGCGAGTGGCCGATTTGAGCACCTTCGATTTGTTTGGCAGAAAGCACACTTTCATGCGTCTCTCGAGTTTAATAGAAAGTGTGAAAAAAATCCGCCTTGAGCACGTAATCTCTAGAGCGGAACAATATACATTTTATTGTTACTATGGACACTTTGGTTATGGTCATGACCTTGTCCGCATAATGATTGTTGGTATTTTGACTGTGCACATTTTGACCTTTTCGACATCATAGTGTCAACACTTTGACCAATATTGCCTTTACGACTACCGACGTGAGGTTACGTCGTCGCGCCGAAGGGCAAAGAAAGGATCAAGAGCACGTTCAGGTTCGCTACACTACTAGCGCTATCGGAGATGCGGTATGGTACAGCATAAGCTACGACACACGACTGGTTCGGAATTCATCGACAGTAGTTTCTTTTCTTCTGAGCTGTTTAGAACGTATCACGACAAAAGGGCGCACGACAAAAAAGCGAACGTCAACAGAGCGCAAGACAAAAGAGCCGTGCGGCAAAAGGGTGATGCTACAAAGGAGCGATACGACAAAAGGGCGAACCCACGGAATAGATATTTTTTCTACTTCAACTGCAAGAGTTCTAAAAGATATCATTTCCAAAAATGGCACAGGAGTCCCTTTGAACAAATTACATATTTCTTTGTGTATTCAAATCCCAACTGAAATCAGACGTCTCAACCTATATACACTGCTGGCCACCCAAAATGCAACACTAGGAAGGAAGCATCCGATTGGCCTGAAATTCGCAGCATGCGTCGCACGTGAGAGGACATGCGGACGATTAGCATTGCAGGCCATATGCAAATCATGTGCGCCCAGCACGCTACCAAGAAGCACTATAAGAAGGGTGCACAGAAGGCGGGGTGTAAGTAGTGGAAATGTGTTGTGCTGCCGGACCTGTGCGTGGGTAGCTTCCTGATGCCTCGTCGCAGAATACGGCAGTCACTCCAGCACGTTTTGGAGTTCGACAGAGGACGAATAATGGCTTATCACGACAGCAGTTTATCGAACCGATACATCGGCGCCAGTGTGGAACGACATCCAGCCACAGTGAGGCGAGTATAGATTCGGTGGGTGCAGGAGGAACGGACGGACCGACATGAGCGATTGCCGCAACCACGACACACCACCGAACGAGAGGACCGGCATGTCGAACGTTAGCGCAGAAATTAGGGTGTGTTGCGCAACAACCTGTGTCAGCACGTACCGTTCTACGTCGTCTGCAGGAGCGGGGACTTGTCGCACGGCGCCCATTGCTCCGATTACCATTGACGTTACACCACCGGCGAGTGCGGCGGCAGTGAGCCGTTGAACGCTGAACCTGGACTTCGGAATGGCACGACATTGTCTTCTTCGATGAATACCGCTTCTGCCTGCAACACCACGATGGTCGGATCCGCGTGTAGCGGCACCACGTCGAGAGACTGTATGACACCTGCACTATGCATCGCCATACCGGTCCGTCGCCTGGCGTTAAGGTTTGGGGCACAATTGGATATGACACCCGCACCCCTCTGGTACGCATCGCCGGTACACTCAACAGCCACCGCACCATCTCCGATGTTTTGGAGCCTGTAGTCCTCCCTTACCTGCAGGACCTGCCAGCAGCCACATTTCAACAGGACAATGCGCGCCTGCACGTTGCACGCATCGTGCAACAATTCTTCACGACCCACCAGGTGTCACTCCTGCCGTGGCCCGCCTGTTCTCCCGATATGTCGCCCATCGAACACGTCTGGTCTCTGATTGGCAACCGAGTGGCCCGGCAAGCACCACCCGCGCTACGCCTGATGAACTGTGGCAACGTGTGGAAGCAGCCTGGACCGGCATACCCCAAGCACACATCCAATGCCTTTTTCGTTCGATGCCGCGGCGTGTAGCGGCCGTTATTGCCAGCCATGGGGGCCACACGAACTATTGATGTCTGCGTGTTCCGCAAGGCGCACGGGCATGTAAGCTCAATCGTTTCATCTTTGTATCTGTTGTTGTGTGTCCAGTAAATCTGGCTTTGCTATCTCGTGTCCTTCTTGGTGTTGCATTTTGGGTGGCCAGCAGTGTAGAAGGCTTTCTAAACGATTATTTCCAAAAAGGCCCCAGGTCCCTTTTAGTAAATTCAATATTTTTTTGTGTATTCAAATAATCTCGTCTGAAATCAGACGTGCCACCTTTATACCCTTAGTGAAATCTAATAGAAGGTTTTCTAAACTATGTTATTTCCAAAAGGGCCTCAGGACCCTTTCAGTAAATTCAGTATTTCTTTGTGTATTTAAATAAACCCAACTGAAATCAGGCGTGTCATCTTTTGTACTTCAAGTGAAATCTATATAGCAGACTTAATAAACGATGTTATTTCCAAAAAGACACAGCGGGCGTCGTATCGCCTTTTTGTTGCATCGCCCTTTTATCGTATCGCCCTTTTGTTGCATCGCTCTTTTGTTGCATCGCCCTTTTGTTGCATCGCCCTTTTGTCGTGCGGTCATTCGTCGCGTCACCCTTTTGTCCTGTCGTCCTCTTGTCGTGCGCTCTTTCGTCGCGTCGTCCTTTTGTCCTGTCGTCCTCTTGTCGTGCGCTCTTTCGTCGCGTCGCCCTTTTGTCCTGTCGTCCTCTTGTTGTACGGTCTTTCGTCGCATCGCCGTTTTGTACTGTCGTCCTCTTGTAGTGCGGTCTTTCGTCGCGTCGCCCTTTTGTCCTGTCGTCCTCTTGTCGTGCGGTCTTTCGTCGCGTCGCCCTTTTGTCCTGTCGTCCTCTTGTTGTACGGTCTTTCGTCGCATCGCCGTTTTGTACTGTCGTCCTCTTGTAGTGCGGTCTTTCGTCGCGTCGCCCTTTTGTCCTGTCGTCCTCTTGTCGTGCGGTCTTTGGTCGCGTCGCCCTTTTGTCCTGTCGTCCTCTTGTTGTACGGTCTTTCGTCGCATCGCCGTTTTGTACTGTCGTCCTCTTGTAGTGCGGTCTTTCGTCGCGTCGCCCTTTTGTCCTGTCGTCCTCTTGTCGTGGGCTCTTTCGTCGTTCGCCCTTTTACCGTGCGCCTTTTTGTCGTGTAATCATTTAGAAAGCCATCTAAACGTCATAATTTTGTATTTGAGTATGGCACGTATTTGTTTACTGTGTGGTACTGCTAATAATTTCCTGCTTCAGTGTACTTGTCTTCAGTGTAACGGAACACAGACTTTTACGTGAAAATGGTCATCTGTCTACAATATCTTAAGGAGACATACCGCAAAGATAACATTTTTCTTCGCAGTTTGTCTGATGTCAACAAGCGTACATTGTCAATCGTAACTTTGAATTTTTCAGTTACTAAAAGAAGAACAGAAGTTGTCGCCTCGTAATGGTCAGAAACGTGGGCTTCTGGCTGTGCGCCAAACATGGGCAAGAGTGACGCGTGCGGGAATCACAAACTCGGCTTTCCAGTTCCGTGAAACCAGTGTCCAAAATTAGGAACGGGCAACTGCTTATAGCTCTAGATGTTACGTGTGGTCATTAAACCCTGAAAGAATAAAATAGTGCTCTGGATGTTATAAAAAAATTGTTTAATTCCATAAAACACATTATTTTAATTATCACAAGCACTAAAATTGCTGTAGCTCGTATGAATTGCATAGTGAAATACAAATGATGAATGAAAAAATAGAGAAGAAAGGAAACAAGAGAAAGAAAAATGTCATGAGTCAATTTCAGAACAATGAACAATAGTTTCAGATGCCTGTCTTCATAGTCTGGATATCACAGAATATCTGTACTGACTCAAAAGAATATCTTGCAAACAAGAGTGTGATACATTGATTGATAGACAGCATTGGTTTGTTAGGCAGCATTCGAGGAGACTTCAGAAAAGCAGCTTGATTCACATATCAACCTATTGTAGATCAATACAATACCTATAAGTCTCGTAATGAACAGAACACGAGTGCATGTTTCTTGTTTTTTCCTCACAGAGCAGCAGTAGTTCTAAAACGAATTGAGTTTTAGTTTAGCTGTTGTTAACGCACTAGCAAATATAATTAAATTACAACTGTGCGCTGGCTGTAATCAAGATGCTTTATAATATGACAGTTGTTAAAATGTTCTAATTAACATTTTTCTTAATTAGTTTCTTCTGGATTAAGTCAAGTCTACCATATCAAAGGAGTTCTTTGATATAAAAACATTCACGACATAGATTCTGCGCATTTTCTTAACAAATGCTATTTCTTCTAGGATAGCAACGCATACATACTTGAAAAGAGGAAAGATATCGTTTGCTTGTGGACATGACAGCACCGTTTTTTTTTTTTTTTGGAATTTCCCAGAATGCACGCGACAACTGAATATTTTAAATTTAGAAACTTTGTCAGTGTTTGCCACAACAAAGATTTGAACAGCCCCACCCCCAGAGTTTTAAAATCATTTCCAGCTGTTTTTAAATAATTTATACCACAATATTCTACAAGTATTTAGTTCAACATCACAGATTCTAGCGATTTTCAGTTGATTAAATTTTCATTAGGGAATTCACGAACGTAGCGAGCAGAGAAATGCCGAAAAATTAATTTCGAAGAAAAACAGATAAAATTTGGTGTTATTTATTCGCCAAACAAACTTTATTATTTTGGCTGATTGTTATGCAGGAGTTGGAGGGAGATATAATAAATACATGTCAACTTAAACCGAGCTTATACACAATGCGTCAAAGAATTTTTAAGACTGGCGCTAGATTTCAGCCTACGGTGGCGCCACCAGGGTAATCGCGAATGCGTTATAAACTGTGACCATCTGCTTGCTTTCTGCCAAAAGTACTGCGCAGTTGTTAAAGTAACTCAAACGAAACGGCCGTTGATTAGAGAAGTAAAATATTTTTCATGTTGAATTATTAAGATGGAACAATTATAGGCGGTTATTAAATTTAACGCAAAACTAGGCAAAAGTGTTTCGGAAAGGTACCAAATGATGAAACAAGTTTACGGTGAGTTTTGTTTAAGTAGATCAAATGTTTTCCTGTGGCACAAACGTTTTTTGGACGGAAGAGATACGCTAGAAGATGATAAGCATACCGGAAGACCAAGTTCATCTAGGACACCTGAGATTATTGAAAAAGTGCGTGATTTCGTGGCAAACAATCGATGTGCGTCACTAAGAATGATGGAAGAGTCTAACAACATCATCAAAGAAACGATTCGAACCATCCTACATGAAGATTTGGGCAAAACAAATCTTCATGCAGGATGGTCTGTGTTAAATTTGTTCCACACACGTTAACCAATGAACAAAAATCAAGGAGAAGTGCACATTGCAGAGACATCATTTCAGCCGCTGAAAATGATCCAAACTTCTTAAAATCGATTGTTACTGGTGATGAAACATGGTGTTTTCAATATGATCCTAAAACAAAGCGAAGTGCGGAATGGAAGTCTAAAACCTCACCACAAGCCAAAATAACAAGAAAAGTTCCATCAGAAATCAAAACAATGCTCATTACATTCTTCGATAGTAAGGGTATTATCCACAAAGAATTTGTTACAAGTGGACAAACAATTACTGGTGAGTTTTATTTAAATGTTTTGAGGCGTTTGATGGGCAGAATTCGTCGCATTCGTCCAGAATATCGAGATGAAAACAGTTGGTGTTTGTTGCACGATAATGCACCCAGTCACACCTCACTTCTTGTTCGTAGATTTTTGGCGAAAAATAACGTCTGTGTGTTGAATCATCCACCGTATTCGCCTGATTTAGCTCGCTGCGACTTTTCTTTATTCCCAAAACTTAAAATGACGTTTAAAAGGGTGTTATTTTGATGATATTTCGACCATACAAACAGCTTCGAAGCGTGCTTTGGAGGCAATTCCGCAAAGTGAACTGGAACAGGCATTCGAATCATTATTAAATCGCTGTAACAAGTGTATTGAAGCCGGAGGGACTTATTTTGAATAACAAACCAAAACAAATTATAATTTCTTGTTTCTATTTCATTTTACAGACCCAGTCTTAAAAATTATATGCCACACTGTGTACATATGCTACATAGACGATATCTTAACATTCTGTCCACATAAAAAAATAATTAATCTCACACTTTGCAGACTTACTGGCTGGCTTCCAAATTTCGCTCAGCACAATTTACAATTGAATATGAACTAGATAATTCCCTCCCATTTTTAGACTTCACCCTTAACCGAAATAGTGACTCAAATACAGTCACCTACTCAGTTTACCGAAAACCAACAAATAACGAGGCTATTATTCCAAGTTCTTCAGCACATCCATTAAATCATAAGTTGTCTTCCCTTCGCTACCTTGTGAGAGGAGCGATATTACACTCTTCTAGCTTGCAGTCCTGACGCAGTGAAATAAGTATATATGACGAATTGCAGAGGCCAATGGATATTCCTGCATGGTGGTAAATAAGACACCCGAGAGGTTACTGCAAGATGATTTCTCTACTCTCGAAAGAGACAGGGTTACAACGAAATACGTAGCATCAATGCAGTACCTACTAGATGTCATATTTATTCTAAAAAACGTATGCAAGAAACATCATAGAGCTTTCGGTACATACTGTCTGCTAAATTAAGTAGACACGAAAATAAATAAATAAATAAATAAATCTGTAGATCTTTCTGTATGTCAAACTTAGTAACGACTTCAAATCTTACTCTTTGCCATGCAGGACAGGCTCTCCTAAATCTCGATCTCAATATAATGCGGGACAGACGTCTAATTTCGTGCTCTCTGCCAAATGAAACAGACTCAGTCGAAAGGCACTGTTTCGAAACTTGGATCTACTTTAGAGTCCTGCGGTGGCAATATTTTTAGACCGAAGCCCGGCCCGGGCCCACCAAGTTAATGCTAGGCCTGACCCGGCCCGGCCCGTTCCCACCGAATTAATGTCAGGTCCGGTATAGGTTTTATTTGCGTAACTGTCACTTGCTTTAACACAGACGGTATTTTTACTGTAACTTTTTGGACTATCTCGAAACCCGTGTAAAAAGAGGGCATAAGTAAATTAACTAACCCACCAGTAACCAGAAATATGGCAAATACAATAAATAGTATTCAGTGATCTTAAGTAAATTATCGTCATTTCATAATCGAACCCATTGTAGGGTTAGATCACTGTTTATACGAGTCAAGTACTGTCTTCTTTGACACTTTTGACCAGAACATAATATAAATTGATGCTCAGTTACACACACGCACACACAATAACATGTTTAATGGTTAATAGTTAAAACAACAAACTCTCGTACGCAGAATATGATTCCGTTCTGTTTGCCCGACGTCTTTGATTTTAATTATTCAGGTTTAGGATATAACTCCCAAAATCCAAATGTAACACAATTTTCCGATTGTTTTGCTCCTCGAACCTCTAATTTACCCAAGCCAATATTCATCCATATTTAAAACAAAGTAAGTAGCAAATCAAAATTTTAAAGACAGAGCGTAAGAATAGTTTACTAGCGCATATTGAAGCTTTAATTGATTCCTAATTCCTGTAAATGCAAATCATCGTACGGAGCAAGTGTTTTTCTGGTGTAAACTTCTGAAATAAATGGAACATGGATTCAAAGGAGAGTACGATTGCCAAATATCAAAGACGAAAAGATGCGCGCAAAATAAATAAATAACAAAAAATAGCACAAGGCGGGAAAGAAGAATGATTGCGAGAAGCAAGAAATATGATCACGGGACGGGAAAGGCAGACTTCAAAAACAGAATGACCTAAATTTATCAACAACCTGACTACACGGTGCACATGCAAATGCACACCCGTCCAAGCCCGCCTACGAAATTGTAGGCCCGGCCCGTGCAGGGTTCTAACCTACTTCTTCAAACCATGGTGTCGTGTCTTCCGAAGGATTGTAAACGTGCTTTCTTTCAAGTGGGACAGATGCTCGATAAGCGCGTTGTCTTGCAGACCAGATGAACGCATTCAAACCCGAACGGAAATCCCATAACTCATTTTGAAAGTGATATAGTAATTTACCACCGGAAATGAAGTCATTCCTTGTGAGTATTGAAGTTTGTTATATCCCATAAATTTTTTCAGAACAGCTAAAAATGTCAATATCAAATAATTGTAATAATATGATTAGTTTGTTTACAAGTAACTAGTAATTAATTCATATTGATTCATCTAAAATAATAAGTGTCAAAGAGCCCTTTACGAGGAACTTCATAAATTTCTTACCACTATGTTCTGTAACAGCAGCCCTGTTTGCTTTGCAACCACATCTGCATTTTTCACAGCATTATAATAATCAATCTGATTTCCCCAGCTGAAGTCAAGTAATATGACATTATATTTGCCTCTGATCAGCAGCTGATCTTTCATTTCCTGAAGGAAGGGGAGAAAAATTTAGTAAATAAATCATACACACACAAATTCAGTGTTGACTTGTAATTTTCTTGTACAAAAGAAACAAAAAGGAACATACTTACCAAACTATGTGTCCTTCTCTAGATACTCTTCTTCTAACATTAAGAAATTTACCCGATCGCAGAGCAAGGCCCTGTATCCCAGCCAAGTAGAAGGATTTGGATTGCTGTGGTAGTAACTGTAGGGGACACTCCTATAGTTTTTCATCTGTATAGTGAATTTCTTCCTCCTTAAATACACTCTTTGACAAAAAAAGAAAAACACGCACCAAGGAGGAAATATCCAATTGAGACAAAATGTGGTACGTTTAATGTACATATACAGGAAACGAAATAATTGGAATTTCAGAACAATTGGATGATTTATTGGACAGCAGGAGCCACACAAAGTGAGCAATTCAATATGGCGTTTGTCCACTTCTGGCTGGATACAAGCTGTTACCCGAAGTGGCATTGATTCGTAAAGTTGGCGGATGATAAATAAACAAATACATCGCTCTTTCCACGTTCCAGAAACACATAGCAACCGAAAAATTGTTATTCGGTCACCGCTGGGGAATTTAATCCACGGATCTCTCGATATCTAGCCGAGCGCGTTAGCCTTACACCACGATGGCCAACAATCCACGGTGCTATGTGTGTTTTTAAGTCAGTTTCTGACATCATAAATCCGTAAGATGAGCTCAGCTACTGAGACGTCTCCATCTGGTGGGCATTAACGGCACTGTTTTAAGGCTAACGCACCCGGCTAGACATCGAGAGATCCGTGGACTCAATTCCCCAGCGGTGACCTAATAATAATTTTTCGGTTGCTATGTGTTTCTGGAACGTGGAAAGAGCGATGTATTTGTTTATTTACTGACGCCACGTATTTGGAAGATTTTCATTTTGGCGGATGGTGTTCTGAGGGATGTCTTGCCAAATGACCTCCAATTGGCGGGATATTCCGTCGACATTCTGGGAAGGTCGCAGGTGACGTTTCATCATATCCCCAATGTGCTCAATATGAGAGAGATCTGGCAATCTGGCGGGCCAAGGAATTGTGTCGCAAGCACGAAGACAATCCATGGAGAGGCGTGCCGTGTGTGACCGGGCGTTGTCTTGCTGCAAAGTAAGCCCGGATTTGCCACGAAACGAACGGCAACACAACGTGTCGAAGAATTTTGTAAACGTACCACTGGGCTGTGAAGGTGCCACGGAGGACTACCAGTAGGGTCCGGCTATCAAACGAAATGGTACTCCAGACCATAACTCCATGTTGGCTAGACTTGTAGCGTGCGACAGTAAGAGCGGGTTCCTGACGATGCCCGGCCAGTCTCCAGACTAATTTGAGCTGGTCGTTGGGGCTCAAGCAACTCAATGGGCTATAAGCAGTCGCCTATCCCTAATTTAGGGTACTGGTTCCACATAAGGGAGAGAGCCAGTTCGGTAAGACAAACACAACATCCATGCTTCACGGGATTCGAACCCGGACCCTTCCATGCTTCACGGGATTCGAACCCGGACCCTTCACGAACGAATCATCATAAGCCAGCTCGTAGACCTTTGCGCCACCGGAGCGTCCAGATTCGTGATGATCATCCAAGACTGCACCCTTTTTCAGTCGTACAATGTAAGGTGGAAGTCCACTCATGTCGATCGTGTGCAGAAATCCAACTGGACAGCGCACTCTTTCACTCTCATCTTCAGTCACAACTGTGTCTGTAAATGTTGTTAGAATGAGATTTGCGTTGCGAATACTCTTCATTCTCTCTTGTCTGAGGCATATAGTTGCGACCCATTGATCGCTCCCGCTTTCCAGTAAGGCTCTTACGTTTTCTTTTCTTTCTTTTTTTTTTTTCTGCGGGAGAGACATTCTGTTAAGGGTAAGTATGCAATAAAGTATTTACTTACTTCAGGACTGATCATAGAACACCATGCACACACCAAATCTGACACTGAACTGAGCGCCTGATGTAGACAAGAGCCACACGCTTCTACCATAGACTTTACATGAGAACTTAGCCGCCCCGCCACGCCCAACCGTTGCTCCAATCTCAGTTTCCTCTTCGACTGGCACATTTACATGGTAAGACCTTTATTTTGATACCTAAATCATATTTTTACGTTCATCCGTTCTCTCAAAATAGATCTCACAATAAAATAAAAACCCTTATAGAATGAATATATAGATGGCGCAACTCGATATGTACATTCGAAATATTTTCACTAACAATGGTAAAGGTAATGTTTATTTACATCTTTACATAATGGGAAACGTCTTACCTACGGAAATAAAGTAGATCGAATGAATATTAAATTGTATATATACATCACACAGTCCAACGGCATAACGCAAGCAGGTATTCGAGAGTGTTCGCTGGTAGCGTTACTTTGCGCAACGGTTCACTCAGAAAAGAGAAGACTTCGGACTTTGGACTATCACAATTCCTCCATGCTACCGCCTTCAACAGCGCGTGAGTCAACCGCACGCTTCTCCCATAGACTTTACATGGGAATTTGCCGCCCCATAACACCCGAAACCTTTGTCCCAATTTCATTTTTCTCTTCGACTGGTACATCTACATGGTAAGACCTTTATTTTGATACCTTAACCATATCTTTACGTTCAGCCGTTCTCTCAAAATAGGACTGACAGTAAAAAACCTTATTGAATTAATATATAGATTCTTCCAGAAACGTAGAAATACTGTACAAATTCCGTGAAATTTTGATTTAAAATTAAGGGGCACCAAAGTCTGCTACCCTATTACGTCAAACTACATGCATTGACGTCATGACCCTGTTCCAAAGCAGTTACGAATCTTAAATTACTTTTCTTTCTCTTAATTAATTTTCCGTTTCTTTAATTTTGTGTTCAAAAAATGTTTTTACAAATTTACAGTTCAGAGAACGGGCATGACTGCTAGTTATATTATTAAAAGAAAAGTATTTAATCAATGCATACTTCCAGTTATTAGGTGTAGAGCCGAGACATGGACCTTAACTAAAAAGGACATACAGAGGCTTCAAACAGCTGAAAAGCGTATGAAGAGATGCATCTTAGAATTGGCTTCGACAGACGGAAATCTGAAGACATTGACATTCTTCATACTGAGACACTTGGAAACTTCATTGTCCTGGCTGGTGTGACGGTTAGTATGCTCTATCGGAAATCGGGAGATGCGGGTTCGATTTCCGCTCCAGGGAGATATAAGTTTTCAAGTTTTCTGATGTGATGTACATACACTGACGGAAAAAAATCCCAACACCAAGAAGGGTTTGTGTTAGATAAACGACAGTTGGTAGACGGTGAGAGTACATCTGTAAGATGACGTCTATGCAAATTTAGCGCTCGGCGCATACGTGTGGCGCTAGTAGCGCCCCTCGGAACATGCAAAGCAGGTTTGCTGTAAATACGCGCTGTAACGTTCGTGAGCGTTAGTTATCGTTGAGATTCGACGTAGTGTGTTGATGTTAGTCAAGAATGCCTTTAAGAAGACGAAGAATCCATTATCGACAGCTCACGGAGTTTGAACGAGGTCGTATAATAGGACTACGAGAAGGTGGAGTTTCGTTCCTCAATATTGCAGAACAACTTGGCAGGAATGTAGCCACTGTGCATGATTGTTGGCAGCGGTGGTCAAGGGAAAGTACTGCCTCAAGAAGACCGTGTTCCGGCCGGCCACGTGGCACCACTAAGAGGAAAGACCGCCGTGTACGGCGCATGGCCGTGGCGCATCGTACCGCGTTTGCGACAACAATTTGAGCTGCAGTTGCCACCACATTAACACAACGAACTGTTACAAATCGGTTACTTGAAGGACAGCTTCGAGCCAGACGCCCTGTAGCGTGCATTCCACTTACTACAAACCACTGCCGTTTGCGACGTCAGTGGTGTCAAGCTAGAGCTCATTGGAGGACGGAATGGAAATCTGTTGTGTTTTCTGATGAAAGCCGGTTCTGCCTGGGTGCCAGTGATGACCGTGTGTTGGTTAGAAGGAGTCCAGGTGAGCGCCTGCAACCAGCCTGTCTGCGGCCGAGACACACTGGACCTACACCTGGAGTTATGGTCTGGGGAGTAATTTCCTATGACAGCAGGAGCACTCTCGTGGTTATCCCCACGCACCCTGACGGCACAGTTGTACGTCGGTCTGGTGATTCAACCTGTTGTGCTGCCATTCATGAACAGCATTCCAGGGGGTGTTTTCCAACAGGATAACGCTCGCCCGCATACCGCTGTTGTAATCCCAACATGCTGTACAGAGTGTCGACATGTTGCCGTGGCCTGCTAGATCACCAGATCTTTCACCAATCGAGCGCGTATGGGACATCCTTGGTCGACAACTCCAGCGTCACCCCCAACCAGCATTAACCGTCCCTGTATTGACCGACCAAGTGCAACAGGCATGGAACTCCATCCCACAAACTGACATCCAGCACCTGTACGACACAATGCATGAACGTTTGCGTGCTTGCATTCAACATTCTGGCGGTTTCACTGGTTATTAATGTACCAGCATTTCACATTTAAAATGGCTCTTCTCGCGCTTACAATAAGCTGTGATCTTGAAACCTTAATCGATTAAATATGTTACCTATACAAATGTATTGTCGCCATTTCATTCCTCTAGAACTATTTTTTCGTGGTGTTGGGATTTTTTTCCGTCAGTGTATGTCACGTATACAACAGTCAAAACTGGCGATTCAGACATGTCTGGTTGCTAGGTAAATAATCCTGACTTTGTTGTACGTATTAAGTGAAGAATGTTTCTTACACAGAATCCATATAAGAGATCCTCTATGCACAGGATATTCCTGAAAGGGTCTAGTCAAATTTCGATAAAATATTTTTTACTGCATATAGTGATGTATGTAAAAAGATCCTATGTGGATTGGAACGGAAATGTTTACATTCCGAGTTATAATACCCTGTGAGAGGAAGCCTGTGAAAGGATTGCTGCAAGGTAAAATTTGCATCATTTTCCTGACCTTTGTTGTACGTAATGAAGAAAATGTCTTACACAGAATCCATATAAAAGATGCTTTACAGTTCACGTATGAGAGCTCCTCTATACACAGGATAGTTCTGAAAGGTTTGGTCAAATTTTGATAAAATATTATTTACTGCCTATAGTGATGTATGTAAGTAAAAATATCCTATGTGGATTGAAACGGGAATGTTTACCTTCCGAGTTATAGCCCACTGTGACAGGATACCTGGGAACGGATTGGTGCAAGGTTAAATTTGAATCATTTTCCTGAACTTTGTTGTATGTTTTAAGTGAAGAAAATTTCTTACACAGAATCCATATAAGAGATGCATCGTATAAGAGATCCTCTACACACAGCACACGTATAAGAGATCCTCTTTACACAGGATATTCCTGAAAGGAGTAGTCAAATTTTTATAAAAAAAATATTTATTGCCTATAATAATATATGTAAAAAGATCCTATGTGGATTGGAACGGGAATGTTTACATTCTGAGTTATAAGACACTGTGAGAGGAAGCCTGTGAAATGATTGGTGCAAGGTAAAATTTGCATTGTTTTCATGTCTGACGTCATAGCACATGTATGAAAATGATGAACAAAAGGATGGAATACTCCTGGGGAAGGTGTTACATAAAGTGAATCAGCTGGTTTTGTGTTAATTAGGTTTTCAGAAGTTATGTGTGAAGTGAATCAGCAGTTTTGTTGACTATATGTAATCAGTTCGGAAGTTATGTCTTAAGTGAATCAGCAGTTTTGTTGTTTTGTTGACAATATGTAATCAGTTCAGAAGTCATGTGTTAAGTGAATCAGCAATTTTGTTCACCATATGTAATCAGTTCAGCGCTAAAATGGCACACATTGATTTCATTCATAAAACAGCGAACTGAAACAGAAGTGAAGATCAGTACTTCTACAGGATAGTTTCAGAATCGCAGAGACGATTTCCGTCCAAAGATGCATTCGCTGCTCGGCGTCTTCGAAATCAGGAACCTTTTCTCCTGTTATTGCAGTTGGCAATGTGCAGGACATGGTCGCGGAAGGTCCGGAATCTAGCATGAGAACAATAGCAGCAGACGTAGGACTTTAACATTTAATTGTATGGGAGTTTTCCATCAGGGGGAGCAAAATCTACCTATATCACGTGCAAAGAATACATACCATCTCATCAGTTGATTTTGATACACGGGTAGTTTTTTCGCAATGGCTTTGATTTTACCTAGCTTTTACCATTGCTGGCTCTTCACCAATGAATCGCAATTCACAAAAGACAGCATTGTAAATTTTCATAACGTTCACAAATGGGTACGGAAAAATCCTCATAAAAGAACCAAGTCTTGGCATTATCAGAGGTTTTATGCAAGTGTTTGGGCGGCTTCGTTGATGACTACCTAATATTCCCATTTTTGTTGCCACCAAACGCTTAATGGCCGACACTCATTTCTTTTAGGAAGAACTAACTGCAGGACGTTCCATGAACCACACGCTATCGCATGTGGTTCATGCAGGATGTAACTTCAGCACAGTTTAGGCCCACTGCTAGAAAACATCCCAATCAGTCATATCTTGCCCGTTGGATTGGTTCCGTGTGACCAAAAAGGCATGTCTTACACGCCCTCCAGATTTGAATCCAGCAAAGTTCTTCTTATGAAGAAACCTTAAAGCTGACGTTTACACTAACCCGCTACCTAAACCAAAAGCGTTCTGAGAATAGATTGTGAATGGTTGTCAAGCAATTCAGAACACTCCGGGAATTTTCGAACGTGTTCGACAATCGATAAGAAGACGCTAGCAAATGCAATGTGCCTCAGAAAAGCCATTTCGAGTATTTGTTCTGATATAGACTTACATACACTGGAGGAAAGTGAAAAAAGAGCACCAAGAAGGAATTGGCGGACGATCATGAAATTTACATATCTTAATGGGGTCGAGTTTAGGTAGGTGTGATGTTAATTTCGGGACCAACCGGTGAGCGCTTGCGCCACAGCACGACATAATATGCAAATTATCGTTGGTGGTATTTAAGGAGTACGGCGAAGTGAATGTAATCAGTCGTCGGCGTACGGACACGTGCGAAGGCCCTGAAGAAGCTGCAATGCCTGGACATGGAAGACGTGTACGATTTCAGCAGTTATCGGACTTTGAACGAGGACGTCTAGTCGGACTCCGCGAGGCCGGGTGGTCGTATCGTCGTATTCCGAAGCGAATTGGACGGGAAGTATCGGTGGTGGTACGATGGTGGCGTAGATGGTCCGAGGAACATTCCCACACGAGAAGACGTGGAACCGGGAGTCACAGACGGACTGAATGAGCGGACCAATCGACGCATAAAAAGAGCGGCGTTGTCAAGCAGAACACCACTGCGACGCAAATCCGAGCTGCCGATGCACCTGAGGTGACTGTGCGAACAATCCGCAACAGTCTACTGGATGCAGGACTACGTGCACGTGTACCTCTGACTCCAGCCCACCGTCAGGAACGGCTGCAGTGGTGTCGCCAACGTCTGCACTGGAGAACGCAATGGCGATCTGTCGTGTTCAGCGATGAAAGCAGATTCTGCTTGGGAGCCTCCGATGGCCGTATGCCTGTTCCAAGAAGCACATGGGAGCGTCTCCTCCCTTCTTGCATCCACCAGCGACACACAGGGCCTACACCCGGTCTCCTGGTGTGGGGAGCGATCAGCTATCCCTCCCGTACACAACTAGTGTTTGTACCGGGTACGTTAAACAGCACCTCCTACATCAACAACATCATTCAGCCCGTTGTTGTGCCATTTGTAAGGTCGGTCCATCGTGGTGTTTTCCAGCAAGATCACGCAAGCCCACACACGGCCTGTGCAACACAACATGCATTTCAGGGTGTGAGACAACTTCCATGGTCTGCACGTTCACCGGATTTGTCCCCCATTGATCACGTGTGGGATTTTATGCGACAACGACTTATCCGGTCTCCACAGCCAGCCACGACCATACTGGATTTACGCGTACAGGATGAGGATGCTTGGAACTCAATACCCCAAACTTACATCCAACATCTGTACGACAGACTCCATGCCAAAATTGCACAGTGTGACGCAGTTCATGGCGGTTCAACCTTGTACTAACCATGTTACATGGAAATGTTATTTTTCAGTTTACCAGCAAATACAGCTGTATTTTGCCATAATGTTTTGATTACGTTATCCTCTGTATTCCGTTATTCTGCTGTATAAATTTCGTTGGTATCAGACGTCTCCTTCTTGGTGTTCTTTTTTCACTTTCCGCCAGTGTAGTTATTCTAATCGATCACACACAGTGTGCAGTAATAACAATAGAAATGACAACTAATTTACTTATAACCAAAGCTTGATGAAACATTTTGAAACACTCTGTATACGTAGGTCATTTCAAAAGTTTTGCACACTGCGCATGCGCTGCCCATAGGATGATGCAATCGCTCTAATTGTTGCGCCAGTTCTGAGTCAGACTTCAGTATACAAAGCTGTGTCTACATTTGCTGGCTAATCTGTTCTAATTCCGAAAAATTCTGCCTAGAAATGGAAGGAAAAGGTAAGTCACGTCCGATCTCGAGTAGCGACCAGCGATCCTACATCAAAATTAAAACTTTGTAGGGAAATTTCCCTACCGAAATTCATAAAGCTTTGAGTGACGTTTGTGGACTTTTTTTAGTGTATCATAGCACAGTGTCACGCTGGACTTAGTGAAGTGTATCGTAGCACAGTGTCACGGTGGACTTAGTGTAGTGGATCGTAGCACAGTGTCACGGTAGACTTAGTGTAGTGAATCGTAGCACAGTGTCACGGTGGACTTAGTGTAGTGTATCGTAGAACAGTGTCACGGTGGACTTAGTGTAGTGCATCGTAGCACAGAGTCACGGTGGACTTAGTGTAGTGCATCGTAGCACAGTGTCACGGTGGACTTAGTGTAGTGTATCGTAGCACAGTGTCACGATGGACTTTGTGTAGTGTATCGTAGCACAGTGTCACGGTGGACTTAGTGTAGTGTATCGTAGCACAGTGTCACGGTTAACTTAGTGTAGTGGATCGTAGCACAGTGTCACGGTGGACTTAGTGTAGTGAATCGTAGCACAGTGTCACGGTGGACTTAGTGTAGTGAATCGTAGCACAGTGTCGCGGTGGACTCAGTGTAGTGCATCGTAGCACAGTGTCACGGTGGACTTAGTGTAGTGCATCGTAGCACAGTCTCACGGTGGACCCAGTGTAGTGTATCGTAGCACAGTGTCACGGTGGACTTAGTGTAGTGTATCGTAGCACATTCTCACGGTGGACTTAGTGTAGTGTATCGTATCACAGTGCCACGGTGGACTTAGGGTAGTGTATTGTAGCATAGTGTCACGGTGGACTCAGTGTAGTGTATCGTAGCACAGTGTCACGGTGGACTTAGTGTAGTGTATCGTAGCACAGTGTCACGGTGGACTTAGTGTAGTGTATCGGAGCACAGTGTCACGGTTGACTCAGTGTAGTGGATCGTAGCACAGTGTCACGGTGGACTTAGTGTAGTGTATCGGAGCACAGTGTCACGGTTGACTCAGTGTAGTGGATCGTAGCACAGTGTCACGGTGGTCTTAGTGTAATGAATCGTAGCACAGTGTCACGGTGGACTTAGTGTAATGGATCGTATCACAGTGTCACGGTGGACTTAGTGTAGTGGATCGTAGCACAGTGTCACGGTGGAACTTCTCGTTTCCACCAAGGTCGGGGAAACATCGAAGATGATCCAAGAGCGGCCGGCCATCAGATGCAACGGAGGTTAAGTTGATTATGATTATGGCCTATGACAAGGCTGGATTGAATACAAAAGACAGAGTGCCCGAGGGGACCACGGTAACAGCAGAATACTACCGAAGGCTTCTGCAAAAGATTTCGCACCCAAAGATTCGCCAAAGAAGTCCCGACATGATTGAAGTTGGTGTCATCATTTTGCACGACAACGTGAGGCCACATGCTACCCATACAGTAACAGACATTCTGGAAAAGTATAGATAGGAATTACTTCCCCAAGTGACCCATAGTCCTTTCATGAGCCCACCAGTCTATGTTCCCAAAACTGAAGAAGCCACTCCGCGGGAAACGATTCAGGATGTTTCTAATGAGGTGACCCGAGAAGTCCGACGACTCAACAATGAAGGTGCCCTGACTGGAATACAAGACTTGCCTAAACATTGGGCCTCTATCATAAAAAAACATGGAGATTACTACGAAGGCCTGCAAAGCTATGTTGTGAAATAAACTCGTTTTTTTAAGAGACAACCCACAATGTGCCAAACTTTTGAAATAGTATTCGTAATTGAAATGTGTGAACATATCGTTTGCTTGTTTGCAGCCCTCGAAATGTTAAGATGAAGGTACTTACTCGCATCCAAGCAGTTTGGCACACGCCTTCAACATATCCGTGAACGATGACCACTGTGTTTGCTGCAGCGTTAAAATAAGTGTTCTGTGGAAGTCTTGCCCCACATTCGTCTAGGTACTCAGGTTTTTTTTTGTTCTTTCGGGTAAAAAGCATCATATACGTTTCCGGTTCGTTGAAGTTCTGGTCTGATCCCGAGAGATTTGAGTTTTTATAGGCTTCGAGGAGAGTCTCGTTGCATCCTTCTAGGATTCTGCCTTTCAAGCACTTCAGTCTCGGCAAAGCTCCTTCGAAAGGATTGTATGCTGTGAAATGAAATGCGGAGTATGAGTACATATAATTTTGTTACTATTTTCTAACATGCTAGTTCAGAAAACAAAATTTCAAATCTGGCTTTCTCTCTTTTGCCCTACGTGCGGCACTTGAATCGTCCAGGTGGTATTCCATAGAAATGTAATGCTAATAAGTAAAACCATTTCGAAATCAATAAACTACGTTCACTCAGAACATGCCACCGGATTCTCGGGTACAATGAGCATCTCTCTCAACGAAAAAATTCAGCTTGAGAACACTAGAGTTCAGGGCGTTAGAAATCGAAATAAAGATAGTAATCCGGATTTACTGAAGAATAAAACTTTTACCGGTCTTCTCAAAAATTTGTTTGTTTGTTTGCTTGTTTCAGAGTTTGTGACGCATAATCTAATTTAACATTCCGTTTTAGTTGTTTTTTTTATGTTAATTTCAGTTCTTTCTTAGCGTTTTTTTAACTTACCGTGATATTTTCTCTCTCGCAAGAGTATGGTTGGCAACACCTTGAGGTCAGAACGTATCGCGTGTGGATGTGTCAGATGAGAAAGAACCACATAATGTGTGAGCAGCCGCTGAGGTGTGTAGATGGTGAAAGTTATACTAATTGTGGAAGAAACGTTTGATAAATTGAAGTCGAGCTGCCGCCCCGGTGGCGCAGTGGTCTAAGGCGCTGGCCTCTGATAATTCGTCCGTAAGGGGTCTGTGTTCGAATTCCGGTCAGGCATGGATGTTGTGTTTGTCTTACGGCACTGGTTCTCTCCCTTTCCTGGAACCAGTGACCCTAAATTAGGGACGAGCGACTGCTTATAGCCCATTGAGTTGCTCACGGTGGTCGTTAAACCTCAAAAACAAAAAAAGAAAAAGTCGAGCTATTTAAAGACTACGTGTTCTATTTTAGTAAAGTCTTAACAAAGTGTTAATATTATTAACTCACGTTCGTTTGATTATATCTTGTTGAAGTGCCAAAGTTCAGGGTGTTTTAGAAAATTTTATACCATTTGAGAAGTAAATATCTGAGTACGTACATAGTCTAGGCAAATGAAACTAAACAGGCTTAATGTTGAGCAAAATAAGATTTATTCATCAATATTTGAATGAGAAATTCAAAGGTATGTGGATTTCATAAACGATTTCACAAGTTTTCAATATGCGCACCGCTTGTGGAACGGCACATGTCAAGTCAGTAGTCCAGCTGCTGACAAACACGATGCAGATGTCCCTCATGTGCTCAAATGTGGCATGGGGATTTTCTTCGCTCCAAATGCAAACATTATGCTTGTTGGCTTTGCCATTCGTATAAAATGCGGCCTCATCATTGAAAACAAGACGATTTTGAAACTCTTCTTCTTCAGGTTTCTCTTGCATATCGAAACAGAATTGGTCACGCTTTTGCTTGTCATCTGTCTTTAAGGCCTGAACTAGCTGTAGCCTGTAGACTGTCATTCTCAAGCGTTTCCTTGCGACACGCCAAACTGTCCTTGGAGGAATCTGGGTTTCCAGACTTGCTCTTCTTATGGACTTCCTGGGGCTTCGCAGAAATGTTTCCCGAACCCGTTCGACCATCTCTTCCGCTACTGCTGGTCGTCCAGATCTTTTTGTCCTGCACAGACAGCCTTCCTCTTTGAACTTTTTGTGCCATGTCTAAATCTGCATTGCAGTTGGTGCATTTGAGCACCTGAGGGACATGCTGCATCGTGTTTGGCAGGAGCTGGACCACCGACATGACGTGTGCCGTGTCACAGGCGTTGCGCATATTGAAAACTCATTCATGAAATCCACATACCTTTGAATTTCTCATTCAAATTTTGATGAATAAATCTTATTTTGCTCTACATTAAGCTTGTTTAATTTCATTTGCCTAGACTATTCTATTTAGTTACTCAGATATTTACATCTCAAATAATATCAAATTTTCTGAAACACCCTGTATTAGTAGCTGAATAAAGACTAATCGTAAGTAACTTGTTCTCGACATTTACTTGGATGACTCCTGTTTCACTGTAGGTGAAGTTTTTATGTAGTGTTCAGTCATCTATACTTAAACGAACTTTACAAGTTGAACAAACCATATGAGTATTTAAGGCTGCTAAAAGTTCTTCATTCTTAATTTTATTTATTTATTTTTTGTAAGCACATTCCTACAGATGGTATATCTAGTTACACGAATTGCTATAGTGATATTTACACTACCAAGTGATATTTACAGTCAGTCATGCTTTACGAAAAATATTATGACTTACATTAAAAATATCTAGACATTCTTCAAGTGAGTCGTGAAGTCTATACATTTTGCATAACGGAGAATTTTTGCCAGCATCAGTCCTGCAAAATGGCATTGCAAATAGTTCACATTTTGTCCTCGGTAAACGTGGAACACGGCAACTTAATTGGTTCACAATTTGAGTATCATCAATTTTTCCATTGATGATGCCGTACAGGAACTTGAGTTGTTAAAAAGGTGTCTGAGAAATATTTTTTCCTTTTTCGATTTCATTTACTACAGTTACGAGGCTAGGGTTCCAAATGATCGCCACATACTCCAATGATTATCTTACCGTAGTCTCAAAAATGTAAATAAGTGGTAGTATTCGAGAAATACTTGGGATGTCGCATGATAAATCCAAGATTTCTATACGCTGTATGTACAATTACTTTGATATGACTTTTAAAGTCCAAGTTCGAATCAAACGTGACTCCCAAGTTTAGGACATCGTTTGCCTGGCTAAGGGAATAGTCGCCAGCTTTGTAGTAAAAAAGAATTGGGTTCCGCGAAAAGGAAACCGCATGGCACTTGGAGATGTTGAGGTGGAGATGGTTTAACGTACACCACTGAAGCAGATTATTGACGTCCGTTTGTAAGAGCAAGACAGTTGTCAGGAGTCTGTATACTGCGATAAAGCTTGAGATCATCAGCGAACAAGAAACAAGGGTCATCATTTTGGTCCATTGATTCAAGGGAAGAGATAGTGTCATAGCTATGGGACCAACACAACGCACATCCGGGACTTTTATTAGGTCCCAAATTGAAATAATAGTCAGAGCCCCATGCCTAGGGTCATTATATGCACTGAAAGCACAGTTTACTATGCACACCACATCCATCGAAAAACCTTTCCTACTCCGTTACAATAATGCGACCAGTCGAAACACCCTGCAGGCTATAAATACACTGAAGAGCCAAAACATTATGACCAGCTGCCTAATACGATGTTGGTCCTTCACTAGCCACTAAAGTAGGTACAAGATTTCTAAAGGTGTCTTGTGGTATCTTGTGGTATCTGGTACCAAAACATTACCAGCAGATCCTTTAACTCCTGCAAGTTACGTGGTTGAACCTCCACAGATCATCATTACTTTTCCAATACAAACAACAGATGCTTTATTGGATTGATGTCTGGGGAATTTGGAGGTCAAGGCAATACCTGGAAGTCTTCTTCGTGATCTGTGAACTATTCTCGAACAACCCGGGTAGTGTCGCATGGTGCATTATCCTGCAGAAAGAAAGCACTACTAGAGGGGAATACCTTTACCATGAAAGAATGCGTCTGGTCTGCAGTGATGCTTAAGTAGGTGGTGGTCGTCATAGTTTCTTGCACATGAATGACTGGACCCAAGGTTTCCCTGCAGAACTTTGCTCGAAGCATTACACTTCCTCCACCGGCTTTTTTTTTTTTTTTTTTTTGTCCCACGGTGCATTTTGGTGTTAATACTTCCTCAGGTAAACAACGCGCATGTACTAGGCCGTTCACATGGTACTTCAACAAACGAAATTTAATGGATCGTACAACATTCCAATAATTCACTGTCTAGTTTTGATGCTAAAGTGTGCACACTGTATGCGCTTCCGACGGTGAATTAACATTAGCATGGACACTCTGAGCGGCCTACGGCTAAGCAGTCCTATTTTCAGCAGATTGTTTTTGACGTACTGTGTGTTGTGACACATTACTCTCGTCACCGTTATTCAAATTATCGGCACGTTGTACTACAGTGTTTTGGTGAAAAAAAATAATTATTTATTTTTTTTATATTGAATTGATGCTTATTTATTTAAAGCATTGCTATATTTATGCTGGTATTGAAATTGATATGGAAATTATAGAAAAGTTAAATTTGGGAGATGGGTAGATGCATTTCGAAACAAAAATATTTTCTAAGTACTAAAAAAGGCCATGAACATCCTAAACAAAAATGCATCTAAAATTTACATTCCACAAGAAGTTATTGGAAAGTCTGCGTTGTTTGTGTTCACGCAGAGTTGAGTCATCTGAAAGTGCAAAAATAAGTGGATATTGTTGCATGTGTAAGAAAATGTGTCACTATAAGTCATACGATAAAATGTACTCGTTCAATAACAACTTGTGGAGGCGGTGAAAGTCAATTTAAAAGGATAGGACAAAAATTGCAGTTATGAAATACCTTATAATACCAGGATTCGGATCGATAGCCTTAGTCAAGCTAAGGTGGGTACATGGGCTCAAGTCATGGAAGACAACAGCACACAAAATTTTTCACACTGCACTCATTTTGAACTTTTTTTGAAAGGCTACTGCCTGTATTTATTATTTTTCTTTAAAAACTTAACAAGTTAATTTAGTGGACAAACAGATGGTATTTCCTTTTTCTTGTTTGCTTAAACACAGCAGTATAAAAACAGAATCTCAATTTTCTTTCTATTTCTATTTGGCCACTGGCCTTATGAACAGCATAGCCTGACATATTTCAACACAGTTGGTTTGAACACTAGGCATTGACTTAATGCATCCAAAATTATACCATGATTCACATAGCTTACACAAAAAAAAAGATACTGGATTATTTTTAATTCCACAAGGTGGACAAGTTCTGTTCTTTTGAAACGTACTCTTCTCTCTCACCTAGTTAGCTCAATGACAAATTTACAATTTTACACTTATTGATTTAAATTTACAGCACCTAAACAATCTTAGCAAACTCCGCAATCTCCCAGACCAGATTCAAAGACTTCAATTAAATTTACAGTTATTTTAAGAGTCACAAATTATACTTTAGCAAATCTACTATCTGAAAGTAAACAAACCAAGTAAATTATCCTCACAACAGAATTTACACTGAGCACAAGCATTAATTAACATTACATAACCTATAGAACTACCCTGAATGAACCTACTTCACTTATAAAGAAACCTCACTAACTAATCTTAAAAATTATCACTATTCATAACATCACCATAATTCAGAAATTCAAACAATCTTCTTGCACTAGCTTGCTCATAAAAATCACCTCACTCTGCACTTCACATAATAGCTCAAGATACTTAATAACTCTATACTGTAAACAAAAGCTCAAAATACCAATTAACTAAATTTCCAAACCAAATATCAAGTTCACTAACACTAACAACCAGAATTTAGAATTTACATCCCTAGCACTACAGCATATCATAAACAAATTAATTTAGATACCCTAAATCACAAAACAAAAATTAAATTTAACACCTGCAGTGAATTTCTGAGGTAGCGGTGAGGCAAATACTCTCAGTTCAGACACTACCCTGGGTTTTGAGAACCAACACAGGAAGAAAATACCAGTCAGGCTGAAGGCGTGAAATTGGGTCGTGAATCCACTTTCAGCCTATGCAAAAGGAAAGGAAAAAAATCCTCAAGTGTGACACATCATCATCATGAGGCACAGAATTTCCTCTAACATGATCTCGCCACATTTCTTGAAGCAACGCTCGACCGACCCTCGCTGGCAGTACATATCTCCGTGAGCAGCGAAACTACTGGGGGAGGGGGGGGTTTGAAGACAAGTTTTCCCCCAAAAACTACGTCCTCAAGGATCTCCCTTTTCGAACCAATGCATGATCCCACCTTGATCAACCACGCCTGCAAGAGCCTGTCGAACTTCAACCCTAAATACTCCAGGCACATCCGGCCCAGAACTAACACCACTATATCCCAGGAAAAATTCACTTATCTCTCTATATATCCCAAGAAATCATAAATCACAATATCCACATGTATCCCAGGAAAATTCACATATCTCTATCCACATATATCCCAGGAAAATTCACTTATCTCTATATCCACATATATCCCAGGAAAAATCACTAGCAAGGAAATTCTTCTGCACCATGGCAATGCGCAGGTCCACTTCAGACAATAACACTGACCATTTACATAACCCACTAAATATTTTCACCTTATTGAAAATTCAAATTACATTTAGACTTTTAACCTTATAGTAAAAACAAGAAAATTTAGGCCAAAGAAAAGAACAATCAATACTGGAACTGGTGAGCAAAAGTGTGTCTTCTCAACCCATGATGTTCATTCTTTTTGTGAAATACTAAACTTGAGAACAAAAAATACTTTAACTTCTATTCTGCACATATCGCATCCTGGTGAAAATTCCCTACTCAGAGCCCTCTGCCCTAGGACAAGTTCCCGGCTTGCCCTAAGATCACCCCTTTCCAATGGGAGATTAACACTCATCTGGAGCATGTAAAATACTGGTCCTCAAATAACACACCTACCATCTTAATTTCGACACTCAACACTCCAAGAATGTAAACAACACTTTAGGTTTCCAATTTCATCACACTATAATATGTTCCCGAAATTCCAATATAAATCATCCCATAATTTATCTTCACTCAAAAAGAAAATAACTCAACGCTGTAAAAGACTAGAGAGAAATGTTTACTATTATTTTATCACCCACGACATCACAATAACACTGCTTTTCAATTATCACATGCCCAACTAAACTATTATCGATGCACCAAAATTCACTGTGCCCAACTATTAAACTAAATTTTTCCGATACATTAAAATTTACTGGCCTGGGAAGTTGCTAAACTACCAGACATGACAACACAAAAAAAAAACATAAATGAAAGCATTTTCAACTCCCCTCTCTTTTTTCTTTCTTTTTTCTGAATTCATACCTGAGTAACTAATAAATTTTAATTTTGAAAGCTGAACGACAACACAGCCAAAATCAGAGGCAAAAAAAAAAACTTGCTCTTTTTCTTTTTGTTTCTTATGCTCAGCTCGAAGTTTAGGTACCCTGCGTGGGATGTTATATATCAATACAGAAAGATATGAACTAAAACATTACCTTCGAGCTGGCGTTCTTTTTTTTTTTTTTTTTTTCACCACAGCTTACAGTCCTGGCACAACCACAGTCTCGTTAGTATTTCTTTCTTTTCTTCCTCCCAGTTCCCTTCCTTAAACGGTTAATAGCCGAGGTAACCATTTTCGAAACTTCGGGATGAGATGGAACCTTTATTTATTTATTTATTTATTTTTTTGTTTGCTTCTTTCCTTCGGCCTTTGAAGCAGGCCTCCTTTTGGAGTAGCAACCGAATGGGGAGGCTGTAGAGGCTGGGCCCACTCTTTCCGGGATTTCCATAAGGGAGAAGGCATGTCCCCCTTCAGCCAAGAACTTTCCACTAACGACATTGTCCCAGCCTGCCGCCTTCCGCCATTTAGCTTTTCAGGGCGAGGTTCCCGGCCGGCGGAATGCCGCTTTAACTGCGTTCTACATCGTCAAAATTTTCAATAGGCAGCCCAGATCCAGAGTGTCCCCTTGTGGTGGACTGGTGGTCAGCAAAGGCAGTCAAGAAAAACCACTTTTTTTTCCTGTGGGTACTCTCCCACCAAAAGGCGAGGAGAAAAACTCCGCCGTCCCCTCTTTCTCTGCCGGCCAGCAAGAAGACAAGAGCAAAAGTGACTTCTCTCAACGGATAAAACTCTGGGGTGCTTGAAACCGCTGACCCCTCTCATTGGTCGAAACTTCAGCCTAGCAACTCACGGCTTCCCAACGGAATTTCACTCCCACGCAAGCCAGGGGTGACACTCTGACCTTCACTCCGGCATCGTTGCAGCGTCCAACACTCTCCACGAGAAAAAAAATGTTACTAGCCACGTGCATCCTTTTGGTCGGCCAGGGGAGGATGAACTTGACCTTCAACACTTAGGGACCAAGCTTTTTTTTGACCCTGAGGTCTAAAAATAGATTCTATTGCTGAATTCCTTACCCAAAAGACGAAAAGATATTGCACTTTTGGGCGACTTCTTCACGACGTTTGGAAACAGGAACGCAAAAATGGCGAATTCTTGCTTTGCAGAAAATCACTAATTTTAATTTTCTTTTTCTCTCGTTCCGTGATGTTAAACTAAAATTAATTTTGATTCTCTGAGCTGCACACCTACTCGCCTTTTCCTATCGCGATAAAAGAACAGATAAATTAATTATTTTCAAAAGCCCAAAGTCAGTTAAATCAAATATTATTCTCTTCCTCTTTTTTCTTTAACATGAAATTTTGTTTTCCTGGTTGTGACTAAGACAAGCGAATTTTGCGCATGAATTCCCCTGCCTTTCAACCAGGAATTTTCTTCTAACGTATGTCATGGGAGAAAATTTTTTTGCATTAATTAATCTCCGATAAACCAACAGAAAGATTGATCAGGTCTCTCTGAAATTCACCAGAGGTTAAAATTTTCGCCATGACAACAGTATACCTTCTGTTGGTCCGTAAAATACGAGATAGATTTCGCTCACCTCCAGCATCGACGGGCCGTATTCGTGCCACACCTTGCCGGCGGTACATAGTTTCCCCCTCCAACTACTCTTTGAAGCTACTAACCTACTAACCACGGCTGACCATGAGCACCCTACAAACCCTGCCGTCTCGAAAATGCTCTGACCCAATACAGTCTGGTTATTACATGTACACTGGCGTGCAAAAATTAAGGACGAGACGGTTTTTCGAATGTAACGTCGTGCAGAAATGCTCCACATCGACTCAAAACATACCATAAGATCCCCAAAATGTAAGAATATGGGACAAGTGAGCAAATCCGTCCAAACAAGGAATCCAAAGGATACAAAGGCACTTAATTGAAAAGGTAGTTTCGAGCACAACTGGACAGAAGACAGAAACGTCCATGTGACAGGCGGCTGCCGAGAAACATTCAGTCTTTAGTAGAAGATATGATCACTCCTGACTGCGTTGCAGGATATACAACGTCTGTCCATGCTGAGGACGAGGTTGTCAAGGAGCTGTTGAGGCATCGCGGCCCATTCCTCTTGTAGTGCCAATCGCAGCTGCGGAATCGTTGCTGGCGGCTGGTGACGTGCTGCCAAGCATCTCCAGACAAGGTCCCACACGTGTTCGATTGGATTTAGGTCTTGGGACCTTACGGGCCAATCCATGCGTTGAATATCTTCACTCTCCAACAGCTCTGCGACAGCCACTGCACGATGAGACGTAGCGTTGTCGTCCATGAAGAGGAACTCTGGACCGACAGCACCTCTAAACAGACGCACGTGAGGCAGGAGAACCTCGGTACAATAGCAGACACCAGTGACTGAACCTCCTTGGAAGATGTGGAGACTAGTACAGCTACCAAGTATGATTCCACCCAAAACGAGAACTCCGCTACCTCCAAACCGTCCCTTTCGATGATGTTGGAGGTGTGATTGCATGTTCCCTGCTCCCTCCAGATGTGTATACGTTCAGAATCGCTCGTCAGACTAAATCGGCTCTCAACCGTAAAGAGAACTCGACCCCATTGCTGATGTGTCCAGTTCTTGTGTTCTTGGCACCACAGAAACCGCCGTCTCCGATGAGCAGGCGTTAATGACACACACCGTACTGGTCGTCGTGCAAATAGACCACCTTTGTGCAGCCTCCTGGCCACGGTAAAACGCGATAACGGACGTCCAGTTGTCTGTTGCATGTGCCTTGCGATTTCTCCCGCTGTCTGCCGTCTGTTTGTTTTCGCCTGTAGTACAATATACCGGTCGTCCGCCGCAGTGGTTGCTCGTGAACGACCACTGCTAAACTCTCTGACAGCTGTTCCTGTCGTTTGAAATGCTCTCCAAGCTCGTGCAACGATGCTCTGAGCGATCCGGAACTCCTCGGCCACACTAGTCACACTTCAACCTTCTTCCAACTTCCCAATGACGCGACCTCGGGTAAAGTCATCCAGATGTCGTCTACTGGATTTCCTGTTGGCCATATCACACGGTGGCAGCAACTCGACGTCTTTCATACCGATGTACACCGTGCAAAAGCTTTCACCGAGTTTCTGAGCGTACTCCCCGTGTGCTTTATACCCTTCCGACCCCCTACGTCATGCTACATATATGCGCATGCACTACCGTACCAGACCCAAGCCTATCGCCTGAGTGGTCTTTCGGTCCGTTCTGCCTGCTCGTTCCGCTGTTATGCTAATTTCTCCTCTTCGTCCTTAATTTTTGCACACCAGTGTACAACTTGGTCTTTGTCAAACTCGCCTATGTCCTCTGCCATTCCCATCTTAAGAACAAGAATAACTGTGATTAACAGAGCTTAGTATCAGGTGTTTATTTCTTTATTATTATACTGTTTTGTGACTTTCGCACGCACGACCGTTTACTTGCAGTTGCTTTAATCTTCATGAAGACGCGCTTGTTATTATGTTCTGGCTCTGGTGTGTGTCTCATACATACCTGTTGTATAGTGTACCTTTCAGTGTGATGCTGGGTAAACACTGCGATCTAAGCAAGTTCCACTATGGTAAGATATCGTAGGTATGAGGGGTGTTGGTTGCTCTATCTCCGAGACTGCAGAAAGCCACGGATTTCCGCAATCGAGTGTCGCAAGAGTGTGTAAAGGCCGTACGAAAGCCTGAAACCTTTTGGAGGGTAGAAGTTGCGGTAAACGGACAGTTGACGTTCGAGGTGAGCGCAACGTCTCTCTAATCGGAATGGAGCACCATAGTGGAGAGGATAACGTTGGCATGCAACGATGGAGCAAGTACGAAAGTTTGTGCAAAGACCATTCGACTTTTCTGTCCTACCAGATGTATATACCTGATGACTACGTCGAGTACCTTTGTTATTAACACATCAATGGGATATGAGTCTGCAGTGGCAAAGAAACATAACCAGTGGACCTTGGACAGCTAGCGCGGCTCGACGAATCGAAGATAAAATTAAAACACGCCAATTGGACATTGCGTGAGTTGCGTAGAACGCAAGAAGCAATAATGGATCGCAACTGTCAAGTTGAGGTGTTATAGGCTTGTTGAATGTATGTAATGTTCTAGGGCGTGTTTTCGTGGGCCACACCCTGGGGCCGCTTGAACCTATTAAGGCCATCAACAACACACAAGGATGTGTTGATGGACTCTCCGACTATTTGTACTCGTTCTTGGCTGGATATCCGTTTCTGGAAAAAGGATGACTTCTTTCATCAAGGCAACGCCTGTCTCGTCGCTCTAGTTTGGCGAAGGGCGATTGTAGGAGCATTCCAGTGTGTTCTGAGTTCTCGAATGACTTTCTTACTCTATGGATTTGAACATCTGTGGATCGAAGTGAAGCGATGCATTTAAGCTCGAGATCTCTCACCAGTAACTCTTGCCGCTTTACAGATGGTTGTTGTCTGGGAATAATGAGCCGAACACCCGTATGTTCCCAACACCTGACAAAGTTCATGCCACACAGTGTAGCTGCTATTGTGAGGACTAAAGTTCGGCCCACACATTATTATGGGTGTACAAATTGTTCTTGCTGTGTATAAGTAGAGATAGATTGTGATCCCAGGAAGTGTCCTCTGACTCATGGTTTGGGTTGGGGAATAGTTGGAGTCCCCATGTAGCATTGGCTGTATGCTTATCTTGCGGCGCTCGTCCCCTTGAGCCCTTCACTCTAAATTGGAAATAGTCGCCGTATGGCCACGCATTTGAGTCGCTGCGACATGGCAATCGGACGATGTTGGCCCCAATTGGTGGAGGAGGGCTCATCTCAGATGCACGCGGGCAGTGGACTTCCGAGGGAAACGACAGAACGCAAGGATCAAGCGATTGTGAGAGCCGCACGGACAGAACTAAATTCGTAGCTCTCATCCAACCGTGGCCAGGTTGCGACGTCTACAGGTACGGAAGTGGCCATCCGTACCGTTGCCAGACGACTTGCGGCACTGGGACTACATTCGTCGTGGCCACTTCACCGCCTACCACTGACAGTAGTCAGCATTTCCGGCACCGGTTACAGTGGTGTCAGACCCGATCAACGTGAAATAGTGTCCAGTGGCGTCGTGTTCTCTTCAGTGATGATGTCCACCGCATACCTATCTGGAGACGAGCAGGCCGTCTCCAGATAGGTATGCATCTGGAGACGGCCTGCTCGCCAGATGCATACCTATCTGGAGTTGCACGGGTTGCATTTGGTGCCGATGACCACCGCATACCTATCTGGAGACGAGCAGGCCGGCGCACGGATCCTGTCTTTACCACGGAATGGCTCACGGCTCCCACACCAGAAGTAACTGTCTGGGGAGCCATTTCCTACGACAGCCGGACGCCGCCCCGGTGGCGCAGTGGTCTAAGGCGTCTGGCCTCTGATCATTCGTCCGTAAGGGGTCCGGGTTCGAATCCCGGTCAGGCATGGATGTTGTGTTTGTCTTACGGCACTGGCTCTCTCCCTTCCCTGGAACCAGTGACCCTAAATTAGGGACGGGCGACTGCTTATAGCCCATTGAGTTGCTCACGGTGGTCGTTAAACCTCCAACCAAAAAAAAAAAAAAAAAAAAACGACAGCCGGACACCTTTGGTAGTCCCCGTACCACCCTCACGGCTCAACGGTACTTTGACGACATCCAACGACCTGTTGTGCTGCTATTCTTGTTGCAGCATCACCAAACAATTTTTAAACAGGATAATGCCCGGACACACACACATGGCAAAGATATCTCAGGACTGTCTCCGTAATGTTGGCACCCTTCCATGGCCAGCCCGACGCTCGACCTCTCATCGATTTCACATGTTTGGGACATGATAGGATGCCATCTACGTCCATTCCGGAATGTCGGTAAACTGGCCCACAATTTGGATACCATTTGGCATATTATACCTCAGGACAGTGTGTTTCTTCAAAGAGAATTCGAAACAGTGTTTAGCCATCATCCATTTTGTAACAGTGTTTAGCCTTCTTTAGCTCACAGTTCCGTCTTGTGCCCCTTCAAACGAAAACGCATGGCTCTACGGGTCTGTCCTATACACGAAGCACCACATTCAC
Source organism: Macrothele yani (assembly GCA_039090855.1). Lineage (NCBI taxonomy): Eukaryota > Metazoa > Arthropoda > Arachnida > Araneae > Macrothelidae > Macrothele > Macrothele yani. The sequence continues at coordinate 9,024,860 of CM077005.1, forward strand.
ATGGAATTTGATAAATTCCCCACGAGTTTTTGTCTTCAACATAGTCCTTTGATCCTGAAAAGTTCATTTTGTTTATGGGTTTAAGAATCACTTTAAAATTAGAGGTTTCCAGAATTTTTGAAATTTTGAAGGCAGTGTCACGGGAAAATGGAATAATGGCAAAATTCTCTCGTAATGGGTGCATCACAGGAATTTACGTGAAGATAGGCTTCGGTTTCCGGAATTTTGTTAGAGCCATGTCTATAATGGAAGAGTTGTATCCTTGTTGTATTGCATCACGTTTAAGGAAATCAAGTTCTTTTTCCAATCTGTCGATCCGAACATATATGTATCGCGCGATATACGCAACTGTAAAAGGCGCTGAGTTTTTGTTGCAAAGGGCGTCTGAACTTGGCATGTGGAGGTGAGAAAGCAGCGAAAATCTTCCGGTAAATTGTAGTTGCAAGAGCTCCATTTGAGCGAGTAACCAGAACTTCAAGAAATGGCGGGCATCCGTTATATTCAGTTTCGTAGCTGAACTGAGGGTGAGGATCATTTGATGCTTTTTACTGCAGACTGAAAATAATTCTGGCAATCCCTTGTCCACCCCCCACCCCCCAGGATACATACTGATTAATTTTGGAACTGTCTTGAAATTCTTGCACTTTTTAGAGTACAAAGTAATCCAAAGTTTGGTGTCATTTTTTGCTGATATTCCGTCCATCCATTTTTAATAAAATCAACAAAACCTGAAAAGTTACATACCCGTACAACAACCATAACACACTGCCACCATCACCAGCTGCATGCAGTGTTTAAAGGAATTGTTTTTTGTTTCGGGATTTAACGACCACTATGAGTAACTCGATGGGCTGCAAGCAGTCACCCGTCCTTAATTTAGGGACGCTGATTCCAATGAGGGGCGAGAGTCAGTGGCGGAAGACAAATACAACATCCCTGCTCCATCAGGATTCGAATCCGAACTCATCTCGAGCGAATGCTCAGAAGCTAGCGCTTAGACCACAACCCAACCGGGACCGCGAAACTTTTATGCGTAGGAGAAGGTATTGAAAGTAAATCTTTCCGTCAATTAGGGATGAGGAGAAATAAAGATGGATACGTAGACACAAAGCGTTTTCCCTCGTTAACTCTCTTCCTCCAAGCCAAGAATCTTGTCTTGCACTCATCTCTTCCAAAACAGTTCTATCCACCCTCCTCATTTGCCTCTTGCCATACTAACATGAAGAAAGGATTTTTATGGTGCTGCGATGATAATTACACTGGTCTACAAGGTTTTCATAACATGAACAAATGTAGCTGTTTTCAACTAATCTTTGGGAGCTGATTTCAGATCTGACCTTAAAAAATGGCCACCGCGCTACGTTTTTTTATTATGGGGCATTAAATATGCACTGTTATTTCACATTAGAGCTTGTAGGCATGTAAAAGGACACTAGATCTTTTTATTGCCATATTCCGCTACAGGACGTGTTATGGGTGGCAACACTGATTTTTTCACAAGTAGAGAATATGTAACCGCAACCGAACCACAATTACTGTTTTTTTACATTGAAGAAGAAACACATGCCGCATGTTTAGGAGCAAAAGCTGGCGAAATGGAGAAAACGGATTGTAGCGGATGTATTAATGTTCCTGATAAGTTTTACTATGTGTGCGGACAGTATATTATAAAATCGCAGAGTCGTCTATTGACAAAGACTGTGATGAAAGCCTTCTATTTGTGCTTTAGATGTCATGTTGGAGATCAAAATAAATCGTGGGCTCCACATGTCTGCTGCACTTCCTGCTTTGTTGGCCTGCGTAAGTAGCTGAAAGGTAAGACGAAATCCATGCCTTTCGCAGTTCTGATGATTTGGCGTGAGCCAACTGATCCCCTGGAAGATTGTTATTTTTGTTTAACCAAAGTGAGTGGCTTTTCAAAGTAGAAAAAAGTAAAATAGAGCATCCAAATTTGCCATCAGCCTTAAGGTCCGTTCTGCAAGGGGAAGATCTTCCTATAACAAAACCTCCATTGAACTGTGAAGAGATAGATTCAAATTCATCCAATGAAGATATGGACTCGCTTAAAGAGCCAGTTTCTACATACACTCCTAAACACTTAGACGAGCCCCACTTGATTGAGCAAAATGAACTGAATGATCTTGTTCGAGACTTACATCTTTCCAAACAACAAGCTGAACTTGTATGATCCCGACTGCAAGAGTGGAACGTGCTAGTGAAGAGCACACGTGTTTCTGTGTTCAGAAATAGAAATTTGGGTCTATGTCCTTTCTATGAAATGCAGGATGGTATGTGTTTTTTGTTCATATATTCCGGGGCTAATAACAGAATTAGGAATATCTCACGATCCTGTGGAATGGCGTCTTTCGACTCTTCCAAGGTTAGTTTAAAAGCTGTCCTTTGGTCCAACGGAAACCAGAAGCCTTTTGTTCCAGTGACACATGCTATAGGAATGAAGGAGACGTAGCCTGGACAAAATTCTCACTGCAATACAATATGACCAGTTTAGGCGGTCAATATGCGGTGATCGGAAAGGGATGTCTCTCTTGTTCGGGCTTCAAAGTGGCTTCACCAATATTTGTTGTTTTCTTTGTCTGTGGGACAGTTGGGCCACAGCAGAACACTACGAACAGACAAACAGGCCTAAACAAGATGTTTTCATTCCTGGACAGGGTAACGTTTGTCACAAACCCCTAGTTAATCCCTCTGATGTGCTGCTTCCACCACTTCATATCAAACTGGGACTGATGAAAACCTTTGTAAAGGCTATGACAAATCTGGCCCAGGTTTCTTGCACTTAAAGCAAACATTTCCGGAATTAAGTGACGCAAAACTCAAAGAAGGCATCTTCGTTGGTCCTCAGATACGGAAACTACTGCGTGATTCTGTTTTTACCGAAACGCTAAACAGCACGGATCTCTTCGCATGGCAATCTTTCACACCTGTGGTCAAGAGATTCCTGGGTAACCACAAAGAGGGCAACTACAAACAGCTGATTCACCGCCTTCTCTGTGAAAACCCGGGGAGCCGGATGTCCTTAAAAATACATTTCCGCCATTCGCATCTGGACTTCTTTCCTGACAACCGAGGAGCAGTCAGCGATGAACAAGGAGAAAGATTCCACCAAAATATCCGAACGATGAAGGAGAAGTATCAAAGCAGGTGGGATACCTCAATGATGAGTGATTACTGCTGGTTTTTGCAGAAGGAGGACAACACGACACATAAGAGAAAAAAATTATCTACTTGAACAGGTACACAAGTATGTGTGTATATATTTACATTTGTGTTAATATTGTTTACTCTATTTCTTTTTAGCACGTTTTTCGTAAAAAAAGATCGTGCTTATGTTACCGGTTTGTCCGTCCGTCTGTACCCACGATATCTCTGCAACTATTAGTCCGATTTGAAAATTTCTTTTTGCATTGGGAAGCCTGAAATATGCGAATGATGATCCTTCATTTCGTTTTTTTTACGATGTACAATTTCGCTGCTAGAGGGCGTAAATGCAGATGATGTCGAATTCAAAAATACGTTTTATTCCACATATTTGCTTCTAAACATCCGATTGAAAAAATTCTTTTATCTTTCGATTCCATTTATGTCGAAGAGTATTTTAGATATAGTTACTTTTTCAAATTACGCATAGATTTTCCGCTAGGGGGCGTAAAAGTAGTAAATTACATTTTTCCCGATAACTCTCCTTCTAGAACTCCGATTTGAAAATTTTTTTTGTTCAGCGGATACACCTCCTGATGGAAAATCTTTTGCATATAATTTCAAATTTTTGGCAACCAGGGGGCGTAAGTGTTAATTTTTGTTTCTGATGTATTTGCCATAAAATCTGAGATGCTAAAATATCGATTAAAAAAATTCTTTCGTGAACTGATGTCACTCACATCGATAAACCTTTTTGGAATATTTTCTTCTTAAAATAGTCCACAGTTTCTCCGCCAGGGGGCGTAGATGTATATCTTATTTTTTTCAATATATCTGCTTCTAGGAATCTAATTTGAAAAAATCTTTCTGTGTTTTTTTTTTTTTTTTTTGATTGGAGGTTTAACGACCACCGTGAGCAACTCAATGGGCTATAAGCAGTCGCCCGTCCCTAATTTAGGGTCACTGGTTCCAGGGAAGGGAGAGAGCCAGTGCCGTAAGACAAACACAACATCCATGCCTGACCGGGATTCGAACCCGGACCCCTTACGGACGAATGATCAGAGGCCAGCGCCTTAGACCACTGCGCCACCCTTCTGTGTTTGATAGTGTTTCCAGTGTGACATGGTTTTCATATAATTTCAAAATTTTCAAGTAATTCATAGACTTTCCTCTAGTTGGCGTTAAGGTAAATTGCTTTCCCCCTGTATCTCTGCTTCTAAATTTCCGATTTCAAAAATTCTTTCTGCACTGGATACAGATCCTGCTGGGAAATACTTTGCACATAATTTCTAATTTTTGTAAAAAATGGTTTGGCCACCAGGTGGCGTAAGTCTTAATTTCCGCTTCTGATGTATTTGCAGCAAAATGTGAGCTTCTAAAATCTCGATTGCAAAAAAGTCGTTTGTTGATCGATACTACTCATGTCGACAAACCTTTTAGGAACATTTTCTTTTTGAAGTAATGCATGGTTTCTACACCAAGGGTGTATATATATATATCTTATTTTTGTCAATATCTATACTTCTAGGTGTCCGATTTGAAAAATTCCTTCTTTGTTGGATAGTGTTTCCGATGCGAAATGTTTTTTCTATAAATTCCAAATTTTCAAGTAAATCATAGACTTTCCGCTAAGGGCCACAAAGGTAAATTGCGTGTTCTGCGTTATTTCTGCTTCTAAAACTCCGATTTAAAAAATACTTCCTGTATCGCATACAAGAACTGATAAAAAATATTTTTCACATAAGTTCTAATGTTTGGTAAAGAATGGTTTGGCCACCAGGGTGCATAAGTGTTAATTTCTGCTTCTGATGTATTTGTAGCAAAATCTGTGTTCCTGAAAACTCGACTAATTTTTTTTTTTTTTTTTGGACTGATACCGCTCATGTGGAAAAACCTTTTGGGAATACTTTCTCCTTAAAATAATGCATGGTTTTTCCACCAGGGGATGTAAAGTCAAATCTTATTTTTATCGATATCTCTGCTTTTAAGAGTCCGATTTGAAAAATTCTTTCTGTGTTGGAGAGCGTTTCCTGTGCGAAATGTTTGCCATATAAATTCGTGTTTTTCTTAACGCACAAGTCTGCAACCAAAGGGCGTAAGCTTACGATTCCGTTTACAGCAATATCTGAGGTATTAAAATCCCGATTGAAAAACTTCTTTCTTCCGTCAGATACTATTGTTTTCCACACCGGTTCCATTGACTTTGAATAGCTTTGATAAATTTAATTTGCGTCAGAACGGATTCAAAAGACGTGCTTATTACACCCGAAAATTCGGTGTCATCTTTCTTGTTTTCTTGCTGTCACATATTGAGTGATGTATGAATATGGCATTTATAATTGGTAACAGTAATTCTATAGCTAACAAGACCGATAAATGCTGTAATACATTACAATGCGAAGCTGTAATACATCTTGTATTGTATGTCGTCATCATTATCATCATTATCAACCATTTTCAATTCACTGCTGGATGAAGATCTCCTCCAAATTTCTTCCACAATTGTCTTTCTTGAGCCTATCTCCACCATGTCACTCCACCAAGCTTTCGAATTTCATCCATCTATCTCCTATGGGATCTTCTTCTGGGTCTTTTGCCATTCCTCGGAATCCAGTCTAAAATTTCGGTTGTCCATCGGTGATCCATTCTTCTGGCAACATGCCCAGCCCATTGTCATTTCAGTGATTTCACTCTGATCATGATGTCGTCCACTCCTGTCATTTCTGTTATCCACAAGTTCCTCTTCTTGTCTTTCCTGGTTATACCAAGCATGCATATCTCCCAGCTTCTTTGAGTTCTCTGTAGTCTTTGTATGTTTTTTTTTTTTAGTTAAGGTCCATGTCTCTGCTCCATACGTAAGCACTGCAATGTATGTATGTAACTTGAAATATAGTGAATGTTCATACACCAAAATCTGTAAGTCATGGAGAGTTCTTACAGTCATATTTGAATTCAGTACCCCGAAATTAGTTAAAAACATTTTATTTCACCCATGTTAAGAAAACAAAGTTTACAAATGTTGACTAGTGTAACTGACACGGCACCATTTATGCCACCGCTGCCTAATGCCTGCTGGTGTGTGCACTGGCGGTCACTATTAGTATTAAGGGTAATCACTCGAATTTCAAAAACTATGTTTTCCCATTATTAGAGAAAACACAGGCTCGCTATTCAAGGATGGGCGTTGTGTTTCACCCAGCCGACGTTCCGTGTATCGGGGTCCGCTGAGTGCCGCAATGTTTAAAAGTAATCGTCTAGCTTTTCATTTCTCTTTGAATAATTCGTTAACTTACAAATTTTGATTTGTTTACTAGCACTGATGTGTAAGTTACTCAGTATTGCACTGGAGGACTTTTCTGAACATTCATTCCAAATCATTTACTCACACATCCAACTCTCAATCGTGATTAACCTTTTTACTTTACAAAATTGTACACTCAAATGAAATTTAGCCGACTCATAATAACGTGAAAATAAAATATGTTTATTTTGCCTGATGAAGGCTTGAAATCTAGAAAATACACTCAGTCATATGAATATGCTTGAAGACCCTTTTATCAAAATTATTTATTTAAAGGTTAACTTTAATTTCTTATTTTCATTTAATATAATTCTGAAATATTTCGAAACATAATTTACTTAAAATGATTCCCTATCCTACACAATATCCTGCTCTGATCAATGGTAATTACTTTACTCAACCATTTCATTTCTTCTATTTCTGCCCTACTTTTCTCAGCATTAATTTAGAGCTGGTTTTATTTTCAACCTTGACTTAGTCTACTATGCTCTTCTTTAATTTTCGGTTCAACATACTAATTATGTAAACAAGAGGAAACCGTTAAGGTCGGAAATGTCCTACCTTCTATCCCACGATAAGGGCTGGCATTTCATTCTCCTCTTCCCGAAGTTTTCATGCAGATTCTTTATTCCGGTACACCGCCTTCTGTCCTGGATCTTTTATATCACCGTCATGATTTCAGAGTCCACTTTGTCAAGTAATATTGAATATCTCTCCTTGTTGGGCACATTCTCGGTCCTCGGCTAAATCCTCAGCAATAGCGAGGCGGTGATACAGCCTTCTCGCATAATTTCGATTTCCTCTATATTCCGATCCTCGTATCGGTAGGTCTTCCTCAACTTTCTTTTACCATGCTATCTCCTATATTTTTTCGCTCCTCTTCCTGTCCTACGAAAAATTGTTCTTCCCGGATCCTCCTACCAATTTACAGATTGGTCATACAATTATCATTTCCCGATCTGATTTGCTCTGGGTTTCCCGCCATTTCTCTGACTTGCCATCCTTCGCCCCGTCCAAAATCTGCGTCTGCCCCTGAATTCTAGGAAATTTGTATGCCCGCGGATCTCCGGGGTCGTAAATCTTCCTATCATAAAACTGCTATGGGTTTTCCTTTGCCTGGCGTCAAGCTATTCTTTTCTTCCAGACTTGGTGCATCAATTCTCAAGACGACCGGCGCCGAGCTCCAATAAAATGTCTACCCGCCATACTCTGACTTGAATTACTTCACCTTACCCAATATTGCTGGCTCGTAGCAGTTAGGGAAAGGATGCCCCGCGGTCCCATGCCACAGCAAGCTGCCGACTGGAAGCCCTTCGACTCGGAGAGAGAGAGAGAGGGGAGGAGAAGGGGAAAGAGCGGTACTTTCCCGACCTTCCTAGGCGCGAATCCACGGAAGAAATTCTAAGGGGGAAATTAAATTGTGAAATGCAGAGCGTCTGAAGAGCGTGAAGTTTATAAAATCCTAATTTTATTAATTCTTACACCAGCTCCCCAAAATCTCTCCCATTCACTTGATTATTTTTTTAAATCCCATTTCTTTTCCGCTTTTCCGATTACTTCTCAATTTCCAATACAGGGAAAAGGTGCGCGCTCGCTCACGAGTGCTGCAACATTACCTCCCTTCGCGGAACTGAAAGAAAGAAATTAGGCCAAGAAGACCCTGATTTAGAATATCCCGTCTTCATTATTTCTGCCGATGCCCTACGTTGATCAGAGCAAGTAAATAACATAATCACATACATCACACTGCAATACATAAATGCACAATTTTAGAGTTAAATGACTATAAAGAATGGTTATTAGGGTCTTGCATAAATAATGAAATATATGTACAGCTAGTCATTTTTTTTTACTTTTCCATTAGTAATTGACGATGACAAGTAACACACTGCTTAGGTATGAACCATCTAAAAAGTGCTCTCCCTTTTTTTTTCTCGTGAACGCACCATGCGACTATCAGCATCGCACAACAATTAGAGTAGTGTTTTTATTTTTCTTGCACTTTATCTGGTGCTCAGATTCAGCACAGAATTTAAAATCAGTGGACACTATGGTCACACTTGGAATGTCACACCACCTATTCCATAAATTCCAGGATAAGTGTATTTCACATTTTTTATAATACAATGTCCAAGACCACCACATTGAGTGGTCCGAGGTAACGGCATCTCCGTTGCTCAGTTCCACACAGAATACACGAAATTGTCCGCTCCAGTCACTCTGAGTAGCATTTGCCGTATTCCGTCAGTACTTTCCCGCAGTTCGTTGATCAGTTTGAATGCAGCGACGGTTGTTCAGTTCGAATGAAGTGTCGGTAACTTCAAATGTCGCTAAAGTTCCTGGCTAATGTTATTTGCAACAAATTTACAGCACTCGCTCCTCCAGGCGAAGCCTTTTTATGAAAACCGCAGACAGTATATCGTCTGCGCTAATGACAGTAGAGGTCCTTTATACCTCAATCAATAGCAGTAACAACGCGAACTGATGCTGCCAACACTACATAGCTCATGCAATGTTGATTTCGAACGGTTTGCACAACACTATTGTCGTAGTATTATCTACTGGAAGCTTCTTCTTTCGACGCTTTTCCGTCCTCGGATATTGACTGTCAGAGGAAAGAAAATTTTCCTCTTTTCTTTTTCTCTGCGTCCAGAGTCCTGGCAGACTCACTGCGCTTTGTACGCAAATTTCACTGAGAGGATGAGATCACTCACTTTCACAAGTCCCTTTGTCATCTCTCTGTGGCGTTTCCACTGTCCCCACAATAGTGGTAGGAACGCTCACACTCTGGAGAATTGATTCTTTCATTCATAAGCAATGTCTGCCAAAGGGCACTGTCCCACAGGAATGTATATTTAGTGTTCTTTTCTTTTTTTTTTCAAAGCAGCGGTCCGAATACACCGACACGGACAGCTATTGAGATGAAGCTGCTATGTGTATCTGCACATAGTCTCTGCTTTGCATGTAGCCAATACTCTGGTTATTGCTGACCTAGCCCTGTAAATAAAACTTCCGCATAGAAATAAGACACTCCGCCATACAGTTCCTCTTTTCTTAATTCAATTATTGTTAGAATTATGCCTAATCTGTTTAACACCTTTCCTTCTGGAAATCAATATGAGCATAGTAGAACAAGCTTATATCATACTAACACATATCTTTTTTTTTTTCGTTTCGTGAATCCGTGGATTCTTAACATTACCTTGGCGCACGGCCACTAATCTCCTTGTTTTGACTCTGTTCTCCTTTTCTCTTTGCTTCTATTTTATTTTATTTACTTATTTCTTTTTATTGTTATTATTATTATTTTTTTTTATAATTACCCTTTCATGTAAGTGTGCATTTTTGCGATTACGATTACAAGGAAATGACAAGAAATTTCGACGCTCTATAATTAAGCCAAAATCACTCAATCATTCACACACACACGTCCATCTCACACATCACCTTCACCTAAACAAAAATTTATTCCTGAAATTTCCATCGTCGGCGCGCAGAATGTACGCGACCATGCTTCCGAATCAACACTGGATTTTCGCATAAGACACTACTTCTTCCATTTAACTACTTTCCCCCTTTGTGATTTATACTTTTACTTTAAAATATTCTCCCTTATTTGTTTTACTAACTGCTTAAGCGTTTAGCCACTTACATCGATTTCGCTCTAAACACCCTTTTCTTCAGCTGGGTCTGAGAGAAACCCCTGCTTGCGTTCGGGGGGTCATATGAAGTCACCCCTTTCGCTCAGGTACTCACGCCAAAAGCTGGGAGTCAATCTTGACCTTCCTACCCAAGGTTATTATAACTCGTTTCTTCCATCTGGTCCTCTGAGGCTTGGGGTGTAGGAAACGCTAGGAATTACTTCCCGTTGCTGCTTCCTGTTTTTACTTCTTCGCTCCAGAAAGGAAGCCCCCGTTGAATCTGCCACGTTTTTTTTTTGTTTTTTTCTTTCTTCTAAAAGACACGCCGCATGGTCTTACGTTCTTGTCCGTTATGGTCAGATACCCTTTGCCAAAGTGCCCTGACCATAATGTCACCCAATATTTTCCCTCTACACTCATTTCCCTTACACATGTGTTTTTTTTTCTTTTTTTTCTCTTTCAGCTGCATTATTTGGATTAAACCCTGGATATCACACAAGGTAAGCGAACTTTTATTTTTTTCGTAGGGTATCCCAGGCGTGCTCCGAATTATTATCTCTCGGCTGAATTACATTATTCTTAGCCTAGCGAAACCGCTATTTTCTGTTTAACTGCCCTAAGCAAATCTCCCAAAAGGTAATACTCTCCTGATGTCCTCTACTCACGTGCTTACCACGTGCATGTCAAGAAAATTACTAATTTGCTTTACAATACCGAGACTATATATCATTACTGAACTGATTGAAGAATTAGCGATGAATTATTCATTCGCTACTGTAAACTGCGAAATGCTGTCGAGAGTTGACATCGCTAACTACTCTTACTATCCTTACTACTCAAAATTGATATGCAACTGAATGTGCTAACTTTTAATAAGTATTGGTGACAATTATTATTCTATTACATAAGTGCCTCCAACTGCAGAATGTCCATCTAATAAAATTCCGAACACTACGGATACTACTCTGATGCAAATTACTGCTATTACCTTTATTCTTATCTAGGTAACTGAAATTTACGCATAAATAAGTTGATACTACTTAACCTACCTGGACAATTATGTTAATCATTAATCAACGTAGCGAACATAATTTTAACCTGAAAGCACTGAACTCAATCATTTTTCTCCTGCAACTAAAGTACCTAAACTATTCCTGGCTGATGAGTACTTGCCTTTCACGTAATCAATATATGCACTGATAGAACTGTTGGCTATTCAAAGTTACACCTTCCCAATTTATCGCATGAGAAATAACAATTACAAGTGATATATACAGTGAATTAGAAGAAATATACCTGAAGTAAAGTTACAATTATCATAAAGTGTGAACAAATCATTAACATTATTTACAAAATGTTTTCAGAGAAAAAAATATTTTTCTCTAAATTCTATCCCACCAATTTACTTAACCTTTACGAATGCGTCTGTGAAGACAAAATAACTCTGACACACAGGTTCTATAACGAAGTAAATTTCTCCGTCATTTTTGGTCTACGCCGGGATTCGAACCCGAGTCCGCTTATTCCGGAACAAGTCGCTCTACCAACTGAGCTACGCAGACGTTTTATTCTGATTCCTATCTGCCTTTATGTCGTGTGCGTCCTTCTGGCAGGTACGTCACATCTCCTGGTACGTTACATCATCTCCCACTTATTTTATTTTTTTTCGAAGTGCTGGAGAAAGGATTCTCTTATTTTTCCTATCTCGCGGTGTGGAAATAACATCACACCAATGCGAGATTTTTGAACGGTCAGGTCATCCGGATAGTTCAGGCGCCATTATAACGAAGTAAATTTCTCCGTCATTTTTGGTCTACGCCGGGATTCGAACCCGAGTCCGCTTATTCCGGAACAAATCGCTCTACCAACTGAGCTACGCAGACGTTTTATTCTGATTCCTATCTGCCTTTATGTCGTGTGCGTCCTTCTGGCAGGTACGTCACATCTCCTGGTACGTTACAGTTCTTAAATACAATGAAATTTGATACCATACTCTGGTTATCAACAATACTCTGCTGTGCTAAACCTGCTGAATTGCTAATACTGAGTGCGATTTAAAATGTAGGCTTCTACTGATTTTGATTTTCAGCGTTCACAAACCAAAATTGAGCACTCAAGTTTGTTTTTTTTTTCTTCTTTTTTCGGCTCTCAGCTTCAGCCTAGCTCTCCATGCTATACCCAAGATTCCTGGGATGTTTGTCGTACTTCAGCATATTTCGGATACACATACCGTACAGTATCATCATTCGGATTTTCTGCTGTCGAATTCTCGCTTACGTTCTGAATATCCTGTAAGCAATTTTCCGCCTACTCGATCCACGATTCTCCCGATGATTTAGGTGCTAGCTTCAGTTGAGCAATAAATTTCCCTATTAAGTCAGCCTTGTCCGTGGCTCCAAACTTTTGATTCCTTTTAGCCATCTCCTGCTGCTCTGGTTTTGTGACACTCACACCTTCCGGGATATTGCTATATACTGGAGTATACACCGTTTTAGGCTTCGTAACATGATTCACGGTCGGCTCGGGCTGCGAGTTACGGTTTCTCAGCATGTACGGTTCTCTACGGAACGGCGTCCTTCCCACCTTTTCGGCGATCGGATTGCTAGCTTGCTCAGGCGTGCTCTGCACTGCCACCGCTGTCGGTGTAACCTCCAAATCAAATTGAGGAATAAATTCGTACTCTTCTGTCGAATCCGAATGAGCTGTTAAATCTTCTAACTCCTCATTATCGTTTTCTGCTTCTTCGACGTGCTCTCGCTCCGGTGAGTTATTCTCTAGGTGATGTCTCCGTAGAGGTGCTTTGAATACACGGTTCTTATGCACTACCTGTTGTTTTCTCTCGTCCTTCAAAGATACTAGTCGCACATTGACGGCTGATGGAAAAGCCACAATTTTCCACTCACCGCTGTTTTTTCTGGCAATTTTATCAGAAAGACCACGGTCGATATAAGGCGTATGCAAAAATACTCTGTCACCAATTCTCAGGTCCTTTTCTCTGGCAAACCTGTCTGCATACTTTTCTTGCTTTGCTGCAGCCTCCTGCAGATTTCCATGAACATGTTCATTCATAATCACCGATGGTTTCACGCACACCACCCTCGTGCGCCTGGGCAAATAGTACGGTCGCTTGGTTAAGTTCGATATCAAAATTGGTATCTTTCCAGAAGCGTCAATTTCATTTATCGAAGACTTAACTCTGACGCGCCCATGAGTATATTTATCTAAAGGTTGTACTGAAACTTGCCCTTTAAAATTTCCAGAAAAAGATGGAATTCTACCCCAAACTATTTTCTCTGCATTCGGGGGAATTACCTCTTTCCTAACTAACCTTCCTGTTTTGCTTTCATCCGGAGGATAAATAATCTCTTTCCTCTTTATCTGCTCTTCTCTTCTCACCACTGGTGCAATCTTATTCACACGAGCTGCCCTACGTTTCTCTTCTCTACGCTGCTTACGGGCCCTCCTCTTCGGTACCGGTGTTCTTCTCTCTAAAATCCCTGACCCTGCATCAAATGCAAAACCGTGGGCCTTTAGAAAATCCCACCCCAAGATAAGCGAATAATCTGGGTGCAACTTCTTCCGAGTAACGTGATAGGTGTGTTTAACAACATCCTTCCCTATCTGTATTGGTAACTCATAACAGGCTGCTATTTCTAAAGGGGTTCCAGTTATTCCTGAGATTTTCATTCCTGATTCCTGAGGCCTGCACTGCATTCTCTTGCAAATCTCCTGCAACGCTGTAGGACACAGAATTGACACTCCTGCCCCAGAATCAAGTAAACCGGGATATCGAAGTCTTGCAATTTTTACTTCAATCAGTGGCAAAGCTCCGTGCTCCTGGATTGAACAAGTGGTTAACACTACAGAGACCTTTTTCTTTCTATTTCTCCGGCCGAGAACGGTCCCGTTATCCCGACCTCCACCTAGTTTAAATTCCTCTGTCCTTGCCTCCTATCATTTGCTCTGCCAGAATAATTATCCTGGAAGTGCACCTGCTGATTCTGCCTACTATATCTTTCCACATCATTTCTTCTTGAATCGTAGCCTCTATCCCTGTAACTTTCGTGTTCTCCTCTATCGTAATTCGCCCTGCGCCCGCTAGGATAGCTGCTGCGTCCTCGAGTTCCTCTTGCATCTGGCGGAGGAGGCGAATGCACCGAGCTCCCTCCCGTAGGGAAATCCTGCTCCCGATGGCTGCCTTGGCTTAATGGGTTAGCCGCTCGCCTTTCCCCGGAAAAACTTTGCTCCCTAAAATTATTGTCTCCGGCATATCCATATCTCCTTGAATTATTTCCTTGATTTCCTACGTATCTATTACCAAAAGATGCTGGATTGATAAGAGAGCACTCCTTTAAAAAGTGGTTTGGACTTCCACACTTAAAACAGACCTGGTTCGGATCCCTTCTATCTACTCTTTGCTGATTATTATTTTCCTCTAGTCTTCTAATTCTTTGCACATGCTCCCGGTGTGCCCTCTCCGCTTGTTCTAACCTCCTGTTTAACTCCGTTGTTTCATTTCTCAACGTATTGACCTGTGCCTCGTGGTCGGCCATCTGACGGGCAAGCAAGCTGCATAATTCAGACACCGCACTATCTGTGTTATCTTTCGGTACTCCTCTCCGAACTCTATCTTGGTTCCACTTTTCAGTGTCTGTTACGTTTACACTAGAGGCAATAAGTTCATTATTCTGCTCCTCTAAGGTCACCCGTTTGACTGCTTCAGCGAAAGTGTTCGGTGCAAATGATAATACCGATCTTTTTAACTTCGGGTCTAGCCCGTTAAGGAATTGGGACATTTTTGCCTGGTCTGCCATTTCCTTTACCTCACGGTTTGACTGATCTACCTGCCCTAGGTATTGGTGAGCTAGCCCCCTCAATCTGGTCACGTATTCCGAAACTTTTTCTCCTGCTCTTTGACGGCACGTTGTAAACTTATG
The DNA here is from genome assembly GCA_039090855.1 of Macrothele yani. Taxonomy (NCBI): domain Eukaryota; kingdom Metazoa; phylum Arthropoda; class Arachnida; order Araneae; family Macrothelidae; genus Macrothele; species Macrothele yani. The sequence continues at coordinate 9,039,898 of CM077005.1, forward strand.
CATACGGACCATCACCGGTTGCTGGGATTCAAATCTTTCAATAATGGCTTCTTTGAACTTCTTATAATTGGTCTCCTCCTGATATCAGCTACGTCTGTCAGAAATTGGCTCGCCGCTGCCCTGCATTTTGCTTTTGCCGCCAGAATTTTAACGGCGTCCGTCCATCCTGCTACCTCAGCCACACTATCAATCATCTCGAAAAATTGTTTTGCATTGATTCCCTCATCGGTATTTCCTGAAAAATTTGGCAAATAAGAGAGCATTCCCGCCATTGATTGGATGGTTCTTTGAGTATTTCTAGTTGCGTCTACTTGTCTATTGCTGTCTTCTTGAATCTCGTTACTTTCTGCTCCCCTAGCTTCGTTTGAATTTTCCTCACTATCACTATCCCCCATCTTGATACAATTAGAATTCTTACTGTTCCACTGACAACTTTATCTAATAACAAAATTCCTTGCTACTCACTACCACATTTGCTACGCATATAAATACTCTGCAGTTACTACCCAACCAACTTCATGCCTTGCTTACTAGTACCCAATTATTTTTCTCAATACTTACCTGAAGATCAAAACATAACTCTTAGGTCACCCCTAACCCAATTCGATATCTGGGGAAAATTCCCTATACTTATCATGAAGTACTGCACTTTACACACTATACAGAAATATAAATTATATACATACACTTATCAACTGAATGAAAAATGAATTTTTCTCTTCTCGTTAACTCGTCGCCTATATATTTCCATTTAATCTTCATTTGTTATTCCTATGTTGATTATTCTGAACTATTGTCATGAACTGTATTCTCATCGCTAATATCAACCAACAAACAAAAAAAATTTATTTTTACTTTTAACTTCTAATATTTCCTTTCCAGTCCGCTATAAGTCATGGTTCCAAAAATCCTGGTGACACGGCACCAATTATGACACGGCACCATTTATGCCACCGCTGCCTAATGCCTGCTGGTGTGTGCACTGGCGGTCACTATTAGTATTAAGGGTAATCACTCGAATTTCAAAAACTATGTTTTCCCATTATTAGAGAAAACACAGGCTCGCTATTCAAGGATGGGCGTTGTGTTTCACCCAGCCGACGTTCCGTGTATCGGGGTCCGCTGAGTGCCGCAATGTTTAAAAGTAATCGTCTAGCTTTTCATTTCTCTTTGAATAATTCGTTAACTTACAAATTTTGATTTGTTTACTAGCACTGATGTGTAAGTTACTCAGTATTGCACTGGTGGACTGTTCTGAACATTCATTCCAAATCATTTACTCACACATCCAACTCTCAATCGTGATTAACCTTTTTACTTTACAAAATTGTACACTCAAATGAAATTTAGCCGACTCATAATAACGTGAAAATAAAATATGTTTATTTTGCCTGATGAAGGCTTGAAATCTAGAAAATACACTCAGTCATATGAATATGCTTGAAGACCCTTTTATCAAAATTATTTATTTAAAGGTTAACTTTAATTTCTTATTTTCATTTAATATAATTCTGAAATATTTCGAAACATAATTTACTTAAAATGATTCCCTATCCTACACAATTTCCTGCTCTGATCAATGGTAATTACTTTACTCAACCATTTCATTTCTTCTATTTCTGCCCTACTTTTCTCAGCATTAATTTAGAGCTGGTTTTATTTTCAACCTTGACTTAGTCTACTATGCTCTTCTTTAATTTTCGATTCAACATACTAATTATGTAAACAAGAGGAAACCGTTAAGGTCGGAAATGTCCTACCTTCTATCCCACGATAAGGGCTGGCATTTCATTCTCCTCTTCCCGAAGTTCTCATGCAGATTCTTTATTCCGGTACACCGCCTTCTGTCCTGGATCTTTTATATCACCGTCATGATTTCAGAGTCCACTTTGTCAAGTAATATTGAATATCTCTCCTTGTTGGGCACATTCTCGGTCCTCGGCTAAATCCTCAGCAATAGCGAGGCGGTGATACAGCCTTCTCGCATAATTTCGATTTCCTCTATATTCCGATCCTCGTATCGGTAGGTCTTCCTCAACTTTCTTTTACCATGCTATCTCCTATATTTTTTCGCTCCTCTTCCTGTCCTACGAAAAATTGTTCTTCCCGGATCCTCCTACCAATTTACAGATTGGTCATACAATTATCATTTCCCGATCTGATTTGCTCTGGGTTTCCCGCCATTTCTCTGACTTGCCATCCTTCGCCCCGTCCAAAATCTGCGTCCGCCCCTGAATTCTAGGAAATTTGTATGCCCGCGGATCTCCGGGGTCGTAAATCTTCCTGTCATAAAACTGCTATGGGTTTTCCTTTGCCTGGCGTCAAGCTATTCTTTTCTTCCAGACTTGGTGCATCAATTCTCAAGACGACCGGCGCCGAGCTCCAATAAAATGTCTACCCGCCATACTCTGACTTGAATTACTTCACCTTACCCAATATTGCTGGCTCGTAACAGTTAGGGAAAGGATGCCCCGCGGTCCCATGCCACAGCAAGCGGCCGACTGGAAGCTCTTCGACTCGGAGAGAGAGAGAGGGTGGGGAGAGGGGGAAAGAGCGGTACTTTCCCGACCTTCCTAGGCGCGAATCCACGGAAGAAATTCTAAGGGGGAAATTAAATTGTGAAATGCAGAGCGTCTGAAGAGCGTGAAGTTTATAAAATCCTAATTTTATTAATTCTTACACCAGCTCCCCAAAATCTCTCCCATTCACTTGATTAATTTTTTAAATCCCATTTCTTTTCCGCTTTTCCGATTACTTCTCAATTTCCAATACAGGGAAAAGGTGCGCGCTCGCTCACGAGTGCTGCAACATAACCTTCCTAAAGTGCAGTGAAAAAGACGCTTATTACTTGAAAAAACACCAGATTATATTTAAAAGTAAAAAAATATTGAAAAAAGGCACATCATGAACTGGGTGGACAAGAGAAATTTTAGTGTGGGCTCCAGCCCACCCTCACATTCATTTGGTGTCGTCTCTGAGTGGGAGAATGACCGTGTCTTTCAATCGATGTTCGTTTTGTGTTAATAGTGGGCACGTGACAAAGGATAACAGCTAAGCCTTCTTCACATACGGCTGATGGCATTGATTAGAAAAATTTACCCTCTGAATTGTCTCTTTTTACCAAACAAAAGTTCATTGCGATATTTATTGCAGCTTACCTTGCACAGTGTATAATAAGAAAACTGTTGAGATGCAAATCTGGAAATTCATGAGTCCTTTCTATTTCTCAGGTTTCGCAAGCAGTTCCTGTAATGCGTTCAAGGGACGGCGCAGAATTTGTCTGTATTCTCGTAAACGTGAAGCTACACGATGGTTTTCCTTTTATATCCGTCCCAGACAAGTAACAGATGGAAGTGTTTCAACTTCATTAGTTGTTTGTATAGCAGCAGAAGTCAAGAGGGGCGCTAGTTGTTTGTATAGCAGCAGAAGTCAAGAGGGGCGGCGCAGGTGTTTTTCATGTTCATTGACGTGTGATGAAACATTCTATTCAGCTGGGCAATCGTTTCTGTTATCTTCGTTTATGCCATGAAATGTCTGCCAGGAATGAAAACCATCTGCTGCTCGATGGTAGGAATTTTCATACCCAGATAAATTGGAATATCTTTTAAATTCTGTTTGCTTTATTACAGATGGGGATCCAAATAAAATAATTTCCACTTAGTAATCAGCGGAACTGTCAGAGTTCTGTTACAAACAAGCATTAAAATATCCTTGCTTTTGATAAAATTAACTGGCAAAATGCAGTACATCTTTCCTCTTTTTTCCACTAAGATACAGAATATTTATATAATTTTAGCACGAATAAATTTTGTTCACAATTACTTAATATGGAAAATAATTTCGGACATAAAGGGACGGAGAACTGATAAGGAATGCTTGAGTCAGTACTGTTTTAGCAGTCGCGGTTTCTGGGTGATTAGACAAATACGTCATTAACTTGTACAGAAAGGAGGTTGGCTGAGAAGAACCAACCATCAAAACATCATCGTAATCCATTGAAGATGAAAAGAGGGACAGTCGAGACTGAAGTGGTCAGAAAGAAAAGGTCAGCAATAAAATATTCTGTATTTATGACCGTTTAAGACGATCGATGACAAAATATCAAAAACTCATACTGATTGGTGGATCGCCTTGATATTTGTCTCATCTAAAAATCACCTAATTTTTAATTTTATGTTCTTCCGCCCAGGGGTGGATCTACAGGGAACCCCACGAAGCCCAGGCGCTTCGTGGAAGTAATAAAACTTGCCGCCCCGGTGGCGCAGTGGCCTAAGCGATGGCTTCTGATCATTCGTCCGAGAGGGGTCCGGGTTCGAAACCCGATGAGGCATGGACGTTGCGTTTGTCTTACGGCACTGGCTTTCTCCCTTCCCTGGAACCAGTGGCCCTAAATTAGGGACGGGCGACTGCTTATAGCCCATTGAGTTGCTCACGGCGGTCGTTAATCTTCCAATCAAAAAAAAAAAAAAAAAAGAAGTAATAAAATTTAGTACTAGATGTTATTTACTGTTTATGTACCAAACGTCTCTATGTAGAGCAATCTCGGCACACAGCTCGAGAGTCTCCGACATCCATCACACGTCTCACACGAGACCTTTTGTATTTCATACTCATTATCTTTTTCTCATGCAGGCATTCCTGAATCTGGCCCCCCTTGATGATAGCGGGCCTCAAGAATATTGATTTCTTAATGCTAGAACACAGAAATAGGGGTGTTATTTCTGGCATATTTGCATAGAATGTAACTAACATTTTGGCTCTTTGAGTAGGTATTTAATACACCCACGGATATTGAAATTTCCGCACCTAGAAGAAATCATGCTACAACCGCGAAACTTTGCATATAACTAGAGTGCGTGCTGGTATACAAATGATTCGCGTTTGGTGCGAGTGCCCATGACCTCACATCCTGTGGTGACGCTGCAAGCACGAACCGGCAGCTTTATAAATCGGCGTGTAGTCGATGCCCCATGAAAGCGAAAAGAACTGGCCGACGCAAGCAAGAGTACAGAGTGAGAAGGATGCCGGGTAGATTCTAAAGAGATGTAGATTAACGCAACTTACGTACTTTGAGAGTGGCCTGATCATCGGGCTAAAAACCGCAGGGTGGTCGGCGCGCCGTATCGCCCGCCACGTAGATCGTTCTGATCATACCGTCCGACTTTGTCGGAAGCAGTGGACACGTGACTTTCACTGCTAAACGGTGAAGCGGCTCCGGACAGACCAAGAGGACCACCGGTAGAGAGGATCGACGGATCGCGCGCCAGGCATGAACGGATCCCACAGAGACCCGGTCCACTATACAAGCAGATGTAGCGGCTCTGTGTGCTCGCGAACCATTTCCCTACCCCTCGCGAAAGCGCATCTGTGATCCAAGCTCCCCTTACGTGTGCTGCCATTAACACCAGAACATCGTCGGCTCCGTGTGCAGTGGTGCCAGGACAGAGCGACGTGGAACGCCACAGACTGGCAACGTGTGGTGTTTAGCGATGAGTGCCGCTTCGTTTTGGGGACAGGTGATCATCGTGTCCGGGTGTGGAGGTCGCCGAATCAACGGTACAATCCCAATCTCGCTATTGAGCGCCACACCTCCCCCACTTCAGGCACTGTGGTCTGGGGAGCCATTGCCTACGATAGCCGATAAGCTCTAGTAGTGGTACGTGGATCATTGGCGGGCCAGCGGTATGTGAATGAGATTCTACGGCCCCATGTGCTCCCATTCTTTGCCGGAATTCCAGGTGCGCTGTACCATCAGGATAATGCCCACCAGCACACGGCTCTGGTTGCCCAGGATTGCCTACGTCATGTCCAGATACTTCCATGGCCCGCTCCCCGTACATGTCCCCTATCGAGCACTTGTGGGACCAGTTGAAACGCTAGCAGTATCCCTACCGCACTATCAGGGATGTGGAGCACACCGTCCAACACGTGTGAGCCAGTCTACCGCAGTACAACATCAGGCATCTGTTCGTCTCCATGCCGGACAGTATTGCAGCATGTATCGTCGCACGAGGCGGTGCGACGTGCTATTTAAGATGACCGGACTGTGTGCCGCGGATCCTTCTGTAATTGTCCTGCAGCTCTGTTTTTGCCATCATGTGCCTCATTCATCAGTGTCATTACGCCCATAAAATTTCAGTTCAATCCGATGCTTCCTGCTTGGTGCGCAAATTTAATTGTCCGTGAGTGTAGATTTCTATCCAAAACTTAGAGGAAGAAATGAAATCTGACGAGCTCAAAACGTCATGGTACTAAAATATCTTATTAACATTTGCACAGGAGCGCAATGTGACGTATGAAGTCATTTCACGATGCCCCCCCTCCCTTATGGAAATTTGTTGTTAGCACGTGACGGTTGCCAAGAGAGTGCATAGAAAGAAGTCGAGTCGTGTCTCACAATAGTTCATTGTGTTTTTCACGTGGTTCAGCAACTGAGCATGGGACTGCGTGTCTGAGGCAAGAAAAGGATGTCTTTCATACATCAAACGGATGATTTTATCCTAGGCCGAATTACTGGTAAGCTGTTGGAAAGCCGAGGTTGCCAGAGTTTGGAGTAGCACACAGAAGAGTGTTGGGTCTTTGTTCAGCGTTCAGAAACCAAAGAACCGCTGTCAAATGTTTTGCTGAAGTCGTCCTCGCTGCACGAGCCAGCGGAATGACCGTTACCTGATTACAATGGCAAAACTAAGTCGGAAAAATACTGCGCGCCAGTTGGCTTATGGGGCTTCGAGAGTGTGAATTTCGCACCAAACCGTGTCAAGATATCTAAATGCAGCAGAATTGTTCATCCGGAAACTCGCACTCTGCCTACCATTATGCAGAGAGCACTGTACAGCTGTGGTCAATAGTGGTGTATGCCTCACGTTCACGTTCTTCAGATCAATGAGCCAAGATAATATTCGCAGATGAAAGCTGCTGAAGTCTTTTCGTCGAATTCCAAGCTGCAATCGATCTGGTAGGAGAGTGAGACTGCGTATGATGCCAGGAACACCACTGAACGGGACAGATAAGGTTGTCGGGGCATCATAGTGAGGGTCCGTATGACCGTCAGTGGAAATATCGAACTCCAAGGGATGGATCAAGGAACAATTACAGGACAGAAGTATTGCAATGATGTGATTATCTGTCATGTTCTGCTTCGTGCTAGTCACAGATTTCATTTTTATGAACGATAACGCCCGTCCTCCCCCTTCAAGAGCTATGGATGACGTACTGGCTAGGAAGGATATCCTCTGGATGGAGTTGTCAGCGCGCTCCCCTGATATCATTCCAATCGAACGTGTTGCAAGAAGAAATCCCTCACCTGAAACCATTCCACCACTTAGGAGGGGGCTCTCTAGCAAGAACAGGAAAATTTATCGCCAAGACCACTTTGCGCTAAGCGTAAACACCGATGAAAAACATGAATTGCACTGCGGACTGGATATATTGCTATTAAGGACTTCGCTCCGTAGTCGCTTTGTGTAGTGCTGATGACGGAGTGTCACTGCACGACAGGTGGCGCCTGTACCTCTTGTAATACGACAGGTGGCGCCTGTACCTCTTTGTAACACTTTGCAGCCCTTCATGGACTTCATGGACTTCGACAGGTGGCGCCTGTACCTCTTGTAACACGACAGGTGGCGCCTGTACCTCTTTGTAACACTTTGCAGCCCTTCATGGACTTCGACAGGTGGCGCCTGTACCTCTTGTAACACGACAGGTGGCGCCTGTACCTCTTATAACACGACAGGTGGCGCCTGTACCTCTTTGTAACACTTTGCAGCCCTTCATGGACTTCATGGACTTCGACAGGTGCCGCCTGTACCTCTTTGTAACACTTTGTTCTAGAGGTACAGGCTCTTTTGTAACACTTTGTTCTGTTTCGTTCCCTGTTATATGTTGCCCCTGATTTTTTTATATCGTGTGTTTCATTTAACTGCTGCTGTTACCATCGATACACTGTAAGAAGTAAGTGGCGTGAATTCACGGAAAATTCCTAAAAATAACGTGCAGCAAAGTTGCTGGTAGGTGTCCGTTTTTTAACGAAATTTCCATTTTTAAAAGTTCCCGTTTCTTCTAACTTGAGTATTTTGACAGAATTTCCATAAGCAGTAACTCTGTTTATTTCAGAAAAGTCCGTTTCGTTTTTTGCGTATTGATACACTAATTCCGCAAAATCTTCGATTCTAACTTTTTCAGCCCTTTTATTAGAGGTTCTTTCGAAGTTAACGCGTCATCTCCCTTTGCCCCTGGTGGGTTTTGAACTAGGTACTTTTTCAACGTCATGCGCGCATGCTACCGTTTAACCAAAAAAACATGTAACTTACAGTCACGTATAAATTAGAACTCTAATTGTGCTATGACGAAATGTTTTTTTTTTTTTTGTTATTAATGTAAGTGAATTAGTCATTTTATTTTTTATTGGAACTTATTATTTTTCTGAAAAGGTTTGTAATATCAAACAGAGGTCATCGCTCTTTCCACGTTTATATGTGAGTCACAGAAAAATTCTCATTGGCCGCCACCGAGAATCGAACCCAGGTCTTCCAGTTACGCGCAGGATATGCTTCCACTGCACCACAGCGGCCTCGAATTCCTACAGACTCACACACTCTAACTGCCAAGCCAATTTGGCAGGTTGCTTCTTGGAGCCCCGCACAATGCTCTGGGGATTCACCAAAGATGGTAAGCAGCAACTCCAAGAAGCAACCTGCCAAATTGGCTTGGCAGTTAGAGTGTGTGAGTCTGGAGGAATTCGAGACCGCTGTGGTGCAGTGGAAGCATATCCGGCGCGTAACTGGAAGTCCCTGGGTTCGATCCCCGGTGGCGGCCAATGAGAATTTTTCCGTGACTCATTTATAAACGTGGAAAGAGCGATGACTTCTGTTTGATGTTCCACGTCAAATGTCTGTATTAATTATTCATTCGCTTTCTAATTATTTGTTCAGTTGCTGCTTACCATCTTTAGTGAATCCCCAGAGCATTGTGCGGGGCTCCAAGAAGCAACCTGCTAAATTGGCTTGGCAGTTAGAGTGTGTGAGTCAGGAGGAATTCGAGACCGCTGTGGTGCAGTGGAAGCATATCCGGCGCGTAACTGGAAGACCCTGGGTTCGATTCCCGGTGGCAGCCAATGAGGATTTTTCCGTGACTCACTTATAAACGTGGAAAGAGCGATGACCTCTGTTTGATGTCCTTAGTCCACGTCAAATGTCTGTATTAATTAGGTTTGTAATAATTCTATTGTTTTCTGTAGGAGAACTTACAAATTACGTATTTTTTCATAGTGAAGTTTCGAAGCAACAGAGTGCTTTGTAACTTAAAATCTTATTAAACTGATTATAACTTTCAATCATCTTTAAGCAAATGTGAAATGTACTGCTTTATAGTGTTATTTCACAAAACCCCAAAATATAAAATTTATTCTTGATAGTTATTATAAATTTTGTTTAAGGAGGAGTCCACAAACTGATATACACAGATCATAAATTCAAAATCACCTGTACAATAATTTAAGTACCCCGTTTCTTACCGTAACACAATGACTGCTGCACAAAATGAGGGAAAAAATATCGTGTGCCACAAAACCAAATTTTTTTTTTTTTTTTTTTTTATTGGAGGTTTAACGACCACCGTGAGCAACTCAATGGGCCATAAGCAGTCGCCCGTCCCTAATTTAGGGTCACTGGTTCCAGGGAAGAGAGAGAGCCAGTGCCGTAAGACAAACACAACATCCATGCCTGACCGGGATTCAAACCCGGACCCCTTACGGACGAATGATCAGAGGCCAGCGCCTTAGACCACTGCACCACCGGAGCGGCCCAATTTTTTTTTTTTGTTTTGTTATTGTTGGAAGTTTAACGACCACCGTGAGGGATGAGTGACTGCTATAAGCAGGCGGCCATCCCTAATTTTGGGACACTGGTTCCAGGGAAGGGAGAGAGTCAGTGCCGTAAGACAAACACAACATCCATGAGTCACCGGGATTTAAAGCCGGACACATCTCGGACGAATGGTCAGTAGCCAGCGCTCAGACCACTGCGCCACAGGGGCAGCATAACCAAAATTCATGCGATATGCTATCCACAATATCCGATTTCGCTACAGAACTTCAAAACCAGATCCTCCGAGAGACGATTGAAATTTAATGGTTAACCAGACCTCAAGTATTCCCGCGAATCCCTCCTATTACCGGAAATTTTCAATTATATGGACATCGAAAAAGTGAGGACAGAATTTTCCCGTTAATATATTAAAGGAATTGCTGAAAGGTTTCTGATAATTCAGAATTTTCCGTTATCATCTCTTAAAAACGGAAATTTACCGTAACTATACGGAAGGAATTGCGTAGAGGTTCCCAAAAGTTCAGAATTGTGCGTAAAAACGGCAGTTTAATGTAATTAACAAAAAAAAAATGCAAAAAGGTTTCTGAAAATTCAAAATTTTCCGTTAACACCTCTTGAAAACGACAGTTTACCGTCAATATACGAAAGGAATTGCGGAAATTTTTCTGAAAATTCAAAATTTTACGTTAGTAACTCTTAACAAGAAAGATGACACCGAATTTTCGGGTGTAATAAGCACGTCTTTTCAATCCGTTCTGACGCAAATTAAATTTATCAAAGCTATTCAAAGTCAATGGAACCGGTGTGGAAAACAATAGTATCTGACGGAAGAAAGAAGTTTTTCAATCGGGATTTTAATACCTCAGATATTGCTGTAAACGGAATCGTGAGCTTACGCCCTCTGGTTGCAGACTTGTGCGTTAAGAAAAACAAGAATTTATATGAGAAACATTTCGCACCAGAAACGCTCTGCAACACAGAAATAATTTTTCAAATCGGACTCTTAGAAACAGAGATATCGACAAAAATAAGATGTGACTTTACGTCCCCTGGTGGGAAAACCATGCATTAATTTAGGAAGAAAGTATTCTCAAAAGGATTTTCCATATGAGCGGTATCGGTCCAAGAAAAAAAAATTAGTCAAGTTTTCAGGAGCCCAGATTTTGCTACAAATACATCAGAAGCAGAAATTAACACTTATGAACCCTGGTGGCCAAAGCATTCTTTACCAAACATTAGAAATTATGTGAGAGAACATTTTCCATCGGTACTTGTATGCGATGCAGGAAGAATTTTTCAAATCGGAGTTTTAGAAGCAGAAATAACGCAGAAAACGCAATTTGCTTTTGTGCCCCTTAGCGGAAAGTCTATGATTTACGTGAAAATTTTGAATTTTTAGGAAAAACATTTCGCATCGGAAACACTATCCAACAAAGAAGGAATTTTCCAAATCGGACTCCTAGAAGTAGAGATATTGACAAAAATCTGATATACATCTACGCCCTCTGGCGCAGAAACCATGCAATATTTTAAGAAGAAAATGTTTCTAAATGGTTTTTCGACATGAGTACTATCGGTCTACAAACGACGTTTTTTCAATCGAGATTTTAGAAGCTCATATTTTGCTGCAAATACATCAGAAGCGGAAATTAAGATTTACGCTCCCTGGTGGCCAAACCAGTTTTTCACAAAAATTAGAAATTATGTGCAAACGATTTCCCATCAGGAGCTCTATCCGGTTAGGAAATAATTTTTCAAATCGGAGAATTAGAAACAGAGATATAGGAGGAAACGCAAATTACCTCTGCGCCCCCTAGCGGAAAGTCAATAAATTACTGGGAAATTTTGAAATTATATGAAAAACATGTTTCACTGAAAACACTATCAAACAAAGAAGAAATTTTTCAAATCAGACTTCTAGCAGTGGAGATATTGACGAAAATGAGATACACATCTACGCCCCCTGGCGGAGAAACTGTGGAATATTTAAAGAAGAAAATATTCCGAAAAGGTTTATGGATGTGAGTGGCATCAGTCCACGAATGAATTTTTCAATCGATATTTTAGAAGCTCAGATTTTATGGTAAATATATCAGAAGCAAAAATTAACACTTACGTTCCCTGGTGGCCAAAGTATTCTTTACTAAAAATTTGAAATGCAAAAGATTTTTCATCAAACGGTGTATCTGCAGAAGAAAAAATTTTTCAATTCGGAGTTTTAGAAGAAGAGTTATCGGGAAAAATGTAATTTACTTTTACGCCCCCTAGCGGAAAATATATGCGTAATTTGAAAAAGTAATTGTATCTAAAATACTCTTCGACATTAATGAAATCGAAAGACAAAATAGTTTTTACAATCGTATCTTTAGAAGCAAATATACGGATTAAAACGTATTTTTGAATTCGACATCATCTGCATTTACGCCCTCTAGCGGCGAAATCGTACATCGTAAAAAAAAAAAACGAAATAAAGGATCATCATTCCCATATTTCAAGCTTCCCAATGCAAAAAGAATTTTTATAATAGGACTAATAGTTGCAGAGATATCGTGGGTACAGGCGGACGGACGGACGGACGGACAAACCAATAACGTAAACACGACTTTTTTTTACAAAACGGTAGTTTACCGTCAAAATATCAAAGAAATTTCGGAACGATTTCTGAAAATTCAGAATTTTCCGTTAACACCTTTTAAAAACAGTAGTTTACTTCCAAATACAAAAGGAATTACGGGAAGGTTTCTGAAAATTCAGAATTTTCCGTTAACACCTATTTAAAATGGTAGTTTACCGTCAAAATGCGAAAGGAATTGCGGAAAGGTTTCTGATAATTTAGAATTTTCCGTTAACACCTTTTAAAAACAGTAGTTTACTTTCAAAATACAAAAAGGAATTACGGGAAGGTTTCTGAAAATTCAGAATTTTCCGTTAACACCTATTTAAAATGGTAGTTTACCGTCAAAATGCGAAAGGAATTGCGGAAAGGTTTCTGATAATTTAGAATTTTCCGTTAACACCTTTTAAAAACAGTAGTTTACTTTCAAAATACGAAAGGAATTACGGGAAGGTTTCTGAAAATCCAGAATTTTCCGTTAACACCTTTTAAAAACAGTAGTTTACTTTCAAAATACGAAAGGAATTACGGGAAGGTTTCTGAAAATTCAGAATTTTCCGTTAACACCTTTTAAACACAGTAGTTTACTTTCAAAATACGAAAGGAATTACGGAATGGTTTCTGAAAATTCAGAATTTTCCGTTAACACCTATTTAAAATGGTAGTTTACCATCAAAATGCGAAAGGAATTGCGGAAAGGTTTCTGATAATTTAGAATTTTCCGTTAACACCTTTTAAAAACAGTAGTTTACTTTCAAAATACGAAAGGAATTACGGGAAGGTTTCTGAAAATTCAGAATTTTCCGTTAACACCTTTTAAAAACAGTAGTTTACTTTTAAAATACGAAAGTAATTACGGGAAGGTTTCTGAAAATTCAGAATTTTCCGTTAACACCTATTTAAAGTGATAGTTTACCGTCAAAATGCGAAAGGAATTGCGGAAAGGTTTCTGATAATTTAGAATTTTCCGTTAACACCTTTTAAAAACAGTAGTTTACTTTCAAAATACGAAAGGAATTACGGGAAGGTTTCTGAAAATTCAGAATTTTCCGTTAACACCTTTTAAAAACAGTAGTTTACTTTCAAAATACGAAAGGAATTACGGGAAGGTTTCTGAAAATTCAGAATTTTCCGTTAACACCTATTTAAAATGGTAGTTTACTGTCAAAATGCGAAAGGAATTGCGGAAAGGTTTCTGATAATTCAGAATTTTCCGTTAACACCTCTTTAAAACGGCAGTTTACCGTCAAATACGAAAGGAACTGTGGAAAGGTTTGAAAATTTAGAATTTTTCTGGCGTACGAAAAATCCTTGGAATTAAAAATAATTTTCCCCACCATTTCATGGAAAAGGTTGTATCAGGAATGTACTTCGTTAATTTGCGAAAGGAGTCACAGAAAATGGCGCATGGGTTTCGGAAAATGTTTTTTCAGTTTACCACCAGTCATCATCATCATCAACCATTATCAATCCACTGCTGGATGGAGGTCTCCCCAAGTTTCTTCCACAATTGTCTGTCTTGAGCCTGTCTCCTTCATGTCACTCCAGCAAACTTTCGAATTTCATCCACCCATCTCCCATGGGGTCTTTTCCTATCCTCGGAATCCAGTCTAACATTTCGGTTGTCCATCAATGATCCGTTCTTCTGGCAACGTGTCCAGCCCATTGCTCGTTCTTGACAGACGTAGTGTTGGTGTCTCTAATATTTTATGCATTTTATTGTGAAATACCCAAGGAGGTTAGAAGAAGAGGAGGTGAAGGGACCCGTTTTGAGTGAAGCCAAAACAGATCAGCTGTTTCTGTGCTCTCTCTGAGGTGGTGGAAGTCTGCGCTGAAAGAGTTCGGGAACGTGACGTCACTTCCTGTGGCTTAAGCAGTTTTGCTTAGCGCATGCAAACCAAGCATGGAAAGAAGGAATATTTCGGACTTCTTATTTCTTAACATTAGGCTTTTGGTTATATTTTAAACATGGTTACTTGCACATAGGCAGTATGCATGGTTACTTGCACATGAGAAGTATGCATGGTTACTTGCACATGGGCAGTAAGTAACCATGCGCACTATGCACTTCCGCTCAAAAAATGATTATTTTGTTCAATTTTTTAAAGAAATACCAACACATATTTCACTGTTTTTCCTGAAAATTTTGTATTATGGGAATGAATATTTCAGCCTCAATATTTTTCATGCCTGTATGGGTGGAGTAAGGGTCCGAAAAACCCGTTCAAAATCGCGATTTCCCCATAGAGATATACAGGAGATTCTTAGGTTGGGCGCATTGGCGTAGTCAGCTGATAAAAAGTGGAGTCACACCAGAAGCACAGGGAGAGGGGCTGTTGCCAGCTCCTCTTACTTCTAACCTCCTTGGAAATACCTCGTCCCTCAATTACCTGTTACGTGGCACGCCTGTCTAAAGGTACTGTGTACGTTTTGAGCTACTTTTCTGGCGTTATCGTCCTTGTATTAGTTCATATTCATCCGTTTTCATATCGTTTGCTCCTTTGTTTACGTTTAGAAGCTGCCAACATGACGGCTTCCGGTCTTTCCTTATCATCTCTGAGCGTGGCGGATGCACGTAAAGTCACACTTCCCACATCCATGGAAGTTGACATACTCTCGTCTTCAGATGTGTCTGCTCAGATGCCTTCCCAGCTTCCTAGTACTCTTGCACCGGAGCCTTCAGTGGACTTGGCAGCGCTTCCTTCTTCAGCTTCTACCTCTAACTCGGTGCCCTCCCTGGGTACTACTGATACTACTGCTTTACCTTCTGCCTGTGATTATCTTCCCTCACAGCCTTCTGTGCCTACCGGCTCCGCACAGACTTCTCTCTTCCGAGGATGTCATTTGCCTCTACAGTGCAACGAAGCGCTACTTCTACGTCCGATTCTTCTCAACCTGACGGCCTTTTGCTATCAACACCTATTGTTCAGGTATCCAACCACAAGGTGAAGGTAACGATTGATGACAATTCGCAGATTGGCCGTGAGTTCCATAACCTCCTGGATAGAAGTGTGCTCTTTCATGCCTTACCAAATACTCCTTTGCCGCGCTACATGGAGGCCCTCTCTGATCATGTGTCTTTTGCGTCTATTGCCGGAATTTCTCGTACCCCTCGGGGTATCTCAGTGCAGTTCAAACACAAGGCGGATGCTGTTTTTTTCTTGTGCACGGGCTTTCGATTGGAACAAATCATCTCATCCCTTCGCCTCTTTCCAAGCGTCCGGTGAACATAAGGTTCTATCCTGTTCCACAGGAAGTGCCTGATACTGCGCTTCCTCTCCTTGTCAATCATGTTTGTAAAATCGTTGGCAAGGTCCGTCGCCTTTCTGACGCTACACGCGGAACTCGATTTGCACATGCTACAGGACCTCGCCGTCAGTTGTTGGTCGTCTTTCCCACTGAGAATGCCTTGGCGGATTGTTCTACAGACGCTATTGCAGAAATTGACTCCCGCACGTACAGTTTCCACCACTCACTATTGTACTCACTGTCTTACACAGGATCATAACACTGCCTCCTGCGTGCGCATATGCCGTGGTCTTTCTTCTAGCTCGCCTCAGAGTGCCAATCATTCTGGTTCTTCTACCATCCTCTCTTCTAGTGTTTTTCCAGACGCGACCTCTTCTTCTCTCCGTCAGACGCACCTTCCAGTCAAGGACAATGATCCCTTTCCTCCTCTTCCGCACCGTACGGACGTGTATCCTCCTTCTGGGTCAGTAGCGAAGTCATCCACTATGGATGTCGATTAATTGGTTCACAAATTGTCTGGAAATGTTCATATATGACGCCGAGTTAACTATGCTGCTGAAGGAAATGGGTCCAATTATTCTGGTTCCGGGTACAACACACCAAACACCGACTACTGCAGTATGTAATGGGGTTTTCGTGTAATTCATGTGACTTATCTGTAGCCCAGATGCGGGAGTTTGGGGAATTGACATGCTCGTCCAAATGAAACCCTGCTTCGTCAGCGAACTTGGTGAAATCCAAAATGTTCGGAATTGCGAGTAAAAATGACAGGAACCAGTGAAAATAAGACACACGCTTTTCAAGATTCTGTTCTTGCAACTCTTGCACAATTGTCACACGGTACGGATTAACCAACACTTTCTCTTTGGCAGATGGAAACAGAATACCCAGTTTCTTGTGACAAACATCGTGATGACTTCTTCGGTGATACCAGCAGGCTGTGTTTCACGTCTTCGATTTTTTCTTCCGCTAAAGGAGGTCCGCCACTGTATTGGTTCAAAACACTGCCCGTGGTTTTAAATTTCTTAGCTAACCTGGCGACGTAACGTTTGTCTGGCGCTTTTCTTCCCCAAACTTCTCCAAGAATTCACACTGTGCTATCTTCATAAGCTTTGTTATCCAATAACTTTTCACAATAAACACCTACCCGCAACGGTATACACAGCCATCCTGAACGACGTTCAATGACACAGTAAAACACACAAATTGCCTCCGGACAAAATTAGCATGCCCGGCCATCTGGTGGGGTGACGTCACAGTGAGTCATCGCCTTATCAGGAAAATTACTCCCGCACGTTTCTCAAGGGTCAAGGTCACTTCTAAATCAAACGTCGTGTTTCTATGTAAACTGGGAAGAAAACAGTAGTTGGTTGTTTGGGGGAATACCTAGTTAAATACATTTTATGTTTTGCAGGATGAATGATGTGTGAAATAAAAACTGAGTATAAATAAAAAAAAAGCAAATCCTGATTTTTACACGTGACACTGTTAGTATTGAATGCAAATTAGTCTGAATGGTATGGAAGACAAGGTGAATGAGCTTGTGCATTCACGAAGCATGCTTGACAACGAAAACAGAATAGACAGGGAAATCCATACGTGAGTGAATTCAGCTTTGAAAGTCACAGTTGTTTTTGGAAGATTATATATGATTGACGGGAGGACAAAAAAGCCCCGAATCGTTGTAGGCCTACACCGACAAGTCATTCCATTATGACCATCCCCAGCCTAGAGAAATGAGCGGGCCTGGAGATCGAACGATAGCGCAGGTGAAGTTCACAAAGCAGTATACACTGAGTGGCCACTTTATTATGACCACCCCCTCAGTACTTCGTTGGGCCACCTTTTGCCTTTAATACTGCGTCGATTCTTCGAGGCATGGACTCCACGAGATGTTGATAGGTGGTTTGTGGAATCTGAGACCATGCTTGATGAATAGCACTTTCCAGGAGTGTGAGATTGCAGGGTTGTGGATCCAGCTGTCTAATGGATCGTTCAACTTCGTCCTACAAATTCTCAATCGGGTTGAGATCTGGAGATTGTGGGGGCCATCTCAGCAAAGTAAACTCACCGGCATGTTCCTGAATCCAATCCTGTACAATACGAGCACTATGGCAGGACGCTTTATCTTGTTGAAAGTAGCCATTGCCATTGGGATAAACCATCCACATGACAGGATGCACTTGGTCCGCAACGATGTTTAGATATGTTGTGTCAGTCAGACGTTGATCAATACGAAGTAAAGGACCCAAAGCATGCCAGGAAAACATTCCCCAAACCATAACGTTGCCTCCACCAGCGTGAAGGGTTGTAGCAATTCATTTGGGGTCCATGCTTTCGTGCTGTTTCCGCCAAATTCTCACTCGGCCATCGGCATAGTGCAACTCAAAACGTGATTCATCGGACCACATAATTTGTTTCCAATTATCGACTGTCCAATCCTTGTGCTCCTGTGCGAACTTGAGACGTTTTTTCTTGTTAACTGCAGACAGCAAACGTGTTCGAACAGGCCTTTGCCGCCCCGGTGGCGCAGTGGTCTAAGCGATGGCCTCTGATCATTCGTCCGAAAGGGGTCCGGGTTTGAATCCCGGTGAGGCATGGATGTTGTGTTTGCCTTAAGGCACTGGTTCTCTCCCTTCCCTGGAACCAGTGACCTTAAATTAGGGACGGGCGACTGTTTATAGCCCATTGAGTTGCTCACGGTGGTCGTTAAACCATCAATCAAAAAAAAAAAAAAAAAAAAAAAAAAAAGAACAGGCCTTTGGCTGCCATATCCCATCCGATGCAGTGTACGGCGAACAGTGCGTGCAGAGATCATTTGAGGGGATCCTTGATTAAGATGGTCTGTAATTTGCTGCACTACTGCCCTTCTGTTGTCTGTTACCAGTCTGGACACTCTCCGTTCCGCCCGAGCAGTCACTAGTCGATGACGACCACACGTTGCACGTAGAGACCCAGTTTTTTGGCTGACAGTCCAGTCTCTAAACACTTTAACAACAGCTGCTCTGGAACATTTAACGAATGCGGCGGTTTAGGTGATACTCGCTCCTTGGCTCCGAGCTCCTACAATCATCCCACGTTGGAAGTGCGTCAAATCGCATTTTTTATCCATCTGGTCACCCAAACATCCCTTCTACTACTGTCGCAAGCACTAAACTTTTCCCTTTTTATACTAGCCTCGCCCTCTGGCGGCAACAGCGTGCAGCCATAGGTGGTCATAATAAAGTGGCCACTCAGTCTATATACAACCCTAGGACCGGCTATCGGTTACTAGAGTGTTCAGAGTCAGAATGGGAAAAGCTGCCGATTTATCGGAGTTTGATAAAGGACCAATTGTGATGCACGGAGCCTCGGAACTACGATCTTGAAAAGGCGCGTCTTGTGGGTTGTTCACGTGCGGCTGTAGTGACTGCGTATCAAAAGTGGTGCACAGATGGCTAAACGACAAAACGTCGTCTAGCCATGTATCGTCCGCAGCTCAGTGATGCCAGAGAAGAGCGGAGACTGTAGCGCATTGTTCACGGCGACAGTAGGACCACAGTACGACAAATCACCCGCAGCTACCACAATGGTGATCAGGGCAATATGTCACAGCACACAGTTCATCGTAGCCTTCTGCGCATGAGCCTGCGTAGCCGAAGATGCAGCCTGGTACCCATGCTCACTGCAAGTCATCGCCAACAACGCATGAAATGGGCCCAAGATCATCGAGATTAGATCGTGGATAATTGAAAGAAAGTGGCCTGGTCTGAGGAATCGAGATTCTTGGTGCATCACGTAGACGGCCGAGCGCAGATACGCCTATTACAGCGGAGGCTATGGCACTTGGATGCACTATTGGCGGAAACATGCCCGGGGCGGTGGTGTTATGTTGTGGGCGATGTTTTCTTGGGACACTTCAGGCCCCATTATCCTAATAGCACAACCCATGTCAGCTGTCAGGTATCTGAACATCGTTGCGGACCAAGTTCCTTCATTCATGGCAGCTGTGTTCCATGCTGGTGATGGCCATTTCCAAAAGGATAATGCGCCATGCCACACTGTAAGAATCGTCAAGGTGTGGTTCGATGAACATGCCGAAGACTCTCTTTTAATGCCCTGGCGTTCAGATTCACCTGACACGAACTCAATCGAACATTTGTGGTTCGGTTGGGAAAAGCGGATTCGAGCTAAATCACCACCACCCCGAAGTGTACGGGAACTAGAGGAAGGACCTGCTGTTGACATTATGGTACCAGATACTCCAGGACACCTACCGCCATCTGATCGAATCGATACCTCGCCGAGGGACCGCTGTTTTGCTGGCTAAAGGGTCCTGCAGCTCATTAAATAGGTGGTCATAATTTAATGGCTCATTGGTGTACATGAAATTGTCATTGTTCCTGCTCTGATGTATGGTAGTAAAGCCTGAGTACTTTCAGGATAGATACAGGAGCCATCTGTGAGCTGGAGAGATAACGTTACTTAAGGGAATTTGTTGAAAGACTCGTTCTGAACATGTGAGGAACGCAGATGTGTTGCAGATGCATAAAGCGAAGAAAAATGTTGTGAGCAGGGTGGATAAAAATATTTGGAGGTAGTTTGGCCATGCTGAAAGAATGACTGATAAGGTGCTGAAAGAAATTATTCAGACCAAGTGGCAGGAGATAGAAGTAGAGAACGGACATGGAAATCGTGGGAGAACCAGGTTCAAGAATGTCTGTAAGAGAAAACGATAATGAGTATGAAGTACAGAGAGCGGCAATTGAGTAATGATACTATTTTTTTTAAATCCTTGGAAAACACACGGGTCAGGAAGGCATGGTTTCTTTATAAGTCATTTATCAGTTATGCGGTTTCAACAGCGTTTGTTTTGTTTTTTCTTTTCGTGGAGGTTTGACTACCACCGTGAGCTACTCAATGGGTTATAAGTAGTCGCCCATCCCAAATTTAAAGCCACTGGTTCCAGGGAAGGGAGAGAGCCAGTGCCGTAAGACAAACACAACATCCATGCTTCACCGGGATTCGAACCTGGATCCCTCTCGGACGAATGATCAGAAGCCATCGTTTAGACCACCGGGTCGGCGCAACAGTGTTTTCGTGAGATTTGTGCAAATGATTGCTGTCATTTCTTTGCAGAAGTCAGGCACTTTATCATTTTGGCGAGGTTATGAACACGATATTTCGAATCGTTACTATTTGCTACTTACGATTGCACTAAAGAGAGAGCGCAGTCTTGTAATAGTGCTGAGTATAGGGAGAATTGTATCAATTTCGATATGCTCTCTGACTAAGCTATTTGATAAAGGAAAGTGTTTGCGAAGCGACCTATTGCTCACGAAAGTAAATAAAAGTAAATCGCGTTAGTGCGACTTTTAACTTCGTTTGTATGTTATATTTCTTACAGTGCTTAATTAGCACTTTAAGATTACAGCTGCAAGGAAGTGAAGTTAGCCACCCCGGTGGCGCAGTGGTCTAAGGCGCTGGCCTCTGATCATTCGTCCGTCTGGGGTCCGGGTTCGAATCCCGGTGAGGCATGGGTGTTGTGTTTGTCTTACGGCACTGACTCTCTCTCCCTTCCCTGGAACCAGTGACCCTAAATTAGGGACGGGCGACTGCTTATAGCCCATTGAGTTGCTCACGGTGGTCGTTAAACCTCAATAAAAAAAAAAAAAAAAAAAGAAGTGAAGTTATCCGGGGATTTAAACTAAAGCAATTAAGTAACTTTAAGTGTAGCTTTATAATGAAGCAGTAACTTCAGCAAATTTAAGCCTCGGCGTGTAAACGGTGTAGTCCGTTACACTGAAGTTCTGTATGTTAGAGTAATAGTTCGAACCTACAAACAGATCCTTAAACTAACTATTAGTTTACACATTCCTAGATCAAAATCGAAAGATTCGGTTTCAACTCCCGTCCAACACATTTTTTAAGTTTTTTGTGGTGTTTTCCATAAATGATGACGGGATTTTTGTAGCAATAAGTAAAAACCATTTTTTGTGATGATTTGCGCCAACCGATTCACATAAGCCTCCGGAATCTATGTTTCTTGTTTTGTTTTGTTTTGTTTTTCATTGTGAAAGAATGCTTTGTCACTGCAGAAGTTTGTTGCTCAGCGAAAGGGATGATTTCCTGAACAAATAGGAAAATGGGACAGGATTTCTGCGGACCATCATTGTGGAAGTAAAGATGACGCTGCGTCGCTGTGCATTTCGCTAACGTCATTGATGACTGAAATTGGCTAGATTTGTGTCCGAAGGTATTTAATGATTTGTAAGCATGATCCAATGAGTTGAGTCATGATTCAGTCAAATGACAGAATCATGACTCAACGAAAATTCAAGATGAGTGTAATACATATGTATCAGCGCCTATGCTCTGTATGACTTCCTTCACTTCTTACAATACCTGCGATTTTCACAGCTCTTGACACAGTTCATCAACTTCAAGCAGAAATCTACTCTCAAAGCTGTTCTGTTTTATAATTCCGGGATATCAGGTTGTAGATATGAATACTTTTTTGCCTCTTCTTAAAACTCTTTCTTCTATTTTTTTAAGTAGTGGTTTCTTCAGCTTTTACTTTCACCTGTTTTCACCATTTTTTTTTTTTAATTTCGAAACTCTTAGATCAATAAGAAGGACATTTTAAAGAAAAGAAATGCGATATCCTTCTTAACCTTGATGCGATAGCTTCATACATTATTATTTTAACAGAATGAAGGAATTGTGCTTTATACATATCATTGCGGTAAACGTAATTTTCACATGAATGAACTGAAAAACAAGAAGTAACTATTCAACATGAATTAAAAAATATAGCAGTGTGTATGTTGTGGTGATTACAACTTAAATCACCAGTAAGTTTACTTGCTTAACTGTTTTTCTCTGCTAATGTTCGTAATAAACTTAGTTAACATACGCTATAAAAACCAAACAGTGTGAACTTTCGGAAAATTCCTGAAGATATTTGTTACTGTTGTCTTTGACTCGATGATACGAAGTCCGGGTTCGAATCCCGGTGAGGCAGTTTTTAGGCAATTACAACGCGTTGAAAGGAATTTAACATTTGCGAGTAAATTAATGTGTGAAATACACATACACAGTGTGGCAAATAATTTTTAAGACTGGGTCTGTAAAATGAAATAGAAACAAGAAATTATAATTTGTTTTGGTTTGTTATTCAAAATCAGTCCCTCCGGCTTCAATACACTTGTTACAGCGATTTAATAATGATTCGAATGCCTGTTCCAGTTCACTTTGCGTAATTGCCTCCAAAGCACGCGTCGAAGCTGTTTGTATGGTCAAAATATCATCAAAACAACACCCTTTAAACGCCATTTAAAGTTTTGTGAATAAAGAAAAGTCGCAGACAGCTAAATCAGGCGAATACGGTGGATGATTCAACACACAGATGTTATTTTTAGCCAAAAATCTACAAACAAGAAGTGAGGTGTGACTGGGTGCATATCGTGCACCAAACACAAACTGTTTTCATCCCGATATTCTGGACGAATGCGACGAATTCTTCCCATCAAACGCCTCAAAACATTTAAATAAAACTCACCAGTAATTGTTTGTCCACTTGGAACAAATTCTTTGTGGATAATAATACCCTTACTATTGAAGAATGTAATGAGCATTGTTTTGATTTTCGATCGAACTTTTGTTTTTTTGGCTTGTGGTGAGTTTTTTGACTTCCATTCCGCACTTTATCACTTTCTTTTAGGATCATATTGAAAACACCATGTTTCATCACCTGTAACAATCGATTTTAAGATGGTTGGATCATTTTCAGCGGCTGAAATGATGTCTCTGCAATGTGCACTTCTCCTTGATTTTTGTTCATTGGTTAACGTGTGTGTAACAAATTTAGCACAGACTTTTGTTTTGCCCAAATCTTCATGTAGGATGGTTCGAATCGTTTCTTTGTTGATGTTTAAAGACTCTTCCATCATTCTTAGTAACGCACATCGATTGTTTGCCACGAAATCACGCACTTTTTCAAAAATCTCAGGTGTCCTAGATGAACTTGATCTTCCGGTATGTTTATCATCTTCTAGCGTCTCTCTTCTGTCCAAAAAACGTTTGTGCCACAGGAAAACATTTGATCTACTTAAACAAAACTCACCGTAAACTTGTTTCATCATTTGGTACGTTTCCGAGGCACTTTTACCAAGTTTTGCGTTAAATTTAATAACAGCCCTTTGTTCCATCTTAATTATTCAACATGAAAAAAAAAATACTTCTTCAATGAACGGCCGTTTCGTTTGAGTTACTTTAACAACTGCGCAGTACTTTTGGAAGAAAGCAAGCAGATGGTCACGGTTTATAACGCATTTGCAATTACACTGGTGGCGCCACTGTAGGTTGAAATCTAGCGCCAGTCTTAAAAATTCTTTGACGCACTGTATATCATCATCATCATTGTCAACCATTATCAATCCACTGCTGGACGAAGGTCTCCCCAAGTTTCCTCCACAACGGTCTGTCTTGTGCCAGTCTCCTCCATGTCACCCCTGCATACTTTCGAATTTCATCCACCCATCTCCCATGTGGTCTTCTTCTGGGTCTTTTCCTGTCCCTTGGAATCCAATCTAAAATTTCGGCTGTCCATCGATGATCTGTCCTTCTGGCAGTATGTCCAGCCCATTGCCATTTCAGGGATTTAACTCTGATCATGATGTCTTCCACTCTTGTCATTTTTCGGATCCACGAGTTCCTCTTCTTATCTCTCCTGGTTACACCAAGCATGCACCTCTCCATGCTTCTTTGAGTTGTCTGCAGCCTTTGTATGTCTCTTTTAGTTAAGGTCCACGTCTCTGCACCATACGTAAGCACTGGAAGGATGCATTGATCAAACACTTTTCTTTTAAGACATAATGGCATATTGCTCTTGAAAATTATGCTGTTTCTTCCAAAAGCTCTCCAGGCAAGTTTTGTACGCCGATTAATTTCTTCATCAATGTGACCCTCACTTGATATCTGTTGTCCAAGATAAACGTATGTGTCTGTTATCTCCAGCTTTTCTCCATCAATCGATAAATCTTCATTTCTTGTAAAAGCATTGAACATCACTTTTGTCTTCTGAAAGTTCATTTTTAATCCCACTTCTTTACTCTTGTCAGCAAGTTCCTGGATCATACTCTGCAGCTCTGATGGGGTAGTTGCAAAAATGACTACGTCATCAGCAAAACGAAGGTGGGTTAGATAATCTCCATTAATCTTTATCCCCTTGTTTTCCCAGCTCAGCGACTGAAAAACACCCTCCAATGTGGCATTAAAGAGCTTCGGAGATATGGTGTCACCTTGTCTCACTCCCTTTCCAATTTTTACGTGTGTTGTATTTTCAAACAGCCTAATCTTTGCACTTGCATTTTCATAGGTGTTATTAATAATATTAATGTATGCATCTTCAATACCGCAGGTTTTCAGAGCCATTGTAACTGCTGACGGTTTCACCGAATCAAAGGCTTTTTCATAATCGATAAAAGCCATGCACAATGGAAGTTCATATTCCCTCGCTCTTTCAATTAGTTCTCTCAGCACGTGGATATGATCTATTGTGCTGTAGCCACTCCTGAATCCAGCTTGTTCTCTCGGTTGAGCCATGTCTAGTGCTACCTTCAAGCGGTGTGAAAGAACTTTAGTGAAGATTTTATAAACTACTGATAGGAGGCTGATAGGTCTGTAGTTTCCGAGATCCTCAATGTCACCTTTCTTATGTAGCAGGATCATTGTAGCGGTGTTCCAATCCTCAGGAATCTTTCCTTCATTAAGGCATCGAGTGAAAATTTGGGCGAGTACTGTTTCGATTTCTCCACTTGCTTCTTGTATGATGTCTACAGTAATTCCATCTTCTCCTGGAGCTTTTCCTCGCTTCATGTTCTTGATTGCATGTGCAACTTCTGCTGGAAGGACTGGAGGAACTCTGGTACTGGTATCTTTCATGATGTCTGGAGTGCATATATCATCCCTTTCATATAATTTGGAGTAGAAATCTTTCACTCTTGTCAAGATTTCGCCTCTATTTCTTGTTACAGAACCATCTTCTTTTCTCAGTGCCATAATCTGTTTTCTTCCCTTACTGAGATGTCCCTTTGCTATCTTTAGGCTTTGGTTGTTTTCAATTGCTTTCCTCACTAGTTCACAGTTGAATTTCCTTACGTCTTCAGTGATACTTTTTCTTACTGTCTTGCATAGCTCTATATATTCCACTTTGGAAGTCACATCTTCTTTATTTGTCCTCATCTCTCTTCTTTTTTGCATCAACATTTTGGTTTTTCCTGATAATTTGTTCACATGCAACTTGTTCTTAGACCCAGCTAATTTTGTTGCTGTTTCCATAAGAGCTTTGGTTATTTTTCTGTTAACTTCAGAGATGTCCACTTCTTCCGATGTTAGGCCTTCTAAAGCAGAGAACCTGTTCTTCAGTTCTAACTTGAAGGTATTATGGTGTTTTTAAGGTTGGTTATGTCAATAGATTTTGTTTGTCTTATGAGCTTGCCACGTTCAAGTTTGGTGTTGAGGTGCATCTTACATCTCACCAATCTATGGTCACTACCTGTGTTGAACTTGTTTAGCACACTGCAGTCTTCTATGACGAATTTTTTGTTACACATAATAAAATCAATTTCACTTGTCGTCCCATTTGGATGTCTCCATGTCCATTTCCTGTGTGGCTTTTTCTTGAAGAAGGAGTTCAAGATGAAAAACCCTTCTGCCTCTGCAAACTCTACGAGAGTATTTCCACGCTGGTTTCTGTAGGACTGATACTATTTTTCCTATCGCGAATCGGCAAAACAAAAAACGTGCTATAAAATTAGTGTCAGTCCTACAATGACTGTAGTGTGAGTATATGTGTATTTCACACATTAATTTACTTGCAAATGTTAAATTCCTGAAAATAACCTGCGGCAAATTCGGCGGTACGTGTCTTTTAACGGAATTTCCGTTTTTAGAAGTTCCCGTTTCTTTCGACTTCCGTATTTTGGCAGCTTTTCGGTAGTCAGTAATTCAGTTTATTTCAGAATATGTCCGTTTTTCATTTTTTTTGGCATTAATACAAAAATTTCGAAAAATACCCGTATTGGACATTTTCAGATTCTTTCCGTTTACACCTGGTGGAAATCGAACCAGTCTCGGTCAGCTTCGGAAACGCGCGCTCAATCGGTCCAACCAGAAATCCACACAAAGCGGGGTGAAATATTAAGTTGAACTCTAATTACGCAATGAATAAATTTTGTTGCTATTAATGCGGGTGGATTAGTATTTTTGCTTTATTTTCGAGCTCATTATTTTTCGGAATATGTTCATAAGAATTTTCTATAGAAGGACTTATTAAATTACTTATTTTTAATAGTGATTTTTTGAAGAAACAGAATGCTTTGGATCTTGAGATTTCTTTTAAAAACTGGAAAGGTCCTCCAATTCTCTTTAAGAAACATTGCAATGTACTGTTTTGTAGCACTATTTCACAAAACTCCTAAATATAAAATTTGCTCTTGATAGCTATAATAGCTTTTGTCTTAAGATATCCACAAGCTGATAAACAGATATAGCGCAGTCACCTGTACAATAAATAATTAAGTATCCATGTTATTACGATAACACTACACAATAGCTGGTGCACAAAACGGGAGAGACGGACAGGAATAGCCGGTGCCACAATAAACAAAATTCCATGCGGTATTCTATCTACAATATCCGATCTCGCTACAGAACTTCGAAATCAGATCCTCTGACAGACAATTGATATTTAAATGTTAATCAAACCTCAAGTATTCCTGAGAATCGCTCCTATAACCGGAAATTTTACGTCATATGGACACGGAAAAAGTGAGAACAAAGTTTTTTCGTTAATAGACGAAATGAATTGCGGAAAGGTTCATGCAAAATCCGTGAAATTCAGGTTTTTAGCACGTCTTTTGTAAAAAAGATCGTGCTTATGTTATCGGTTTGTCCGTCCGTCTGTACACACTATATCTCTGCAACTATTAGTCCGATTTGAAAAATTATTTTTACGTTGGGAAGTTTCAAATATACGAATGATGATCCTTCATTTCTTTTTTTTTTCTTTTTTACGATGCACAATTTCGCCGCTAGAAGGCGTAAATTCAGATGAAGTCAAATTCAAAATACATTTTATTCCATATATTTGCTTCTAAACATCCAATTGAAGAAATTCTTTCATCTTTCGGTTCCATTTATGTCGAAGAGTATTTTAGGTATAGTTATTTTTTTAAGTAACGCATAAGTTTTCCGCTAGGGGGCGTAAAAGTAAATTACGTTTTCCCCGATATCTCTTCTTCTAAAATTCAGATTTTTCTTCAGTGGATACAGCTCCTGATTAAAAATCTTTTGCATATAATTTATAATTTTTAGTAAAGAATACTTTGGCCACCAGGGTGCGTAAGTGTTAATTTTTGCTTCTGATGTATTTGTCATAAAATCTGAGCTCCTAAAATCTCAATTGAAAAACTTCTTTCGTGGACCGATGCCACTCACGTCTACAAACCTTTTCGGAATATTTTCTTCTTAAAATATTGCATGGTTTTGCCGCCAGGGGCCGTAGATGTATATCTTATTTTTGTCAATATCTCTGCTTCCAATGGTCCGATTTGAAAAATTCTCTTTTTTTGGATAGTGTTTCAGATAAAAATGTTTTTCACTTAAATTCAAAATTTTCAAGTAAATCATAGACTTCCCGTTAAAGAGCGCAAAGGTTAATTGCGTTTTCTGCATTATTTCTGCTTCTAAAACTCCGATTTGAAAAATTATTCCTATATCGCATACAGCTCCTAATGGAAAATGTTTTTCATATAATTTCTAACTAATATTTGGTATGGAATGGTTTGGCCACCAGGGGGCATAAGAGTTAATTTTTGCTTCTGATGTATTTTCAGCAAAATCTGAGCTCCTGAAAACTCGACTAAAAATTTTTTTTCTTGGACTGATCGAAAAACCTTTTGTGAATAATTTCTTCTAAAATAATGCATGGATTTTGCGCTAGGGGGCCCAGATGCATATCTTACATTTTCCCATATCTCTGCTTCAAAGAGTCTGATTTGAAAAATTCTTCCTTTGTTGGAGAGCGTTTCCGCTGCGAAATGTTTCTCATATAAATTCAAATTTTTCTTAACGCACAAGTCTGCAACCAGAGGTCGTAAGTTCACGATTCCATTTACAGCAATATCTGCGGGATTTAAAACCCGAGTGAAAAACTTCTTTCTTCCGTCAGATACTATTGTTTTCCATACCGGTTCCTTTGACTTAGAATAGCTATGATAAATTTAATTTGCGCCAGAACGGATTCAAAAGAAGTGCTCATTACACCCGAAAATTCGGTGTCATCTTTCTTGTTTCCGGTTTTTTCGTAGAAAAGGTTATATCAGAAATATGATGCGTTAATTCACGAAAAGAATCTTGGACACTCTCTCGACAATTTCAGAATTTTTTTTATAGTGTATATCTTATTAAGACATGTATGCGACTAGGAATATTTTCTGGGGGGAGTTAAGATATCTGTGAAAGCTATATGAACAATACGCCAATTATTCGCATGCATTATCGATGTCGCTAAATATCTGAGTATCATTATTGCACAAATTCAAAAAAAAAAAAAGTAGAGAACGAAGTAATTTAGAATAAAAGGATGAAATAATATATTCCGTTATGAATAATCAGATAGAAATAATACAAGCATTTTATCATGCATATGACTATAATACCGAGGTGCCGAAAAAAACAAACTAGGAAGGGCGCTACCATTTCCACTACATGCCACCAAACCTATGCGGTAAATAGTATCGTCCACAAACGACGTATGTATACCGTCTCCGCAAGCTCAAGTAGTAGCGGAGCAGCGGATGGCTTAGTGGTCAACGTTCGTAACTGCTACGGACAAACCTCAGGTTCGATCACAGCTAGGTACCAATGCTCGAACAACTAAATATCCACCGTGCATCGGATGGGCACCTTAAGCTGTCGGACCCCAGGTACTGCCCCCTTTCCCTCCCCATTAAAAAAAGGGAGTCTTCCTCCCCATTTTTACCTCGCTTCCGTGTCACTTTCTTATCTGGCCCTCTAGCCCAAATCTCCTAGTTAGCTATTTCTAAGGGTTGTTTAAGACCTGTGGTCAGATACTGCCTTCCTAAAATCCTCTACATATGATCTTGATGGTGTAAGTTAAAAAAAACTAAGAAATGATTTGCAACGGTAACTATGTTCATAATCGACAGACTCCTGATTTAAGTTTTTCGTTATTTATTCTTGACTAAACACACACCTAAGACACTAATGATAGTTCACCGATATATAATAAACATAGAACGAATGAGTTATTCTTAACAACGAACTTTGCTTTCTATTTAGTCTGTTTTAAACAGTCTTACCATGATTAATATTCTTTTTAGGAGGTTCACACAACACACACCTTATTCCAGCGTGAATCCTTTTATCATCACTCTTTTAGAGCATTTTTGTAAGAACAACAAATATCGTGTTCACACACAGCGAAGCAACGACGCCATCTTGTCTCCTCTCTCTTCACTTTGTCAATTGTCCAGGGTCGTAATCCCATAATTCTTTGCAACACACCGCTTGCTGGCTGCTCGGCATCAACGCAATCGTAAACACACTTGCAGCAGGTGTTCGATGAAAATAAAAGGAACGAGCAAGGGACGCTAACATCCAACAGATCTGATCTGATCAAGTAGTAGCATTCGCATTCAGATGGCAGCTTATCAAGGTTTAGGCGGTTTCGAACGTGGTATGATAATCGGCGCCCAGGAGATTGGTCCCTTCATCTCGGAAATTACCACGAAATTAGAATTTGAACGGTCAACAACTTCAAGGGTGTACCTGGACTATACAAACACAGGGAAAACGTTCAGAGTGCGTGACCGGTGTCGCCGTAGAAAAGCCCTGGACGATCGTAGACAGCGGCGTCTAACACGCATCGTGACATCCGCCCGGCTTGCGACATTGCTGGGGCCAGTGGTAGCATCAGCGTGCTGAGAGTGCAAAGTTCCCTGTGTTCTACAGGGTTCCATGACCAACGGCACACTCGGGTGCCATTACTGACCCAACGACATAAGGCTGTGCGCCTCGTTTGGGCTGGGGAACACCGCTATTGGACGCGAGATGACTGGAAACCGATCTGGTCCGACGATTTGCGGTACCAGCTGTTTCAGGCAGGTAGCCGCCTCCCGGTGTGGCGACAAATCCACGAGGCAATGGATCCCGCATGTCTACAAGGGACAGTGCAGGCTGGCGGTTGCCTTGTTATGGTGTGGAGTGTTTCCAGCTGGCACGCATTACGACCCCTTTACATCTACAGATCGCTCTGACCGCTGGAGACTACGTAACCATCGTTAGGGATCATTTACACTGTTCATGTCATGTAACCACCCCGACGGGTGCGAACTCCTACAACACGACAATGCGCCACCACACATATCCACAGCCGCCCGATTTTGGCTGGAGGAACATTCCACGGAGTTTGGCATCCTGACGTGACCCCCTCGTTTGCATGATTTAAACGCCATCGTCCACACTGTTCAACGAGCCGTCAATGCCAGGAATCCTCCACCTACGGAATTGTAGGACGCTCTTCAGGAAGCACGGTGTGTACTGTCTTCACAGTACTACAGAGCGATCGAGGAGTCAATGCCCAGTTGTTCAGCGTGTTGTCAATGCCAGGAATCCTCCACCGGCGAATATTTGGGATTTGTGGGACGCTCTTCAGGAAACATGGTGTCAACTGTCTCCACAGTATTACAGAGGGCTCGCGGAGTCCATGCCCTGTTGGGTTGTTGCCGTTATCCGACCGCAAGCCCAGGTGGTAAGCGATGGCTTAAGAGCATTCTTCTGTGCTGAATTAAAATCAAGTTACTCACTAATGAGCGAATCGCATGACGAATTTTTCGTTTTGCCAAAGTTTCTGGAGGAACTTAGAGTAAGTGCAATTTGTCCGCCCTAGTGGTTCAATGCTTTTAGTGCTGGCGACTGACCATTCGTACAAGTTGGTACGGGTTCGAGTCCCTAATGAGGCATGGGTGGTGTGTTTGTCTTGCAGCTCTTTCCCTTCCCTAGAACGAATGTCCACAAATTAGGGACAGGTGACTGCTTATAGTCTGTAGAGTTGCTCACGGTGTTTGTTAAACTCGGGAAAAGGGAAAACAAAAATCAGTTAAAATTTCTTTTCACAAGAAGAATGTTGGAAAATTAGTACAACGAAAACTATTTTTAAAAACATTTTTCATTAGAAATATAACGAGCTAATGAGAAAGAGTAAACTCGACGACACGGACAAACATTAAAATTTGAGGACAATTTTCGTCCTTAATGGCATCCGACGTTTTTTTGCGAACAGTAAGCTGAAAATTCAAGGACTGTCCTCAAGAATTCAAGACTTCTGGTCAGCTTAGGTGCAATAAGATTGTGTATATGGTCGATCATTTCAGTTACACGATTCTCAATCTGATAGAAATTAATTCTCGAGCAACTGTTAATTGAATAATGTCTTATTAATGATTTTTTTGTCGTAATCTCTCCCTTACGTGTGAGCACTTAATTCTTCCATTAATTTCGCGATGCTGTCGTACCTATACTGCATAGTGCTTTCCTAATGTTAATTATTTATGAAGTTCAATTTTCAACGTAATTTTAATTTGCTGTTATTAGGTTGAAAGCCATGTCTTCCATTTCTAAAACCGCTGGAGAAATTTATGAAGAACGCTTTTCACCTGAAGGATATCGTGAGCTTCTTCTTCGCGATGAATGGGATGAGTGGAAGTCGGAATATACCGATTCATTTACAGCCACTTATGAACTACTAAAATCAGGTAACTCTTGACTTGGACATGATGCTTCAGTTTATGTACAGATAATGGTAAAAAAGTGG
Source organism: Macrothele yani (assembly GCA_039090855.1). NCBI lineage: Eukaryota > Metazoa > Arthropoda > Arachnida > Araneae > Macrothelidae > Macrothele > Macrothele yani. The sequence continues at coordinate 9,072,464 of CM077005.1, forward strand.
AAAGACCAAGGTGTTTTGGCAAGCCTGAGATTTATGTAAACCAGTGTCGTCGACGTGCCGCTGAAGAAAGCATGCAAACATAATCCCAGCATTCCTCACGTCATATTAATAAAGGTACACTCGGTCACACAGAAGAAAATTGGTTGTCCAGTGTTGTTAAGAGGCTCTCTCGGTTACACTGAAGACAATGAGTACTATCGTGTTTCTAAGAGGAACACCCGGTCACACAGAAGTAAATTGGTGGTACAGTGTTATTAAGAGACTCACTCGGTAACACTGAAGGCAACCAGTGGTACCATATTTTTAAGAGATACCTGGTCACATTGAGGGCAATTAACTGTACCATGTTGTTAAGATGCTCACTCGGTTACACTGAAGGCAATCAGTGGTACCATATTCTTAAGATATACCTGGTCACATTGAAGGCAATTAACTGTACCATGTTGTTAAGATGCTCACTCGGTTACACTGAAGACAATTAGTGCTCTCATGTTTCTAAGAGGAACACTCGGTAACACTGAAGGCAATTAGTGGTACCACGTTGTTAAGAGTCACACCCGATAACACTGAGGGCAGTTTGGGGTACCATATTTTTAAGAGACACCCGGTCACACTGAAGGCAATTAGTGGCACCATATTTTTGAGAAACATCTGGTCACATGAAGGCCATTAGCGGTACCACATTGTTAAGAGGCACACCCGGTAACGCCGAAGATAAGTAGTGATATCATATTTTAAGAGACACCCGGTCACGCTGAAGGCAATTAGCGGTACCACGTTACTAAAAGGAACACCCAGTAACACTGAAGGTCATTAGTGGTACCATGTTGTTATGAGGCACACATGGTCACACTGAAGGCAATTACTGGTTCAATGTTAAGAGGCACACCCAGTTACTCTGAAGGCAATTAATGGTGCCACGTTGTTAAGAGACACATCCGATCACAATGAAGGCAATTAATGGTGCCACGTTGTTAAGAGACACATCCGATCACAATGAAGGCAATTACTAGTACCATACTGTTAAGAGGCACATACGGTCACACTGAAGGCAATTACTAGTACCATACTGTTAAGAGGGGGTACCCAGTCACAGTGAAGGCAATTCGTGGTACCATGCTGTTAAGCAAGATTATGGACGACTTTGAAAGGGGCATGATTGTTGGAGCGCGGTTGGCAGGAGCTGCTGTCACGAGGATAATTGAACAAGATATCTACACGGGCTTGGACTGGCCCATAAAGCCCGAGCCTTACACTTCCCTCGGGCCTGACCGCGCTTCTTTTTTTCTCATCAGTTAAATGATAACTTCCAGGCTCGGGAAAGACCGGGCCTGTAGTTGAAGATTTGGCATTTTGTTCCAACACAAGAGAAAAACGTTTCCACTTACAAAGCCAAGACTGACATGTTAAATAATTAGGTGGTGAAGATTACTGAGTGAAACGAAAGGCATAGAAGTGCATCGCTACCGAATGCGTTGATTAATCATAACCGAAATCGACAAGTAGGGCTGTAAGATGAATATGAAATGGGTCGATTTTTGCTTTTGTTTGAAAGTTTAAATCAAATCCGTTTTTTCCCTTCGTTGGCTTTAGAGGCTAAAACACGTGGCTTTTTTTCTCTTTTTTGCGAAATTTTTACATTTCAGCTTCAGGAAACCAGATGGCCGAGCTTATGGTGCAAATTAGGTGCTACAACGGTGTTGAGGAAGAGTATTTGTGTACTTGTTTGGGGATCGGGGCTACCTTGTTAACACTTAAGTGTGGAAGAAGAAATGTGTCTGCATTTTTAACAGAAGTAGGTAGTCAGGGTTTTTTTTTAAACCTCATCTGTGGGAGAAATTCCTACGAGAAATGACACGTCTCTTTTCGTTACTTTCCGTTTACTGCCTAGGTAGTTTAGCTCAGCAGCGGGGCTTGATTCGTTTGCTTACGTTATTTGCTATAAGTGGCGTAGAACGTGTGTCGAAAGTCTGAAAGCAGCCGGGTTCCCCTAAATTTCAGGTTGAGCAGGGCTTTCCAAATTAAGGCTTATACAGACTTCTAAGCTGAGCTCGCTAATGTTTCATGGGGGAACAGGGTCCGAGGTCATGTCGGTATGGGAATCTGCAGGGATGACATCATCTACAAAAGGCAACACTGGGCTACAGCGCATACCGTAGAACCGGAACTTCGAGCATTATTGAGCTGTGTCAAGCGGAACAGCTGAGCTACTACCGATAGTTTGTTAACTGATGCATGAGGCCTGCTACTGCTGAATGTTTGTAAGGACGCATGAGGCCAGTTTTGGCGCTACGTAAAGCTTGATATCACTGTCAAGTTGCACCTTCAAGCCCCTCATCTCAACTGACGACGCTCCTCGTCGTGTCCAATCATGCAGTGCGCATTGGAACCTGAAGCAGTGACGGAATGTTATGCAATCCGACGAACAATCCTACACTGCGTTTGCAGTAAATGTACGAGTGGTGCCAACCGAAGAAAGCTTACAACTCGGAGTGTTTGTTTCCCACTGTCAAGGGTTCTTGCGATTCGGGATGCCCTCTCATGGCATGCTTTGGATACACTCATTCTATTAGAGAGCAAAGTTTATGCCTAAAGTTATTTAGTTGACCTAAGTGATCATCTTCACCCCATGTGGGTTCCTGAAAGAGAGGGCTGTCTTTCAGGATGATAACGCTCCAATCTACCGAGTACATGTGCACACCCTTTGATTTGAGTACAATGAGACTGAACTGTCTTTTATTCCCATCGCAGTTCCCAGATCTACGCCTGATAGAATATCTAATGGAACTTCTGAAGCGACGTCTCGAACAGAGTTTTCTAGCTCCATCGAACATGCGAGAATCGATAATGTTTTTCTATCAGTTCTTCAAACATCTCAACGTGTTGAATTTTTTACGTGGTTATATTCATTTTATACATAAATGTCAACTATTCAGTTGTTGCATTATTTACTGTTTCTCACGTTGTTGAAATGCTTTCGGGAAACGTCTTTGTTTGACGAAATGTTGTAATTATATAATATGCCCTAAAGTTTATAATATTGAAATAAATAGATAATAAGAGTTTAAGAATGTTACTCACATTTGGTCATGGAGCATTCCGAGATATTGCAGGGTCCTTTGTAATCCTATTGTGACGAAGTACTGTTCATCATGTTTCAAATGGTAGACGTCTCTTTTTTTCACATGAATATTGATTCAATCAAATCTTCGTATTGAATGGTTAAGTTCAGGCTTGATGAACTTAACCCTTCAATACGAAGATTTGACTGAATAATTTTAAAAGATGACTCAAAAAGAGCGATACTCCTTTACTGCTTTTACCTTACCATTTGAAAACAAAATATAGACTAATAACAGGAATTAACATCAAGCCTGAACTTAACGCTTCAATACGAAGATTTTACTGAATCAATGTTCATGTGAAAAAAAAAAAAAAAAAGAGATGTCTACCATTTGAAACATGAACAGGATTTCGTCACAATAGGACTACAAAGGACCCTGCAATATCCCGGAATGCTCCATGACCAAATGTGAGTAACATTCTTAAACTCTTATTATCTATTTATTTCAATATTATAAACTTTAGGACATATTATATAATTATAACCCTTCGTCAAACAAAGACGTTTCCCGAAAGCATTTCAACAACAACGTGAGAAACAGTAAATAATGCAACAACTGAATAGTTGACATTTATGTATATTATGATAATATTTTGGTGGGCGATTGGTGTACAATCCCTCCTGTGGACTTCCAGATATTGGTAGACTTTCAACCACGAGGTATGGAGGCTGTACTTGGCTCCCGTACTGGTAAAACACTGTTCTAGTGCTTTTACCGTTACCGTTACTGTTTCCACATTTTTACTATTACTTGTTTCTGTGATATATGTTTCCAATCCTTCCTTTGATGTGCATGTGTATCTCAAAAAATAATGCAATTAAGGTGGATCCGCCTAAAAACTTTTGCCCTATTGTTTCCAATGGTAAAAACTTCTGCAGGCATTTTCTTCGCAATTAATGTATTCCCAAGGATGAAAATTTACACATCGATAAAACAAACTTCATATTATAGCCAAGCATACCCAAGTATTTAATATTTTCTAAAACTTAAACATACCGATGAGCCATTATATTATGACCACCTACCTAATAAGCTGTAGGACCCACTTTATTCCGGAAAACAGAAGCCACTGGGCGAGGCATCGATTCGATGAGGTGGCATTAGATGTCCTGGGGTATCTGGTAACATAATGTCAACAGCAGGTTCTCCAGTTCCCGTACATTTCGGGATGGTGGTGATTTAGCGCGAACCCGCTTTTCTATGGACCAAGTTGAACCACAAATTTTCGATTGGATTCATGTCAGGTAAATTTGGAGGTCAGGGCATTAACAGAAAGTCAGAAGCATGTTCTTCGAACCACTTCTGGACTATTCTGGCAGTGTGGCATGGCGCATTATCCTGTTGGTAATGGCCATCACCAGCAGCGAACACAATTGCCATGAATGGGTGAACTTGGTCAGCAACGATGTTCAGGTACCTTACAGCTGTCAGGAATTGTGCTATTGGGATAATGAGGCCTAAAATATCCCAAGAAAACATCGCTCACAGCATAACACCTCTGCCGGCCTGTTTCCGCCCAACAGTGCATTAAAGTGCCATAGCCTCCGTTGGTAATGGCCGTATCGCACTCGGCCATCAACGTGATGCACCAGGAATCTTGATTTGTCAGATCACGCGACTTTCTTCCAATCATCCACGGTCGAATCTCGATGATCTTGGGCCCATTTCATGCGTTGTTGGCGATGACGTGCAGTGAGCATGGGGACCCGACTGGGTCTTCAGCTATGCATGCCCATGCGCACAAGGCTCGATGACCTGTGTGTTGTGACACATTGCTCTAATCACCAGTGTTGTAGCTGCTGGTGATTTGTCGTACTGTGGCCCTGCGGTCGCTGTGAACAATGCGCCACAGTTTTCGCTCCCCTCTGGCATCAATGAGCTGTGGACGACACACGGCTGGATCGCGGCTCGTCGTTTGGTTATCTATGCACCACTTTTGATACGTACTCACTACAGAGGCGCGTGAACAACCCACAAGCTACGCCGTTTCCGAGATCCTAGTTCCGAGGCGCCGTGACGTAACTATTTGTCCTTTGTCAAACTCCGATAAACCGGCAGCTTTTCCCATTCTGACTCTGAACACTGTACAAACCGAAAGCCGGTCCTCGGGTTGTATATATACTTCTGTGTGAACTTCACTTGCGCCACCATTCGGTCTACAGGCGCGCTCATTTCTCTAGGATGGGGGTGGTCATCATGGAATGGCTCATAGGTGCATATTAAAAGTCAATAGTCTTTTTGCTGGTGGTGTTGAGACCCGCATACAGATGGCGCTACCTGTACAAGTGGCTAATGGTAATGACGTCGCATTTTGTTTCAATAATTTCATTGATTTTCGGAATGGAATCAACACTTGAGTCAATCCATGTGATAGTCTGGAATATTTAGAATGATTTGAGCCACTTAGATTAAATTACCTGATTCATCTGAAAATATCTCAGAAAGAGCTTGCTGCTTTATTTTGGAATTAAAAATCAGCAGTACCTGCAGTTTTGTTGACATGCTACGGAACGCTCAGCTTCACACGAATGTATGTGACGCTGAGCTTTCCACAGCACGTGATGGTCCGCAAGAGCCAATAATATTGCCTTCTTTGCATCGTATTTTCTTTCAAAATACATGCTAATATATATATATATATATATATATATATATATATATATATATATATATATATATATATATATATACTTAAGAGCAAAACTGAAGACTAAGGAAAAACTTTAGAATTTAAAACGAAGGTTGCAAAATAACCTGAAAATCAAAACGCGCAACGCAGCAGTTTTGAAAATTCAGAATTCACATTCTATAAAGAAGATACCTAAGCAAAAAAAATACATATATAATTTTGACTCACACCTAGTACAACATAGAAAAGGTTATGTATCTACCTGTGTAAGTAAAAGGAGAAAAGATAAAAAAATAAAATAACACAACTGAATGTAGAAGGTGTCGAGAATACTGAGCCTTGGCTTTATCAAGGACCAGCAAAAACTCTGCATTTTCTCACTTCCACAAAGACCTAGTTGGAAATGGGTTTCTGCAAGGCCATAGATGCAAGTAACATTCCCACCTAAAATAGTTTAAAAAATATATATATGTCATGTCCTCCGTAGAGTTGCATGACCTAGCACTAGTTAACAATTTCGCTTGCATCAACTCATTTCTGGTAATTTTTCAGACACACGACCTCTCCTGAAGGACGGGGACTTTTTAAAAACTGAAGTCCCGCAATTTTTTTAAATCAGTGTATAATCCGCATAATCTATGATAATTCAAAATGGCTTTTCTATGATATTCAAAATGGCTCTATGGTTTTGCATCAGTGAATAATCAGAAGAACCTATGATAATTCGCAAATGGATTTGTTATAAACCAAAATCGTAACAAACTGTAGTTTCATTCCCATACGAAACGGCGAAATACACTCTTCGAAATAGGAAATGCCACACCAGGAAGTATTTGTCAGAGCACCTTGAAAATTCGTGGGTATGAATTAGCAGTTTGACTATGTACATGAACGCAGCTGCAAAGGAATCACGTGTCAGGGGAGGAAGATAAAAGGGCTAAACGCTTCGGCGTAACCATATTTGGTCGTCTTCACCTCGACTTGTTAATCACTGCATCAGAGTTATCTCGGTGACGAAAGCACGTGTACGGAGTAAGAATACCTATGAGACACCATCGAAAATCCTACCATCACACGGACACATTTATCAGAGGCTTCATCACAGGAATATGTATATATTTGACTACAACACGCCGTCACTTGAGCGAGTGTACCACTGCGTCGAAGTGATCTCGGTGGCGAAAGCACGTGTAAGGAGTGAGAATGCCTGAGCGACGTCATCGGAAATCCCACCATCACATTGACATCTTTATCAGAGGGCTACATACTGCTGGTCGGCCCCTGCGATTGTAATACAGCAGGACTCAGCAACTGTCAGCAGAATGTGGCCGCAGTGATTGGAGCAATGTAACGTGCACCCCCGTAGAGGAACTAGTGCACGTAGTGTGACGTCCGAACGCAGCCTTCGAGGGCAAGCCGTAGCAGCCTTACAATCCACAGCAGACGGCATTCGACGAGTTGTACAGGTAGCTATAATGATTCCCGTATCAGCACGCATGATGAACCACAGAGTAGCTGAGGCAGGTTTGCGCTCTCGCCATCCATTCTGATGATTTTTGCTCAACCCAGCACATCGCCAGGTAAGGTTGCAGTGATGCCGTACCAAACATGCGTGGTGAGACGAATGGAACCATGTAGTATTCGCCGACGAGTCTCGCTTCTGTCTCAGCCCCGACGATCGCGAAGTGAAAGTCTAGAGATGACGTGGCATCTGGGCTGATCCGTGAGCGTCATACGTTTCTTCAGCTTGGTGCCATGGTTTGGCGTGCGATCAGTTTCAACAGCCGTTCACTGCTCGTGCGCATAGGTGGTACAATGACAGCACGATACGAAGACCAGGTGCTGCATTTCCGTTTTGTTGTCGCTGCTCCATGGTATCCCTAATGTCCAGTTTCAACAAGATAATGCTCAGCCGCACACTGCTAAGATCAGCAGACAGTGCCCACTAGGTGTACAGGCGCTGCCCTGAGCAGAGTGACCCCCACACTTTTTCCTGATAGACAAGGTGTAAGACGTCATTGAAAGGCAATTTAACGCCTCTTCACGACCACTCGCAGTGTCAATGAAATGTGGACACTTCAACTACGCATCGCCGGCAATACCTCAGGGTACCATCCGGGGACTTAACCACGTCGAATGTATAACACAGCATGGAGGTCATGCGATCTAAGGTCACATGTAGTCTACTTGACCATCATGTAATCCCTAAAAAATTAAACCACTTCTTTCCCACTTGTCTACATTTGTAGTTAAGTTTCGTCTCATTTCATGAATTCCCCCATGGCATAGCATTTTCTATGTTGATCAGTGTATTTATTTATTTCTTAATTTATTATTTATGCTCCCTTTCTGCGGATCCATAAACAGCACCCAGGAGTCCCTCGTGTCGTATGTCGGTTCTTTCGCCCCATCTTCGACTTCGCTTTCTGCTATCGCTTAAGTCGCACATTCTTCTTCGCCGGTACTTACGACTAGTCTCTCCTCTTTGTGGCCAACAGACAAACCCCCTGTTCTTCCGGCTGGGAAACCAAGATACTTCAAATTTTCGGTAACAAACTCCTGTAACCGAAAATGTAAAAATAGGAAAGGAAAAGCAGTATAAAATTGCTACTGACCAAAGCAACCCGGCGGTTCTATGCGAACTGAGAGGGCGGGATTCCAGGGCCGCAATGTATCCTCTCCTTCGTTTACGGGTTATCCCATCTGTAGACAGCAATTCAATGATATTGAACTGCTTAGAAATTCCCTTGGATCAAAAATTCCTAAATTCTAAGCAATCGTGGGTACGGCAAATTCCGGTTTCGCTTTTCCGAGCGGAAAGAGAAGACGTCATTCGCCAATGTGATGGCGCAGGTGAAAGAAGTCCCAGTGGTGGGGAAGAGGGGTGTAAATTCCACCTGCTCTTTACCATATTGTTCCCTTATTTTTCGCTAAAATTTTACTTCGGGCTTACTTACAACTAAAAACTAAAAGAATGGAAGAGACATACAAATTTATGCACGTTTCCTCCACTTTGAAATACCCTGTATACAAATGGTGGCTCGAAACCTGGAGGTGTCAACTCCCAAGACAGAAATAAGCAAATCTTTCACGAGAATGAATGTCTGCTAGTGTAACAAGAAAGTAATTAGGTACAGCTGGCGAGAAGACAAATTCCAGTAAGAAAGAACTCACATAGCTGGGTGTATAGTTTTTGCTTTTATGGGACTTTAAAGACTACCGTGAGTTAGGTCCACTGGTTCTGAGGTGGGGGGTGGGGGTGGGATGGGGGGTGGGGGTGGAGATCCAGTCTCGAACAGACATTGGCGCGCTGTTTGCCAACCGGTAGTGTTTCCTGACGAGTCACGATTCAACTTGATGAACCATGACGGTCGTGTACATGTTCGAAGACATCGTGCTGAACGGCACCTTGCAGCGTCATACCGGCCCAACGCCAAGCGTCGTGGTTTGGGGAGCATTGGGTTCAATTCGCGATCTCACCTGATACGAATTGAGGGAACCCTCAACAGCCAGCGATACATCAGGGATGTTTTAGAGACAGAGGTGATACCCTTCCTTCAGAGCTGTTCTGGGGCAATATTCCAGCAAGACAATGTTCGGCCACATGTGGCCCGGAATGACCAAGACTTCTTCCATGCACGGCAGATACCGCTTCTTCCCTGGCCTGCACGCTCACCGGATATGTCCCCGATCGAACATCATGGGACATGGTAGTTAAGCGACTGGCCCGTCAACCGCCTCCGCCAATCACCGCAAATGAACTCTGGTCTCTCATAGAAGCAGCCTGGCAAGCTATTCCCCAGGACGATATCAAAAACCTCTTCCGTTCAATGATAAGTCGTGTGGAGGTTGTTATTGTTGCTCGAGGTGGCTTCACACGATACCAGGACGATATCAAAAACCTCTTCCGTTCAATGCCACGTCGTGTAAAGGTTGTTATTGTTGCTCGAGGTGGCTTCACACGATACTGAGTTTGGAAGCGAAAAAATCTCGTACAGCTCTACAAATCCAATCAAGTTATCTCCTGTGTGTAACATGAGGAATCTGTGATATAAGTTTCATTTAAACAGCGCGATTCTTTCCGGTGTTGCAATTTTCGCAAACATTAGTGTTCAATGAGTAAGAACTGTACACCAAATTATACGCAAAATAGTATAACTACACTGCTGGCCACCCATAATGCAACACCAAGAAGGAAGCATCCGATTAGCCTGAAATTCGCAGCATGCGTCGCCCGCCAGAGGACATGCGAACGATTGGCATTGTAGGGCATATGCAAATAATATGCGCCCTGCACGCCACCAAGAAGCACTATAAGAAGGGTGCACAGAAGGCGGGGTGTAAGTAGTGGAAGTGTGTTGTGCTGCCGGACCTGTGCGTGGGAAGCTTCCTGATGCCTCGTCACAGAATACGGCAGTCATTCCAGCATGTCTCGGAGTTCGACAGAGGACGAATAGTGGCTTATCACGGCAGCAGTTTATCGTACGGCGACATCAGCGCCCGTGTGGGACGACATCCAGCCACAGTGAGGCGAGTATGGATTCGATGGGTGCAGGTGGGACGGACGGACGGACGGACCGACGTGAGCGATTGCCGCAGCACACCACCGAACGAGAGGGCCGGCATGTTGTGCGGCGGGCATTGACGGCTCGCACCGCCACATTACGAACGTTAGCGCAGGAACTAGGGTGTGTTGCGTAACAACCTGTGTCAGCACGTGCCGTTCGACGTCGTCTGCAGGAGCGGGAACTTGTTGCACGACGCTGATTGCTCAGATTACCATTGACGTTACACCACCGGCGAGTGCGGCGGCAGTGGGCTGTTGAACGCCGCACCTGGACTACGGAATTGCACGACATTGTCTTCTCCGATGAATCCCACTTCTGTCTGCAACACCACAATGGTCGGATCCGCGTGTGGCGGCACCGTGGCGAGAGACTGTATGACGCCTGCATTATGCATCGCCATACCGGTCCGTCGCCTAGCGTTATGGTTTGGGGCGCAATTGGATATGACACCCGCACCCCTCTGGTACGCATTGCCGGTACACTCAACAGCCACCGCTACATCTCCGACGTTTTGGAGCCTGTAGTCCTCCCTTACCTGCAGGACCTGCCAGCGGCCACGTTTCAACAGGACAATGCGCGACCGCACGTGGCCCGCATCGTGCAACAATTCTTCACGGCCCACCAGGTGTCACTGCTGTCGTGGCCCGCCTGTTCTCCCCAAGGAGGTTAGAAGTAAGAGGAGGTGGCATCAGCCTCTCTCCCTGTGCTTCTGGCGTGACGCCACTTTTTATCAGCTGACTACGCCAATGCGCCCAACCTAAGAATCTCCTGTATATCTGTATGGGGAAATCGCGATTTTGAACGGGTTTTTCGGACCCTTACTCTACCCATACAGGCATGAAAAAATTGAGGCTGAAATATTCATTCCCATAATAAAAAATTTTCCAGAAAAAACAGTAAAATATGTGTTGGTATTTCTTTAAAAAATTGAACAAAATAATGATTTTTTTGAGCGGAAGTGCATAGTGCGCATGGTTACTTACTGCCCATGTGCAAGTAACCATGCATACTGCCTGTGTGCAAGTAACCATGTTTAAAATATAACCAAAAGCCTAATGTTAAGAAATAAGAAGTCCACAATATTCCTTCTTTCCATCCTTGGTTTGCATGAGCTAAGCAAAACTGCTTAAGCCACAGGAAGTGACGTCACGTTCCCGAACTCTCGCAGCGCAGACTCCCAGCACCTCAGAGAGAGGACAGAAACAGCTGATCTGTTTTGGCTTCACTCAAAACGGGTCCCTTCACCTCCTCTTCTTCTAACCTCCTTGGTTCTCCCGATATGTCGCCCATCGAACACGTCTGGTCGCTGATCGGCAACCGAGTGGTCCGGCAAGCACCACCCGCGGCTACGTCTGATGAACTGTGGCAACGTGTGGAAGCAGCCTGGACCGACATACCCCAAGCCCACATCCAAAGCTTCTTTCGTTCGATGCCGCTGCATGTAGCGGCCGTTATTGCCAGCCATGGGGGCCACACGAACTATTGATGTCTGCATATTCCGGAAGTCGCACAGGCCTGTAAGCACAATCGTTTCATCTTTGTATCTGTTGTTATGTGTCCAGTAAATCTGGCTTTGCTATCCCGATTCCTTCTTGGTGTTGCATTTTGGGTGGCCAGCAGTGTATATACTAAAAATCCGAAATTTCTTGGCGTAGAATTCAAATAAAACTTTCCAAGCTTTCGCACATCAACCAGGTGGCTTTTTCAAGGAAAGTAGACAGCTAACAGCAAACTGGATAACAGAACGCTTCAACATTTTGAACGCGGTGACTTGACTAGACAATATATGAATGGGCGCAAACGTGATATTTTTTTTTTTTTTTTGATTGGAGGTTTAACGACCACCGTGAGCAACTCAATGGGCTATAAGCAGTCGCCCGTCCCTAATTTAGGGTCATTGGTTCCAGGGAAGGGAGAGAGCCAGTGCCGTAAGACAAGCACAACATCCATGCCTGATCGGGATTCGAACCCGGACCCCTTGCGGACGAATGATCAGAGGCCAGCGCCTTAGACCACTGCGCCACCGGGCGGCCAAACGTGATATTTAGAAGAAACGAGGTCACGTTAGTTGGGCACGCGGTACTATGGTAGAAAATTCAACATTATTTGAAGAATTTATACCAAATACGTGGCAACTCCTGAGAGACGCTATCATTGCAAGCCTCGCAGCTGGTCAAGATTTCCAAAGTTTCGCGAATGGCAGTAGATTTGGATGTGGAGTATGAAGCTAATTTTTTTACATCACTTAATATAGGATCGGCGAACCTGAACGTGACTTCTCTTGATAGGGCAGTGTTTTTTTTCCGTCTCTTCTATCCCTTTTATGTTCGCCGATTCTAATTCCAAACGAACGTTTGGTCATTCCGATGTAGTATCGCCTGGAACAGTCCAGATTTTTTAGTGGGATGACATAAACACCTGCCTCATTGAGAAGAGGGGGCTTGGCAATATTTCTATATAAACGTTCTATTACCCAGTTTGCAGTTAGCTGTCTACCTTCCTTGAAAAAGCCATATGGTTGATGTGCGAAAGCTTGGAAAGTTTTATTTGTATTCTACGCCAAGAAATTTCGGATTTTTAGTGTAGTTATACTATTTTGAGAAACATTAGTGTATTATTCTCGAATGTTGCGAAATATCCCAGGTCTTATTTTATGTTCGAATATACTATGACGTATTGCACCACTAATATTACTGTTTCATGGAAGTTACGTGTTTCGTTTAGGAAGGTTTACCGGGGAAAAGCTGCTAGAGATCGGAAGTGGACCGACCGTTCATAACATTGCTTCAGCTAGTGCCTATTTCCCAGAAATCGTTCAAAGCGATTTCTCCGTAAAGAGTTGCGAAGAGCTCAGGAAGTGGCTGAGAGGTGAATGCAATCTGGATTGGTCGCCGATGTTGAATATTATCGCAGAAATTGAAGGATACAAGTATGCGCCCTTTAATTATATTACATTTTCGGATTACTTATTCATTACAATGTACTTATTTACTCATCGACAAGGGGGGGGGTATTTAAAAATTAGGAAGGGGGTGATGTAAACGATGGCAGCAAATTCTCCGAAGGCTGACATTTTTTTTACACAGACATATATTTAAACTTTAAACCCTGGATTAAAAATGGGGAAAGCTCAAAAATAGAGAACTGTTAATTTTTTTTTTTTTAGGTAAAAACGGTTAACACTGGGAATCAGTTTTCTCAAACTTTATTTGTTTTAATACTGTTTTTATTTTTATATCTCCCACGTTCTATAAGGGGTATGCAAACGTTTCCACTGCCCCAGCTAGCGGGAGCTGTAAGGGTCTAACCGGCCGGCGACCCGAGCTGTCAGTTCATACATGAAACCAAGCATGGCGGTCGATAAAGTTCATTTGCGGCACTGTTATTCATGTTTGATTTAGGGAAAAGTATGAGTAAAGCATACGTTTCAGTATGTTAGGCGTATGGCGAAACGGTTATGGGTGAGTGGATGGGTCGAGAATGGTTTGCCAGATTTAAGAAAAGTGATCTAAGCTTGGAAGACAAGCCACGTGCAGGTAGACGGCAGGAACTCGCAGACGAGGAGCTGGAATCGCTGTTGCAAGACGATGCCACATAATCGACCACAACTGGCAAAACGTTTGAAAGTGGCTCAATCGACGGTGGTATGGCTCCTACAGGCCCTGGGGAAGATCCAGAAGATTGATAAATGGATTCCGCATACTTTAACGGAGTGTAATATTGGTCAACGATTGGGCATCTGCATGTCTTAGCTGAAGAGGTTTCAAGAGAAGGATTTCTTATGGAAGGTTGTCACCGGGGATGAAAAATGGGTCTATTGCGACAACCCCGTACGCAAGCGATCCTGGGTCGACCCAGGCCAGTCATCAACATCCACTGCAAAACAGGATATCCACGGGGGAAAGGTGGTGTTGTGTGTGTGGTGTGGCATGCATGAAGTGCTGTAGTTCGAACTGTTGAAACCGGGAGAAACAATCACTGCACAACAATATAGCGATCAGTTGATGGAACTGAATGCCGCAATCGAGCAAAAACGTCCATGGACAAGTAAAGGACCCCACCCAGTCATCCTGTTACACGATAATGCGAGACCACGTGTCCATGCCACCACGAAATCAACCCTTGGAGAATTTACACTGGGAGGTTTAACAGCACCCGGCTTACTCGCCGGAAAATACAGGGCCGGCCTTTGAGCGGGGCACACGCCCCGGGGCGCCAAAAATAAAACTCCAAATATGATAATAAAGAAACAAATCTTGAGATGTGCGCTAAAAGATGTATCAATCTTCCAAAAAATTTTGCGAAACTTTATCTTTTATTGTAGAACATTTCCATCCACTCAAGTACATGCCGCCCTTATCAAAGATACTGCTCACCAATCAGGTAGGAATATTGGTTGCAGCGTATTAATCTTGAATACAGGTAGCTACGGTGATTCCCCTATCAACACGCATGATGAACCACAGATTAGCTGAGGCAGGTCTGCGCTTTCGCCATCCACTGTGATGATTTTCACTCACCGCAGCACATCGCCCGGTAAGGTTGTGGTGATGCCGTACCAGACATGTGTGGGGGGACGAACGGAACCATGTAGTATTCGGTGACGAGTCTCACTTCTGTCTCAGCGCAGGTGAAGTTCACACAGCACTATATGCACGACCCGAGGACCGGCTTTCTGTTAGTAGAGTGTTCGGAGTCAGAATGGGCTGATTTATTGGAATTTGATAAAGGACAAATTTGTGATGGCACGGCACCTCGGAACTACGATATCGGAAACAGCGCAGCTTATGGGTTGTTCACGTGCCGCTGTAGTGAGTATGTATCAAAAGTGATGCACTGAAGGCCAAACCACGAACAGTCGTCCAGACGAGTGTCTTCCGCAGCTCATTGATGCCAGAGGAGACTGTCGC
This sequence comes from Macrothele yani, assembly GCA_039090855.1. Taxonomy (NCBI): domain Eukaryota; kingdom Metazoa; phylum Arthropoda; class Arachnida; order Araneae; family Macrothelidae; genus Macrothele; species Macrothele yani. The sequence goes on from CM077005.1 coordinate 9,087,696, forward strand.
GCATTGTTTGCAGCGACCGCCGGGATACAGTGCGACAAATCACGTGCAGCTACAACAGTGCAATGTGTCACAGCACACAGTTCATCGCAGCCTTCTGCGCATGGTCCTGCGTAGCCGTAGACCCATCCGGGTCTCCATACTCACTGCACGTCATCGCCAACTACGCATGAAATGAGACTAAGATCATTGGAGCGTGGATGATTGGAAGTGGCGCAGTCTGATGAATCAAGATTCCTGGTGCGTCACGTATAGACGGTCGAGCGCGGATACGCAGAATACCAACGAAGGCTATGGAACGTGCATGCACTATAGGGCGGAAACAGGCCACCGGCGGCAATGTTACGCTGTGCGCGATGTTTTCTTGGGAAACTTTAGGCCCCATTATCCCAATGGCTCAATCTCTGACAGCTGTCAGGTATCTGAACATCGTTGCGGAGTAAGTTCGCCCATTCATTGCAACTGTGTGCCAGCTGGTGATGGCCATTACCAACAGGATAATGCGCTATGCCACACTGCCAGAATCGTCAAGGAATGGTTCGAGAAACATACTGGGAACTTTCTGTTAATGCACTGGCCTCCAAATTCACCTGACATTATAACCCAATCGAACATTTGTGGTTCGACTTGGAAAAGCGGGTTCGCGCTAAATCACAACCACCCCGAAAAGTACGAGAACTGGAGGACCTGGTGTTGACATTAAGGTACCAGATACCTATTGCCACCTCATCGAATCGATGCCTCACAGAGTTACCGCTATTTTGTGGGCTAAAGGGGGTCCTACAGCTTATTAGGTAGGTGGTCATAATGTAATGGTGCATCGGTGTAGAAAATAGAGGGAAAATAAAATTCTAAGTTGTGTAAAGAATAGGGTTAGAGAAGTGATATGGGAGCCCCATGACCTACTGTAAGTGAAAGATGGGGTGAGTACTTCTGTGACTTATTAGATCATGAAAGCAAAGGCGAATCTGAGGCAGAAGCAAATGATCTCAACGTGAAGGATGGAAGCACTAGTGGGATCTCAAGAGAGGAGGTTGTGAAGCTTTAAAACCTCTTTACAATGATAAGACTTCAGGAGTAGATGGCATAACTGCTGAAAAGCTAAAATATGGCGGTGACTGTGATTGACTGCTTAACTGACATCTACCAGTTATGTTGGGAATTAGGAAAGGTCCCTCAATATTCGGGGGATGCTATCATTGTTGTTCCCTTGTACAAGGGAAAAGGTGATCAGACTGAATGCAAGAATTATCGTGGTATCAATTTGTTGAGCGTGCCAGAAAAAGTGTTTGGGAAGGTCACGATTGATAAGGTACAAGGTCTTACATCAGAGAAAGTGTGGGATGTACAGAGCAGTTTTATGCCTGGTAAGGGCTGCAGTAATCAAATTTTTGCATTACGCATGATGATTGAAAAGTATCTGTCTGTTGGTAAAATAAGTGTTTGCTGCCTTTATAGATTTAGAGAAAGCTTATGGCAAAGAAAATAGGACTCTTCTGTGGAAGGTACTGAATAAATATGGTATTACTGGGAATCTACTTAATAGTGTGAAAGCCATGTATGCTGGCAGTAGAGCACGTGTACGAGTGATGTTTTATCGAAATGGTTTTCTATTGAGGCAGGAGTCAGATAAGGTTGTATGATGTCACCCTGGCTGTTTACTATAATTTTGGATGCATGCGGGATACCAAAATAGATAATACTGCTTTATGTCTTGGTAATATCAGTATGTGCTGATTGTTGTATGCTGATGACACAGTCAGGTTGGTGGGAATCAAAACCGAGTTGCTGAGTATGTCGTTGTGGATGTAAGAAGTTGTATGAAATTCAAACTGAGTATAAACACGGGGGGGGGGGGGCAAGGTTATGGTTTTGAGCGAGGAACTGTTACTACTGAATGCAGGATCAGTCTAAATGGTATAGAGATAGACCAGGTGAATGAGTTTGAGCGTTTAGGAAGCGAGTTTGATAGAGAAAACACATTAGATGGTGAAATTATTAGGCTAACGAATTCATCTTTGAAAATCACAGCTGACTTAGCAGGATTTCACAGGACTGATGGGTTCTCGAAAATGTCCCGAAGGGGCTGGCTGCATACACAGGTGTAATTGTTCCTACTCTGAGTACGGCAGTTAAACCTGAGTACTGCATGCAGAAGAGACACAGGAGTCATTTGTGTGTTGGAGAGGTGCATTACTTACAGGGGGTTGCTGCAAGACTACTCACATGAGGAACAAAGATATGGAATGTGAAACAAAATATTGTTAGTAAGGTGGAGACAAATATTTTGAGATGGTTTGGCCGTGTTTAAACAGTGAGTGTTGAGATTCTTACTATGAGAATTTATTCAGCCTGAGTGACAGGAAAGAAAGGTAGAGAAAGGCCAATAAACTCATGGGAAGACCAGATTCAAGAATGCCTACATGAAAAAAAAAAATTGAGTATGAAGTACAAAAGTTCTTGTGTGACGTGATGGATGTCAGTAAAGTTAAAGTTCAGCTGAGAGATCGCTGTTAACGGAGAAGTTTGATACATCAGCTGTGTAAAATCTAGCTCCATCAGTTTTAAACTTTAATCTGAGAGATGAGCTCTTTTTGAAGAGCTAAATTCTGTATCTCGGGGAACAACTTAGTGATATGTACGCACGCAAAAAAAAAAAATCCTAGTTTACAATTCCACATGAAGCTCCCTGCCCTTAGTAATGACTCTGTAAAGACACAAACTAGAAAGTAAACAGGGACAGGTACCCCTGCATGATGATGGGAAAGCAACTATTCTAGAGGACTTGAGAGGCCCTTTTTCACAGCCAAGCAATAGTTTCTATACATGCATATTAACAAGACAACATGAAAGAAATATCAGTTCAATGACTAAAAATGTTTATCCCAATGAGGATAAGAAGTTATGTATTACATTCGTTTACGCATAACTGTGCATCCCTCAGAATATAATGAACTAAAAGATGCTCTTCGTTAGGACTTTTTACTGCGTGCAAGATATTGTGGGGTGATGTTAAGTGTTTTTTATATTGAAGAAAATAATTTAAGAAGCCTTACTTTTTTGTGCCACAATTCTTAATTGTTACTTACTTATTTGCTTATGTTCTGTATTTTTTCGTATAAATCAGTGAAGGTCCTTATACACTGTTACACGGCCGTTATGTATTTTGTGTACACAGTCATATCAGAATAATATGGCCACCTACCTAATAATGGGAATAAACACCCTTGGGCCAGATGACAGCAACAAGACGGCATGGCATGGATGCAATGAGGCTCTGGAAGGTTGCCCGAGGGACACGTGCCCATTCGGACTGCAGCAGAGCATGGAGATCCCGGAGATGACGTGCTTGTGGGTCAGCATGTCGAACCTGTCAATCCAAATAGTCCCACAAGTGCTCTATGGGATTCAGGTCGGACGATTTCGCTGGCCAAGAGAGAACGGAGACATCGCTGTCGTGTTCCTGGAACCAGTTATGCAACCTCTTAGAGACGTAGCACGGCGTATTGTCCTGTTGGTATACACCACCACCACCAGGGAAAACATCCAATATGAAGGGATGCATGTGGTCAACGAGGATGCACAGGTAGCCATTCGCGTTCAGGGACCCATCCAGTAGTACCAGCGGTCATACCAGGAAAACAACCCCCAGACATTTACACTGCCACCGCCCGTCACTTCCGTGGAGAAGAAACATCGATTCATCGGAGAAGGCAACCTTTTCCCACTCCTCCACTGTCTAATGACGGTAGTCCCATGCGAACAAACAGGCGTCGTTGCCGATGGACCTGGGTTAACATAGGCGCCTTGACGCAGCGTCGACTCTGGAGACTCATGCGTAACATGGTTCGCTCAACTGACATCAGGAACATGTACCTGGGTGCCCCAGCGTTCATTTGCGTGATCAATTGCTGCCCTGTTGCACGTCGATTGCCCTTTACTAATCGACGGATGCGACGTTCTTCTCTAGCCTTTGAGGCTCCGCAGTTATGACGTCGGTAGGTGCACGGTGTGCCAGCGGTTCATTCTTGGTACACCCTATTACAGCACCTAGCGAACAGCCCAAGAAGTCTGCTGCTTCCACCCTTGGTGTCGTAGCTGATGATCATTCCTTTTTGAACGCCCGTCAAATCACTACCTCTGCCCATTGTGCTCACGTTACGCACTATGGCTCATCTGTCAGGGCCAGCCGCTTATAACTCCGTGTGATCGATCTTGTCATGTGCACTCTGTGACACGCCTGAATGGGTGGGTACACTGTGATTCCGAGCGTGGTCATGTTATTCTAATACTACCGTGTATGTGATCATGAGGCATGTCAAACAGAATGGCCTTTGTTCCCCAAAATAATAAAATATTCATATGATTAACTTTGATGAAAGTGTTTTGTAGTACTTCCTATTGGTATAAAACCAGGGAAATGATTTTAATTATAACGTGCACATTTGTGTTACACCCAATTAAGAGCAATAATTTTGGTTTAACAAAAAATACCTCTAACTTCTAAAGAATTTGAAGCTAGAGGTATTTTTGAAGCTAGAGGTATTTTAAAACCTAGTTAATAATGTGGAATTTAAATTTTCAGTAATTGAAAGCTAACAGGTTTTTGCAAAAGGGCCTCCAAAATATTTTTTGCAGTCCACCCACCATCCCCAGTTTTTCTGGTACGCCACTGAAAGTGAAATAAAAATTACTAATATTAGTATTAGTTTCAGTGTCATTGCCTGACTGTTAAAGTTTTTATTTGCTTCCACAGGAACATCGAATCAGGAAGAAAAGAAATTGAGTCTCGCATAAGAAAAGCGGTGAAGTCAGTTGTCCATTGTGATGTTTTGCGTGATCAAGTACTTCCTCCTGAAGCCACTACAGAGTATGATTTCATCGTGACAGGAGGTGCCATCGAATCCGCAGCTCCAGACTATGAAAATTATAAGCTAATACTTCAGAGAATCAGTCGATTGCTACGTCCTAGAGGTGGCCTCCTCATCATCGGCTACATCAATGGCAGTGAATGGCTGTGTAATGGGCAACAATTCCCACTTCTCAAATTAAATCAAAAGCAAATTAATGAAGCCCTTGACTTTGCTGGATTTGCTGACTTGGAATGCAGCATCTTCAAGAAAAACCCGCCAGTGAAAACTTACCAATACGACAATTTCTTTAATCTTGTAGCAAGAAAAATATGAAGCATTCATTTTATTAGAATTTGCACATTAGCGTTAAAAATAAACAAATAAATAAAGAGCAAAATTATGATAAACAGGGATTTTCTTTAACTTCAAAAGCAAACTTTTCAAATGAATATTTATCATTCATTAAATTTATTGAATTTTGATTTCATTGTATTTTACTGAGTGAACTAAAACTGCAATCGGTTGGGGATTACAAAGAGCAAATACTTATTTCATTTATAAACATTACTACAAACGTTTTATGATAAAGAGCTAACATCTTCGGAACCAGAGCAAAGACAAGAAAATATTTCTGATGTTCGAAATGGGACATCAAGGCAGAAATTATGTTGGAAAACTGGAGCTAGAAAACTTGGTAGCCAGGTAACTGAGAAAAACGCCTGATAGAGTAAGTAATACAAAACAATGTATAAACAGAAAAAACATGAGTAATAATATACACGGTCGTATCAGAATAATATGACCACCACCGGAATCACAGTGTACCCGCCCAGTCGCTTCACAGAATGCACATGACAAGGTCGACCAGACGGAGATATAAGTGTCCGGCCAGGACAGATGAGCCATAGTGCGTTAAGTGAACACAATGGGAAGAGGTAGTGATTTGACAGACATTCAAAAAAGGAAGAATCATTGGCTACTGCTCCAAGGGTGGTAGCATCTCAGAAACAGCAGACTGCATGGGCTGCTCGTGAGGTGCTGCAGTAACGGTGCACCAAGAATGGACTGCTGGCACACCGAGTAACTACTGACGTCATAACTGTGGAGCTCCAAGGCCATCGACCCCAGAGGAAAACTTCGACGGGAAAAGGGGGTAATCTTAGTGCAGCAATTGACCATGTAAATGAACTCTGGGGCACCCAGGTATGTGTCCCAGATAACAGTACAGTGAACCGTGTTGCGCACAAGGAGGTGAAATGAACCGTTTTGAGGGAAGCCAAAACAGATCAGCTGTTTCGATCCTCTCTCTGAGGTAGTTGGAGTCTGCGGGAGTTCGGAAACGTTACGTCACTTCCTGTGCTTGCAACAGTTTCGCTTAACACATGCAAACAAGGAATATTTCGTATTTCTTAACATTAGGGTTTTGGTTATATTTTAAACATGGTTACTTGCACATGCGCAGTATGCACTTCCGCTCAAAAAATCATTATTTTGTTCAATTATTTAAAGAAATACCAACACATATTTTCCTATTTTTTCTGGATTTTTTAAATTATGGGAGTGAATATTTCAGCCTCAATTTTTTCATGACTGTATGGGTAGAGTAAGGGTCCGAAAAACCCGTTCAAAATCGCGATTTCCCCATAGATATATACAGGAGATTCTCGGGTTGGGCGCATGGACGTAGTCAGCTGATAAAAAGTGGCGTCACGCCAGAAGCACAGGGAGAAGGGCTGCTGCCATCTCCTCCTTCTTCTAACCTCCCTGGTTACGCATTGGTCTCGACGCTGCGTTAAGGTGACCATGGTAACCCAGGTCCATCGGCAACGACGCCTGCAGTTTGAATGAGAATGTTGTCATTGGTGTCGCCCCAGGGGTCTATGCGATGGCTTCTGATCATTCGTCCGAAAGGGGTCGGGGTTCGAATCCCGTAAGGCATGGATGTTGTGTTTGTCTTAAGGAACCAGTTCTCTCCTTTCCCTGGAACCAGTAGTCCTAAATTAGGGACGGGTGACTGCTTATAGCTCATTGAGTTGCTCACGGTGGTCGTTAAACCTCCAGCTAATAAAAAAATATCATTGGACAGTGGAAGAATGGAAAACGGTTGCCTTCTCCGACGAATCGAGGTTTTTACTCCACAGAAGTGATAGGTGTTGGCGGATACAGCGTCAGACACACGAGAACCAACACCGGGACATTTCTTCTCAGTCAAGTACAGGCCAGCAGTGGCAGTTTGCATGTCTTTCAGATGTTTTCCTCGTATGACCTGGGACCCCTGGTACTACTGGATGGGTCCCTGAACACCAATGGCTACCTGTTCATCCTCGCTGACCAAATGCATCCCTTCATGTTGGATATTTACCATGGTGGGGATGGTGTCTATCAACAGAACAATGCGTCGTGCCACGTTGCTCAGGGGGGTACATGACTGGTTCCAGGAACATGACAGCGATGTTTCCGTTCTCTCTTGGCCAGCGAAAACGCCAGACCTCAATCCCATACAGCACTTCTGGGACTATTTGCTTCCGACAGATTCGACCTATTGACCCACAACCACTTAATCTTTGGGACCTCCATGCTCTGCTGCAGTCCGAATGGGCACATGTGCCTCAGGCAACCTTCCAGGACCTCATTGCGTCCATGCCACGCCATCTCGCCAAGGGAGGTTATTCCCATTGGTTAGGTGGTCATATTATTCTGATACAGGTGTGTGTATGTAATATATAATTCGGAACAAGCAAATTTATGACCTTCTCTATACACTGAATAAAGAACACCACTGCTCATTTAGATAGTAATTCATTCATTTCATCATTGGGAAAAATAGGTAAACCCCGGAACTGCTGAATTATTTCACAAGCGAAGAACTGACAAACCAATGTGATGGCACAATGAAAGAAATCAAGGGAACAGCCCTGTAACATAATCCCCATTTTTTTTTTTTTTTGATTGGAGGTTTAACGACCACCATGAGCAACTCAATGGGCTATAAGCAGTCGCCCGTCCCTAATTTAGGGTCACTGGTTCCAGGGAAGGGAGAGAGCCAGTGCCGTAAGACAAACACAACACCCATGTCTGACCGGGATTAGAACCCGGACCCCTTACGGACGAATGATCAGAAGCCAGCGCCTTAGACCACTGCGCCACCGGGGCGGCAATCCCCATTTCCCAGGCTATTCATCTCGTAGGCAGGGTAAGCTTTGTGTCTAAAATTATTTTTACATTTTAAAATTAAATTTAGTCTCTTAACAATCTGCATATACAGTAACTGCCACAGAAAGATTTCTTATAAGAGATTTCTTGTGTGGCCACTTCAATACACCAACCCTGATAATGCTTTTGCTTCATTTACATGTGAATTGTGCCTAGTACTCTTAACCATGGCATAGGATAAAGTAGTGTTCACAGACTCATAATCATATGCTCATAAACACTGACTGCAATAACTCCATTCAGTTATAACTAAATCACTGTCCAGTGTTTCATGTTTAGAATTTTCCAACCATTGCTGAAAAAAGTAATAAACTATCTGGTTGAACACCTGATTGGATGATATAACCATGAGAAGCATCATAAACATTGTGTATCATTGTGCACAACATACTTAAGCTTAAAACTTCAGAGCTAATTTTTATAGCCTTGAAGGGATTTAAGTTATCTCAGTATTATGAAGTCCTTTTTATACTTTGCACTTGAAGATAAGCTTAGCCTGCTGGGGTTTTTCTTTATACATTCCGAAACCTTTGTCATGCATGCAAACAAAACTAGAAATCATTTTTTGAAAGACCTTTAGGCATACTTCTTAAAATTTCTTCAGTTACAAGGAGTTTCTCAGTTTTGGAAGCATTAACAATTTAAGTGGAACAACTTTGGGTGAATTAACAAAGGAATTTATTTTTCACACAGAAACAGCAATACTGAAACAGCTGTGCATAATGTACTATGCAAAGGTTTTTTTGGCATCATATAAAAGCAGATTTTTTCTGTGTGTGCACAAATTTTGGACAAATACAGTTATTCTACTCATGCTCAATTTTGCTAACTTTTGAAGTATCACTCGACAGACACCTATTTTTTGTTTTGGATTGAGGTTTAACGACCACCGTGAGCAACTCGATGGGCTATAATAAGCAGTCCACTGGTTCCAGGGAAGGGAGAGAGCCAGTGCCGTAAGATAAACACAGCATCCGAGCCTCACCAGGATTCGAACCCGGACTCATCTCGGACAAATGATCAGAGGCCATTGCTTAGACCACTGCGCCACAGCTATTTTTACACAGAAACAGCTATGTACAATCTACATCCAATTAAGTTCCAGGACTGACCACATAACTGATGAAAAATTAGTGGAATAAAAATATCATGTGCATGCCAGAAGACAGCAGTCCTTGGCCGATCAGCGAACAGCTGGAAACTGGTTTATACCAGTACCGACAGGTGGCAGACGGGAATTACGGTAGTCGTACCAAGCGTTTTCAAAACATTTCATTTTAGCCATGAAAGCGCAGAAAGTAAACATCCATTTTTGTTGGAAACTTGGCAAATCAGCTACTGAAACTTACCAAATGCTAAAAGAAGCGTATGGGGACACGGCATTATCCCGCAGAAGAGTTTTCGAATGGTATGCACGTCTTTATGATGGCCAGGAATCCTTTGATGATGATCTGAGACCTGGGCAACCTTCCAGTGTGTGGACAGCGGAAAAAATCGAAGAGGTGAGGAATTGGTTAAAGAAAGATCGCTGAATTACAGTGAGAGTTTTGGATGAGTCGGCGGGCATCGAGAAGCCTATCTGGTATGAGATTCTACGAGAGGATCTGGGAAAACAAAAACTTAATGCCAAATTGGTGCCCCGCATTCTGAATGATGACCAAAAGGAGGCTCGTTCGTCAATCTGTTCCGATCTGCAGGGCACAGAACTAATACTGATTTTTGTTCCAGAATTACTGCAGGAGATGAAACATGGTGCCTGCAGTATGATCCACAAACCAAGCGACAAAGCGCTGAATGGAGAGGTACCACTTACCATCGACCAAGAAATCCTGCCAGCAACCATTAAAGACAAAGACGACGCTGATAGTCTTTTTCGATTCGAAAGATATAGTCCACAAGGAATTCGTACCAGTGGGTCAAAAGGTAAATAAAAAATTCTACAAGCAAGTCTTTATGCCATTTACGTAACAGTATTTGTCGCCATCATCCCGTTATGGGAATCCAGAAATTGGTTCTTGATCCATGATAACGCGAGACTAAATACTGCATTGTCCGATAGTTCCTGGCTCACCATCAAATCACTGTGTTGCCACATTCCCCAGATTTATCGCTCTGCGACTTCTTCCTGTTCCCCAGGATAAAAATGGCACTAAAAGAACAGTATCATGAAGAAATTACATTTATCCAAGCAGCCATGAGAAAACAACTTCCGGACATTCCAGAAAGTGCATTCAGAACCGTTTCCAGGATCTCCAGAAACACTGGAAACTGTGTGTTGATTCAGAAGGGAGGTATTTTGAAGGTGACCAGCATTAATTGTGAGTACGGGCCTTATTTTATATTCTTTACCGCGTCAGTCCTGGAACTTCTCGGACGAAGGTTTTATAATTCACAATCAATGCAAATTTTTTTGGCATCATATGAGTGAAGATTTTCTGTGTGTGCACAAATTTTGGACAAATGAAGGCACCAGTTATTCTACTCTCACTCAATTTGGCTAACTTTTGAACTATCACTTGACAAACACCACTTCAATTCTTTCCTGCTGCTACTTGATATATTTTTCCCCAACCAAACAAAAAGAAAGGAAAAGGGAAAGAGAGAGGCTGTTTGCTCACATTTTCTTGTCCACAAACTTACAGGCTTTTACAAATTACTGTGATACTTCCCAACTAGTAGTGCATATTCGAGGCTAGCTGCGAAGCCCAGAGAATGCACAAATAAAACTGAATGAAATATACACAAATAAAAGTCAATTATCAACGGTATTAAAATATGTCGATGCTTTCTCTGTGAAAAAAAAACATGTGCAGATTCGCTTCGACTCAGTCTGGCGAGTGAAAACCAACGGCATAACGCAAGCATCTTTTCCAGAGTTTTCATAGTTCTGATGCGAAAATCTTGCATATCATCTAGCATTTCCTGCTAGCATTTCCATGACAACATGAATCAGCTGGTAGTGGAGAATATGTCATTGCTTTGGGATACGGTTCACTCAGAATAGCGAAGACTTAGACTGTCTCAGTTACTCGCATACTCTCACCTATAAGAGTGTTTCGCGAGAGCTGTTTCAATTTTTGTGAAGTGTCAATGAATTAAAATCAGATATTATATCTTAAATTCGAGGCTCTGTTGGATTCGAACTGTTTTCATAAATTTTAAGAAAGCTTCCCTGAACATCTACTGTCAGAACTTCAAATTTTGATACAGCTGGACTAAAAAATGAACTGAAGGTGTTTTATTCCCTTGATGAATACAAAAAAATAATCCGTAAGAGACATTACGTGTTACATAAAGTTGAATAAATTGGACATAGTGTTTAGTGAGGTGTACAAATTAGCAGACCTCATATTAAGCTTTCCATCAACAACTACAACTGCCAAAAGAAGTTTTTCTGCATTAAAAATTATCAAGATATATCTTAGAGCCACACATGGACATGCACATTCGAAAAACTTGGCTGTTTTGTCAGTAGAGAAAAACATTCTTTTTAAATATGAAAAAGTACTGGGAAGAAACATTTCAGAAAAGGAAAGAAGAATGGAGTTCAAGTACAAATAAAGTATTCAGAAGAAGAATGGAATTCATGTACAAATAAGTGTTCAAATCCTAATCCTCATAATTATTTGGTATCATGTTAGCAATGGCATGTACCTAAAATTTAGAAAAAAAGTTACTTCTATTACTTAGCAATTAAAAATTAAACTTTGCAATTAAAAAAACAGTATTGGGAAAAGGGGGGTGAGATAGACCAGGTCTCGGACCCAATATATGCCCCTGTTCCCAACATTTCACTAATAATTTTGATAATGACTCTCTAGTCTATAAGTTTATCACGCTTTATTTTTTTAAATAATAAAGATGCCAATGGGAGCAATTTTGGAATTTCAGAATATCCTTGAAAGAAAATGCTGAGGCAAAAATTAAATAACCGTTTTTCAATTATTACAACACTTATGGTGCTAGCTTGTTGATTTTTGCAGGATGTCTGGTTTCCAGCTTAAATAGTCTTGCAAAGAATCCCTGAGGTTCCACAGTCATCCAATTTTAGTCCCTGCTCACAATAAGAAGTCCCAAAAATTTTTTTTTAATTTTTTTTCATGGACATGTTTCACTTACCTTTTAGCCATTACAAGCAACTGCTTGTGGCATTTTCTGCCACTAGAATAAGATCATTTCCATGTGTTTCATATGTTCTTCACTATTTTAAACTTGCTCAGATCTTTGTCTTTGTGGTGTCTTCTGTCAACCCAGAAGAAAACTTTGTTTCTTTAAAAAATCATATTTCTGCGTTAGTACCTTCCATGCAGCTAGTACATTGATATCATTGTGGCCGTTATAAATTAAAAAAAAAATCAGTAACAACAGACTCTACTAATCTGCTTTGATTTTTCTTTTTTCTAGAATGATAAAGAGAAAAACCAGAACAAACCACAGATAAAGAAAAGAAATTCATAGGATGTTTACAATACAAAAATTAGGCATTAAAACCAGCACACAAAGCATACAATTTGGGACCATGACAATCTGTTCAAACTCAAAGAAACATACTAAGAATAAATAAAGAGCTTGCAAGAATTTTAGATAGTGGAGTTTATAGGCTACCCCCACATAAAAAAAAATAATCAAAAGCAATACATTTACATATTTAGGGAACCAAAAAAAACTGAACAAAAGATTGTTATACACAGACAGCACAGGTTGTTATTACTGAAAAAAAAACATGAAAAATTACAATGCAACAATAAAGGTGTCATAGAGCTGCCAACTGCATGGAGAAAGAACACATAAATTAAGGAAGAAATATTTCTCAGGTTGCTGATGCTATGATGAAGCAAGATCGTTTCGAGTAGCAAAAATCTGAGTTTCAGATTCCTACGCTATAAATACTTAGCCTTATTTGCCTGGAACTTCATTGTCCTGGGTGGTGTAATGGCTAGCATGCTCGAACGGAAATTGGGAGACGTAGGTTTGATTCCCGCCCACGACGATGTAATTTTTAAGTTTCCTGAGATGTTACTAGGGACCAGTAAACTACAGGCAATTCAGTATAGAATTATGATTGCTTTGAATATTAAATCTTGCAAATCTCTTTGTCCAAAAAGCCCTACTGCACTGACAACCAGACTCACTATTCCCATAACTCAAGAACACAATGTCAAAAATATATAAGGTTTCCTCAGGGACATGAGAAGGCACCATTAGGACATGGATCTGAACAACTTGGGATTAATGAAGAACTGTGATAAAACATGAGAGTCAATTCATCCCAGTGGCAAGCAATACCATAAGAAAATAGTAGTGAAGGAGCTTAAAAATGTCTGAAGTAAAGATGAGACATGTTGCAAAAAAAAAAACTCATTTTTTTGGTCTTAATATTTCCATGGACCATAACCAACTTTTTTCAATGTAATTCAAGTTGACAGTTATGTTAGGAGTGAGACATCCTGCAAAGACAAGCAAGATAATGTTGCAAGTGTTGAACTTTTTCATAAATAGTTACATAAGTCACAATAATGTGTGAATAAAACACTGTGATTATAAAACCAACTAAAACCAGAAACTTGTATATCTGAAAAGGATGTCTTGTGCCACCGATCACTTCATGATCCACACACACAGTCTGTTTACTTTGTTATACGACTTTGTAATCTCAATCCATGAACCAAAAGAATTTAGTCACAGAATGTATGTAGAGCTCTTTAAATATTTTATTTAATAAACAACTGAGTAACACATCTTTCTCATAAAACACAAATTTTGCACTTAAGAAAACAAAAATCTTTGGCTTTCAGAATCTTTATAGCTCAAAGGGCAACACTGTTTTACTGAGTAAGGCAATATTTGCACCGGTACAAGACACTGAGATGAATTAAAGCAGTTTACAAGTTTTAACTGTAAACAGTTTACAAATGGTCTAAAAGAAAGAAAAAAGTCAAACAGTCTTACTCACTGGAGACTAATGTTTATCACATTTTTTCAACACTTATAATTTACATCTAGTAAAACAATTTTTGGATCTAAATCCACAATCTGTTTAAGATAAAACACCGGAAGTTTTACATAATAAGGCAACTTTTTAAGACCTATTTTTAATCTTACATTGTCAGCATTGGTGGGGTATTTATTAGCTTTACTGCATTTGTACTTTTTGGTACAAACTGTCCTATTTGGACAGTTACTTAAGCATGAATGCCAAGCTGGGGGTGTGCAGCTATTGGACATTTTCGCCTTTTGGCGGCAAGGTCTCAATATTGCAGGGTGTTTGAAATCACTGCTGTGAATTTGACATTGTTTCTGATTAGTACTACAAAGTTCATGCTTGTGACATCCATGTAGACAGTCTGATGGCACAAAACAATTGCACTTAACTTTATGATTTCGAAGTTTTACATTGTAAGGCACTTCAATTGACGGTGATGATGCACATGAACTACAGCAAACAGAATTAAAGTTCAAGCGATCAGAGTCAAACTTGAGGCTTTTTCTCGAGGGAGAAGTGTCCAGAACTTTTAACGACTTGCAGTGCTTTGAAAGATGACTTGTACTGGCAGAAGAACCACAATTTTTGTTACCACACTTCATGAAAGAAGTGCAATTTTGTTTGACACAAGTTTCAAAACACGTCTGACTTTCTGAATCACAGCAAATACACAATGTTGAGTTATAATCCGGCGCTTGTGTGTTTGCCTGAGAATAGCCAAAAGAAGAACAATCAAACAAAGTTTGACAAGAATGATCTACAGTTTTTCTCCTGGATTTGTTAGTTATTGTATATTGAAACTTCTTCCCAGTTTGTACATGACAGTTCCTCCAATGATTTCTTAACTTATACAAACACTTTTCCTTTCTCTTACAGTACCAACACATAAATCTTTTTCTTTGAAGTTTAAACTGGATCCTGTTAAACAAACTTCTAAATATTCTTACATTCCATCCTTTAAAACTACTCTGCTTCAAGGCAGATAATGATAATTGCATATCTACAACTCCTTCTGAAGCTTTGAAAGAAATCATTGGTGAAGGTTCTTTTTGTTGATGTACATTTAAATTACAGTTTTCTTTTTTATGTGACAAAACTGTAGAACTGCTTTTCTTATTTGAAAAATTATGTGAAAATATATCCTGGAGAAAGTTAGTGGCTTCTGAAATGGTTTGAAATTGTGACTCACAAAAACAATACTGCAGTTTATCCTTTTGGCTGTGCTTGGAGTGTAAATGCTCTTGCATGCTGAAAATGGACTCGGTGCTGTATTGGCAGTATAAACATTCCTGAACTTTAAATGGCTTTTCAGTACTGATGATATTTTCTAGAACAATTTGTACTTCTGTTCCATGCTCACCCAATGAAATGCAAGCACAGTCTGAAATGGGGGCATGCTTTTGCATGTTTCCTTCAGCCTTCAAGACATGCTCAAGATGAATCATCACACATCTAGAGCTTCTCACAAAAACAACTAGACTGTCACTAGCATGATACTGGCTCATGTGATTCAAGATTTCGCTTCTGGATTCGGCTCCATAAGCACAATAGATACAGTGTAAGAGGTGAATACCATGTACACGACAATGAACTAACCACTCCAAAATATGAGAGCACTCCTGCTTACATTCTCTGCATATGTATAGTGAGCATCCTGAATGATGGTACAGAATGTGATGAACTATGTCTAATAGTGCAATGGAGACAAACTGGCAATCAGAAAAGCAACATCTGCATGGCTGAGCAACAGAAGATTGACACAGCATCCAGTGTTCATTAAAAACAGGAACAGGAATTGAATCAACAGATGGGCATATTAAGATGAAACCTCCGTCATCTAAATGAAAACTCTTTTGATGAATACGTACGTGTGTTTCACTGTATGCACGGTAAAAGCACAACGAGCACTGAAAAAGACATCTTTTGTGTTGTTGCATCAAATGACACATAAGATTGACAGGAGCAGGGAAGCTGAAAAAACAGTATGCACATTCAAAGGCTGGTGCATGGCTCTTAAGGTGGATATTAAAATTCCTACAGCTACTTGAAGTGTAACTACAACGCTTCTCCATGCATTTGAAGAAATCTTTTAACTTGAATGGATGAAGCAATACTTTCAAAGCTTCTGTAGTTTTTTTCTGCTTTAAAGTTTGTAAAAGATCTGTAACTCTATCCTTTATTTCCACAGCTGTTTCATCATAAGATAATAACTCCTTAGCAACAAGAAAAATGTCAATCCCTGAGCATATATCTTCAAAACTAAGATTACACAATACTTCACTCATCAACCTAACAGCCTTGTTTTTATCAACAATGGATCTATTCGTATAGTGTTCGTTCATACCAGAAGCTGATAACTCTGACATTATGCAATTTTCAGTATTTCCATGCCAAAGGAAATTATTTATTTTCTTGTGGGTAATATTTTCCAGAACTTTTCGGACTTTTGGTGGTGGTGTTCCCACAGGTACATCAAGCATTTTGGTACATTTCCTTTTACCCAAAGCTTCAGATCCATGTGCCACAGCTTGCTTGGGAGTGTCGAACAGTGATAGTGTTGATACACTTGATACTGGTGGCCTCAATTTTTTTTTATCTAGAGGAGTGGCTTTCGTAGATGAACTTGAAATACCAGTTTCACATTTGGGGAGAGCCTTTTTTTTGAGTATTTTGTTGTTTTGTAAGCTTGGTTAACAGATTTTGAAGAACTCCTATGTTTCCACCGGAATTTTTCCAATATCTGACGAACAGTTAGAGATGTAGAATTTAAGAAAGGGTGGCGGTCGTTATCAGAAGTGGACAATGAATCAGCACATGGAATGGAATTATTTTCCTCAGTTGCACTATCTAACATCACATTGTCATTTGGACAATTTACAACGTTTTCCACAGTCCATGGCAATGCAGAAGTTACGAGTGATTCAGAGAGTATAATGTTAGATTCATCAGAAACTCTGTGTTCCAGTGAAACAATAGGACTAGTGAAACAGTCTTCTGAAACAGACAAAGATGGTAGTTTATTGGAAACAGACTGATGCAGTAATGTAACTGGTGAACTAAGATTTGACTGCATCAGTGATGCTTTCTGAGAATTCATCACAGCACTCTTAGGAGTCACACTAATCTCTCTGATACTACTTTTCCCATTACAAGCAGCATTTGCTGCTATATCATTTAAGAGCCCACTGCACTGATAAGCAATGCAAGTCTTCTCAGTGACATTAAAATTTGGAGAAATCTTAGAGTTAAGTTCACAATGAGGTACACCACATGAACTTCCGCTACTGGAAGCACCAACCGATGGTGAGAAAACAGGATTAATGGGTTCAACACCGGGAAACGTTTCCATAGAATCAGAATCTATATCTACATCATAGACTCTGCTATTTGCTGAGTTTTCTGATGTGACTGGTGCAAGCAGTAAAGGTTCATTTTCTGATTCTTTATTATGACAGTTAGTTTTGCTTATGCGAAGAGGTTGATTTCTAAACAAATTAGTACTGGAACAAATACTAGGCTTTGTGGCAAGGGTGGTAAATGTAAGATCACATGGACTTATTTGAGCTGACACTGAAGCTTCTGAAATGAGAGATGTAATATTTGCAAAATCAGTATTATATGGCATAACAGATGTGTCTGATGAAGTGTATGATCGATCGGTAGAAGTCACAGCTGCACTGCAGAGGCTGTTTACTGGCACAGTTTGAGGTCTGGATAACTCTGAAGAAGCTAAAGTGTAATCAGAAAGGCAATTCATGTTGTTAAGGTTGTGTGTTACAGCTGTTGTATCTTCTTTGTTATGAAAGTTAGAAATGTAGGGTTTTGAAGTGAAACCTGATTTCATGTTTGTACTATTTGAATATATCCAAGTAGTAGATGTAACACACTGGTTTGTGTGTGATGAAGCTGTTTGAGAATTATAAGCACCTAACTCAATCTCTGACTTCATGGTGTTATAATTTGGTGATACAACTGTCTCTCCACAAGCAGGACTTGCATTTTGCAACTCATACTCTGAATTTGGTTCTGCTTTGATATATGTGGCAAGAGTAGATGACAGAGAAGGAAATGAAGATGTCTGTTCTGACTCCGTGCAACAACTGGATGAAACCAGTTCTTTTTTATGTGACACTGAGCATTTCTCAGACACTATGGAAGGTAGAGTGTTTTGCTTTCCAAATGGTTTCACATTTTGGCAAATGTCTGAAGCAAAAGTATCCGGTAAAGAAATAGTTTCACCACAATGAAAAGTTGATGATGCTAAAGAAAGTGATGTTTTGCTTAGACCTACATTGATAGCTGATGAAACTGGTTTCTGATTTAAAGCCAAGGTCACTGTAATATCATTCTGACAAGTGCCTGGAAAAATGGCATCATTATTTACCAAAGTACACGGTGAATATGAAACTGATGTTCTAGGTTCCTGTTTTACAACTGGGTTTAATGAAGCCATGTCTTGATAAGTGTTGGATGCAGGCATGGGTGAAAAGCAATCCACATCTTTTCTTTCATGTAGAACAGGAATTCTTGTTGCTGTTACATGGTATTTCTCACAATCATCAAATCTGCTATAAGATTTTTCAGAAATTTCAGAGTTTATATCAGATGTAGATTTGATATTTACATGTCTTTTGCTGTCAAAAAGTTTCTGATTTATATGAAGTGAATCTTTGCATTTAGCTTGGTCAAAAGCATCGTTTCTTGTTGAATGTTCAGAACTAGATTCGGTTACCACATCATCAGTATAATGCAACAAGCCTGATTTAGATGAACTGCCATCACAATGCACAACAGGTGACTTGGCAACAGGTTTCTGGTTTAAAGCTGATGTCACTGGAATCTCACTTTGACAAGTGTCTGCAAAAGTGGTATCACTATTATTCAGTGCAAATGAACATGAAGACAACATTCTAGGTGAAACAGGTTCCTGTTTCACAACAGGTGTTGATAACACCATACCTTGATAAGTGCAAGGTGAAGTAATAGTTGAAAAACATGTCTCCTCTTGTTTGTGCAAACTGGAACTTTTTGTAGCTGCCTCACAGCATTCCTCATAATTCTCAAATTTTTCAGAAATTCCAAAGCTTGTATCAGACTTACACATGGAATCATTACATTTCATATTTGCATAATTTTTTTGTCAAAAATCATTTGATTTATATGAAAGGAATCTATACCTTTAGCACAGTCAAAGGCCTCACTGTTTTGCTGAAAGCTCAGAACCGGATTTCGTTACAACATTATCAATATATGATGCATCTGATTTGTGCAAACAGCTTTTTCCGCCTTTAGGTTCAGCACTGTCAGTGTTGCAGCTGTGTCCCACAGAAGTTGCTGTTTCAAATGATGATGGTGCAGAAACGCAGGAACCGAGAGTTTCTTTACAATACTGATCTGAAATTGATGAAGTCTTGTTAATTTTGGATGCAACTTCCAAAAGTGGCACCTCTGACATATCAGAAAGTGAACGATATAAGGGGCCATCAACAATTTTTAAACTAGGTTCACATGACAAATTCACTTTTCCATTTGGATTACATTTTACAGCTTTCTCTAATTCATGACAAGAAGAGGATGACAAAGGAGCAACCAATGGAGCACAAAAGGGACTAGTATTTGCTGAAGTAAAAGATGGTTTTCCTTCTAAATAACAGTGACCCATGCCAGATGAAATACTTTGATTTGCTGAAATGGAATGTTGCATGACTGTAGGAACAAAATGTGTTCCTACAGTAACCAAACGTTTAGACACCTGCACAAAACCGGCTTTATTAGAAATTCCCAACTGTGACACAGGATATGTGGTGTCACATGTACCACCTGGCCACTGATATCCTGTGGAGATCGTATGTATATAAGCAGGAACACCTGATTCTAAACATACATTACTCAATGATGAAGGTCCAGGTGTACTGTATGCTCTACTGCTTGAAAATGGTCTTTTTGTGGGATCTGTATTCACAAAAATAAAACTGTCAGAATTACATTTTCTTGGGATGTCAGCATTATGCATCCTAACTGACATTTGTTCCACTGAAGGGACTGTCATTGATGCTGTAGCAACAGATGTTGAAACAGGTCCAGTGACATTTTTTAATTGTATCAATGGTGCCGCAGTAACAGATGTGGGTGTTCTTGTGAATGGCTCTACCAATACGGAAATGCCATTTACAGCAGAAGTGCAATTATTTGTGCTATGAATAACTGGCAAAATAGATTGGGAATCAAATACATGTAATTTATTACTGCTATCTTTTAAAGTATCTTTGGTATGAAAAACAGCTTGTAGAATGGATGGTGATATAATGTTGACAGAATCTGTTATAGCTGTTTTATCCATAGATTTTGGTACGTCTGGTTTTGGTAAAATGTAAGGGAGCCGTTTTGATATGTGTGCAGATTGGTTTGTAGCACTAGTAGCAACTGATAAAACCTGTTTGTTGTATTTCTTGGTTGGTTTCAAGATACTAGGAGACCAATTTGATGATTGTACAATTGGTACTAACATTTTGCACCCAGAGTCAGTAGTACAAACAGTCTGCAGAGATGGAGTGCCTTTCCAAGATGCCGTGGTTTGATCCAAATGACTAGGAGACCGATTCGATGATGATACAATTGGTATTATCATTTTATGTGCCGGTTCAGTAGCACAAATGGCTTGCAATGATGGAACAGCACAGTTGGATATCTTGGTCTGATCCAATTCACTGGGAGAATCATTTGATGATGACACAACTGATATTAACATTTTGCGGGCAGGCTCAGTAGCACAAACAGCTTGCGATGATGAAACACCACTACTGGATATCTTGGTCTGATCCAGTTCACTGGGATAACCATTTGATGGTGATACAATTGGTACCAGCATTCCATGTGCGGGTCCAGAAGCACAAACGGTTTGCAACGGTGGAACATTTTCACTAGAACTCTTGGTTTGATCTAAGTTATTAGGAAACCAATTTAGTGATATAATGGGTACTGGTATTCTATACAAAGGCTTCTTAGAAGAAGCTTTTAAGGACAAAATGTTCTTATCAGATTCCTTGGTTTGATTTGTGACATCAGAAGATTCTTTTATTAATGAAGGAATTTGAGAAAGCAACAGAGGCCGTGATTCGATTCTGCGAAAGGCTGAAACAACACTGTTGGCTGGATAATGCTCGTAACACGAAATGTCTGCATTCTTCTGCATGTGAAAAACAAGAGACTCTGTTGAGAAGAATGTACTTCTGCAATGGTAACATTTTATAGGTTTCCCAGCTGTACACAGATCTAAGTGAGACAAAATTTTTTCGTTTGAAGCTGTTTTGAACGAACACTGTTCATTTCCACAGCGATACACTTTGACTGAGGAATGAAATATTTTTAAATGTCGCAACAGATTGTTAGTTGTATTGTAAATTGTTCTGCAATGAATACAAGGGAGAAAATTACTCTTATGCGCTGTATTCAAGTGACAGCGAAATACAGTTTCCTCATCACACACAAATGAGCATCGTGAACATTCGAAGAGATTATTCACAATATCACAACCCTTACAGCCACTTAAATCACCACTTAGACAGAATACCATTTCACTTTTTAAGTTAATCTTCAAAAAATACTTTTCTTTCCCTCCTTACAATAAGGGACTTATAACAGCTACCATCAAAATTAATTTCAGCAGAAAAATTTCCTGCAACTTCGCTAAGATGGCATAACACATTTACATTTTCTGTCAGTAAACGCTCTTGTCAAATCTTTTTATGTTTTGGCACTAAATAAAACAAGATTAAATCAACAAAGCTTCCTTACACAAGAAGTAGTTGGCAACACAGCAAACAGTTTATGGACAGAAAAGTGGAATTTTATACATCTCAAGTGGCATATTTTTTGTGTTCTCCCTATGGTCACACAAAGCATCATTCACCCACATTCATAGTTATGATGCATATAGTAAAAAAGTAACATAATGAACAAATGGCACATTCAGTAAACTACTGTATCTCCCACAGCAGGAACAATACCATTACACTGCATTAGTACTCAGATATAACACAGTTCCTTTTTATCAAGTAAAGTTCAAGCATGCTGATGCAGAAAATAATACATGTATTGTAATGAAAAACATTGGCTTACATGCTGTACAAAACAGATGCATGCAAACTTTTCTTTTCTGCTGATAAAGTAACAAATAAAATTAACACAACGATGAATCCAATATGAACCCACACTGCAAGGAAGTGAAAGTAATATTTTTGCTAAAGGATGATGCACCTTTTGAGTTGCAAGCAGTGACACATCAGTGATGGCTTTTCGTGCATATAGTGTACGTTTTACTAAAGTCAGCAAGCAACGTTCCGACACACAAGGATATAATGTTCAAATGACAGAAACATGTACATTTCTGCCATTCACTCACATAAAGTCTATCATTCCCTTGTTTTTAATTCCTTCCTATTTTGCACGGTTAACCACTCACAATGCATCACACAGGATTCTAGAACCTAAATGTAAAGAGATATATTTCATATGTTTTTAAATTTTGCACAACATTATGTATGACATCTGAGAAAATAATCAGAATGATTTAAATGGCCAAATAAT
Source organism: Macrothele yani (assembly GCA_039090855.1). NCBI lineage: Eukaryota > Metazoa > Arthropoda > Arachnida > Araneae > Macrothelidae > Macrothele > Macrothele yani. The sequence continues at coordinate 9,110,328 of CM077005.1, forward strand.
CAAACAGACTGACTTTTCCAATTATCTTTGCATCTGTGAAAGTGTTCATGTAATAAAAGTCTCAAAAATTACCACAATTTTCAAGCTAAGAGCAGCAGCACTTATAGTAAAAAGAAATGTAGTTGGGCAACCCTGCAGACCTTACACAGAACTTACCCTAAATTTTTTTATGAAGAGGAAAGCCCTCTCTGCTAGCAACGGACAATGGGGCAGTACCTGAAACTTACAGTCAGGCTGGAATGTGAAACTAAATTACCTCCAAAAATTTGTTGCTGATGCCATAATGAAAACAGATACCAAGAACTGCAAATTACAAACATGGCTGAAGGACCATTATCCTTGTATTGTTCCTCAAACAGAACTGCAGATGCAAAATGTGGAAAAACAGTTGCCATAAAAACGACTGGGGTTGATTTTGACAAGTGCAGAAGAAACTAAACTGTTACTGATTTTTAAAAGGTAAACAAAATTTTTTCTTTTGGTGTTTTGTGCAAGTCAAATGGATAGATGCTAGCAGAAGTCATGTTAAACTGGCTGCAAGAAATTTGGAGAAAATGAAAGGATGCCTTCTTCAAGCCTGATGAGCTATTTACTGATGCTATATTCTATGAGGCCACACAGAGTTCCTCCCATTTAGGATGTAAGTAAAATTCACACTAAATTGGTAGTCACTCCAGGCAGTCTCACAAAAATCTTCAGCACTTGGATATTGTCATGAACAATCGTTTAAGGCTGAAATGAGAAGACGCTGGGAGACATGGATGCCAGAAGGACTTCATACTTTCACTAAAACAGCAAAATATGCAAGGCAGTCACCTACAGTGTTGTCACAAAATACACCTATGTTCCAAAATTAAGGATAATTGTGAATCACAGGAAAATGTTGCACTACACAAAGTGATTTGAAATGCAAACTACTCCATAGCTCTTCTGGAATGATTAAAGTCCATTTGTTGCTCCAGCAGACTGTTGGTGGTGCTAGGAGCATGGCATTAGTCATGTAGCATGTGAAGCGTTATAAAAAGAGAAATCAGAGTAGCAGAATAGAGCAAGTGTTGTGTATTTTGGAGGTGCAACAGTGCTGTATACCAAATAAATATGGCTCAGTGAACTCACATTGATGGTGTTCTATGGGGCAGAATCATTGGATGACTCAAGGCTGGCCAAACCCAGATGACAATGTCCCAGGAGCTGCATGTCGCACAAAGACAGACTCTGGCAGCGGTTTCAACAGAATGAAAATGTATCTCGATGCTTCAGCAGAGGATAACCGCAGATTACAATGCCTCAACAAGACCATCTTTTTTCCCTAACTGCCAGAAGGCACAGGCAGAGTACAGCAGGGGACCTTGCCAGAGACCACGGTTTCAAGGCTTACCATGTACAATGATTGAGTGAGTATGGCCTGTATGCCTGCCAGATGCATCCTGTTAACTGCAGCCCACCGATAAGCCTGTGTAGCATGGTGCAGAAAACATTGTGCTTGAAGAGCTGAAAAATGGGCCTGTGTTTTGCTTACTGGTAAATCCAGGTTTAGTCTGCACAATGATTCATTCCATGTCTTCATCTGGAGAATAACTGGGACTCAGTACACCACCACCAACATCCTTGAACATCATTGTTTTGGTGACAGTGGGATTCTAGTGTGGGGCAGAACAATGTTGGGTTCACAAACACCCCTTCCATATGTTCAAAAGAGGAACTGTGACAGGCCAGATATACTGCAATGTCATTCTGCAGTAATATGTGCAGATATTCAGGGGTGCAATGGGACTTCAGTTTGTGTTTATGGACCATGACAACGCATATCCTCATTGAACCACCGTAGTGGAGGAATACCTAGAAAGTGAGAATATCACCCACTTACAGTGAGTGATCAGCTTGCTCTCCCAATTTAAACCTTATTGAGCTTGATGGAACACACTCAGGAGACATATTGCAGGACATCCTCCACCTCCTAGAACTCATCGGGAATTCTGAACAGCACTGGTGCAAGACTGGGACTCCATATCTTAAGCACAATTTGATAATCTGGTGCTGAATATGCCATACTGCACGTGTTGCTGTGGCAGGCCAACATGCAGAATATTGAAACTTGCTTTACTACAAAACATTTGTGTTCTGCACAAGATGTGCATTGCAAATTAGCTCCAGGGAGCTGTTTTTCTTTATTTTGACCACCATGGCAGATCCTCAAATGTTTTTTTCTTTTTTTTTTTTCATTTAGTCCAATATGCTCCATATTCTACAATGTTTTGGTTTCAGTCCTAAGGGTGGAAATGTCAAAAATGACATTATCCTTAATTTTTGAGCATGACTGAAGGTGCAAGATTCCTGATACAGTATGCTGTGAGAACAAAAACAATCATTTCCAGATTCCAGTCAATGCGCATTTTAAAGGACACTAATAATGAAGATTGCATCAGTGCAAATATGTAGCATGGTTATTATGGTAATGTAAATTGGAGTAAGACATTATACAGTTAATTTAACTCCGAAATTGGAATTTCTGATTTCCAAGAATATTGAAAAAACATTCCTTGTTTGAAAAGTCACAGTATCACTATAACTATTCAAAAATTTACGTGCCTACAATTACTTTAATAAGAGCAATGAGAGAAACTTACCCCTACTAGAAGGTTCGTTCTCTCTGAAAAAATACATTTCTTTGCACGTTTATTTCCATTCTAATATCTACGGTTGGTTTGGGCTGCTGGTGCGGCGGTTTTGCGGCAGTTTTATGTTGTCTTCAACATAAAACTGCCGCACCAGCAGTCCAAACCAACCGTAGATATTAGAATGGAAATAAACGTGCAAAGAAATGTATTTTTTCAGAGAGAACGAACCTTCTAGTAGGGGTAAGTTTCTCTCATTGCTCTTATTAATTGAAAAAATATTTCAGATAATGCAATATACTTCACTCTTCTTCCTCTTATGAGTGAAAGTTATTATATATAGTTTAAGTAGAATCATATGAGAGCGGTGAGTACAATTTTACTGATATTACGAGGGTTGTACCGAAAGTAATGTAAAAGCGGGCATAACTTTTTTATTAACTCACAGAGGTCATTCAAATGGCACATGTTGGTAGAGTACTCTTCCTCTATACTAACCCTTCTTCATTACAGGTAAATAATGGATTATAAGCAGAAGCAATGTGCCATCATCGAGTTCTTGACAAAGGAAGGGTGCAGGCTGTCCAACATCTGCAGAAGGCTACAGAATGTTTATGAAGATGACACCATTGAAAACAGCAATGGGCACAGATGGTTGAAGAAGTTTAAAGAAGGGGAACCAGCATTGAACACAAACCATTCAGAGGGAGACCATCGTCTGCCACCACAGACAGGAATCGTCAGCGAGTGGATGAACTGATTCACGCGGAGAAACGAGTCACAATCTGTGAGATTGTTGCACAACTGGACTGTAGTTACAATGCCATACAGAAGATGGTGGAAGACTTAAGGTATTGGAAAGTGTGTGCAAAGTTGGTACCTCGGCAGCTGACATCCAATTTGAAGGAGAGAAGGGTAGAAGTCTGCTCTGATTTGTTGGAAGCATTTGAAGCATATGAAGACACATTTTTTTCTGATCTTGTGAAGCGAATAAAATGTAGGCATACCTGTATGATCCAGAAATGAAGAATCAATCCATGAAATGAAGTCACACATCTTTACCAAGGCCTAAGAAGTTCAAGAGCCAGCGATCAGCACAAAAAGTCATGGTGACTATTTTTTGGGATGACAGGGGTGTTATTCTCCTTGATTTTCTGGAACGTGGTCGTATGGTGACCAGCAAGCGGTTATGGTACGACCACATTCCAGAAAATCAAGGAGAATGACACTCCTGTCATCCCAAAAAACAGCCACCATGACTTTCTGTGCACACTCGAAGCTTAGAGAAGCCATAAGGAGAAAGAAAACGAACAAGTATTTGAAAAGGATCCACATTCACCATGACAATGGGAGACCACACACATCTTTGGCAGCAAATAAGGGAATCAGCAAATTAGGCTGGTTGGTGGTCCCCCATCCGCCATACAGCCCAGATCTGGCACCCTCTGGCTTCAACCTGTTCGGTCTAATGAAGGACAGTCTCTGGGGACAACGATTTGATGACACAGACAAGGTAAAAGTGGCTGTGAAGAAGTAGGTACCACAGCCCATACCTGCTTTTTTCACAGAGGATTTGAGAGTTGGGTTCAACGATGGAGCAAATGCATCGCTTGTGATGGAGACTATGTTGAGTAGTACCTTGGTATAGAGAAAGAGTTACTCTACCAACATGTGCAATTTGAACGACCTCTGTGAGTTAATAAAAAATGTATGCCCACGTTTGCATTAATTTTGGTACAACCCTCGTAAAAACTTAGTAAATCAGTAAGTTTAAGGTGGACATCAAGTAATTTTGCTTCCTATACTTCCAATGGAAAAACTTTTGTACACATTTCCTTCATAATTAGTGTGTTCAAGTGTGAAAATTTAAACATCGATTGAAATAATTTCATGTTATAACTTGGAATACTTAATATTTTCTAAAACATAACCAGAATTATATTAAAAATCAATAACTTTTCTTTTGGTGGTGTTGAAACCAGAAAAAAGAAGGCGCGACCTGTACTTTGATGACATCAGTAGACAAACAAATGTTGGATTGCATAATTATGGCTATGTTTTAGAAAATATTAAGTATTCCAAGTTTCAAAATGAAGCTATTTTAATCGATGTTCAAATTTTCATCCTTGGGAACGCATTAATTGTGAAGAAAATGTGTATGCAGAAGGTTTTCCATTGGAAGTATAGGAAGCAAAATTACTTGACGTCCACTTAAAGCTTTTTTTAACATTTACTTTATGCCTTCTACAAGTTATCCACATCATTTGCAATATTTACATATTTTGGAGTGCAGCATTTATGCCAGTGTTGCTCTTCAAATGAATTTGTTTCCTAAATAGCAATTTTTGTCAGGTGCAGGTCTTACACTGATGTCACACTTAGCCCAAATATTATAGTACCTTACTAACAGTATCATTTAGGTTGGTTCTGAAAGCAACATTTGTTTTTTATTCAACACCACCAGTAACTTAAATTCTGATGAAGGAAATCACTGTTACTACCACAACAATGTTCTGACTTTCATATTAAATGAACCAGATTTAAAGTCTGATCTGTAAGAAGAAACACTTCACCCTTGTTGCACTAGGATTTTATATAGTATGTAATTTTTTATCCAGAACCCTTAGACTTGGGGTTATCTTGCCAATTGTTCTTTTTTTTTCAAAATTTGGAGCATGGTGCCTAAAATCTGATAAAAGCATTAGAAAATTAAAAAAAAACTGTTCTGCCTTTAAATTAAAGGTACGTTTGGTTGGGTAGCATTAATTACAAATAATTTAATATTAATTACAAGTCACATTTAGCATTGATTGCACAGGGTATGACTTCCTTGGCACACTTTTTAAAGCTCTAAGAGCAAAGTAAGACCATTTGACATACCATCATGTTGAAATACTAACATTTATGGAATAAATAATACTTAAGAATACATGACAAAGGAAATATCACAAGAAAAAAAAATATTGCGAGAGAAATTATTGCTCCTTCAGATCTCTGTTGTTGGAAATTAAATTTTTGCTCCCCATTTTTAAGCTGAAACACAAAGATTTATGGAATAAAATGATATTTAAAAACAATACAAGTCAGAGGAAACATCAAGAGAGAGAAAACAAATATGATTACAAAAGAAATCTTTCTTTGCTTCATCAACTCCCATTTTTGGAAAAATTTATCCTCCGTTTTTTATCTTAAATACAAACATTTATGCAATTAAATGGCATTTAACAGTAAGGTAGGGCAGGGAGAACACCATGAAAAAAATGAATATGATTACAGACAAATCTTGACTCCTTTTAGCTTCCGTTGTCGGAATTTTTTGCCTCGATTTTTAAGATGAAACACCATTTCTGCAACAAAATTATAATTAGCAACATATTTGAGCAGGGAACATCGGGGGGGGGGAATTACCATTATGGGAGAAATCTTTGTTCCGTCCAACTTCCGTTTTCGGAAATTCTTTCTCCATTTTTGACATGAAATACAAATATTTATGGAATAAATCATTTAAAAACGATACAGAGCAGAGAAGGCATCGCAAGAAAAATAATTTAAAATTACAGCGCTCCATCAAACTTCCGTTTTTGGAAAACGTTGCTACCATTTTCAAGCTGAAACACAAACATTTATGCAATAACATACATATTACAATAACGAGGACAGAGCAAGCCTCACGAAAAAAAAAAAAAAAAACTATGATTATGGGAGATATCTTTACTTCATCAAATTTCTGTTTTCAGAGAAATTTTAATGACAGAATTTGTCACCAGATGGAAAAATTATGTTCATGATTGGAAAAAATTTGCAAGAGAGGATAAAAAAGGGGTTCTGGGAATGTCATTTCTAGTTTTTGTTTTTTTCATTTTGTTTCTTTTTCTCTGCAAGACCAAAATAAAGGTTCTGGGGATATCATTTTTGTCTGCAGGACCAAAATAAATCTACGACACACGTCTCCTGTTGCCATGATTCTACTATGGGGCTGAAACATAGCCAGTTATCAAAACGTTCTGCATACCAGGACGCTGGATAAAGGATCCCATACTGCAGTTACCAAACAACCCAAGTCCAGTATTTGCAACACTAAGGGTGAGCCAATTAATTTTTTTAAATCAAAGCTGTATACATAGAAGTCACACTTAAAAAATTCCTTAACACATTCTTTTACGTGGAAAAACTAGACAGAATTACACTACTTGCTAAGCCCATCAATTTAACATTCCAGTTCCAAGAAAAATTTATTTAATTTGCTGAATTGGATAATGATTACCACTTACATCTCCTCGTGTGACCAACTTTATAATTTGAAAATTACCTGATGGTAAAATAAACTGACTTTCACATCATAGTATGCTTTCCTACAGCCTTTTGGACATGTCGGCTGCCTGGCTGTTTTTCTCTGCAGCCCATTTGCTAAGGTAACGTGAACAATATTGAGTTAATTTTTTTTATTAAGCTCATTAATTTTGTTATACCTGGATATGTTTAATGCTGTCATTCAGTCTTAGTGATTTGCAACATAAATGTGCCACTACAGCAAATGCTTTCTTAGGGACAACGTCAGCTTTGTGTCTTGGTCCAATTGAAAAAATATTACATCCACCTGAAAAACTAGCTTTAGTAGAATCAAAGATTAAGATTTCTACCTAGTCATATTACACTGGAAAGAGATGTGACCAATGTCTCCACTCTTACCCTACAGGGAAAGGTATGGACCTGTTATGCACACACACTACTGCTATCACTTTTAAGTTAATTTTCTGTTTGTATGAAAAAATCGTTTTAAGCATTTGAAATTGAACATTGCAAGTATTTATTTTATTATTTCCTAGCAACAACATAGAGCCACCAACCTTTCAAAATCAATAATAACCAGGACACTGATATGAAAATGAACAATTAAAACCAAAGTGAAAATCCTCGAAATACGTGGCGTCAGTGAATAAACAAAGACATTGCTCTTTTCACGTTTAGCAACACACAGTAACCCGAAAATTGTTATTCAGCAGCTGCCGGGAATTGAATCCCGGATCTCTTGATATCTAGCCGAGCGCATTAGTCTTACACCACGGTGGCCGACAATCCACGGCGCTATGTGCGTTTTCTGTCAGCATCTGACATTATAAATCTGTAAGATGGGCTCAGCTACTGAGACGATCTTAACTGCTATAATTAATATATAGCCAGTGCCGTTAATGCCCACCAGATGAAGACGTCTCAGTAGCTGAGCCCATCTTACGGATTTATGATGTCAGAAGCTGACAGAAAAACACACATAGCGCCGTGGATTGTTGGCCACCGTGGTGTAAGGCTAACGCGCTCCACCAGATATTGTGAGATCTGGGATTCAATTGCCCGGCAGTGACCGAATAACAATTTTTCGGTTGCTGTGTATTGCTAAGCGTGGAAAGAGCAATGTCTTTGTTTATTCAATTAAAACCAAATTAAAATTTGGCATATCTAATGTGAGAAAAAACACATTAGTCTATAATATTACGTGTGTGCAAAAGTTCTACCCATTTTTCCTGATGCAAATTCCAAGTAAAAAATGTACGTAACAAGTGCAATAACAAATGGTGTGTGTGATGGCCAAAATGCTTCAAGGAGTAGGCTATAAAATGACCCCAAAGTATGCAGGTGAATCTCATTCATAAACAAGTCACACAAGGGTTAACATGTCAAGCAATAAGGATAACATTAGGCATTGTTTGATTTATGAGTTGGACAAAGTCAACAACGCAGCTGACAACTGCCACATCTGTGAGATGTATGGTAAGAATGCTGTGCATGAAAGCACATGCTGCCATTGGTTAAAGAAATTCTGTGAAGGAGACAGATGCTGCACATTTTGGAAGTCCATCAAAGGTTTCTGAAGGGGATCTCAACCAAGCCATATCAAATGACCAACAGCTAACTATTGAAAGAATTATCAGAAAGCTTTTCTGTACACAGAACAACAGTAGAAAGAAGGATGCATGCAGTTG